>OX336389.2:349652439-350343961 GCA_946902985.2 Meconema thalassinum
CACAATGTTCACGGCTAGTCAGGCAAATCGTGAAGCCAAGAAATTCAAATCACTCAGGCTTAAACTCATGAATTTAGACAAGTCAATTTGGTTCAACAAAAAATGTATAGAACTAAACCTCACCCCTAAATACGTACCAATTAAAACCGTACCGAACACACCAGCCTCGATCATTTCAACTAAACAAGCGAAAGCGCTTTGGATAAAAAACGAATTAAGATTTGCATACATAAGAAAGCAAAAAATTAACCAACAATTATACGACATTCAATTGCAACTAAGTAATTTCTGGCACGCAGCCCAATGGGACAGTTTCACCGAACACCTACATGACACCATCAAAATCAGAGCAACGAGGAAGCATGAAACGCTAGAAAATAAATTAAGAAAACTAGGAGAAACACAGAACCATCAATCTAACGAACAACACACGAATAACAATGAATTCAATTTCCACAGCAGAGTAAACAACAGAACGAACGTAACCTTTTCTCAAGGTGAAATGAATATGTTAGACAAAGGTTTGAAATACAACTGCACAGACGCACACACGAACCACAATATAAAACAGTTAATCACAGATATTGAGATAGCCAGTCACAAGCTCCCAGCAGAAGACAGGGAGTTAACCAAAAATCTCGCCACCAACGAAGCCAAAAAAAAATCCTCAAACGAGAGGGCGATAGCAATAACATTCAAAACAACAAACAAATCAAAGAAATAAAGTCGTTGAAACAAAAAATAAAAGAACATGACTTAATCATCACAAAAGCAGATAAGGGAAACACTACAGTAATTTTGAACAAAACAGAATACATTGAAAAAACAGTCGAATTCCTAAACAACAACGAAATCAAGGAATTAACAAAAGACCCCACCAACAAATTCCAAAAACAAATAAAAAGTGCGCTAAAAGAAACAGAATACATACTGACCAAAGCTGAAAAATCAAAACTAATAAACATGAACCCGAAAATACCGTCATTGAGGGGACAACCAAAAATACACAAAAAGGAATGCCCAATGAGACCAATAGTCAATTGTAGGAATGCCCCTAATTACAAAATCAGCAAAGAGTTACTAAAAATCTTAAAATGCCGTCTTTCCAACGACAAAAACAACTCTGTAAAGAACACAACAGAACTAGTAACAGCATTGAACACCCTACAAATGAAACCTAGCTTCAGGCTAGTATCCTTCGACGTAACTAACATGTACACCAATATTCCGATTATTGAAGCAATCAACACTATCGAAAACAACTTAAAATCCAACAATTCGGTAAAAGAAATTGAAGAGATTGTGAGATTACTGAGGGTCGTTCTCACCCAAAACGTGTTTCAATTCGACAATAAAATATACACACAGAGAGAAGGCCTAGCAATGGGATCGCCACTAAGTGGGTTAATCGCTGACATCTTCATCAATGCACTAGAAAATGCGTTCTTAGAAAAGACTTCAACAAAGGGAATAGTAATATGGAAAAGATACGTAGATGATGTAATTTGCATCTACGATACTGAACTAACAAGCGAAGAAACAATTCTCCAATCCATTAATAGCCTTCACCATTCTATCAAATTCACTAAGGAATCCGAAATAGACCGGAAAATAAATTATCTCGATATAACTATTGAACGTAAAGACAACGACCTTTCATATTCCATATTCCGGAAAGCAACACAAACCTCGCATGCAATCGACAATCAGTCTAATCACCCCAGTACGCACAAACTAGCGGGTTTCAATTCAATGGTGCACAGGGCTTTAAACATACCCATGTCAAAAGACAACTATAATAAGGAAATAAGAACTATTATGCAAATAGCAAAGGAAAACAACTTCTCGCCAAGCAAAATAAATCAAATTATAGCCAAACAGAAAAATAAAGATAAAACGATTCCCAAACCGGACAGTAATGAGAAAAAAATTTGCGCGTTTCAATTATGTGAATGCGAATACATATAAAATCACTAACCCATTCAAAAAGCAAGGCATAAAGATAGCTTTCACGACGAAAAACACAACTGCTAGGCACCTCCTAAATAGTAATCTAAATAAACGTGACCCGTATTCAAGGTCAGGGGTATATTCTATAACGTGCCAAGACACCGATTGTCAAGCTAATTACATCGGGCAGAGTGGAAGGCGAGTAGACACACGTTATAATGAACATAGAAATGCGATAAGATACGGAACACATTCAGCCGTGTGCGAACATATGTGTGACGCAGGGCATAGCTTTACCAACATAGAGTCGGACCTTAAAATAATCCATCACGAATCGAAAGGCAGAGCTCTTGACATAAAGGAAGCAATCGAGATACACCTAGCCAAACGAAACAATCCCAACAATCTAAATGAACACACGTTCATGGAGAGCTCACCCCTCTTCACGCTACTAAAAAACACACCCTGTCGGAAAAAAAACACAATTTAGCCACACAGCCAAGCTAGATAAAAAAGGGGGGAAATTAGGGGTTTTTTAATAGGTAAATGTTATCTGGATCAGGTGTACGATGTACTTTTCTTCTGCAATAAACCAAGGCCCATATTAGAGGCAGTATTAAAGGTGCCGGGACGTCCTCATAAGACCGTCAACGCTTAGTTCGAATGGGTTATGCTCCACACGTGGCGAGGACTAATCCACGGTCTTTAATAGTTGTAGATCCACCTCATTCAATAACATACATCTTATCTAGGTTGGCAACACCTCACATAAACACATCGCGATCACTCCCCACAGCACGTAGGGACAGGGGGGGAAGGCAGGGAAAAACCAGTCGTTAAGATAACCACCGCAGTCGACCGCACAGCGAGTTCAAGTGAGCACGGAAACTGCGAATAGCTGTAGTACGGAAGACAATCAGATAAGTAGTTAGCCTAAAATTTTATAGTTTAACCATAGTTTACAACCATATAATCTCTCTAAAGTACAATCTCCGGATAGCCATCACCATTTAGCATTTCACCTAACATATATACTGCATTTAGCATACACTGACAGTTGCAGTACCAATACTGCAACTAAATAATTGTACATATTGTAAATATTTTCACCTGTATTTCAAACATAGATTTTATAGCCTAAGTGTATTGGATCTGATGATGATCGCTTGACGATCGAAACTGGTCATCCTAGTGTTTTATTAATCTCATGTAATTTATTTCAGGATTAGGGCATAACCCATCTCTTTTGGGTACATTCGTGTTGACCGACTGAAAAGCACTAAACTCTTGTTTACTAAGGCAACACTGAAAATATGGCTTCAAACACCACAATGTTCACGGCTAGTCAGGCAAATCGTGAAGCCAAGAAATTCAAATCACTCAGGCTTAAACTCATGAATTTAGACAAGTCAATTTGGTTCAACAAAAAATGTATAGAACTAAACCTCACCCCTAAATACGTACCAATTAAAACCGTACCGAACACACCAGCCTCGATCATTTCAACTAAACAAGCGAAAGCGCTTTGGATAAAAAACGAATTAAGATTTGCATACATAACAAAGCAAAAAATTAACCAACAATTATACGACATTCAATTGCAACTAAGTAATTTCTGGCACGCAGCCCAATGGGACAGTTTCACCGAACACCTACATGACACCATTAAAATCAGAGCAACGAGGAAGCATGAAACGCTAGAAAATAAATTAAGAAAACTAGGAGAAACACAGAACCATCAATCTAACGAACAACACACGAATAACAATGAATTCAATTTCCACAGCAGAGTAAACAACAGAACGAACGTAACCTTTTCTCAAGGTGAAATGAATATGTTAGACAAAGGTTTGAAATACAACTGCACAGACGCACACACGAACCACAATATACAACAGTTAATCACAGATATTGAGATAGCCAGTCACAAGCTCCCAGCAGAAGACAGGGAGTTAACCAAAAATCTCGCCACCAACGAAGCCAAAAAAAATCCTCAAACGAGAGGGCGATAGCAATAACATTCAAAACAACAAACAAATCAAAGAAATAAAGTCGTTGAAACAAAAAATAAAAGAACATGACTTAATCATCACAAAAGCAGATAAGGGAAACACTACAGTAATTTTGAACAAAACAGAATACATTGAAAAAACAGTCGAATTCCTAAACAACAACGAAATCAAGGAATTAACAAAAGACCCCACCAACAAATTCCAAAAACAAATAAAAAGTGCGCTAAAAGAAACAGAATACATACTGACCAAAGCTGAAAAATCAAAACTAATAAACATGAACCCGAAAATACCGTCATTGAGGGGACAACCAAATATACACAAAAAGGAATGCCCAATGAGACCAATAGTCAATTGTAGGAATGCCCCTAATTACAAAATCAGCAAAGAGTTACTAAAAATCTTAAAATGCCGTCTTTCCAACGACAAAAACAACTCTGTAAAGAACACAACAGAACTAGTAACAGCATTGAACACCCTACAAATGAAACCTAGCTTCAGGCTAGTATCCTTCGACGTAACTAACATGTACACCAATATTCCGATTATTGAAGCAATCAACACTATCGAAAACAACTTAAAATCCAACAATTCGGTAAAAGAAATTGAAGAGATTGTGAGATTACTGAGGGTCGTTCTCACCCAAAACGTGTTTCAATTCGACAATAAAATATACACACAGAGAGAAGGCCTAGCAATGGGATCGCCACTAAGTGGGTTAATCGCTGACATCTTCATCAATGCACTAGAAAATGCGTTCTTAGAAAAGACTTCAACAAAGGGAATAGTAATATGGAAAAGATACGTAGATGATGTAATTTGCATCTACGATACTGAACTAACAAGCGAAGAAACAATTCTCCAATCCATTAATAGCCTTCACCATTCTATCAAATTCACTAAGGAATCCGAAATAGACCGGAAAATAAATGATCTCGATATAACTATTGAACGTAAAGACAACGACCTTTCATATTCCATATTCCGGAAAGCAACACAAACCTCGCATGCAATCGACAATCAGTCTAATCAGCCCAGTACGCACAAACTAGCGGGTTTCAATTCAATGGTGCACAGGGCTTTAAACATACCCATGTCAAAAGACAACTATAATAAGGAAATAAGAACTATTATGCAAATAGCAAAGGAAAACAACTTCTCGCCAAGCAAAATAAATCAAATTATAACCAAACAGAAAAATAAAGATAAAACGATTCCCAAACCGGACAGTAATGAGAAAAAATTTGCGCGTTTCAACTATGTGAATGCGAATACATATAAAATCACTAACCCATTCAAAAAGCAAGGCATAAAGATAGCTTTCACGACGAAAAACACAACTGCTAGGCACCTCCTAAATAGTAATCTAAATAAACGTGACCCGTATTCAAGGTCAGGGGTATATTCTATAACGTGCCAAGACACCGATTGTCAAGCTAATTACATCGGGCAGAGTGGAAGGCGAGTAGACACACGTTATAATGAACATAGAAATGCGATAAGATACGGAACACATTCAGCCGTGTGCGAACATATGTGTGACGCAGGGCATAGCTTTACCAACATAGAGTCGGACCTTAAAATAATCCATCACGAATCGAAAGGCAGAGCTCTTGACATAAAGGAAGTAATCGAGATACACCTAGCCAAACGAAACAATCCCAACAATCTAAATGAACACACGTTCATGGAGAGCTCACCCCTCTTCACACTACTAAAAAACACACCCTGTCGAAAAAAAAACACAATTTAGCCACACAGCCAAGCTAGATAAAAAAGGGGGGGAAATTAGGGGGTTTTTAATAGGTAAATGTTATCTGGATCAGGTGTACGATGTACTTTTCTTCTGCAATAAACCAAGGCCCATATTAGAGGCAGTATTAAAGGTGCCGGGACGTCCTCATAAGACCGTCAACGCTTAGTTCGAATGGGTTATGCTCCACACGTGGCGAGGACTAATCCACGGTCTTTAATAGTTGTAGATCCACCTCATTCAATAACATACATCTTATCTAGGTTGGCAACACCTCACATAAACACATCGCGATCACTCCCCACAGCACGTAGGGACAGGGGGGGAAGGCAGGGAAAAACCAGTCGTTAAGATAACCACCGCAGTCGACCGCACAGCGAGTTCAAGTGAGCACGGAAACTGCGAATAGCTGTAGTACGGAAGACAATCAGATAAGTAGTTAGCCTAAAATTTTATAGTTTAACCATAGTTTACAACCATATAATCTCTCTAAAGTACAATCTCCGGATAGCCATCACCATTTAGCATTTCACCTAACATATATACTGCATTTAGCATACACTGACAGTTGCAGTACCAATACTGCAACTAAATAATTGTACATATTGTAAATATTTTCACCTGTATTTCAAACATAGATTTTATAGCCTAAGTGTATTGGATCTGATGATGATCGCTTGACGATCGAAACTGGTCATCCTAGTGTTTTATTAATCTCATGTAATTTATTTCAGGATTAGGGCATAACCCATCTCTTTTGGGTACATTCGTGTTGACCGACTGAAAAGCACTAAACTCTTGTTTACTAAGGCAACACTGAAAATATGGCTTCAAACACCACAATGTTCACGGCTAGTCAGGCAAATCGTGAAGCCAAGAAATTCAAATCACTCAGGCTTAAACTCATGAATTTAGACAAGTCAATTTGGTTCAACAAAAAATGTATAGAACTAAACCTCACCCCTAAATACGTACCAATTAAAACCGTACCGAACACACCAGCCTCGATCATTTCAACTAAACAAGCGAAAGCGCTTTGGATAAAAAACGAATTAAGATTTGCATACATAAGAAAGCAAAAAATTAACCAACAATTATACGACATTCAATTGCAACTAAGTAATTTCTGGCACGCAGCCCAATGGGACAGTTTCACCGAACACCTACATGACACCATCAAAATCAGAGCAACGAGGAAGCATGAAACGCTAGAAAATAAATTAAGAAAACTAGGAGAAACACAGAACCATCAATCTAACGAACAACACACGAATAACAATGAATTCAATTTCCACAGCAGAGTAAACAACAGAACGAACGTAACCTTTTCTCAAGGTGAAATGAATATGTTAGACAAAGGTTTGAAATACAACTGCACAGACGCAAACACGAACCACAATATAAAACAGTTAATCACAGATATTGAGATAGCCAGTCACAAGCTCCCAGCAGAAGACAGGGAGTTAACCAAAAATCTCGCCACCAACGAAGCCAAAAAAAATCCTCAAACGAGAGGGCGATAGCAATAACATTCAAAACAACAAACAAATCAAAGAAATAAAATCGTTGAAACAAAAAATAAAAGAACATGACTTAATCATCACAAAAGCAGATAAGGGAAACACTACAGTAATTTTGAACAAAACAGAATACATTGAAAAAACAGTCGAATTCCTAAACAACAACGAAATCAAGGAATTAACAAAAGACCCCACCAACAAATTCCAAAAACAAATAAAAAGTGCGCTAAAAGAAACAGAATACATACTGACCAAAGCTGAAAAATCAAAACTAATAAACATGAACCCGAAAATACCGTCATTGAGGGGACAACCAAAAATACACAAAAAGGAATGCCCAATGAGACCAATAGTCAATTGTAGGAATGCCCCTAATTACAAAATCAGCAAAGAGTTACTAAAAATCTTAAAATGCCGTCTTTCCAACGACAAAAACAACTCTGTAAAGAACACAACAGAACTAGTAACAGCATTGAACACCCTACAAATGAAACCTAGCTTCAGGCTAGTATCCTTCGACGTAACTAACATGTACACCAATATTCCGATTATTGAAGCAATCAACACTATCGAAAACAACTTAAAATCCAACAATTCGGTAAAAGAAATTGAAGAGATTGTGAGATTACTGCGGGTCGTTCTCACCCAAAACGTGTTTCAATTCGACAATAAAATATACACACAGAGAGAAGGCCTAGCAATGGGATCGCCACTAAGTGGGTTAATCGCTGACATCTTCATCAATGCACTAGAAAATGCGTTCTTAGAAAAGACTTCAACAAAGGGAATAGTAATATGGAAAAGATACGTAGATGATGTAATTTGCATCTACGATACTGAACTAACAAGCGAAGAAACAATTCTCCAATCCATTAATAGCCTTCACCATTCTATCAAATTCACTAAGGAATCCGAAATAGACCGAAAAATAAATTATCTCGATATAACTATTGAACGTAAAGACAACGACCTTTCATATTCCATATTCCGGAAAGCAACACAAACCTCGCATGCAATCGACAATCAGTCTAATCACCCCAGTACGCACAAACTAGCGGGTTTCAATTCAATGGTGCACAGGGCTTTAAACATACCCATGTCAAAAGACAACTATAATAAGGAAATAAGAACTATTATGCAAATAGCAAAGGAAAACAACTTCTCGCCAAGCAAAATAAATCAAATTATAGCCAAACAGAAAAATAAAGATAAAACGATTCCCAAACCGGACAGTAATGAGAAAAAATTTGCGCGTTTCAACTATGTGAATGCGAATACATATAAAATCACTAACCCATTCAAAAAGCAAGGCATAAAGATAGCTTTCACGACGAAAAACACAACTGCTAGGCACCTCCTAAATAGTAATCTAAATAAACGTGACCCGTATTCAAGGTCAGGGGTATATTCTATAACGTGCCAAGACACCGATTGTCAAGCTAATTACATCGGGCAGAGTGGAAGGCGAGTAGACACACGTTATAATGAACATAGAAATGCGATAAGATACGGAACACATTCAGCCGTGTGCGAACATATGTGTGACGCAGGGCATAGCTTTACCAACATAGAGTCGGACCTTAAAATAATCCATCACGAATCGAAAGGCAGAGCTCTTGACATAAAGGAAGCAATCGAGATACACCTAGCCAAACGAAACAATCCCAACAATCTAAATGAACACACGTTCATGGAGAGCTCACCCCTCTTCACACTACTAAAAAACACACCCTGTCGGAAAAAAACACAATTTAGCCACACAGCCAAGCTAGATAAAAAAAGGGGGGAAATTAGGGGGTTTTTAATAGGTAAATGTTATCTGGATCAGGTGTACGATGTACTTTTCTTCTGCAATAAACCAAGGCCCATATTAGAGGCAGTATTAAAGGTGCCGGGACGTCCTCATAAGACCGTCAACGCTTAGTTCGAATGGGTTATGCTCCACACGTGGCGAGGACTAATCCACGGTCTTTAATAGTTGTAGATCCACCTCATTCAATAACATACATCTTATCTAGGTTGGCAACACCTCACATAAACACATCGCGATCACTCCCCACAGCACGTAGGGACAGGGGGGGAAGGCAGGGAAAAACCAGTCGTTAAGATAACCACCGCAGTCGACCGCACAGCGAGTTCAAGTGAGCACGGAAACTGCGAATAGCTGTAGTACGGAAGACAATCAGATAAGTAGTTAGCCTAAAATTTTATAGTTTAACCATAGTTTACAACCATATAATCTCTCTAAAGTACAATCTCCGGATAGCCATCACCATTTAGCATTTCACCTAACATATATACTGCATTTAGCATACACTGACAGTTGCAGTACCAATACTGCAACTAAATAATTGTACATATTGTAAATATTTTCACCTGTATTTCAAACATAGATTTTATAGCCTAAGTGTATTGGATCTGATGATGATCGCTTGACGATCGAAACTGGTCATCCTAGTGTTTTATTAATCTCATGTAATTTATTTCAGGATTAGGGCATAACCCATCTCTTTTGGGTACATTCGTGTTGACCGACTGAAAAGCACTAAACTCTTGCTCCAGGCTTTTGTTATTAATTTAATGATTTAAAAAGTAATTTCTTGGCAAGATAATTTTCTCTGTAATTTTGTCTTTCCAATGATGTCCTTACTTTGAATTGTGTCATACACAATTATGATGCGACGGCGTAGCTTAACTCCACTGTCTTCCAAAAGAGTTTATTCTGCGACTTATATACAGCGACTCTATTGTGCTCGCCCGAGATCGGCAAATTCACTATACATCTCTGGAGAGGCGAGACTCAGCCTCTTAGCTCGTTTCTTGCAAGTAGTTCCGTACAGTCTTCTCTGCTAAAAAACAGACCTCTTACTTTCCATTGTCTGCATCTACGCCTGTGCTAAATTTGACATAATAATTCAATTTTATTCAATGCAACCCCATTACTGGATACCATACGGTTGCAATATATACCCAAATACACGGGGATAAATGATCACGATGTCGCAAAGCCCCTAAATGAAATAACAACATAGCAACAACCTACGCAGCAATCACTAGCTGAAGGTACAGTATGTTTTCATTCAGCTTAAAGCTTCATATTTTGCGCAGTGAATCGCACTTGTTAATTTCAATCGAGCTACGAAATTCCAGGATTATTGAAATTTTATTATGCTAATTCCAATAATATTCCATTCAGTTCCATTATATTTTTGTCTTAGCTGAAGGTTCACTTGTTAGCTTATGTCTCTCCAGCTCAAGTAGGCCTATCCACAAACCGGCTATTACTTGCTAAGCTATGGGTAAACCGAATTTCTACCCGGTGTGAGAGAGATAGCTATATTGTGGTTAAGATGTGAGCCGAGCTGTCAGAGAAAGATTGTCCCGCCTGATGAGACAGGGCAGTCATTTAGCGGGGGGCAGCTCGGATCCGAGTACTGAGCCGTTAGCTGGTGCCCTAGCCCGAGGGCACGAACTGGAAAAATGTGTTTTAGCCATGCCATCAACTGAGTGGCACTTAGGCTGACTTCTACGAGTAAATCAGAGATCATTAGAACTGGAATCAGCAACGCTAGCCCAGACCACATTGTAAGAGATTAGAAAGAAAAGAATTATAAGATGATGATGATGATGATGATGATCGATTGATTTTTGGGGTTTGGGACATCTTGGTCATCAGCCCAAGAAGATACAAAAAAGAAGAAGAAGGGTTTTCTGTCCTATAGGCTCCGTGCGTATACAGTAGTGCTGCTGTACGCGGACGTTCCGAGAAGCTGCTACATACCGCGATCAGCTGAGTACTGATGTACATCGAAAACGTGCGACCATTTATTCTATTATTTTATACAGTAACGATGTCAAAACGTTGTGTAGTATTGTTGGTTGCAATAATATAATTGTAACACACAGGACAATTTAATATTCTACAATATAGTTTCCCTTCACGAACTCACAAAATTCATTTGAAAACACGGTGGATATTGACGGTGAATCGCAAGCAGTAAGTTTAAATTGAGCATTTGGGATTGAATTAGCTTGTCTCTAACTACGTTTGTTGATGTTAAAAGTTTAGTTTGGACTTTCAGCAAACGTCTGAGCTCACGAAAACTATAGGTCATTGCTTTGGAAAACAAGTTAACCTATGGGTGAAAATACGCTTGCGTAGGCCTACTTAGGCCAAACTGCTTCTGAAACCCAATTTAAAAGCTCATCAGCTCGGCCCCCTAGCTTAACTTTTAGATATTTAGATTTAGGGATCTTGGGGACATCAACTTCTCTGGCACCAAGATTTTAGTTTCTAGGATACATAGAAGTGTTGCATTAATTCATGACGTCTTCTTTCATTCTTGTATTTATTATACATCGTTACACCACGACATTACCTCCTTAATATCTCGGAAATTTTTGTCAACACCTTCTCGGGGTTTATGTTAAAAGTCAGTTTGGACATTCAGAAAAATGTTGAGTTCACAAAAAAGGGTTAATCTACGGTTCAATGAATCGCTTGCTTACACCGTTCTTCTCTTATGCCGCCATTTCAAATCTCTCCAACTCGGTCCCCTCGAAAAATTTAGAATGTTTTAGACTCTTATAGCGATTTTGTGGGTACTAAGTTTCATGTTTCTAGGATGTATGGAAATCCCTCATTGATTCATGTTTATTTTCAGAATTTACCTAGACATCACTCCACCTCGGCCATGGTAACATACTCGGGGCTTATAAATTTGGCCACTCATAGCGCGGCGGTGCATTTCTCACCCCAACGCACGGAGCCTATAGGCCAGACTGTTCCAAACCCACGAGTTTGAGTATGCGTACACGCGAGTACTCAGCAGTAATGCTCGGAGCACGGTTGGAGAGGGACTGGTGGTGATAAGCAATACGTCACTGGGCGGAGGTCATAGCACAAGTCCATGCGCTTCCTGCTAGTCTTGATGTATCCACCGCTTAGGGCCGTATTCACCATCGCCGGTAAACTCTTCCATTATCTAAGATTTCGAAAACTCGGTTAATACTATTATCTCAGATAACAGAAACATCAGTATTCACCATTGCCTTTATTATCTCGGTTTTCGAAATCTCGGTTTTCGTTTCAATGTGGTCTGCATCGCTGAAATTTTCATATAGAAGCACTGGAAACAGTTCAATAGTGCCACGCAAATCATATGTTTATTGTCAAAACAAAGTTCCGTTCTGTAGCTTTATAGGTTAAGTGTGAGACATAGTGCAGTATGACACCACAGAAGCAATTACTGATAGATTTAGTGGCTGAGAATATCAGCATCTTAGAGAATAAGAAAACAGACGGTGTTACAACATAAATTAAAAACGAGCGATGGGAAAAAATGGCTACAGAATTCAATACACAAGGGCACGGGCCTGCTCGAGATGCAGTAAATTTAAGAACAGTTTGGGCTAACATCAAGAAAGCTGCCAGGAAAGCATCCTCGGAGGGCAAGATTGAAGTGCTGAAGACAGGTGGAGGCTCTAGTAACATCAAAAAAGATCCTATTCTAGAAAGAGCTATTGAACTTATTAAACCTTCCGTAGAAGGACTGAGAAACCCTTACGACGACGACAGTGAATTATCACTACTATTGGAGACGCCAGTTATTGACAGTGATGATGCTGTAGTATTAGCGGAGGGATCTGGTCCTACAACTACCAATTTTGAGGTGACTTGGAGCAAGTACACATCAAATATGCTCAAGTCTCCGATACTTCCAACACTACAACCCAATAAAAACAGCAATAGTGTCACCAGCGCCCAAGTCGAGTACGTCAATGAAGTTGATAAGCCTGATCACTCCTCAGAGTCAGTTAGAACTCCATTAGCTTCAAACCTGACCTCTTCAGGTTGGGCTGCGCGCCGAAGACCAATGGTAAGCAAGTCAGGAGAGCCTTTGGCAAAAATTCATAGGTTGAAGACTGAGGCAATAATAAAGAGCACTGAAGAAGCCACACAGGAACATTTATGGAAAAAGGAGCTTCACTTCCTTCAAATGGAGCAGGAGAAAATAAAGCTGGCGGCAGATGAAATAAGGCTTGAAAGAGAGAAGGAGCTTCTTAAGGGACACTGGGACTGAGTTTTCTAATTCCTCTAAATATTAAGGTACAATCTTGATATTTTGTTTGCTGGTAGTATAATCATGTGTACCAAATTTGATCAATGTAGCTTCACTAGCTGCATAGAAATTAATTATTTTCCAATATTTATATGCAAATTATTCAAATATTCAAAATGTCAAGCGCGTCAAACTAATGTAGATAGCACAATTTATTTTTATTTTTCTAGTACCTTATTCTTATACAAATAAAATAGTGCATCGAATTTGAGATTGTATTGTTTGCTATGAAGATATAATTTTTTCCCCCAATAAAGTTTATTTTTTGTAAAATTCTTGAAATTTGAAGGTTTATTTTTTTACAGGCAAACCAGAACTCCAATCCAAAAAGTAATGCACACGTTTGTGGATAAAGTACTAAGGAACATGCATGTTAATTTACAAGAAAATTGCATTACATCTGTAACGCGTGCGAGATTTTATACATCAGAAAATGTGAAACTGAGAAAACTGCATTTTTCTAAAAACATGCATATATTTTAACATTTCCACTCAACATACCCATTAGAACTCTCCTGCAGCATAAGTAACACCTTCCTTCTTCTGTTTTTCAGCCTCCTTCTTCATCTTTGTGATCTTGGTCTTGTGTGATGTGTGTGTGTGTGTCCCTAATAACTTCACAAACACAATTAATTTCGAAAAAGTACTAGCCTGGCTTCCAATAACTTGTTTATAAATAGAGGTAGACCATGCGTACACTTCTAAAGTCAACACAAATATCAAATAAAGATAAATTGTGCATCTACTGTCATTCTATAAGCGACGAGAAACTCTCATGAAATCAGAAAATACAATATAAATGCAAAATTTCATCATGTCGACCGTTTGAGATATTTATTTATTTATTTATTTTCAAACATTTGAAGTATTAGTAAAGCTTACGTGGTAAATAGTGTCAATATTCATCGGTAGATAGTAGCACAATGCAGAGCCAGTAGTAAAGAGGGAATTTCAATCCGTATTCAAACTACTCCGATTAAAAATGCATAAATGCGTGTACAGGGTGATGTACCAAGAGAAAGGGGCGTTTAAATGGCAGTGCGGCTGGCATTTAAACGTCTCGCTGTGCCTCAAAATATGGCGGAATGTGGAAAATGATACCGCTAATTGATCCGTTATGGTCAGGGGTACAATAATATGTCAAAATCGAAAATTTGAATTTTTTAATAAAATATGCTTAAAACTCAGTCCCAGTGTCCCTTAAGCAAGACCAATTAAAAACTCAAATAATGGAAAAACAATTAAAATCTATGTAATTCAATAGTTTCCTTCTCATTATACAAGTGTTACATTCCCAATAAAATACTTCTGTAGTACGTATCAATTAGTGTTCTTCTCCCAAAATTGTCCCGACGAGCCACATTATATTGATCAGCTTGTCCATCAATTTGACCGTCCCTTAAAAGTTCAGCCCATGGTACTGGTAGTTCTAGCTGTGGATCGTCCTGAGGTAGCTCTTCTCCTGCTTGTCGCACAATGTTAAGTAGAACGGCTGTAGCAGTTATCACTGGAAACGTGTGCTCTAACGTTAAATTCATACCTAAAGCAAGAACCGGGAATCTTCGCTTCCATATGCCAAACACTCGCTCTATCACATTTCTTGTTCTTATTTGTGACTCGTTATAAAGATTATTTTCGGGTGTGTGAACTGCATCCAGAGGAGGCATTAGGTACGATCTACAAGGGTAGCCAGCATCTACTAATAATACTGAATCCCCGTACACCCCTTGTTCGAACCTGGCTCGTTGTACACAGTTGTTGAAAATCGTACTATCATGACTACTTCCAGGCCATCTAGCCACGAGGTTAGTAAATTCCATATTACAATTACATATTGCTTGCACATTCAGCGAAAAATAACCCTTTCTGTTTCGGAATAATTCGGCATGATTACCTCCAGGAGAACGTATTCGAATATGGGTACAGTCCATTGCCCCTACTGCTTTTGGAAATCTGGCAATGTTATAAAAACCCATCTGTGTTTGCTTTATAGCCTCAGGTGTTTGCGGAAGACTGATGTAGCGAGGTCGTAAAGCGGCTATGGCAGCACTCACACGATGCACGATTCGGCAAGCTGTTGGTTGACTCACCCCTGCAAAATCCGCTACGCTCAGCTGATTACTACCAGTAGCATAAAACCTTAATGCAAGCAGCAATTGATTTATTGGCGACACAGAATGGTTCCTGAAAGACCACAAATATAACTATTCAGTTGTTAAATTTACAGTGAATGCTTTCTATATACCGTACTCACTATTGGAGTTATAGTATTCATCTTACCTGTCCGTTGCAAACTCAAGGTTAGGTTCTATGATGGACAATACTGACAACGTAGAAGATTTAGATAATCTAAAACGTGTGATAAAATCAACATCATCGTAATCCTCAAAATATGAGGCACGTTCTTTTATCCACCTAGGCCGTTTCCCTGCATATTCTTGCTGATATTCTTCGTCACTATCGTTTTCTCTAGCATTTATTAAGCATTCCATTCGTCTGCGCGCCATTTTGTTCTGTTGATTATCTTAGTTTTCGGCATTTTACCGGTCAACCTTCCTCCAGTAAAGTGATTAACCAGGATAATCCCTATTAACCGAGATAATTGTGTTGGTGAATAACGATATAGCTATTATCTGAGATTCTGGCAGCTATAAACCAAGATAATCAAATTACTGGCGTTGGTGAATACGGCCCTTAGTAACGGCCGCCCCTATAGCAGAGCTGTATTGCATATTGCAGGTTTACTCACAAAAGGCGGCGAGTACTCAGCTGCTCACGGGCGAGCAACTCGGCTGGAACAGCCTGCTATAGGCAGACCTGAAACTCCGAAGAGGTGATCCTGAGTCAAAGTTTACTTACAGTAGGGTGGACAGTCCCATTTCAATCCCTTATCTTTCCACAGCCAACAGCACGTGGTCCCCCAGAATAGGTTAGCTATCCAAGTTTTGACCACGTCCAACGTTGCTTAACTTTGGTTCAAGAAGAAAGTAGATGTGACGATGATGATGATGATATTCTGGTGCTGATTCTACTACTATTACTGCTACTACTACTACTAATAATAATATATGCCTGGGTAATAGCATAATAACTTGAATACACCATCACAAATTTAATAGACTTGAAAACTTCCTGCTCTACCCGTTCCCTTCTAAAGAGTTGTTATTGCACAATGTAATTGCAACGGCCATCAGCAGTGTAGGAAGTGCACCGAGCATTGAGAGGAGACTCCAGTCAAGGTCTGCATCGAAGCTCCAAGCTGACATCCCAATTGGAAGGAAATGCCACATTAATTTTATGGAATTCTTGTTCTACTAAAAATATTCCACACAAGGAAAATTAAAATAGCCGGATTGAGTGGTGTTGTTGGTTTACCGCTGGCCTTCAAAACCCTATGTAGTGGGTTCGATACCGCTTCAATCCGATTGCATTTAAGAGTGCTTTAGTGAAACAAACTCGTGTCCCTACAATAACCAGCAAATTAAAGAACCCATCTAAAGTATTATTTCTAAACCATAACAGTTCAAAGTGACCCCCATAATAATAATATAGTATTATTATTATTAGTCTATATGCATAACCCCCATGATTTCAAATTATTTAAGAACGAATATTTTTCAATCACACAACACCAAGGATGTGAGTAATACTTATAGGCAAGTTTAATTACTTAACAGTGCTTACCTAACAGTACCAAAATAATTTGTGGGGGATTTGGTCCGTGTCTCGTGCTGTTAACTTTTCCCATTCCTACTCTCACCCCCTTCAACCATTTTCATATATGCACTTTATGTCTTATGTAGAATTCTTCAAAGCATAAATACTCAAACCATACTCTACCCTTCTTTCCATCTAACTACATACACCACAATAACACAGTTTTTTAATAAAATGAACGGTAACAAAGGATTTGAATCAGGTGCCATCCCAGTCTATACAAGGAATGCATGTGGTGGGAAGAGGAATTGGAGAAAATTGAAATCAGTATAACTGGTAAAAGTCATCGTGTCGGTATTTGAACCTTTCAACAATACACAGGCCTGATGAGAGTAAGGGCAAGTGGGGCCGTATCGCTGGAGCCCGGGATAGTAGACAACTTCACTCAATTCTATTACCTCAAATTTGAATTTTTCTCTATCTAGAGAACACGTCTACAAAACTACACACAGTATAAAGAAGAGATGATTTTTTTTAAATAACCATTATGTTTATATCATCACTGCCAGACAAAGTAAAATTTCTTAAGTTTTCAAGCCTTTATAGGTCGCAAAATTTCAAGATAATGTTGGCAAAGTCTGACTTTTACCTCAAATGTCTGTGAAAGGCGTTTAACTTCTTGTTGTTGTGATGATAGTCAGATACAACAAAAACGGAATTTAAATTTTACTTTGAAAAAGAGCTAAGACGAACAAAAACAAAAATCTACATTCCACGAAGGTTTATTTTTATTTATTTCTTTATTTTGCGGATGGAGAGATTTTAAAATAAAAATGCAAATTTGATACTTCTGGGATATCACGGGACGAACAAAGATGAAGGAGGGGCCCACAAATTCCAGGGCCTCTCTCCACGGCCATGACTATACACGATGCTGGGAAGAGTATGTCATGTGTCGGAGTTTCTTATTGAGGACAAGGATTAGAAGAGAACAAAACTTTTCTAAATAGTCCTTCTGCTCCTGCTTTTATTACATTGAATACCATTTGTTTGATCCTGACAAACGCTCCATGCTTGTATGCTAAACATGTTGCCTAAGCACGGGGGTAGAATTAAGCGTGCCTGTTGACGTGATGCAATCAGTTGAAGAGTTGAATCAGAACACCACACCCACCAGTTGTTTCGGTGAAGTATATTGGGACAGAAATCATATGTGTAATGTGACCCAATTGCCGCAGTTTGAGATCATTTCGAGACGGATTCTGAGGGTCAACGAAGGTCAACGATAGCGATGGTTTCTTGATTACAGGATCACATTGGTTATTGTAGCCTGGCTGCGTGGAGTAGCGGTAATGTTCTCACCTGCTGTTCCCAAGGTTTCAGGATCGAATCCTGGCACAGCCAGTTGACATTTGAGGGTGCACAAATGCGAGGGAGCCGGGTCAGTAGATTTGCTGGCACGAAAAAGATCCCCTTCGGGGCAAAATACCGACACCCCAGCATCTCTTAAAACCGTGGTAGTTAAAAGGGACGTAAATCCAATAACATTATTGTTATTATTATTATGTTAATTTTAACACTCGTCCCAAATAAATGAAATGAGCATCAACACATGAGAGAAACTTAACTTAATGAAGAAATCGCGTGCAGGATTATTCCCTTATCGTCGCGCGTGCTACTTGTAGGTATCGGTAGTTTCGACTAGAACAATATTTTTGGTTACCGAGAAATCACTCACCACCATCCCATAATGGAGACTTAATATTATACAATAAAGCCAGTTCTTCTCGTGGCGTAGTGACTAATATTCTTGGCTGACATCTCAGAAATCCAGGTTCAATTTCCGGCTCTGCCAAAAATGTAATTCTGGTACAACGGCTGGAATGGGATTCACTCTGCCTCGTGAGGCAGAACTGAGAAGACGTGGGCTCGATTCCTACCTCATGCATCCTAGAAGTGGCTTTTCATGGTTTCCCACCTCTATGGCAGGTGAATACTGGGACGGTACCTACATTAAGGCCACGGCTGCCTCCTATCTAGATCCTGGCCTCAATTACAGACACACACACTAGTACAATCATTAGAATGGCATAGGTTATTAGACAAAGTCTACACACACCCATGTATACGGGGCTACTTGAATGCAACTCGCCTATATGAATCAACAACAACAACTGTAAATTACGCAATTGTTGTTTCATTTAGGGACTTGGATAACGTTTTCATCAGCCCCACGTAATTGAATGTATATAGAATTCGTATCATACCTTGAGATATTGTGTTGTCTGCAGTAGTGTGTGTACGGTGCTTAATCTGAGGCTAGCGTTGGGGAGGATGTTAGGAAAAATCCCGTCATTTACCTGGAGTTGTAGGGGGAAACAACTGAACATCTAACCTAGGATGGCTGAGGCAGTCCTGGATTACCCATTAGGCCCGACTAGGCCCAGGCCTAGGGTCCCCAATTATCTGGGGCCCTCAACATTTTATTCCGAAGATTTAGTAAAATTTTATCCAGAACTGAGACAGTTTCAGCATTATATTAAATTACAATGTCCTTTAAAAACTGAGTGCACTCATTCTGAACTTCTCGAAATTCTTATTTGAGACAAGCTTGAGTCTGTTTTTCCAAACGTTGAAATTGCTTTTCGCATTTTCCTGACCCTCATGATAACGAATTGTTCTGCGGAGCGCTCGTTTTCAAAATTGAAACGGATCAAAAGTGTGCAAAGAAGTATCATGTCACAGTAACGATGTGACATGCTAAGTTTAATGTATATCGAGTCAGTTGTTCTGCGGGAAATTGATTTTGATGACATTGTAGAAGTTTCATTGACCGAAAAAAAAACACAGAAGAAAATATTTTGATTACATTTTACAGAAGTAAAAAATAGTATGGTGTGTTAAATTGTTCATCAAATCATCTGAAATGTTTTCCAATAGCGATGATCGTTTCAATTGAAATGTATGTATATATGTAGACTATATATGATTTAATAAAAAGTGTATTATTCATCTTGAGGAAAAAAAACTCTTGTATATACTTTATTAAATGTACAGGTGCTAAAAAATAAAAATTATTTGAAAAAAATAAAGGGGGCCCCATAAATCTGAGGGACTTGGGCCTCATTTTACCTTAATCCGGCACTGGGCTGAGGTGAGAATTGAACCCGCCGTTTGTCAACTTTGCCTCATGAGGTTGATTATACTCCGTTCCAACCCTCAGACCAGAATTAAATTTCTTGGCAGTGCCGGGAATGGAAGCCAGGATCTTTGGAACCAGAGTCCAGAACGAACCCAAAGACCACAGGAGGAGGCAAATGATGCAATGGACCAATTCCGTCAATCGAGACAAGCACGAGACTGGAACACGACAAGCATAACATATTGATTAGTACTCTCCAAGGTCGAATCAATCAAGTTAATGTTTTGAGATTACAAATTAGTTCCATTCACGAATTCAGTTTCATTCTATATTGGTCATGATTGAAATGTACCGGTAATGTTTCTCAGTCGGTCAAATAAATTCAAATGAGATTAATAAATAGGCCTACACTTGGGTGACAAGTTTCGATTGTTTATCGATCATCGTCAGATCCTTTGCACGTAGGCTATTAAATCTATGTCTACAAGTATGGGTTATAATATTTTAGGGTTAGATTCAGCTCTATGCATTTGTGGGTACAATCGTGTAGACCGACTGAAAAACATTAAATTTCGATTACTAAGGCAACACTGTAGAATGGCTTCCAACACGATAATGGACATGATTGTTGTTGTTTTACAACGCCAAACTGCCTAGCTATAATCCCCTGATGGCGGGGGTCGAGGGTAAATAAGGAGATTACCAGGAAACAAAGATGTGTATTTTACCCTCGAAAAGTTGTAATATGAATAGTACTAAGATAGATAGACAGTAGGGCCTGGAAAATAAGCTCTAGTTCCGATCGGTATGGCAAGCTTCCGTGAGGCCGGTACCATCACCACCAAGGTCACTCAAAGTCAAGTCTCCCCGCTCAGTAAGTACCTTAAGTCTCGATAACACGAGAATTCCTTGTTCTGGATGTTGTCGGAAGTATCAATTATTAGAAGACCCCAGGTTCACTCAAGCCACTGTACGTGTCAAGTCAAAGCCCTCTGTAACCAGAAATGTGAGCCACTGCCCATTCTTATGTTCAACAAATAAAAACCTATTTGACCTACTAATAAGGAATAGCCTATCATATTGATATTGTTAACATGATTTCTTTCACTAATATTGAAGTATTAGAGCTATTTTGCTGTGTTGCCAAGTTCTATTATAGAAAGCTTTTCAGTTGGTCAACACAAATTGTGCCCAGTTACATTAGGCGGGAAGACAGGTATTTAAATGTCCTAACCTGAAAGAAATATTACCCCGTTTTATTCGATACAAGTTACTCCCGTTTTTTGTACATAAATCGTGTTATTTTGTGATAAATATCTCATATAAGATTTCTTTAAGGTTAGGGTATTTAAATGTTTGTTTTACCGCCTAATGTAATTGGACGCGATTTGTGCTGACCAGCTGAAAAGCTTTCTATAATAAATATCTCAGTAAGAAGAAACTGAAAGATTAAGTCTGAAATTATTACAGTATAAAAGAAAGATACAGTAGTGTTATAGCGAACGTATGGTGGTTGAATTACCAGATAGGATTATTTTTATATAAACAAGATAACACACTTCAAATATATCTTAATCAGGAGTTTGATTCTAGATTCCAAGATGTGGAATTTTCAAATAATTGTTGCATCATATTCAGTTGATCTCTCGAGGACCTCACCAGCCATGAATTTCCTGAGGCTGCTGTACACTTAGTGTTGCAAAACAAAACAAAAATGTGATTTTCAGCCAGTCAACACCAATGTACCCAAAAGAGCTGGGTTATGCCCTAATCCTGAAAAAATTACATGAGATTAATAAATACACGTAATTTTTTCAGGATTAGGGCATAACCCAGCTTTTTTTGGGTACATTCGTGTTGACTGACTGAAAAGCACCAATCTTTTGTTTGCTAAGGCAACACTGGAAAATGGCTTCAAACCCCACAATACACAACTTAGTGTTACCCAGAGCCTTCCCATATGGCAGGCAAGGGATGTTGTAGGGGCTTTTGAACTCCGCTCACAGAAGGAAGAAGAACGCAAGGGAAGTCCTAACTCCTTGAATAATATTAATATATTATTATTAATAATAATAATAATAGTAAAAAATAAGTAATGGATCTATGCCCCCTTTTAACTGCTTCGGCTTTAGAGATCCTGGGGTGCCGGAATTTAGCCTTGAAAGGGGTCCCCAATGCGGCAGTGTTTCTCACATTTAAGCGCCCTCAAATACCAACCAACCAACCAACACTAAATTCATTCTTTCGAAAAATTCCGACGTAGACTCTAAAATCAGACGCCAAAAATGTAGCCTTCCATCTATTGAGAATCTATTAACCCAAATAGATTTGTTATACCTGCGAAAACTTTTTAATAATACATACTCATCTGCTATTTTAGAAAAAAAAACCTTGGCTACCGATCAGCTCAGGAGTGCCGCGGAGTTAAGCTGTACGCCCCACTATCCAGGACTTTTTTTATTTTTTTATTTTTTTAGCGTATGGCTTTTAGTGCCGGGAGTGTCCGAGGACATGTTCGGCTCGCCAGTTTTTGTAGCTGCTTCGAGACGGACACCCAATGGGTGAGCTACAAGTACCGTTGGGGAGGAATGTTGGATGGGAGGGTCGAGGAGTTGGAGGTATCGGCTGGACTGAGTTGTACAAACTGGGTTTTGTTGTGCGTGGAACAACCTACCGTGTTCCCTGAAGGCCAGCAACAATAATCCCGTTCTGGTCAAGAGGAAGCTGCGGCATTATTTGTTCAACAAGTAAGTTGTTCCTCATAAATTATGCCCCGATTCTTTGTTATGCTAGTGCTTCCCGTGTATCTCTATTCGCAATATTTATTCGATCGTTTCTCTTGTTGTTCCTCCCTTATCCTATATAAATGTGCATTTACCATCCCCCTAATGTTTACTGTAAATAATGGAATCATTGCTCGGTTCTCACTAATTGCCATCTTGTGTACATATGTAAATATAACCCAGTGTATATATATTGGGGGCTCTGACGCATCCCGAATGCGTAGTGGGGCTTTGCTCTTTTCAGAGACTCCCTTCAGTGTACTGTAAATATAGTGTAAGGCACTGATAAATAAATATGAAATGAAATGAAACTGAGCCAGAATCCCAGCCTTACTGCTTCGGCACGTGACCAGTCCATGGCGAACACCCTAGTAAGTTCGAAGTTGAAAAATAACAAGATTTGATTAAGGAAGGAAGGTTAAACATAGGTGCCCGTTACAAGTCAGTAAAGAGTGCGAATTCGGGCCTCGTGTTAGACATCCGCACCCCACGAGCTATGAACATCCATGGGAAATGCTAGTTGGAACGCAAGGCTGTGGGCTGGCAATGTGACCTTGGCTGGACTATAAGATTCGACCTCTCTTAATGAGCTATACAATTAGCTAAGAGCGGGCCTCTTTTGCGAAACCACGGAGTAGAACGTGCTACATGTGTCTCATTGTGGTTGTTGGGACTAGCCACACCATTCACTTTCTCTTCACTCACTGCACTGCGTAATCTTACTCAACATTTATTCGGGGATTAAATAGATTGGCTGGCAACAAATTGGGAATTACGGTACGTATTTGTCAGAAGATAATACGAATCGTGTACAAATCATCCACCTAGAAGGTTTAATTCAAAAGGAAATTGAATTTGTTCCCTCGAGTGTTGGGTGTGTGTGCAATAGTTGGGGACGGCAAATCAGCGCTGACTCATTTTGATGGACCAATTCTCAGACCCTGTTACACATACTCAATCTCTCTTGATTATGACCGTTGTTTATTTAACTGATCTCCTAGTTGTAGCTGGTTTTATTTTCTTCCAGTAGAGTGGCATGAGATGGTATCAAACTAGACCTATTAATCCTCGTGTTGGTTCAAGTACCTTGACACCAATGAACCATTTTGTTCGCTTTTTACATTGCTGAAGCACTAGATCACGTGGTATTACGTATGTCGAGATTATGTAGGCCTTCTGGAGGAGACTTCTTAGTGGGTGGATACGAGCACTTCGATATCACAACAGTTGAACTGGTCAGACTTCACTTTTCAAGTCTGCCCTCCACATTATTGCACTATTATATCACATGTAAATGCATGTTCTATATCTTAGGCATGCAAAATAATGTTTATATGTACTGTACCTGCACATCATGAACAAGTATCGTGTTACTCCAGGGTGGGGAGATGTGGAGAAGACTATCATCTATGGATTTTCTGATTGGCATTCGTTTTACTAGCCTACTGTATTGTTTGTGTTCACTTTTGAGTGAGTAAACGTGGCGATGGTTGGAAGTTGTGTTACTGCACTAATTTTCTAGTAATAATACCATGTGGCTGTGCATTGTAATGAATATGATTAATTAACATATTTTGCATTTTTTGGTGGTTCTGGTCAGTGACGGTTAAATACGGAATTTTTAGCCTACTTTTCACATTTTGCAAAAAAAAATGAGGAAAAAGTAGACTTATGAGATCGATCCGGGAAAATGTGTGTCTGTCTGTCCTTCTGTCTGTCTGTCCTTCTGTCTGTCTGGCTGTGTGTGTGTGTGTGTGTGTGTGTGTCCCTATCAACTCCTAAACGGCTGCAGCAATCGAAACCAAATTTAGTATGAGTAAAGATGTATACTGGAATATCTCAAGCCCATATTTGAAAATGATGCCAGTGCTACCAACTGCTGAAAAAACACACTAGAAATTTGAGCTCCACGTGCATGGGAGCTATTCCAAAATTAGCACACATGTAGATAATACTATTTCAGTTTAATTTCCAGGCGGCCATACATGACAGTATTGCCAAAATAATTGCAAGCCTTCTGATAGGTCCAATTTTCAAATGCATATAACATCTACACTAGGTTAATTGGATTTCAACCAAATTTTGTATGTAATATGTGTACATAAACAGATATTACTGAGTGTATTTTTAAGAGCCACCAGGGCTGCCAACTGTTAATAATTGCTCTCTCTATTTTCTTCATCCAAATACAAATATATCTGAAAGTATGCAAGCCGACAGCTTTAAAATATGCACACGTATAATACCTGACATTTTAGATTAATTTGGAGTAACTTATATACTTCAGTTCTACCAACATGATTCTAAGCCTGCTGATAGGACCAATTTTTAAATACATGTAACTTCTATACTATCAGATGGATTTCAACCAAATTTCGTATGTGCTATGTGTAACGTAACAGGTATGACTATAAGTATTCTTAAGAGCAATCAGGGCTGCCAACTGTTAATAAATACTGTCTATATTTTTATACCCTAATAGCAATATATCAGAAAGTATGCGAGCCAACAGCTCTATACTATGCACACGTATAGCACCTGGCACTCTAGATTAATTTGGAGTAATTAATATAAGTCGGTGCTGCCAACATGATTCAAAGCTTGCTGATAGGTCCAATTTTAAAATATATGTAACTTCTATGCTAACAAATGGATTTCATCCAAAATTGGCACAACAAGATATCATAATATTTCCGATTATTTCTAACCAGCACACGCATGACATTGTTGCCAACATGCTTTTACGCGTGCTGATAGATCCAATGTCTAACTGCATGTAACGTCCATTGGACTTCAACCAAATTTTGTATTCTGTACCTTAAGAGATGGAACTAAGAATATATTCAGTCACCAGGGCTGCCAACTGTAGTGCTCTATTAGGCTACATTATACCAGGAATATTTCGAACTAATTAGACATTTCGATATTACCAACTTAATTTCGTCATTATTCTAGATAGGTTCATATACTGTAGAATGATCATTGGCATGAAAAGTAGGCTCTTTAGTTCGTCACGGAACTTCTTGTTTATTTTGTAATACTCGTTTTCCCAGGAACTTTTAAAAACAGTAGGTATTAAACTGATAATAGTTGATGTTACCTCTTGCCGCATGTTTGTTACGTTGAGTTCTGCAATTGCATGACGTAGACTTGTACTCAATGAACATTTCTGGTATTACCGAACATAAACATGTCCAGTCTACGCTTTTCGCATAGTAGCATCTTATAGTAACTTAGTCGTAATAGGTTGTATTGAGTTTTGTTGTTTGCAAACGGAAGAAGAATCTGAAATGTTATTTTGACACAGCAGTATAAGATCGAATGCAATAGGCAAATAATTATGTATTGCTATGGATCAGGAATTCATTAATTAAATGTGCTATACTAAATAATTTATCTGATTTAGCAACTTTTGTCTGGGGTTTTTCACTATGTACCGTCAATGTCAATGTCTTCTTTATAATCTTCCTTCTGAAAGTTGTGAACAGTATAGGAACCCATGAAGACCAATAAGAGGTCTACCCTAGAACCTGTTTATGATAAAGCCAACTTCGTACAGGCCATGGAGGCCCTGGGAGTAGTGGAAGGTAGAGGCTTCCACTTTTTGTGACTTCGGCACTAGATGGGATGGAGTTGTCAGCTCCACGCCCGGCCGTCTTTGCTCCCAGGAATTACCCTGGTACTCATTTCTGGTGTAGGCTCAACAAACCCCAGGGCTATTTGCGTTTCCGAAAGTGGTAGTATTGTTTCTAAAATGCACTACCCGGGTGGGGATCGAACCCACTTCCTTTCAGTTAGCGCCTCTACCTACCGCGCCACGCAGCCCCCGTTTATGTTACATTAAGCGGACTATTCGATTCAATGAGAAATGCTAAGAATTTCTATTCGCATTTTGTAAATTCCTCTTCAATTCCTACTCATTTATTTCACTTGCAAATTGAAAATTATTGAATTAGATATAACAGATTAGGCATTCACGGCCACCGTTCATATCTATGTACAAGTTGTCCTGGCTTGTATCCAGTGGTCCGGGTAGGATCTTATCTACCGACGTTTCACATTTCTTTGAAGGAGCTGACATTTGATAATGCAGAACGCAGCTTTCGAATATAATGTTACGTTTATAT
This sequence comes from Meconema thalassinum, assembly GCA_946902985.2. Lineage (NCBI taxonomy): Eukaryota > Metazoa > Arthropoda > Insecta > Orthoptera > Tettigoniidae > Meconema > Meconema thalassinum. The sequence continues at coordinate 349,679,506 of OX336389.2, forward strand.
GTTTCATTTAATCAAATGATGGAATAAAAAATAATAATAACATTTCTGTGCGTATAAACCTGTAGGCTCATTTCTCCATCTTCTGTGATAGAATCCTTAACGTTCAGAAGGTTGGCGACAATTACTGAAGAAATCAGAATAATCAAGGTAGTGGTAGTCTAGCAAATGCAGCCAAATCTCAAGTTAGACTAAACTACAGTACAACTGCCAGTTAAAGAGTCCACAAACATGATGACTCCTAAATATGAGTGGTAACATATCGTACAATTCAACCGCTAGAATAATGTTGTAAATCACTAGACATGGCATTAATTGAGGGGGAGGGGGAGGAGGCGGAATGGTATTTTTTCACCCATAGTAACAGTACAGTACATATCGAGATTGTGTGGACTACTGTGGCGGACTTCACCCTCCAAGCAACATTCTTGAATCAATACATCACGTGACACTACTGTACAATAGATTGTGTGGACTATTGGGGCAGACTGTGCCCTCCAAGCGTCCATGCTGAATCACTACACCACGTGATACTACTGTACATAAGATTGTGTGCACTACTGGGGCAGACTACACCCTCCACGCCTCCTTGCTGAATCACTACATCACGTGACACTACTGTACATGAGATAGTGTGGACTATTGGGGCAGACTTGGCCCTCAAAGCGCCCTTGCTAAATCACTACACCACGTGATACTACTGTATATAAGATTGTGTGGACTATTGGGGCAGACTTAACCCTCCAAGCCACATTCCTGAATCACTACATCACGTGACACTACTGTAAAATAGATTGTGTGGACTATTAGGGCAGACTTTCCCCTCCAAGCCTCTTTGCTGAATCACTACATCACGTGACACTACTTTACATGAGATTGTGTGGACTATTGGGGCAGACTTCACCCTCCAAGGCTCCTTGCTGAATCACTACATCACGTGACACTACTGTACAAGAGATTGTGTGGACTATTGGGGCAGACTTTTCCCTCCTAGCCTCTTTGCTGAATCACTACATCACGTGGCACTACTGTACATGAGATTGTGTGGACTATTGGGGCAGATTACACCCTCCAAGCCTCCTTGCTGAATCACTACATCACGTGACACTACTGTACATGAGATTGTGTGGACTATTGGGGCAGACTACACCCTCCAAGCCTCATTGCTGAATCACTACATCACGTGACACTACTGTACATGAGATCGTGTGGACTACTGGGGCAGACTACACCCTCCAAGCCTCATTGCTGAATCACTACATCACGTGACACTACTGTACATGAGATTGTGTGGACTCTTGGAGTAGACTACTCCTTCCAAGCCTCATTGCTGAATCACTACATCACGTGACACTACTGTACATGATATTGTATGGACCATTGGGGTAGACTACACTCTCCAAGCCTCCTTGCTGAATCACTACATCACGTGACACTACTGTATATGAGATTGTGTGGACTATTGGGGCAGACATGGTCCTCCAAGCCTCATTGCTGAATCACTACATCACGTGACACTACTGTACATGAGATTGTGTGGACTATTGGGGCAGACTTCACCCTCCAAGCCTCCTTGCTGAATCACTACATCACGTGACACTATTGTACATGAAATTGTGTGGACTATTGGGGTAGACTACACTTGTCAAGCCACATTACTGAATCACTACATCACATGACACTATTGTACATGAGATTGTGTGGACTACTGGGGCAGACTACACCCTCAAAGCCACATTGCTGAATCACTACATCACATGGCACTATTGTACATGAGATTGTGTGGAATATTGGGGCAGACTACACCCTCCAAGCCTCCTTGCTGAATCACTACATCACGTGACACTACTGTACATGAGATTGTGTGGACTATTGTGGCAGACTACACCCCCAAAGCAACATTGCTGAATCACTACATCACATGGCACTATTGTACATGAGATTGTGTGGAATATTAGGGCAGACTACACCCTCCAAGCCTCATTGCTGAATCACTACATCACGTGACACTACTGTACACGAGATTGTGTGGACTATTGGAGTGGACTACACCCTCCAAGCCTCCTTGCTGAGTCACTACATCACGTGACACTACTGTACATGAGATTGTGTGGACTATTGGGGCAGACTTGGCCCTCCAAGCCTCCTTGCTGAATCACAATATCACGTGACACTACTGTACATGAGATTGTGTGGACTATTGGGGCAGACTACACCCTCCAAGCCTCCTTGCTGAATCATTTCACCACGTGACACTACTGTACATGAGATTGTGTGGACTATTGGGGCAGACTACACCCTCCAAACCTCATTGCTGAATCACTACATCACGTGACACTACTGTACATGAGATTGTATGGACTGCTGGGGCAGACTACACCCTCCAAGCCTCATTGCTGAATGACTACATCACGTGACACTACTGTACATGAGATTGTTTGGACTACTGGTGCAGACTACACCCTCCAAGCCTCATTGCTGAATCACTACATCACGTGACACTACTGTACATGCGATTGTGTGGACTCTTGGAGTAGACTACACCCTCCAAGCCTCCTTGCTGAATCACTACATCACGTGACACTACTGTACATGAGATTGTGTGGACTATTGGGGCAGACTTGGCCCTCCAAGCCTCATTGCTGAATCACTACATCACGTGACTCTACTGTACATGAGATTGTGTGGACTATTGGGGCAGACTACACCCTCCAAGCCTCCTTGCTGAATCACTACATCACGTGACACTATTGTACATTAAATTGTGAGGACTATTGGGGCAGACTACACCTGTCAAGCCACATTACTGAATCACTACATCACATGACACTATTGTACATAAGATTGTGTGGACTACTGGGGCAGACTACACCCTCAAAGCCTCCTTGCTGAATCACTACATCACGTGACACTACTGTACGTGAGATTGTGTGGACTATTGGGGCAGACTACACCCTCCAAGCCTCCTTGCTGAATCACTACATCACGTGACACTATTGTACATTAAATTGTGAGGACTATTGGGGCAGACTACACCTGTCAAGCCACATTGCTGAATCACTACTTCACATGGCACTATTGTACATGAGATTGTGTGGAATATTAGGGCAGACTACACCATCCAAGCCTCCTTGCTGAATCACTACATCACGTGACACTACTGTACGTGAGATTGTGTGGACTATTGTGGCAGACTACACCCTCACAGCCACATTGCTGAATCACTACATCACATGGCACTATTATACATGAGATTGTGTGGAATATTAGGGCAGACTACACCCTCCAAGCCTCATTGCTGAATCACTACATCACGTGACACTACTGTACATGAGATTGTGTTGACTATTGGAGTGGACTACACCCTCCAAGCCTCCTTGCTGAGTCACTACATCACGTGGCACTACTGTACATGAGATTGTGTGGACTAATGGGGCAGACTTGGCCCTCCAAGCCTCCTTGCTGAATCACAATATCACGTGACACTACTGTACATGAGATTGTGTGGACTATTGGGGCAGACTAAACCCTCCAAGCCACATTGCTGAATCACTACATCACGTGACACTACTGTACATGAGATTGTGTGGACTATTGTGGCAGACTACACCCTCCAAGCCACATTGCTGAATCAGTACATCACGTGACACAACTGTACATGAGATTGTGTGGACTATTGGAGTAGACTACACCCTCCAAGCCTCTTTGCTGAGTCACTACATCACGTGACACTACTGTACATGAGATTGTGTGGACTATTATGGCAGACTACACCCTCCAAGCCTCCTTGCTGAATCACTACATCACGTGACACAATTGTACATGAGATTGTGTGGACTATTGGGGCAGACTTCACCCTCCAAGCCTCCTTGCTGAGTCACTACATCACGTGACACTACTGTACATGAGGTTGTGTGGACTATTGGGGCAGACTACACCCTCCAAGCCTCCTTGCTGAGTCACTACATCACGTGACACTACTGTAATTGAGATTGTGTGGACTATTGGGGCAGACTTAGCCCTCCAAGCCTCATTGCTGAGTTACTACATCACGTGACACTACTGTACATGAGATTGTGTGGACTATTGGGGCAGACTACACCCTCCAAGCAACATTGCTGAATCACTACATCACGTGACACTACTGTAATTGAGATTGTGTGGACTATTGGGGCAGACCTCCAAGCCACATTGCTGAATCACTACATCACGTGACACTACTGTACATGAGATTGTGTGGACTATTGGAGTAGACTACACCCTCCAAGCCTCTTTGCTGAGTCACTACATCACGTGACACTACTGTACATGAGATTGTGTGGACTATTGTGGCAGACTACACCCTCCAAGCAACATTGCTGAATCACTACATCACGTGACACTACTGTAATTGAGATTGTGTGGACTATTGGGGCAGACTACACCCTCCAAGCCACATTGCTGAATCACTACATCACGTGACACTACTGTAAATGAGATTGTGTGGACTATTGGAGTAGACTACACCCTCCAAGCCTCCTTGCTGAATCACTACATCACGTGACACTACTGTACATGAGATTGTGTGGACTATTGGGGCAGACTTGGCCTTCCAAGCCGCATTGCTGAATCATTACATCAGATGACACTATTGTACATGAGATTGTGTGGACTACTGGGGCAGACTAACTCCAAGCCTGATTGCTGAATCACTACATCACGTGTCACTATTGTACATGAGATTGTGAGTTCTATTGGGGCGGACTACACCCTCCAAGCCTCCTTGCTAAATCACTACATCACGTGACACTACTGTACATGAGATTGTGTGGACTACTGGGGCTGACTTGGCCCTCCAAGCCTACTTGCTGAATCACTACACCACGTGACACTATTGTACATTAAATTGTGTGGACTATTGGGGCAGACTACACCCTCCAAGCCTCCTTGCTAAATCACTACATCACGTGACACTACTGTACATGAGATTGTGTGGACTACTGGGGCGATTTACCACTTCTACTCCCGGCAAATGCCAGGTTGGTTTCTAAGTTAAGGCCACGGTCACTTCCATCCCAATCCTCAATTACAAATACACGCACTAATAGAGATACCACAAGAACACAGGTTAACAGGCAGATTCTATATATGCCTATATATACCCACACCCAACAACTTGGGGTTGAAATTACCACGATGGCCAAGTTTATAAATGAAACAACAACTACAGGATATCACACAGGAGTAACAGTTGTTGTCTTTGCTTTTTGTAACATTGCATCAGGACATTGTGATCATCAGCTCCGTATACTAATTGTGTGTGTGAATTCTGTCTGAAATGATAGCCTGTCTTGTTGCGATGTCTATACTGATGTCTATTTGTCATAGGAAGATGGATTGGGAAAGAAAGTGGCCTTAGATTACATAAGAACATCACTGCAGCATTTTCTGGAATTGATATGAAACACCGTGAAAACCCGTTTTAAGGATAACCAGTGCAGGATTCGAACTCGGTTTCTCTTGAACTCGATCTATCACGGACGATACTGGATTAAAAAACACAAACAGTTAATGCTCAGGGCCGATTATCCCGATGATCCTAGCCCCGGAATGAAGGAACAGTCAGGGGAGGCTGTTATGTCATTGCGTTCTCCTGCGCGTGACTGTAAGACAATGAATATTTCTTGTGCCAGTGTAATTCAGGTACGTAATGGTCAGTCTACGCTGAAGGATGTTTAGACAAAAACTATTCCAGGAAGGAGTTCACAAGACTTCGCATGAAAACAGTCCTAATCAAAAGAAAGTCATTAAAATGTAAGATAATCGTCATTATCTCCAAGTTCAGAATCATATTTCGGACTCGTGACTAGATTATAGCTTAAACATTGTGCTCTTCTCCCATTCATTACACCTCCCAGCGAAGTTCGAAGCAGTTCCGGGAGCCGTGAAGTTGACCTTGCTGCTCTGTCTCAATGTAGCAAAAGAATTAAGTTTCTTTTGCAGGCAAAATAACTGGCGTGTTACGTTGTTTTATCCAACTAAACTGCCTGCAGGGTAAAGAGTTGTTGATTCACGTGCTAAAATCTGGCCTGAAGGGTCCTGGGTTCGATTTGAATCTCCTGTGGTTAGTACTCCAGGCTCGGGTACTGGGTGCTCGTGACGTCTACATGAAAAAGCACTGAACAATAGTATATAACGAGTAAAATAAAAAGTAATTAAAACACCAGAATTAAAGAAAAGTTACCAGGAAATTAATTTTTTTAAATAATAATTTAGGGACTTAGCGACATCGTGGTATCGGAGCCCCGTGTACTTGGGTGTTTGTGGAATTTTTCTGATAACCTGTGTAATTTTAATGGCTGTGTTAGTGTGTGTATGTATAATTCAAATGAGGATTGGGAAGGAGGCGGCCTTAAGTTAGAAAACATCCCGGCATTTGCCTGGAGTAGAAGTGGGAACCCACGGAAAACCACCTCCGGGATGGCTGAGGTGGGAATCGAACCCGCCTCTTCTCACTTTTGCCTCTCGAGGCTGAGTGTACCCCTTTCCACGCCTCAGACCAGAATTACACTTCTTGGCAGAACGAGGAATCGAACTCGGGCCTCCGCGGAGGCAGCCAAGTTTGCTAGCCACTACGCAACGAGGCGGACTGCAGGTTAATGAGTTCACGTCCTCACTTCATGCTAAAGAAATATTCAGTACAACTCGTTATGGAGTAATCCATCAGTGGCTTCATACCGACCGGGGTAGTTTTCCGTGCTAAGGAGCAAGGACATTGGGCCAGGCATTCTCTGGAATTGTTGAACAAGTGTGTTAAAACCCCATACTTGGCTATACTTGAAATGGTATCTCCTAGTTTTCATCAAATTTAATTTGCATGCCACGTAATCAATTCTCTTATGCTAAGAGCATAACGGACACAGCATAGAAATCGATCGCCTACTATCCTCGATCAAACCACCTCGTGGTGTGGTAGCTAGCAATCTTAGCTGTCGGCCCGGTGGTCCGGGTTCGATTCCCGGCCCTGCCAAGAAATTTTAATTCTAGTCTGAGGATTAGAACGGAGTACACTCAGCCTCGTGAGGCAACACTGTGAAGAGGAGGGTTCGATTTCCACCTCAGTCAACCTGTGTTTCTGTCGTAACTGTAGCAGTTGTGTAGGATATTCCGTCGTTTCCCACTTCTACTCCAGGCACATGCCGGAATGGTTCCTAATTTAGGGCCACGGACGCCACTTTCTCAATCCTATCCCCAATTTACAAATACACACACTAGTTCAGCCACCACAATAACACAGGTTATCACACAAATTTCACACATACCCAAGTACACGGGGCTACATCACCACCCTAAAATATGCAACAACCATCCTAGATCCCAATGACACGAGAATAATAAGGGGAGACATAGGCCACATGCATCAGAGGCGGTATGACCTCTTCGCCGAGCCAAGCGCAAGAGATCCACACAATTGCTCATAATCCCAAATGGTAAATGTAGCGTAAGGTGAACAATAGTAAAGTATTAATGACTTTGATCCTGGATTTATACCCCTATTCTGTAAGGGCGTCTCTACCTTAATAGACAGTATGGAATGAAATGTAGTATTTGCCTCTCACTCGCACTCCTATGTCCTGCAATTAGCTTCGTCCTCTTTCACCCCGGCGATGTTGCCATTTCTCAATAATTGGAAGTGTCAAATCTAAAATTGAACAACGTCTCATTCAAGAAACAAGAAATGAAGAATGTAATTTCGGCTACATACCACCACTTAACCACACAAAATTGGGTAAATTACGTGGACCACAATATATATATAACGCCGTAATATTCATGAGAAATGTCATATTATTAGAGATATTCGAGAAAATGTAATATTATGAATTATAACATATTATAATATTATCATATTCACGAATAATTGAAAAATATAAATTGTTATAATGTGTGCATTGAAATCGCGCTCTGAGGTTCGGCGAATCATATCTAAATATTGTAGCGTTGTTCACTGCAAGGCATGAGGTACAGTTATATACAACAAACAAATATTTTGGAAATTTCCCGAGTTTTGCGTAAAACCACGCCTGTAATACGAGTTATATTTCATCATGTGCCCGGCCTTGCAGAACTTTGTATATGCAGTAGATCTGGCATCAGCACGCCCCATTTAATGCGTACGGTACTGTCTTTTAAGGTAGAGACGCACTATAGGGTTAGTTTCATTACCATTCTTGCATCTTCAGTGATGATGAGTAATGTGGGGGCGGGCTGTATATGTCTGCACATAAAGCTAACGATTAAGATAAGAGGCTTGCTAATGATCATGTTGGTAGCCCCCGGCCCTGCAGCTAATGGTCATTAGTAAGAGTAGATACAAGCAGAGAATTAAACGAACATGCTGGGTATCAGATAATCCAGCAGGCTCCAGCAGCAGCGCCTTGCATAGAGAGAGCGAGTGTATTTCTACATCTATTGTCATCAGCCCCATTCTACTTGGGTTTGTGTTCAATTTGTCTCATAACCTGTGTTTCTGTCGTGATTGTAATAGTTGGGTAGGGTTTAGGATGGGCTACGTGCCCCAGGACTTTGAATAAAATATTATCTCGGTGTTTTACTGGAGGGAATGTGGACAAACCCCAGAAAAATCCACACTCAGGATAGCCACTGTCAGAGCCGGGATTCAGACCTCTAATTTTTGGACTTGGTGAGCGATTTAACGCGCACGGCTACGCCACGGAGTGTAAATATAATATAGTCACTCAAACAAAGAATGAGCGTGCTCTTAGTAACTGTATGATACTTCATTTAATGGATTAAAAAGAGCTAACGCAAACTTGAATTCATTACATTGCCATTCCATTTTCTAGAATAATCAAATAACATTTTCCAAACAGCCGAACGTTTTCAGGAGCATCTACAATCTGTGGGAAACAAATAAAATGGCACACGCTCATTCCTTTCGAGAGCGACAGTAGGCTATCTGTTGTACACTAGTGCCCAAGATACGAAGACTATTCCCTTTTAACAGGCGTAGGAATTGTTACAGAACTAAGTAAAAGTGAATCGCATGACGTTTGTACACAATATAATCCACAGCATCAAATTCAAAAAATCCCCCTCGGCATGCCGGAAGGTGGAGGTATATTTCACCGAGCAAAGAAAAATATTTCGAATTCACTTAATTTGCCAATAATGTTGTATACCTACAAACGTTCTACATGTTTAGCTTTCGAGGAACAAAGTCCCCGATTCTTGGATGTCACGGGTAATCTCGAGAACCACTGGATGGATTTTGATGCGGTTTTCACCATTCTGTACAGGATATCTCGAGGAAGGTTTCTGTTAAAAATAATTTATTTATAATCAAAGGAAGCCAAGCAGTAAAGATTTCAGTAAAAAACGTCGTAAAAAAACCTGGCGTCCGTGCGTTTTTAAGCTTACGCTGGGCAAACAGTTAAAAATATCAATATACTATGAGTGTAGGAATTGTTCAGCATGAAAAGTTCTACAAAAAAGTTCGTGTGAGCATATCTCTATCTTCAATACATCGCCCACTATAAGTGTTTTTACGTTTTCATTTCTTCCAACAATCCCCATTCAATTACTGAGGTGACAGTTTACGAGCTAGCTAGGGGCGAACCTATCAGCCCAGTTACAGCCTAGCTAGCGGGCGAGTCTATTACTCCCAGATACTGCCAGCAAACTGTCGAGTCGTGTTGAGTTAAGACTTCAGAGAAGAGTGGCTGTGTTTGGAGTTTCCATGGAAGTGCAACTCGGCTTTTCTTCATTTCGCCTGTGAACTTTTCGTTCCGCAAAATACACAGTCAAGTTAAGATTGGACGGCAGGGGGATTTGTGTTTCTAGCATCTCGCCTTTCTTAAATAACGTCTGACACATTCGTTGCACATGCATCTCCATGATAATATAATTAATAGTCCAGTCAGTGATATTAACCCATCATACCGAGACGTAAAACGGATATAGGTCGTAGTTCATTGACATCGAAGAAAAGAGCGCTTATCAAGTAATGCATTCATAACTGTTCCCGGGCGAAGCCGGGGCGGGTTGCTAGTCTTCTTATAATTATAATAGTCTACTGCTATTAATTTACCTTGCACAAGCACAACTGCCGACCAGCCGGACAGGAGTTGGAGATAACGATATCTTTGGCTCGTCTGTAGAACGACACGGCTGTCAAAACATTAATATTGCTTTGATGATAACCGTAGTACAGTCAGCAATAATTTGTGATACCTATCTTCGGCTTAGCTCTTCTCTCATCAACTTGTCATCTTCATCCCTTGGCGTAAGGGTGGGTCATATCAAAAAGGAATTCAGACAAAAAATTTAGGTAATGTTTAGAGTAGCATTGGCCATTTTGGACGGTTTTGATATTGTGCCTATTAAGGGAGGTATGATTTTGTTTTCTCAAAAAGATCCGATTGGTCAATGGTTGGTGCTATCAAATATCTTTACTGAGATACGTTTTGACCCCTATTCGAAGAATAGTATGAACTCTGAATAGATTCGATTTTTTTAAATATTAAGAAAGTTATAGCGATATTTCAATTCTTCGAAACAGCCCCCCCCCCCCCCCCATTTCGCCCCGCTTGGTTCGATTTTGCCTGTTAACGAACTCGACTGAAATGTTAACCAACGATCATTTTCTGATTTTAAATTCAACCCACGTGGTAAACCAACTTGCTCACTTGTTGTATTTGGTACTAACGCCATGTGTTATAATAAAACATTTTTCTTTTTGTAAGTTATTAACGTTGCACAAGAGCACAGAGTACTTTAAAGCATAATGCATGCTTGTTCACTGTCTGTTCATTACGTTAATGGCACATGGCGACACCTAAAAGCAAACAAAATAACCCATCACGCAATCAATCAATCAATACTTGTAAATAAAACGTTAACGTTAATTGGCATTAATATATCAAAACACCATTAAAAATAAACCGTAAGTTGGCACTAACAGTAACCCATGTACTTATTTTCTTTTTATAAAGCTACAGTCATTTACATCCCCCCCTTTAACCAATATATAAACAGAAATGAATGTCATGTCATTTTGTTCACATTATCATGTTCAAACCTGTGGATATTCGTTGAGTCCTATAAATTTAATTTAATTTTTTGTTTGTTTTTAGAAAATTCAACATAGCCTTGTACTTTTCCCAGTCAACAACAACATAGCCATTAATCAAGAAAGCAATCATTGTCCCAGTCATGTACAGGTAATGAACTTTCTTTTGTCTACGAGTTTTCAGTAGTGGTAAAATGGAATAGCATTTTTAAGTTAGACTTACCTGAGTTTTAAACAGTTCACTCTTTGGCAATGGTTTCGCTTTAGTGTGTTTCGGTTTTTTTCAGCAACTGCTACGGCGGTAAGGCTTTTCTTTCCAAGTTTCAAAAAATAAATAAAATAAACCGCTATAAATACCTAAATTCAGGTTAATACATGCATTTCATAAAATAAAATATGAAACAAAAAAATGAAATAAGTTAGTTTAAAAAAATCATCTCACCTTCACTTGCAGTGGCTTGTTGCTGTTTCCTTCTAGTGGGCTCAAAAGTGCAATGGTTTCTTCTCTCTCAGACATGTAAGGTATACCAGTTATCTGCAAACAAATAAATAATAAAATCATTATTTACCTAATCAATAAATAATTGCTTGTAAATATATATACATCAATAAATATATAAATGAATAAATATATACCTACCTCACAACAAGGTTAAGTATTTTCCACCAACACCAAAACTGTTAAACAAGACCAGGGGTTTCACGCAACGCAATGTGTTCAAAGGTAGTCACCTAAGTGAGAGAGGAAATGATAACGACATGTCTTTATATATGTTACGTTGCATGTATAATCATTTTTTCCCACGCTTTGAACATCCTGTTATCAAATATGTGGACAGCTGACGTCCAAGGTGAACACCTGTGGCAGGTCAAAATTCGCATGGACTTGCATTTTGTCACGTACGAAGCAAGACAGGAAGTGACTTGTTTAGCCCTCATGTGGTTTCACATGTGTATGCATGCATTTCGCACTTTTCTGCCACCACGATTGTCAGATTATTTAACCTTCAAGCGTCTTTGTCATTTTCCATTGCACTTGTTGTCAAGTCAGATCAGCGCATTCCAATAAGCTCAAATGACATTCGCCTCCTGCTCGTCTGCTCCTCTACAAGTTTGTTTTCTGTACTCGCTTCGACCAACATGGAACCAAGTTCTCATCACCGTTTACATGTTAAAGATCTCCTTCGGGGGTAAAAAAATCTTAGCATGCTTCACACATTTTCAAATATTAGCCTCCATCCGTCTGCCATAGGAAAGATCAGAAAAACGAACCCTCGCTCTGTCATAAACCGACCCGTCAAAATATCGATTGTTCTGTTAAGCATGGTCATTGTGGTTAGCGACAGGTTCGTTGAAATACACACCCAGCAGTATCGTCTCTCTCAACCACCACGTTTCATGAATATTTTAAACAGGTAAAGAAAAATTAATATTTATTTCAACAAAAGTGTCGTTAGACTCCTTGTCAAAATGTCAAACATTGTTTCAAACAGGGGGGCGTTAGCCTGAGTCCTAGGACACCTCATTCACGTCTCTAGCGTTATGGGTTTGCGAAATAGAGCAAAAAGTTTAAAATCACGGTTTTACCTCAAAATAGTTTTTCATTCCTGCTCAACACGAACATCCTAGGCAAGAGGACAACGCGGCGAAAAATGGCACCTCGTACAAGTCTCTAGGCTTATTGGTTCGTGAGATATCGGCAAAAACCACAAAAACACTTGATTACCCCAAAATCGAGTTTCCAAATTATTTTAAAAAATATAACGAGTGGTCCATAGCAAAGAGGACGTCACCCAGAGTCCTTGGACCAGTCGTACACGCCTCTGTCATAATTGGTTCGCGAGATATAGCAAAAAGTTTAAAATCACGGTTTTACCCAAAAAAAAAACATGTTTCCAGATTTTCACCTTTTCAACACCTACATTCCCGTAAAGAGCACAACGAGACGAATAAAACGAATCCAAGCACGCCCTCCTAGCATGACTCCTTCCATTCCAAGGTCGCAGGGGCTCGCACCCTCCTAAGTGTAGCAGAACCCGTGTTACCACACTACTACAGGTTTTATTCTAGAGACTTGACATTTATTTTGGGGCTAAAGGGAGTAGGGACCTTTCATTTATGTCAAACAAACTTTTTTGTAAACTTCCTAGTTTCCAAAATATAGGATTTTCTAAATTCGAGTGTTTTCAAAAAAACATAAAAAAATAAAAAGTTTTATTACACAAAATAAAGGTCATAAAGACCATTCGTTTGAGCCATGGCACAACGTTCTACCATGTTTGGTTTTCAAACTATCACCATCTTTCGAAAACAAAAATGTTCAAAAAAAATTGAAAAATGTAACGAGTAGTCCATAAGAAAGAGGACGTCAGCTCGAGTCCAACGACACTTCATTTGTCAATATCCAACCATGGGTTCACGAGATATGAATAAGCAAAAAGTGTGTACTAACTTTTTGAGCACCTTGTGGGTTAGAACTCTCACTACTCCACTACTAGCCACAAAATCAGGAAAAATGGGGGGGAAATGAATTAAAATATTGGTTTAATGAACCCTTTTTCTCATTTGCGGAAGAGAAGTGTTTGCTATTGTTAGATTCCTGGACTACTTATAGTGATAAAAGCTGTCTTGAAGACATTCCTCCAGGCAATAGTATAGAAATTCTCCAGATTCGTCCCGGCACTACAGGGAAAATACAGCCCTTGGATAAGTGTTTCTTCCGGCAATGAAAAGCTTTGTATCGCCCTTTAACAGACATTGTGTCGGCTTGTGAAGACGTTCAGTTTGATATATATCAGAGAAACAGCGTACTGAAAATGCAATCCTTCATTCATTTTCAATTTTTTCCCCACGGTTCAAGTACATGGTTAAATATTCGTGGTTCGCAACCAATTACACAACGGAGAGACCTCCCGAGCTTCGCTTTGCAGAAGCAAGAAGGCTGAATCGGAAGGTATGCGATTGTGGGCCTTGCAAATGTCATGAGAGATTTCAATGGGGCGAACTAATTTCAGCGCATGTACTAGTTGGTTAAGTCGTTTTAAGAAAAAGTACAGAATAAAAAGTAGAAAAATCATGAATTTTTTATCTCGTGCGTATCTGCAAGAAGAAGACGAAAAAGATCAAGTCGCAATGAAATTTGTAGAAGCAGCTACAGAGCGATCTTTAGACTGCACCCCTTCTTCAATATACAATGCAGATCAGAGTGTTATCGTGTGCGAAATTAAAGGGAAAAAGACTCTATCGTTTGTTGGTGAGAAACATACAGAAACAGTTGCTCAATCAGTTCATGCACTCACCCATTCGTACACAATTACGCCTACAATTATTATGGCCGTACATTTTTCCAGAAATTATTCATTGTACTACAGGAGGCAACAGGAACTTTCGGTCCGAGAGTTTCCAAAGAAATGTTTCATGCCAGAAATATAATTGTAACAGCCACACAATCAGGAAAAGTGGGGAAAAAGGAATTAAAATATTGGTTTAATGAACCCTTTTTCCCTTTTGCGGAAGATACGTGTTTGCTACTGTTAAATTCATGGACTACTTATAGTGATAAAAGCTGTCTTGAAGATATTCCTCCAGGCAACAATATAGAAATTCTCCAGATTCCTCCCGGCACTACAGGGAAAATACAGCCCTTGGATAAGTTATTCTTCAGGCAATGGAAAGCTTTGCATCGCCTTTTAACAGACATTGTGTCGGCTTGTGCAGACGTTCAGTTTGATATACACACATCAAAAAAAGTTTTGCATCACCTCGGTTCCCAGATCTCCGGCATATAGACGTTGACTGTGTATATTGTATCCAAGATACAGTCCCTTTGACTGTTCATAGATGTCACTAAAACTGCTCAAAGATGTAAACAACCATGCATGAGCAGGGCCTATTAGACGGAGGGGGTACGACAGCCGATCAGTTCCAGTCATTCCACCAGGACGAAGGTACGCTGCTCATGTTGTCTGTAGTTCTACCATGCCTAGAAGGTCAATACCGCAGTTCGATCGCGTCCGCATTGTTACTTTGTGTCAAGAAGGGCTCTCAACAAGGGAAGTTTCCAGGCGTCTCAGAGTGAACCAAAGCGATGTTGTTCGGACATGGAGGAGGTACAGAGATACAGGAACTGTCGATGACAGGCCTCGCTCAGGCCGCCCAAGGGCTACTACTGTAGTGGATGACCGCTACTTACGGATTGCCGCTCGGAGGAACCCTGACAGCAATGCCACCATGTTGAATAATGCGTTTCGTTCAGCCACAGGACGTCGTGTTTCAACTCAAACTGTGCGCAATAGGCTGCATGATGCGCAACTTCACTCCCGACGTCCATGGCGAGGTCCAGCTTTGCAACCCCGACACCATGCAGCGCGGTACAGATGGGCCCAACAACATGCTGAATGGACCCCACGGAATTGGCATCACGTTCTCTTCACCGATGAGTGTCGCATATGCCTTCAACCAGACAATCGTCGGAGACGTGTTTGGAGGCACCCTGGTCAGGCTGAACGTCTTAGACACACTGTCCAGCGAGTGCAGCAAGGTGGTGGTTCCCTGATGTTTTGGGGTGGCATTATGTGGGGCCGACGTACGCCACTGGTGGTCATGGAAGGCTCCGAAACGGCTTTACGATACCTGAATGACATCCTCCGACCCATAGTGCAACCATATCGGCAGAATATTGGAGAGGCATTTGTCTTCATGGACGACAATTCTCGACCTCATCGTGCACATCTTGTGAATGCGTTCCTTCAAGATAACGACATCGCTCGACTACAGTGGCCAGCATGTTCGCCAGACATGAACCCTATCGAACATGCCTGGGATATGTTGAAAAGGGCTGTTTATGGACGTCTTGACCCACCAACCACTCTGAGAGATTTACGCCGAATTGTCGTTGAGGAGTGGGACAATTTGGACCAACAGTGTCTTGATGAACTTGTGGATAGTATGCCACGGCGAATACAGGCATGCATCAATGCAAGAGGACGTGCTACTGGGTATTAGAGGTAGTGGTGTGTACTGCAATCTGGACCACAAATGCTGAAAGTCTAGCTGTATGATGGTACAACATGCAATGTGTGGGTCTCATGAGCAATAAAACGAGCTGAAATGTTGTTTGTGTTGATCTCTATTCCCTTTGTATTTAACGGTTCCGGAACTCTTGGAACCGAGGTGATGCAAAACTTTTTTTGATGTGTGTATATCAGAGAAACAGCGTACTGAAAATGCAATCCTTCATTCATTTTCAATTTTCTTCCCCACGGTTCAAGGACATGGTTAAATATTCGTGGTTTGCAACCAATTACACAACGGAGAGACCTCCCGAGTTCGAAGTGCCTATGAAATATTGCCTTCAAATAAGTAAGGAAAACTGTGAAAAACAATGTGGCCTCAGAGTGCATATTCGTTGTGCATGGTGCCAAAAATATTCTGTTTTTATCATGCGTTTAACGAACCTCATTTATGTTTCACATTCGTTCCCTAACAATGAAGTGTCTTTGGCGCGTGGTAGCCTGCCAGTTCGTTCTCTCTCTCACCAGCACAACTGTAACTCCACTCCGCTGTGCACCGCACGAGCCAACAAGATGCAAAGGTTGTCCAATAGTTGCGTTATCACACGGATTTTGTATCAAGATTTCGATACCTTCCAGTTCGAAATGGCAGCTAATTTTTTGTACATCGCCAATTTACGGTTTCCTCATCATCTCTTCGAAATATCATTGTCGGTTTCGATATGACCGTATGGACAGTTCCCTTCGCCGAGCCAAAGTAAAGTCATTCTTTATTATTATTATTATTATTTGTCGTAATTCTCTTGTTTTTATTATAATTAAATTCCACCTAGCATCTGATGCAGGCCATTTCATTCTTTGTAGTTGTTTTTTTAGCGTATGGCTTTTAGTGCCGGGAGTGTCCGAGGACATGTTCGGCTCGCCAGTTTTGTAGCTGCTTCGAGACGGACACCCAATAGGTGAGCTACAAGTACCGTTGGGGAGGGATGTTGGAATGGGAGGACAAGGAATTGGAAGGTAGCGGCTGTGGCCTATAGTTAGGGACCAACCCTGGCATTTGCCTGGAACGAAGATGGGAAACCACAGAAGACCATCTTGAAGGTTGCCGGTGGGGGGATTCGAACCTCCTCACCTCCCGGATGTGAGCGACTGCCAACAGTCATGCCGTAACGACCACGGCTAACTCACCCGGTATTCTTTGTAGTTAGAGATAGCTTTAAGTCATCCCATAATCCCAAAGCAAGTACAATCCCGGTGTCGTTTTTTCTTTGTCGTTTGGCCTTTTGCGAGGCTGAGTGCAGGCCTTTCTATTCGACGCCCGTAGGCGACCTGCGCGTCGGGATGAGAGATGAATGGATGAAGATGAATGAAACTGGGCAAGGATGTGGAAGGAAGCGGCCGTGGCCTGTCAGAAGGTACCATCTGGTGTTGAAAATGGGAAACCACGGAAAATCGTTTTAAGGGCGGCCGACGGTGGGGCTCAAACCCACGCGTCTACCGAGTCAGCAGAGAGCTTGGCCCCATGGCCTAACGCTGCGCTTTAGCGAGCGTAGCCACTGCTGTCGGTACCATCCCGGTTAAAGATGGAGTCAGAGGTCTCAGGTGCTCTACCAGAGGTGTAAGTGATAGATTTTGGTCATTTGAGGTAAGCTATGACCATGGCGCCCAACTTATAATCAATCTAAGCAATATATAATCGACTGAATCAATTAAATCAATTTCTAATCATTTACAAACCTCATTTATAAGATTTATACAGTATTCAATTTGTCACACAATAGTAAGACTTGTGGTCTTTCCTCACTCCCGTCAGGAAAGCAAGTTGCATTTGGTCGCCCAAGTGGGACTGAGAAACAAGTTACATTTGTCGCTCAACGTATTAGTCCAGTCAAAATATACTTCCGACCTTGCAAAATGTCATGTAGTTCTAATTTTTTTATATGTTGTTTGGACCACTGCCAATAGTAAAAAAAACAAATTTGCAACTTCGAAAGTCCTGTGCTAGCTGTGTAATAGAAAAAAAAACAGCCAGATATTTGCACTTTTTTCAGTGTTTGCTCAATATCGTCTAAACTATGCGCCTGAAATAAAACATTGTAAATACCTGTTTACAATTATATTAAATTGTCTACAATTTGAGTCCCAATAAAGCTCTGTACGTTGAGTAATTCCCGAGATACAGTTATTCAAAGATTGGATGTTTTTTCAAAAAGGTAATAATTGTTGGTGTTGGTCTCCTAATTAGACAAATATTGTCCACAATACTCACCCTATGAGCAATATCATTGATAATGAACTTTAAGTTTATTTGTTTACCATTAATTTGAGCTTTGACGGGTACCTGTAGGCCCAGTGTTTCTTTCAAATGTGGCATGTAACTGGAAACCTTGAAAAATTCAATTTGAGAAAAATGAAAGATTGTTCACATAGGTACTATTTTGTTTTATTACAAAAGAAAAACGTTACATCTAAAATTATTTTACAATTATGAAGCAACAGGTCTCATCTCAATTTCACTTGTTTTGATGGCCCGGGTCTCAAAAAATCTTCCTCTGACAATGGTGCAGGTTTATTGGAGAAATGTTTGAACTGAGCAGCAGGCGCAGGCTCGTTTTGCAGTTCTAGCAATGTAGGGGTTCGGATGTCTTCCTCATCGTCAGAATCCTCTAGCTGAAGCAATTGCACGTTTCGACATATTTTGCTACCACAAATCGACAAAGGACTGAGCATTTCTGCCCAGCTTTGCGGCAACTGCAACCGCCGCTGCAATTGCAGGAAATCATGCGCAGTAGGAGCTGAGGTACAGGATCCATAGTGGTAGTGATAGGGGTAAACCCTTGATCATCAAGCTTCCATCCCCAGTCTGTAGGATTTTTGTTGACCCCCAACCACTTTTGAACTTGGTGGTAAGTTATGTAAGCATCCTCTGTTGGGGGCAAGCGAGAAAGATTGATTTTGATGTTGGCTGCAGAAGGCTAAGAAATCACCCCCGTACAAATGCACTAAAATTATTTTACAGCTTTTGCTATGGTTTTGTTACTGGTGTCTGGCAGCAGGAGACGTTCTGCCAGTTCTACAAGTTGTGATTTTTTGTATATATTAGCTAACTTGCCCATAAGGGGCTGAAGTGGTGTCGCACCCGCTGAAAGCATGGATAAAAACCACTGTACCTGGTGAGTGTTGAGCAGGTGAAAGAGGAGCTTGAGTAACGGACACAGTCGGCTTCACCTTTGCTACTCTTCTGAAGGTGGATGTTAGTTGCTCCTGAGCCTAAACCATTGAGGAGAACGAGGATGTCCTCCTACTACGATCACACAGTCGAATGTAGGATTTTTGGATAGTGCCATGGCAATGATGTCCTAATCAGCATCTTCTTCGGCTACTCTCACTTGTATGCCATGCTGCCAGAATGAATCGCAAAGAAGTGGGATGAGGTGCCTCTTGTTGTTCTCATTGGCCAATACTTTTTAGTTACGTTAGTTATTGTTGTTTTAAGGGGTGGAACTGCGAGATCATCTGCCCCTCCCCCTCCAATACTTTTTCCTGAGGTATTTGGATGTTTGTGGATTCTTCAAAAATGATGTCATTGCAGACGTGAGTATCACAGCGTCGTAGTCGTTCAGCACTTTTTGTGTTTTTGTTAGCGGCCTCTTCAGGATAACCGTCAAAAATAACCGAGACGTTGCTACCAAAGTGGTTTTTAATGTAGCTGACGTAACCTGAAACAATGGCTATCACAGACGTTTTGTGCTGCCAGAGAACCTGCTATAAAAGATAGCCCCCATCCAAAACAACGTACCGTAAGTATTGGAGTCAGCTGGTGTGTGGATGGATGGCGGAGTGAAAGCATAGATGAGACTGGACTTGGTCCCCTTTTGCATCCCCTGTTCATTAAACAAAGACATTGGGAATGGGGCTAATTCATGTTCAAAATGTTCTATCAGTTCTTCGTCCCATGTTATGGTTATGCACACCCTTTGGGAAATAGTAAGTGGATCGACAACTACTCTCTTGTTCCCCACTTAATCAGAGATGGTGATGGATGACAATGTGGCTACTTTGTCCTTACGTTTAAAGGTTACTTTATCAAACGTATTCCCAATGATATCCATAACAACTTCAGTTCCCAGTTGCGCCAAGTGACAATTTATGTTAGGGCCACCAACTATTCCACCACTGATGGATACCAATTTATCATTGATGGAAAATGGAGGGTGGAGAACAAACCAGTTATTTAGTTTTTCTGCATCACCATTAACTCGAATGATTCGAGAAGGTCTCATATAAGTATAACATTATAAGTAATATTATACGTACCGGTACGGTATCTAACTCATCATTTCAGTAAATAATTAATAACACGAAATCATTCCCATAATATTATGAAACCATTGCTACGTATACTTATCATAATATTAACTCCAATTTAATCAGTACAGGCCCTGTATGTGATGTCTGATACGCTCAGACTTGATTTAATTGATTTCATTCCATTTCTATTTTCCAAGGTTTTCTGTTACATGCCACTTTTGGGAGAAGCACTCGGCCTACAGGTACCCGTAAAAGCTCAAATTAATGGTAAACAAACAAACTTTAAGTTCATTATCAATAACATTTCTCATAGGGTGAGAAATGTTGACAATATTTGTCAAATTAGGAGGCCAAAACCAACAATTTTTGATTTTTTGAAAAAACATCCAATTTTCAAATAACTGTATCTCGGGAACTATTTAACGTATTGAGCTTGCTTAAGACCCAAATTGTAGACAATTTAATATAGTTGTAAACATGTATTCACAAATGTTTCTCTCACACGCATAGTTTAGACGATATTGAGCAGAAACTGAAAAAAGTGTAATTATCTGGCTGTTTTTTTGGCTATTACACAGCTAGCACAGGACTTTCGAAGTTGCAAATTTGTTTTTTTTTACTATTGGCAGAGGTCCAAACAACATTTTAAAAATTTAGAACTACACGACCTTTTGCAAGGTCGTACCCCTTTTTATGTCTAATTTGACTGGACTATATGGGTACTAAACATATTACATTTGGACGCACCACGTAGGACTGACTCACACGCGCCTAAAACATCTTTCAATGGTAGTCATGGAGAATAATTGAAGTAAATGTTAGGTTAGGTATTAAATACAGAAACTACAGTTCATTTGAGTTTTTGCTCTTTTGAAAATAATAATAATAATAATAATAATAATAATAATAATAATAATAATAAAAAGAAACTAGAATAAATTGTTTGTTATTCCTCCAAATATTTCTACCTATAGGCTAGGCCTATAATGTTAATTATTTAACAAAAGCCATGCTCCGTACACGTAGTTATTAAGCACTTCTTTTTATTTCATCGATAGGGATATTTTATTTCACCACTTTGGATATTTTATTTCACCGCTGTGAAGTCTTTTATCTTACCATAAATCAGGGCCCCTAATAAGTAAAAGCTTGTATTGTGTTCTAAACCATAATACCGAGTAATTATAATATCAAATAGTACTAATCTCTTACTTTTACTAACGTTAAAGATCCCCTTCGGGGCAAAATTCCGGCACCCCGGCGTCTCTAAAAGCCAGTGTAGTTAAAAGGGACGTAAAACCAATAACATTATTATTATTATTTACTTTTACTAAGTAAACCAATAATCATTCTTTCGCAATTTATAAAGACCATGTAGGTCACTTACTCCTCGCATGATTTTTGCGTCATTAAGGGCATCCGCCCGTGAAAACCTTCCACCACATAGAAATTTATCGACCTCGTTCAAACAGGACTAATGTGTTGTTTTATTTGAGGGGCGTAGACACCGCAGTCATTTAACCCCGCGTACTTTGGGTGTAGAGAATTCGTCTGATAACCTGTGTTATTGCAGTGTCCGTCGTAGTAGTAGTAGTAGTAGTAGTAGTGTCTATATTTGAATTCAGTTGAGGATTGTAGCGGCCGTGGCCTTAAGTAAGCTGCATCCATGAATCTACTAAACAGTTAAACTCAAAGCGAGTCAAAAGAAAAGAGTGGATAACCCTTGCATTGGTAGAGTCCATAAATACTAGAGATAAATTATACCGCGATTATATGGCAAATAAAAATAATGAAGAATTAAGAGAGAAATATAAAAAATACAGAAACAAATTAAATGAGCTAATAAAATGGGCAAAAATAGATTACTACAGACATTTAGTAAATGCTAGTTCAGGAAATCCCAACAAGATTTGGGGTATAGTTAATGAGGTAGCTCAGAGAATTAATCAAAAAGAGCAAATTAGTGAAATAAGGTATCAGAATGAAATTTACAAAAGTGACACGCAAAAAGCGAATAAATTTAATGAATATTTCATAAATAAGACAACCGAGATGTCCAAATGTATAAAGAAAAGTGGAAACCCCACACTTAATATAACTAGCAATAAGAGCTCATGCTTCATGGCCCCGGTAAATTCCACTGATTTGAAAAAAATCCTAGGTGGCATAAGTGACAGTAAAGCTATGGTAATAGTCAATATTTCAGCAAAGGTTTTAAAACAAAATATAGTATCATTAGAGAAACCGCTTTTAAATCTCATAAATCAATCTTTTACAGAAGGATATTTTCCAAAGCAACTGAAGTCAACAATAGTTAAACCAATCTTAAAATCAGGCAATACTATAGATATGGAAAATTATAGGCCGATATCTCTGATTACAATAATAGCAAAAATATTTGAAAAATGTATCAAGAACAATATTTTCCAGTTTTTACTGAAACATGACATTCTATCAGCAAGGCAATATGGATTTATAAAAAGTCGAAGTACTGTGGATGCAATTGCAACACTAACTAAACAAATACAAGAAAAATTAAATTGCTCCAAACCATCACTAGGGATGTTTTTAGATCTTACTAAAGCTTTCGACACTGTATCACATGATATTCTCCTCCAAAAAATGGAAAAATATGGTATTCGAGGCACAGCTCTTAATCTCATCGGAAGTTACCATACTGACAGATTCCAATATGTAAAAATAAATGACACATTGAGTGCACCCATGCAAGTAAAAAGGGGCATACCACAAGGAACAGTCTTAGGATCACTATTTTTTTTATTATATACACACATCAAAAAAAGTTTTGCATCACCTCGGTTCCCAGATCTCCGGCATATAGACGTTGACTGTGTATATTGTATCAAAGATACAGTCCCTTTGACTGTTCATAGATGTCACTAAAACTGCTCAAAGATGTAAACAACCATGCATGAGCAGGGCCTATTAGACGGAGGGGGTATGACAGCCGATCTGTTCCAGTCATTCCACCAGGACGAAGGTACGCTGCTCATGTTGTCTGTAGTTCTACCATGCCTAGAAGGTCAATACCGCAGTTCGATCGCGTCCGCATTGTTACTTTGTGTCAAGAAGGGCTCTCAACAAGGGAAGTTTCCAGGCGTCTCAGAGTGAACCAAAGCGATGTTGTTCGGACATGGAGGAGGTACAGAGATACAGGAACTGTCGATGACAGGCCTCGCTCAGGCCGCCCAAGGGCTACTACTGTAGTGGATGACCGCTACTTACGGATTGCCGCTCGGAGGAACCCTGACAGCAATGCCACCATGTTGAATAATGCGTTTCGTTCAGCCACAGGACGTCGTGTTTCAACTCAAACTGTGCGCAATAGGCTGCATGATGCGCAACTTCACTCCCGACGTCCATGGCGAGGTCCAGCTTTGCAACCCCGACACCATGCAGCGCGGTACAGATGGGCCCAACAACATGCTGAATGGACCCCACAGAATTGGCATCACGTTCTCTTCACCGATGAGTGTCGCATATGCCTTCAACCAGACAATCGTCGGAGACGTGTTTGGAGGCACCCTGGTCAGGCTGAACGTCTTAGACACACTGTCCAGCGAGTGCAGCAAGGTGGTGGTTCCCTGATGTTTTGGGGTGGCATTATGTGGGGCCGACGTACGCCACTGGTGGTCATGGAAGGCTCCGAAACGGCTTTACGATACCTGAATGACATCCTCCGACCCATAGTGCACCCATATCGGCAGAATATTGGAGAGGCATTTGTCTTCATGGACGACAATTCTCGACCTCATCGTGCACATCTTGTGAATGCGTTCCTTCAAGATAACGACATCGCTCGACTACAGTGGCCAGCATGTTCGCCAGACATGAACCCTATCGAACATGCCTGGGATATGTTGAAAAGGGCTGTTTATGGACGTCTTGACCCACCAACCACTCTGAGAGATTTACGCCGAATTGTCGTTGAGGAGTGGGACAATTTGGACCAACAGTGTCTTGATGAACTTGTGGATAGTATGCCACGACGAATACAGGCATGCATCAATGCAAGAGGACGTGCTACTGGGTATTAGAGGTAGTGGTGTGTACTGCAATCTGGACCACAAATGCTGAAAGTCTAGCTGTATGATGGTACAACATGCAATGTGTGGGTCTCATGAGCAATAAAACGAGCTGAAATGTTGTTTGTGTTGATCTCTATTCCCTTTGTATTTAAAGGTTCCGGAACTCTTGGAACCGAGGTGATGCAAAACTTTTTTTGATGTGTGTACATTAATGACATAGAAAAATCAATAAATAATCAAAAAAATTGTTCAATCATCACTTATGCAGATGACACCGCTATATTTGTTGAAGGGAATACATGGGAAATAGTCAGGCAAGAAGCAACCGAAGCTTTAAAATGGATTAAATTATGGCTGGATAATAATGAATTGTTTCTGAATGTAAATAAATCAAAATTTATTATTTTCACATTAAAAAGCAATCAAAATTGCTTCAACGAGCTTGCAGTACATCGGGAAAACTGTAATACAAGCTGCAACTGCATAAAAATCAACCGCACACAAAATATAAAATACCTAGGAATTTATTTTGATGAAGACATGAAGTGGAGATCGCACATTAATTTCATCACAAAGAAAATAAGGAGGACAGTTTATGTATTTCATTGTCTGAAACACATTTTCAATATTAAACTACTGAGAGATATCTACTTTGCACTTATTCAGTCTACTCTCACGTATGGAATAATTGCATGGGGAGGAGCTTATCAAACTATTGTAAAAAAAGCTCAAGTAATGCAAAACTTGGTGTTGCGTATCATGTATAAAAAGGAAAGGTTATATCCTACGAATGAATTGTATGCGGAAGCAAACGTCATGAATATAGGACAACTTTACGTGACGGAAGTCTATAAATATATCTATAAAAATAAAAATGCAGTCATAAACATGAGCCACACCTACCAAACAAGAGGTAGAACAGGAAATATGTCTGTCCTCTTCAAACCAAATCTATCTATTGCAAAGCGTAATTTTCAATACTTTATTCCTAAATTTTACAATATCCTTCCTAATCCCGTAAAAGACCAGTTACATAAATCTACAAAGTTTATACGTAACGCAAAGATATTTGTTCGAGAAAATAAAAATGTCATTAAAGATATATTAAAGTAGCTTAATCTATAAATTAGCATTACCATTACTACCTAGCTGTTTCACAACGCTTATTTTAATATATACATATATGTAATATATTTTTTAACATGAACACTTAACGTTATAATTAGGTAAGTAGACCTAATATGCCACCCACAAGGCCTTGCCTTACGTGGTATAGCTTACATGTATTCTTCCCTAACTCGGCTGAATTTGATATTCATCACATAGATCTCAGAATGTACATTTTAGACCAATGCGTTTACTTATATAATAATCAGAAATAGACTAAAGTTACGATATGATGAAGATTGTACATATTTAATATAACGGGACTCCAGTGATCAAGAGAACAAGTGACTTATACAATGTTGTAGTGCAAAGGACAATGTGTATATAGCACACGCGATTTCTTGCACAATGTACGGACGTATGTCCTAATACTTAAAAAGCTATGTGTGTATATATTTTCTTGTATTGCTGGATGTAATATTGATTATTCTTAATAATAATAATAATAATAATAATAATAATAATAATAATAATAATAATAATAATCCCCGGCATTTGCCTGGAACAGAAGTGGGGAAACCACGGAGAACCACTTCCTGGGTGGCTGAGGTAGGAATTGAACCCAGCTCTTCTCACTTTTGCCTCACGAGACTGAGAGTGACCCGTTTCAGCCCTCAGACCAGAATGAAATTCCTTGGCAGAGCTGAGATTCGAACCCAGACCTCTGGGGCGACAGCTTAGAATGCCAATCGATACACCACTAGGTACATTAGTCACGGGAATAATAAGGCGCAGACATAGAGTACATACGTACATACATGTAGCACTGTGAGTTAACTTGTGCTTGAAATTTGCACAATTCAGAGAGAGAGACCAGATCGCCTCAGGCAACACGGATAATATTGGCACCCCACTCCTAATAGATAGCTGGCAGCCTTTCAAGGTAATGTTCTGGCAACTAAACAAACATTTCATCAAGTGTATCACGATTTCTAACCGATAGCGTAGGAAAAAGAATTCAGAAATCTCAAGGTTACTGCTTCAGAAGTAATCGAAATAGTAATCTGCGGTAAAAAAAAAAAAAAGGATAAGAAACACATCCTTAGGCGAAATCAGTTCTCTTCAAATAATTACCTGCCGGAGGCTGTTTTCATTGATTAGCTCTCCTTCATTGAAGTGAGGCCTTGTTCTAGATATCGTCTATCTTTGTTGAGAGGCAGTCACTTCAGACAGCTGCGCGCCGCGCCGTACAGGCACCGCAGGTGATGTAGGACCTGAGCTCGGGGTTTTCCCGCGCAAGATGAGGTAGCTTAAGTGATTAAAGGGGAACTCCAAATGTTTCACATCGTTATACATAACTAAAAATACCGCGTTACCTTCATGTCTTCAGTGCTGACAAGGGAAGCGTCCTGACTCAACCGGGAGAGCTGGATTTGACTCAAAATTCTGTGGTAGATGTTGTTTCATTTGAGGGTCTTGGACATCGCAGTCATTTAGCCCCGTGTACTGCTCAAGTCCAAGCTCTGTGAACCTGAGAGGGATGTGGATCGCGGAAGATGAGGAGAGATGTGGGGGCTCCCGGTCCGTGCGTAGTAACAGAACCAAATACATTGGTCAGTCACTCATTCGCAACACCACAGTGGTTTAGGCAACGGCCCTATGTTAGCAGTATTGGAATAGGAATTCCAGATAACACGGCAGGCTGTTGCAAGCCCTTCTCTTCTCGACTCCCGCCTCACCGCACCCCGCAAGTTCACAGAGCTTGGACTCGAGCAGTACTTGGGTGAGTGTGGATTTTGTCTGATAACCTGTATCATTGTGATGGTTGGATTAGTGTGTGTATTTGTAATTCAGGTAGGGGTTGGGAAGGAGGCGACTGTGCCTTTAAGTTAGGAACCATCCCAGCATTTGACCAGATTAGATATGAGAAATCATGGAAAACCATTTCCAGGATAACTGAGCTGGGAATCGAGCCCGCATCGTCTCAATTTTGTTACACGTGGCAGCCCAGAGACCAAATTTATATTTCTTGGCAGAGTCGGGAATCGAACCCGGACCTCCGGTGCAACAGCCACATGGTGGTCAGCTCAAAATAAAAAACATTTATTTATTATTATCATGCTTGGTTGAGCGTCTTGAGCTACGCCCCAAGACTGTAATGGGTAGCTGACAGCAACCATCCTGAATGTGGTTTCCCCTAGACAATGAACCTTATTTCAATTCCCGGAGCCCCTACCTCAATCTTCAACCCTAATGATTACAGTTTCACAACTACAGTCAGCACAGATTATTCAATACACACCCAAGTATAAAAAGTTGGTGATCAACATTCCCCAAGCCTTAATTATTGTACGTCGGGGAGACGCAGCTAAATCCAAAATATTAAGGGGTTGATGGTAAACATGATAAATTAGGGAAATGGTTAAAAAAAAGTTAACATAGAAATTAAATCACTACATATATGTGACATAGAGCCTCCGTGGCTTAGGAGGCAGCACGCCGGCCTCTCACCGCTGGGTCCGTGGTTCAAATCCCGGTCACTCCATGTGAGATTTGTGCTGGACAAAGCGGAGGCAGACAGGTTTTTCTCCGGGTACACCGGTTTTCCCTGTCACGATTTCATTCCAGCAACACTCTCCACTATCATTTCATTTCATCTGTCATTCATTTAGTCATTGCCCCAGGGGGGTGCGACAGGCTTCGGCAGCCGGCACAGTTCATATCCTCGCCGCTAGATGGGGGATTTATTCATTCCATTACCTGACCCGGTCGGTCGACTGGAAGCAGGCTGTGGATTTTCATTCACATATATGAGACATAAATTCCGTTTCTAAATTTTAATCTCGAAAGGGTTGTCTAAATCATCTAATAGATTTCTTAAAATAACACGTTCAAAGAAAATATGTAGTAAATTTTTTAGGGATATTTGGTTGATACTGGTGGTACTAGTGCTAAATCCGTGGTTCCTTGTCTAAAACCGCAATATGATAAATCCAATAATTACCACTACGGCATAAATGCATCGCCAAAATTTATGAGGTATTATTAATACTTCACAAACTAATAGCACAAGTTTTCATGATTTTACCGCTAGCTGGTAGTATTTGACGTTTCGAAATGCATAGCCAAGGGACATTTAGTAGTTGACTCAACACAACTGGTGAGATGAACTTGTCTTTTGCACTGGGATAGGCTATATCAGCATAAAAAGTGTATTTCAAGTTGGCCACTGCAGAATTAGCAAAGTCTCCCCTACAACTACCCACATCAACCTCTTAGCTGTTCATATGTTCAGGAATTCAGTTGGATGTCTCCTTGGAGGTTCGGCTTTCCCGGCTCCGCCAAGGAATTTCATTCCACCAAGAAATGTAATGCTGGTCTGAGGGCTGGAACGGGGTACACTCAACCTCGTGAGCCAAAACTGAGGAGAGGAGGGTTTGATTCCCACCACAGCCATCCTGGAAATGGTTTTCCTTGGTTTCCCACTTCAACTCCAGGCAAATACCCAGATCATTCCTAACGTAAGGCCATGGCCGCCTCCTCCCCAATCCTCACATGAAATACAAATGCACGCACTAATGCATCCATCACAATAACACAGGTCACCACACGAAATTCCACACGCACATTCAAGTAGGCTACACGGGACTGATGTTTCAAATTTCAGTCAGGTAAGGCAGACAACATTAAAATACTTCACGGTTATATTGTCTTTGGTGTAAAGAAAGAAAAACAATTCAACAAATTTCAAATGAATCGTTATTTTAGAGTCGAAGTTGCGCCATCTAGATCTGACCTCCACCCTTCTTAGACAGTGGATGTCTAAGACACTGGATTTGCCGACCCTTCCCAAACACTGGATCTCCCCCTTCTTCCGAGACAGTGGATCGGCCCCCCTTCCAAGACAGTGGATCTGTCCCTCTAGACCTGCACCCCCCCCCCCCTTCCCTGACACTGGATGCCCCATTCTTCCTAAACACTGCATCTGCCCCCCCCCCCCCCCTCCCCCCTCGCTCCTTCACACTGGATGCCCCTTTCTTCCCAAACACTGCATCTGCCCCTTCCCCCCCCCCCCCCTTCCCAGACATTGGACCTGCCCCTCCCCCCCCCCCCCCTTCACAAACACTAGATCGCCACCCACCCGAAGAAATAGAAATACCATGGCTTTAGTGTGACGCCGGAGTGTCGCAATTTCACCCTTTAGTTTAGAGTAATCTTTAACGTGCCAGTAAATATAACATTAGTCATCCTTATTACACTGGGCCGAGCTGAAATAGAACCCGTTATCTTGGGTTTTGAAGGCCAGCTCTTAACTGACTTCGTCACCTAGCTCAACGCCTTGACCCTCCATCTCTTCCTCTTGCACTGGGACCAGATGACGTTAATCCATAACCTACTGCCGTCCTCAAGCCTCCAATCCTGCCTTCTTTCATGGTCTAAGTGGTATGAGCTGTGTTGTGGGCATTCCGCGGCTTGAATTCAGTGCTACAAGAAAATACAGTGAGGACCATCCCTCAGGGGCGTATATACAATTTATTTCAGGGGGGGGGGGGGGGGCTGGCTATCCTGGAAAATTGTGAGTATTCTCAGGGGATTATCACCGCAAAATATCCAGAATTATCAACCAATATCTTAGAGCATATAACTTTGTGTAATTATTTTAGATAAGATTCAAAGTTTATATAGCCTACAATTACTGGCAATACAAGAAAGTTGTAAAATACAACACAACACACAAATAACATTTTATAGTTAATGAATTTTCTATTACGATCTGTGGAGTATGAATGGCAAATCGCTAAATATTTGTCAATTTACTAAGCATAGAGGTAAACAGTTCCCGTTTTTTTTTTTTTTTTTTTTACAAGTTGATAATTTATTTCTCAAAAATACCGTACTGTGGAATTCAGAGTTTTGCCTCACAAGACTGAGTATACCCCGTTTCAGCCCTCAGAAGGAATTAAAATTTCTTGGCAGAGCCGGGAATCGAATTTGGACCTCCGGGGCGGCAGCCAAGAATGCTAGCCACTACACCAGGAGTTAGTCTAATTTCAATCTTAATATTGTTTATAACTTAGCCAATAAGTTAAGATTAGGGTACAACCAGATTTACAATTATTTTATGCTCTTACCAAAGCAACACTTTCTTAATTTTTACTGGCTTTTTCGGGTGGATCAGCACCCCCCACCCCCTTATATACGCCCCTGCCATCCCTATAGAACGGGGCTTTCTAATGGACATGCCGTGGACTCGTCGCAATGACTCACCGTCACATTTATAGCATGTGCCGATTATACAACAGCGCGCCGTGAAACCCTCGATGTTGTCATAGCATTGATGACATTCCCAGCTGGCAAGATACCTTGGTTCAGAGAGATAAGACTTGTAGTGAAGTACTGTAGCATTTCTCGTATCCCATATGATCATTAAATACGTTAAAAAGTGTAAATGTGTTAAACTAGTTGGGCGCTACGCTACTGCTAGCGCCAGTGCCTTGCTCGACAGGCGGCTACACTCAGTGGCCCGTCCGTCACGTGGCGACTGCAAAGCCCCGTTCTATTATGCAGTCATAATCTCATAAAATAACAACTTGTTAACTCATTTGGAAGCGTGAGATATCAACAGTCCCGTGTACATAGTGCGTGTTTGTAATCTGAATAATAAAATGTGTCATTGTGGTGCCTGATGCTCGCAAGATTAAGTTAACGGTCACGTAAAAATCCTGTCTTTTTTATTAGATACCGGTAGCGCATTAACTGGAATAAGGCTGAAGCAAGAAGGCGGCTGAAAAATACACCTGCAACATCAGGAATCAAAGAAAAAAATCAAGAAAGGCTAAAGGTGGAATTTGAAATCACTCATCTCACGAGTCCATGGATTGAGGCCATCTTGGCCAGTGCTTGAACACATTGAGGTATCCTGACCAGAGCCCTCTTGTCGTGATAGAGATAGCCTACACCTTCAAATGATCTGGAGTGGAGATGGTATGACATCATACGCGATAATGACATGTTCTTCAGGGACATTCTTCTTACCCGGATACACACCAGGACCAGAGCTGGGGAAAATACGAAACTCATTTCGTGGACAAAATTATCAAAAATATAGTCTTGAGTCAGTTCTGAACGGAAGTGAGAAAGCCAGGCGCTCATTGACCTTGATGTCAGTCGGGTAACCTAGGTGCACTCGTTCTCTCTATCACACATTCCTCAGCCCGACACTTCCTGGCACTGGTTCCTAAATCACAAAGGTCGACCAGTGCTGCCTGTTTCCTACTCTAGAATGGC
The DNA here is from genome assembly GCA_946902985.2 of Meconema thalassinum. Classification (NCBI taxonomy): domain Eukaryota; kingdom Metazoa; phylum Arthropoda; class Insecta; order Orthoptera; family Tettigoniidae; genus Meconema; species Meconema thalassinum. The sequence continues at coordinate 349,711,341 of OX336389.2, forward strand.
ATTAATGGTAAGTCTGGAAAGCTCCGTGTCCATCCACGTCTGATTGATACCCAATTCAGTACTGAGCTGATACAGGAGGAACACCCCTGGACCAACTCGTGGCGCAGTGGCTAGCATTCTTGGCTGTCAACCCTGAGGTCCAGGTTTGATTCAGAGCTCTGAAAAGGAATTTCATTCTGGTCCGACGGCTGGAACGGAGTCCACTCAGCATCGTCAGACAGAGTTGAGAAGAGGTGGGTTCGATTCCTACCTCACCATTCAAGAAGTGGTTTTCAGTGGATTCCCACTTCTATTCATGACAAATGTCGGGATGGTACAGTACCCGAAATACCTACCCTTTACCTGCTGAAATCCCTCGATGAAAACTGGATCGTAGAACCTGAAAACCCCCGGCTAGAAAAATCCCCACATCCTACCAACTGGTGAAGGGAGTTTTAGGGTACAAGTAATTCCTAACAGAGGTGGCATTAAGTAAAACCAAAGCATAGCGGTGAACTGCTCAAAGAATACGAAAATCATGAAATTAACCATCACAGGAGTGTAGGGAACTCTAGAAATACCTAGCTATGGCCCCTTAATGCGACCTCTTTATGCCTCTATAAATCATCACACCCCACGATTAAAAGAAATTAACCAATTTATTCCACAAAAAGGCTGACTAAAGGTCAATCAAAAATGTCCGTGAATGGACACACAAAATCAAAACCCTTGAATTAATTCATATAAAATACATGAAACAAAATGCAGCAATAAGCCCCAAGGACGGTACTGTATTAACCTTGATCTGTCAAAAAGATTAAATTACTTACACATGGTGATCCCACAATAAAAAAAAATCTAACGAATCACCATCACGGTCCTTCCACGATTAAAGATATAAATTGCGCATAGAATGTTACCCTTATATATATATGTACAAAATAAATTATTACACTCATAAGTGTAATCACCATAGGTTTTGTAATTCTGCACCCACCAGGTGTGCATAGTTATAATTTATTTATTGCCTTAGCAATTCAAATATCATCTGGTCCATCGACCGAGGAATTAAGCTGAGAAGACGTGTAAATTGTTAATCCATTGTTTCAATAATTTCAATAATTACTCATTATTATTATTATTTTATTTTTTATTTATTTTGAACCATTTCAGTTTCATTCATATTCACTTCTTATACTTGCTTAAAAACTCTTAACTGAACACAATCGCAGGGCCAATTAAATAGGGAAGACACGAGCAAAATTTAGAGGCCTTCCTGGTGTTAATCAAACAGTGGAATTATCAATTCAATAACAAATCAAGCGTAATAAAAGCATTGAGAACTATGTTCTTTCCAGAACATCATTAATCTATCATGATTCAACCAAGATACTGTAATAATATTATAGTCATATATGACATCGACGATTGTTTAATATTGGTGGCTAATACCACCCACCTCACGAAGAATATTTCTTATAACCTGTTTTATACATTTTGCTCACATTGGCAACACAAAAACTCATGTACTTTACTACGTACTTCAATATATATTTCCTTTTACGTTCACAGACGTTTGTTATCCCATTATCACCTTGATGGTGATTAATAAATTCATTTACTAGTATCTGGTTGTAATCAATTATGAATATCGAAAATATTACGATGTATAACATCAATGCATTATAATCAATTTAAATGTGGGTTGTCAATATATCCCACCGGACTACAAAAATCTTGCCTCACAAAATTTAACCCTAAGTCACGTAAGTATACGGCTCCACTTAAAATTAAGCCCTGGGATCCGTCTCAACAAAATTAATGTTCTTCAATCAATTCTCATATGAATATGTTCTAAGCAGAACTCAAAGTACTGAATCAAAATCAAGGATATCAATCCCTATTAAATTTAACAATAAATTACATGTACCAAAGAACACGTGGTGTGGAGGAACGCGAGCCATCTGCCGGAGCTTCCACCGAAGCTATATGATTGTTGTACATGTAAACTTCCTTGGGAATAAAAGTTGTGTATGAATTAGCTCCACGCATATCAATACTGTACTTCAAATATTGGTGCCGAAAAATCCGGTGAAACGTAAATGTAAGGGAACTACCTTAAAACGAGACGAAGTGTTTGAAGGAAGAATTCTCAAGTGCAGATCAGTGTAAAGTGAACGTAACTTAATTGTACGAGCGTCTCCACCTATAGTCTCCAACACGCAGATGAGTACCGTATCTAACTTTCTAAACTATGATGTTATACTATACGGCAGTTAGGAGTTGAACACATGTTATTTTATGTCCAATACGATCTCGCGTGGTTCTAGCTTGAATAATTAGGTTATAATTATACTACTTCATAAGAGTTTCCAACACGCTCATCGTGACTACTAGCGATCTCTACTGACCAGAACCTCAACTTCCTTATTCCATAGAGACTCGAGGTGGGCTACGGGAATTTCACGGCCTACTCGACATTTCGGAACTGTCATTTTCCCCAGCCACCTGAAGTAAACTAAATCAACTCTCGACTATCACTGAATAAACGCCATTTTTCACGTCACGTTTGCCTAGACCATACACGAAGTCACAGAGTAGTCACGGATCATATCACGCTTCAAACTTGTACTTAAGAGTTTCTTAGACTTACAGACAGCACGTATTATATCAAGATGAGTGAAGCCCGACTGGCAACGTTATCCAATTTGAAGAAGAAACGAAAGAGAGAGAGGACTAATGTTACACGATTTTCTTCAGAAATAAATGGATTCACAGAGGAAACTTCCGTAGAAGACTATCAATATTCTACAAATCGTCTTAAGGAAACTCTGGATCGTCTAATGTCACTAGATGACGCTATTCATGACCTTCTATCCGAGACGGAATACGACGACGACGTGGTAACCTGTGAAGAATATATTGACAAGGCTAAACGGGAAATTCATAACGCTACGCGGGAACTTGAAAAGAGACTTGCTGCCAACACAAACAGCATGACTAATGTGCCGAATCCCTCAGCCCACACTCCTCTTCATTCCGTCAAACTACCTCCCATCAAACTTGAGCCGTTTTCAGGGGATGTTGAGTGCTGGTCCCGGTTCTGGGAGCAGTTCGAGATATCAATTGATCAGGACACTACCCTTTCTACTGTGAACAAGCACGTCTTCCTACGGGGGTACCTAGAAGGTGAACCTAAGCGACTCGTCGACGGAATAGCCGTGAATGGTAATACCTACGAACAGACTAAGCTAATTCTTAAATCAAAGTACGGGGACAAAAATCGAATCATTCAGGCCCATTTGGACTACTTAGAGGACCTTAAACCAACTCTCAACGATAGCCCTGAGTCACTGAACGTGGCATATGTTGAATGTCACCGGCGGGTCCAGGCGTTGATATCGTTAGGTGAAAACGTAAACGCCTATGGTCGGGTACTAACTCCGAAAATTCTACGAGCCTTCCCCGAAGATATCTGCAGACGCTGGCTTATCCACTCCAAAAGGACAAATACACCTGAGAGCGACATCTCCGCACTGATGGCGTTCTTAAATGAAGAAGTAGAAGGAGCTCTAACGGCGCAGAAGATCCGCGGTGCAACAATAGCCAGCTCCGACTTTACTCCTACCGCTGCAATGCTTCATGTCCATTCTAACCGGAGGAAGCCTGCGCGAGAGAAGAGACGTAAAGGACCATTATGTGTCTTCTGCGAGGGTCATAACCACTGGGCTCAGGACTGCAGGACTATAACAGATGTAAATAGCCGTATTGCCAAACTGAAGGCTGCAGACCGCTGTTTCCTTTGCCTTAATCGTGGCCACAGCTCCAAGGCATGCAATAAGAAAGAAAAGGCACAATGTTCTATCTGTAAAGGGAACCATCACAAATCAATTTGCCACACCATTGGCAATTCGCCATTACCAAACCCACGCACCTCAGCAACATCAGTCGGTAATATAGATGTATCATCCACAGATTTCACATATTTGCAGACGGCGCGGGTGTGGATTACTGGACCTACAGGGATTAGCAAACTTACTAGATGTGTCCTAGACGGAGGTGCCAGTCCTCCTTTGTGACTATGACCCTAATTGATGAACTACGCTTAGAGGTAATCGGCAATAGTTCCCTATCTGTAAGTTCTTTCGAAACCACATCTTCTTCCTCTGCCCAACGCAGATTGATTCAGCTAAACATGAAAGGGATTTGGGCCAATTCCATTGTACCTATCACTGCACTCGAAAGTAATCACTCGTTTTCCCCCGCATCCAACTGTTCCTCATGATATTTACATGCTAGGGAAAATGCGCAAACTATTACTGGCGGATCCCAAAGACAGCTGCGTTGATCTCCCTATTGAACTCCTGATTGGTACTGATCAATACTGGCGTATTGTCAAAGACACTTCACTCATACGACTTTCTCAATCAGTAGTAATACTGCCATCACATCTGGGATGGATTCTTAGTGGAAACCGCTCAGGAATAAAGACAAATTCCATGAGTGTCAACTACATCAATCTTGATCAGACAGTCTCTCTTGTAGACAACGACTTTCGCCACTTCTGGGATTTAGAAACAATAGGGATCTCAGTTGAACAATCACGAACCGTGACTGAAAAGGATTCTTCACTACTTTCTCAGTTTCACGCTTCACACGAACTTGAAGATGGACGAAGAGTGGTATCTCTTCCCAGAAAGGAGCACGTCACTCTATCTAGCAACTATGAAAATGCTAAGCAACGATTTCATGTACTCGTAAAGAGACTTGAAAAGGACCAAACGCGACAGAAACAAGTAGAAATAGCGCCGCCTACTGATGGAATAGAAGAGACTTTCTACTTACCCCACCACTTAGTCAGGAAAGAGAAACGTGGAAACTCCAAATGGCGTGTCGTTTTTGACAGAGGAGCTCACGAGAAGGGAACATATTCTCTTAACGACACCTTAGAAGTAGGTCCCAATCTCCTTCCAGACATTCTTTCTATGATGCTAACATTCCGACAGCACCCCTGGGCCATGGTAGGAGATATAAGCCAAGCATTTCTACAACTAGCTCTCCATACAAAGGACAGAAACCTAACACGTTTTCTCTGGTTTCACTGCATCCAGAGCTCCGATGGGAACTACACTGTGACGAAGGATATTGTAGCATACCGTTTCACGAAATTATCATTTGGGCTCACCTGCAGTCCATTCCTTCTCTCTGCTACACTGAGAGAATTAGCTATCACCCTCGAAAAGGAATTTCCTGAGGTTGCCGCTCTCATAGATCATCATATGTTCATGGACGACTTTGCTGCATCCGTGCAGACTGAAAATGAAGTAATCTCCCTCTACTATCAACTTGTATCTCTGATGAAGAAAATTCACATGCCCATGTCGAAATGGGCAACTAACTCATGGCAAATGAAAAAGATTTGGAAGGCTGAAGGCCAAGAGGTGATACAACAAACGCAAGTTCTGGGTATTAATTGGGACACAGACCTTCCACTTTGATCGTCAAGACGTTACAGATAAAATAACAGCCAATCCAGTTACCAAAAGGCAACTACTGCAAGCCACTGCTAAAATGTACGATCCATTGGGTCTAATATCTCCAACCACCATTGTAGCCAAAATCATTTTCCAGGCTTGGTGGGGAGGATGGTGGGAGAGGATGGTGGGCTCTGTCAAGCGCTGTATACGGAAGACTCGAGGAAAACTGCTAATTGACGAAGAGCAAACCAATACCCTGCTCATCCGTATTGAAGCCGCCCTTAACTCGAGACCACTCACCAAGGCAGATGATCAAGAAGTACTAACTCCCGCCCACTTCTTGATTGGAAAAAAACTAACAGCAATACCATCCAGACAACCAACAACAGACGTTAACTTAACCAAGATGTACAGACTGAAACAAAGAATTGCAGACGATTTGTGGAGACGTTGGACAAAGGACTACCTTTTAGAATTGAGATCCTTCCACCACGTCCGAAACACCCGCAGCAAGTCAACAGCGCTCAAGGTAGGCGACGTTGTACTTCTGCAGGAGGACCATGTGCGACGCCATATGTGGAAGTTGGCGCAAATAGAAGAACTTCGACCTGGCAGAGACGGCGTGACGAGGACCGTACTCCTGAGGACCACCTGCGGCACGCAGATTATTCGACCTATCCAGCTGGTCATCCCTCTGGAGATCGGGGAAGACCAGGGTGGGGAGGTTGTGGAGGAACGCGAGCCATCTGCCGGAGCTTCCACCGAAGCTATATGATTGTTGTATATGTAAACTTCCTTGGGAATAAAAGTTGTGTATGAATTAGCTCCACGCATATCAATACTGTACTTCAAACGTAGTATCACAAATAGAAGTCAAAATCCATCAGTCGAAAATAGAAATATTCCACTCAAGAGAAAACATGGTGACCGAACTGGTCCTACATCATGAATCTTGTTAACGACTCTAGTTAATGACAATTGATTCATTAGGCACCAACACGATAAACCATCCCCCCCAAGAGAGAAATTCCCATCCCAAAAGAATGATCTAACTTCGCCTTCGAAAAAAATCCTATAAAAACACGATCAAAAATACTGATCATCAGCAATGTTGTCAGAATACAACTATGAAACTCGAAGTATAGTGCGTCTATAAATCTCAAGTCAACGCTTGATTAAAAATTTATCGAAGTATTTATAAGAATCAAAATATCTATAACACAAAATTTACTCAAATCCACTAAGGAAAATGTTAATCTTCTTCCTAAGAATGTCCTCTTCTTTACAATTTGGAAGATCATAATAAGTTACTGAATTTAATTTATTCATTTCAAAAATGAAATCAGAATGTCTCCTATCAAAATTTTGATAATAAGTGCACTCGTTATTCGAGCCTAAACTCACTCGTAGATGGGATCAGACATGAATGGTTATTCAAGCCTACACCTCATTCCAATTTAGCTACAGAAAACGAAAAAGATGGCAGTGAAGTCACCCTGGAATGTTGCTAACTCTGCTACTCTACAAAAATATTATTTCTTCTACCTGATTGCAGGATCTTCAAGACGAACTAGAGCATTGGTTTTCCCTACCATATTTTCCATTACCAACAGCAGGATAATGTACATCTTCCCTGCCTCAGGCACTCGAACCCGGAACTTCCATCTCTCCATCCCTCGGTCGACAGCTGGTAATGGGCACGGTCCCTGGCTGTATATCTCCATTGACAAGATCCAGAACGCCCGGAAGAAAGTATATCCGCAGTCACAAAGTCACGATACCCGGGAGACCACTCGGTTTGCGTCAATATCAACAGCGCTCGCGTGATTTCGAAAGTCTATTCTCGGCATGCTTGTGGACCGCGCCGCGAGTACACTACCACTTGAATACAACATTGTGATTACTAGGATGACTATATCATTGCTTGGCAAGCGGTATCCACGTTAATATTTAGCCTGACATAACTAAAATGTTACTGTTTGTGTTTAATGTTCCTCCCAACGCCTCAGATTTCATTACGGCGTACACAATGAGGAAAGTCCACAGGAAAAGTTCGTATAACTGGGCTGCGGTAAATACAAGATACGCGCAGACTTCTTGGTGAACGTTAAAACGAAATAAGTCTTAATGCAGCGGCCTCGAAACAATGTTCTGTATATATCAATGCGCGGTCTTGTACTCAATATATGTTACTTTTAACAACGTGAAATTACACAGAGTTCTATCGCGTTGCATTGCCTGAGTATGATTCTCGGCATACTTATGTTCAAAGACCCTGGGCTGAATCTTCCGGTATTCGTACAGAATATGTCACTCCCGTGTATACTTATTTCAAGCCATTATCCGATGTAAACTGGGCAAAGCTATTATACGATCTGTAGCTGCTCACGTTTATGCACACCACACCAGACAGAACTACCCCTTCTCCTGGGCGTGGCGGACGGATCGGCCTCTGATTCGTGGACAAGAATTATATACATATCAATATCATCAAGCGCTCCACGCGTCAGAAAAATGAAACTTGAGCTCAGAGGGCTGCCACAGGTGATCGTTGCGACACGAGCAGATGAATCCATGCGCGCCCCATATGGTAGTGACGTAACTAATCTGGGTCAAGGGCGGTCATTTAGCGGTGGCTATTTCAGCGGACATGTACCGTAAAACGGACCAGTAAAAAACGGTACAGTACTTAACTTAAAACCACGGCCACCTCCTTCCAAATTACAAATACACACACAGTGACAGCCATTACTATACCTCAGGTTCAGAGAAATTCCTCCCGCACACACAAGTGCACGGGGCAACATGGCCACGATGTCGCAAAGCCCTTAAACGAATCATCAACAACAACTGGTCAGATCAAGTCTGTGGTGGTATTTCATCTTCAAATAAGGTTGGATCATCCCAAGAGCGAATTGTCGTTTGAATACGGGCGCAAGACTTAGAGCATCACAATTAGGTCCACGCGATGTTACCAAATCCCCTCCAACCAATCGCACTGCTGCAACTACTTCCCCATCATCACATATAGCATGCTTGGGGGAGTGGTTTAAATATTGCAATTGATCGGAAAGGATAGCCTACGAGAACTCCGCACGTAGGGCCGTTCCAGAAAAATACAATTTTGCTCTCTCTAGGAGTGGCTGATATGAATTTGGGAATAAAGAAAATACCCCCCACAGGTCTTTCCGTATGACCCGACCAAATGTGTAGAAAGTTTCAGCAACATCGGGAGCTTCACGTTTCCGATGCTCCCTTGTCAGATGCTCGCATTTGTATCGTACGTAATTGTTGAGTATTAGTTACAAAGGAGTCGTAGGTGGTTGGATAAGTTCTGGTGCAATATGGTGTAATCCTGACGCTAAACTCGACTACTTGGGAGCATCCTTGTCAGTGACCATCAAGTGACGCCGTAAGTTTTTGTTTTGTACAAGCATTACATTTCTTTTCAATTCAACTGCACTCGCCCGTAACATCAATGGTACTTAGCTCTTTCGGATTATCCACTCGAAAATTGTTGATTTGGGAAACAGCAGGAAGGATGGAGAGTTATAAAGTTTGCGCTGCCAATTGCCAATAGAACGGAATGTAGCAAATAACCAAGATGGCGGGCAAGTCTTTTTAGAGTCCTAGATATATATGTTAAGTAGGACATGGAATTGAGGCCACAGTCGGGATACGAGCCCCAATATTCTGCTAACCCACATATACCACCCCGGCTCATGTCTGGACTGGGCTTAGCACGCCTGCCCAGGCAGCAGGAGATTGGGTCCGTATCCAGACTACGGTCTTACTCAAGAGACTGTTTCTTCTCGCACTCATAAAATGCTATCATTGTTTGTGAACCAAAAAGCGCACTTATCAACGAAATATTAAGCATGACATGCTCTCCACTAACAGAACTGTAAATGAAAAACTTCTCCCTTTTAACATGGAAATTTTAACTTCGATTCGATACGATTATACAGCCTACTTTGAGTTGTTATAATACATCGCATTATGTCTTCTTCTACATGTTTAGTCCGATAATAATTTTAACTGTTGTGCTGCTAACGCCTCTGGTTCTCTTGACATAGGCCTATGTTTCATTAATTTATGTATTTCTCCATGGTGATATGTTCCATGCAAATGGGAGTCATCAAAATATAAAATACATAATTTCAGACAGCCTATACAGATAAATATAATCTGAATATACTGTACATAAACAAACACTCATGATATCTATGTGCACGTTGTCCCGAATTCATCTATGGAATACATTTCCTTGTCTGTGAGCCATTTTATTTGAATTTTGTTTTAAATATGGAAATGGTTCTGATATTTCTAAGCGTTGTGGGCAACGTGTTAAAATATTTGGAGACAGTATACAAAGGATCATTTTTCTGAAAGCTTCTCTATAATATTGACAGAGTACATACATTTTGCTTCTACTGTCGACCAAAGTATTATGTGCACTCGAGTTTGAAGGTTGTTTGTGAAGTAACCAATAGACCTACATAAAATCCAATAACATCATCATTTTCGTCGTTCTATTTCACGTTAGTTCATGTAGGTTTGGAATTTTTAATTTATATTTTAATATTTTTTATCGCAGTTGGAACACAAAATGTGCCCATTTTTAAGCGTGTTTCAACCATGCGTCACATTTAAGAATTATTATCTCAAAACTCCGTCATCAGATCGAATGCAAATTTTAACACAATATACATTGGAATGTTGTATAACTGGTTTATTAATTTCAAAATTTTGTGTGTCCAAGAAACAAAGTTGTTATCATTTTTGTAAGGTAACTTTTTCTCGGCTCGGGGTGGTTGGAAAATATAGCTCTTGGTCGCGTTGTAATCCTTATTCATCAAGAAGTTATGGTTTATGACTGTGAAATACGTAAATTAATTCACTTATTTTATATCGGTTTGTATTTTTTCGTGGAAATAAGGCATGATTCACCAGCCAGCCGCTCAGGGGTAAGCTGTACTGCGTTGCTGAGATGGAGCCCATAACTGCCGAGCGAGGCGAGGTCGTATTTCCCCGTTCAAATATAAACCGATATAAAATAAGTGAATTAATTTACGTATTTTAAAGTCATACAGCATAACTTTTTGATGTATAAGGAGTACAACGCGACCAAGAGCTATATTTTCCAACCACCCCGAGCCGAGAAAAAGTTACCTTACAAAAATGATAACAACTTTGTTTCTTGGACACACAAAATTTTGAAATTAATAAACCAGTTATACAACATTCCAATGTATATTGTGTTAAAATTTGGATTCGATCTGATGACGGGTTTGTGAGATAATAATTCTTAAATGTGACGCATGGTAGAAACACGCTTAAAAACGGGCACTTTTTGTGTTCCAACTGCGATAAAAAATATTAAAATATAAACTAATAACTCCAAACCTACATGAACTCATGTAAAATAGAACGACGAAAATGATTATGTTATTGGATTTTATGTATGTCTATTGGTTACTTCACAAACAACCTTCAAACTCGAGTACACATAATACTTTGGTCGACAGTAGTGTTGTACGAATGTGGATCAGAATTGTTTTCAATAATAGCATTTCCCGTTAGAATTTGTGTTTTAATATACACACATCAAAAAAAGTTTTGCATCACCTCGGTTCCCAGATCTCCGGCATATAGACGTTGACTGTGTATATTGTATCAAAGATACAGTCCCTTTGACTGTTCATAGATGTCACTAAAACTGCTCAAAGATGTAAACAACCATGCATGAGCAGGGCCTATTAGACGGAGGGGGTACGACAGCCGATCAGTTCCAGTCATTCCACCAGGACGAAGGTACGCTGCTCATGTTGTCTGTAGTTCTACCATGCCTAGAAGGTCAATACCGCAGTTCGATCGCGTCCGCATTGTTACTTTGTGTCAAGAAGGGCTCTCAACAAGGGAAGTTTCCAGGCGTCTCAGAGTGAACCAAAGCGATGTTGTTCGGACATGGAGGAGGTACAGAGATACAGGAACTGTCGATGACAGGCCTCGCTCAGGCCGCCCAAGGGCTACTACTGTAGTGGATGACCGCTACTTACGGATTGCCGCTCGGAGGAACCCTGACAGCAATGCCACCATGTTGAATAATGCGTTTCGTTCAGCCACAGGACGTCGTGTTTCAACTCAAACTGTGCGCAATAGGCTGCATGATGCGCAACTTCACTCCCGACGTCCATGGCGAGGTCCAGCTTTGCAACCCCGACACCATGCAGCGCGGTACAGGTGGGCCCAACAACATGCTGAATGGACCCCACAGAATTGGCATCACGTTCTCTTCACCGATGAGTGTCGCATATGCCTTCAACCAGACAATCGTCGGAGACGTGTTTGGAGGCACCCTGGTCAGGCTGAACGTCTTAGACACACTGTCCAGCGAGTGCAGCAAGGTGGTGGTTCCCTGATGTTTTGGGGTGGCATTATGTGGGGCCGACGTACGCCACTGGTGGTCATGGAAGGCTCCGAAACGGCTTTACGATACCTGAATGACATCCTCCGACCCATAGTGCACCCATATCGGCAGAATATTGGAGAGGCATTTGTCTTCATGGACGACAATTCTCGACCTCATCGTGCACATCTTGTGAATGCGTTCCTTCAAGATAACGACATCGCTCGACTACAGTGGCCAGCATGTTCGCCAGACATGAACCCTATCGAACATGCCTGGGATATGTTGAAAAGGGCTGTTTATGGACGTCTTGACCCACCAACCACTCTGAGAGATTTACGCCGAATTGTCGTTGAGGAGTGGGACAATTTGGACCAACAGTGTCTTGATGAACTTGTGGATAGTATGCCACGACGAATACAGGCATGCATCAATGCAAGAGGACGTGCTACTGGGTATTAGAGGTAGTGGTGTGTACTGCAATCTGGACCACAAATGCTGAAAGTCTAGCTGTATGATGGTACAACATGCAATGTGTGGGTCTCATGAGCAATAAAACGAGCTGAAATGTTGTTTGTGTTGATCTCTATTCCCTTTGTATTTAAAGGTTCCGGAACTCTTGGAACCGAGGTGATGCAAAACTTTTTTTGATGTGTGTACATAGAACTATTGAGTAAGTACCGTACAATGATGGTAATGCCATTATTCGGATTATTTTTAAATAGTCCCTATAAGATGTTAGAGGTTGTAAACCAAACATAACACGGATTGCTCTCTTCTGCAGGATGAAACATTTCTTAAAACTTCCTTTGTTGCACTGCCATATAGATTTATAGCATAAACCAGGAGAGAGTGAAACAGAGCATAGGCCTAATAACTTAATAACAGGATATTAATGTTAACTTCTTGTCTTAACTGCTTTAATACAAAATAGTGCACTGTTAATTTAGATTATAGTTTTATTATGCTTTTTTTTTTTCAACTAAGATCTGTGTTCATTGTCATATCAAGAAAGGTATGTATAGTTTCCTTCCATCTGCCAAAGGAGTATTTTTTTGTGAAGAAAGTTCTTATTCATTGGTCTATTAAACATACAATTTAGCGGAGAGAATGACTAATGAAAGCTCAAAACCTGCAACATGATTGTTTCGAACAGCTACTGTATTCAAAGCCTCGAAGCATGTTCGTTGTAGTATCGAAGCTCCGAAGCTTCGCAACTTCCACAATGGATTGCAAAGATTTGCTTCAAACCTATCAAAAGCCCCATGTTGAATCCCAGCACGTACAAGTTGCCATCATGAGGATGGGATTCCCCAGTCTCTTCCACACTCCATCCTGGCAAATGCCTGGATAGCATCTTATTTCAAGTCCAGACCATAATGATTACATAACAGTTACCACAGAAACATAGGTTATTAGATAAATTCAACACACACTTAAGTTCACTGGACTGATGATCAAGATACCGAGACCCTAAAATGAACATACACTGAGAAACTCTGTCTTCGCCATTGTTGTGTGGCCTTCTGGAAGGCAACATGTAGATCTTTCTGGTTGACGCCCGTCGGTGACCCGAACGTCGTGATGAGGATGGAAGACGTCACAAACGTTCAGTCCTCGACCCAGGAAAATGAACCCTAGGGGATTAAAATCCCTATAGCCCAATCGGGGATCAAACCCGGCACTTATATAAAGGATTTCCCTTCTATACCATGAAACTCTGATCGTGTGGAAGTTTTATTCAGTTAGCAATCGCGGTAAGTCTGAAGCGCGCTCCGTAATAGCTGGTGCTCATTAACGGTGCCGGTATTCTCCTTGAGGCGCTTTCCTTGCCTGGCCATAAATCAGCTAAAATGCTCCACTTACCGCTGTTCACTAGGATCTGGTGAAAGGGAATGGGAACAAACGGGATGGGTTCAGTGTGGGCAGCACCTTCTTTCTGCTTCACAAGCTTAATATTGCAACAATTCTTGATGAAGTTACACACAGATTATGACAGACAAGTTGAACACACAACCAAGTACATGGGGCTGATGCCCAAGATGTCCTAAGACCATCAAAAGAATTAAGAATCCTCAGTTCTAAGTAATAATAATAATTTAATTACATTGTGGATTTCACGCCATTGTTACTACTGCGGTTTTAGAGAAGCTGGGATGCCCGATTAGGTACCGTATCCATGCTCCAAAACTTTGAAGCATGCTCGTTGCAGTATCGAAGCTTCGAAGCTTCAACATTGGTTGTTTGCAACGATTTGCTTCAAACCTATCAAAAGCCCCATGATGGACTCAAGGAGATCTATAACGTGCCAGTAAACCTTGGGTACCGCAGGCAGAAATATTACCGCTACGCCACGCAGCTAGCCATTGGTCTAAGTGCTTGCTACCAGGGACCCGGAACAGAACTGAAATGCGTTACGTAACGCTGTGTTCCACGTTACGTTACGTATGCCATACCGCGGCCCCGAGCTGGCTTGCGGTATCGTTCCGGAACTGTAACTTGGAACTCAGTACGAGCATGTGGAACGTTACAGCGCTGGAACGGTACAGTCGGAACTCGACTCCCAACTGTACCGAGCATCAAGGTACGTGTTAGCGGAACGTTACGTATGTAACGTTACATGACTGGAACGATTCCTCAGCGTTACCAGTTGGAAAGTTACTCTGCGTACCGTTCTTGGTTATCGAAATAGAGTAACGTTTCCACCAGTACCCGGTTACACTGTGTACCGTTCCAGGTTATACCAACCAGCCACCCGGTATCTATGCGTAACGTTCCAGGTTCTCATGTTCCAACGGAAAGTGGAACGGTACAGAGCCTGTAACAGTACAGCAGCATTTCCCAAAATGTATGTAGGCCTACAGACTATTACAGGACTGTTACCGGTACTACTGTCCATTAGCTATTAAAACCATTATGGCTATTACACCGAATTTTTACGTAGACTATTACGGCTATTACACAGTCTATTTAGTTACCACGGCAATTGTAACACTGCGTTAATTACACTGTTACGCTGGTTGTTACAAACTGTCACATAATAGCCTAATTACACAACAACTACATCAATTACATACCTGTTATCTAATCTAGGGGCATTTCTTTCATGATATCGAAATACTCTATCTAGCCTAAGGATATTTTTCAGTATCTACTGTCCTACCTAGAACCCTGATGAAAAGATCCTTTTTTCTGCGTCAACAACTATCCCAGTTTGAACGATGCCATATGCAATTCCAGGCAAATTATTTATTCAAACATAGGATAATTACTTCTTGAAATATCAATAAAAATAAAAATACAGATTTCAGTCTGAGTGCGTGCCGCATCAGACAGGGCAAGGCACGTTGCTCGTTTCGATCGCGGTCATACTGGTTACACAGCCTACGTTAGAAATATGTTTCCTGAAAACAATACGATGGATCCCATTGATTCGAAATATTTATTGTTGCTCCAAATAGAGGTTTGGAACTAGGTTATTGTTCATCGGTCCATGTAGTTGAGGTTTTTATGGAATTTGTCTGATAGGTCTAAACTCTGTTATTGTGATGTCTGTAGTAACGTGTGTATTTGTAATGATGGCATGGCTTGGGAAGGAGTAGGCCGTGGCCTTGACTTAGGAACTATCCACGCATTTTCCTGGAGTAGAAGTGGGAAACCACGGAAAACCAATCTAAGATGGCTTAGATGGGAATCCAACTCACCTTCTCGCAGTGTTGCCATATAAGGCAGAGTGTAACCTACACAGCAAACTTTAGCTCCTTTGTGACCAATAATAGTATTTCTTTTCTAAATTAAACCTCCCGTTCTTGCTTTTCGTTTACATGTTAGCCTATTTTCATTTAATAGTGATAGAAGCCATTTTTCAGTGATGCTTAATTCTAATAATGAAGGCTATTCAGTCGTGTTGACCGACTGAAAAGCTTCATTTATTATTTACATTTATGAAAGATAGACCTATGACATCACATATAGTCCGTGTGTGTGTACGAATGTGTGTGTTTGCATGTGTCCGTCGCCTCGCTCCCCTCCCTAATAAAATCTAAACCAGGCGCGGATCTAGAGTTTGGTTTTGGGGGGGGGGGGGGGTCAGAGAATCGAAATTGTTAAGAAAAATGGTATCACTAAAAACGCAATCACAAAATAACCAAACGTACAAAACCAGACCAATTTTTTTGCAAGCTTCATGGATAGAAATTTGATGCGTTTAGCGCACCAAAAATATTCGTACAAATTGCAACGGCGTGTTTTGCGACTTTTACATCGAGCTTCGAGAAAAGGATCAAGGTACGTAACAGTTTCGGCAAGTCGAGTTGGTACCGAAAAAGGGAGAAAGTCACAGCTTAAATTGCCAACCAAGCTTGCAGTTTGGACGTCGGCAAAAATTTTTGGTGCGAAAAAAGCCCCAGTTTCCTATCCGTGCATTGCTGCACATTCATCGTGACATCACTATAAACATCGATTCGGTAATCACAAGGTTTGCTAAACAAAATAGACGAGTTGATTTTGTTGTATAACTAATAGTTTTTATACAAGAGGTTAGAAGTTGTAAATATGTACAGTTGTAACAGAACATAATAATTCCAATAAAGATAATTCAGTATTGAATAAAATGAAAAAAATCTGTTTTTCAGTTAAAATTCGTTAAGTTTTATTTGTCTGGTAATTGTGTTTTCGTTTTTTGAGTTTGCAAAAAATTTGGTCTCCGTTTGGGGGGAGGGGGTCATGACCCCCGTGACCCCCCACTTGAATCCGCGCCTGATCTAAACTGCTGGAGCGACTTCAACGAAACTCGGTAAGGTCATAGTACTATTTTGTCCAACTCCGACTGTGCTCTTCAAATTTTATTACATCTCACCAACCCAACACGGCAACTGTGCGAAATATTTCACCGGCATTCCATATCTACGAAACTATTACAGATATCATCCTGACGTTTTGTATGAAGGAAAAAAGCACTAATAGAAGTGTAACGATGAGACTCTCAAAAACCTCTTTACAAAACGAACATGGCGGCCAAGCGAAGTTGTTGTATTTAAATAGCCTTTTCTCGCATTTAAACCAAACGAGCGCCGTCACACATGGTACAGCAAATGGTATACACCTTGTAATGCACTGACATCCTATTCAGCTCAATTGTTTACATAACATCAAGATGGCGGCTGTGCGAAATTTTAAAATTAAGGTTTAATTTCTTGTGTCCTAATCATGCGATCGAAACCAACGTTTGAACAGTGAACCTACGCAATAATCATCTAATAGTACATAGCTCTATGGCCTACAAAGTATATACAAATCCAATATGGTGGCCATCGGAAATATTTAGACGATTCTCAATGTCAATTAATCTGTGACAGCAATCAAATTTAATTGTTTTTTAACCACGAAATGGCGCCAGCGTCAAATTTTAAAATCTCGCTTTTAGCCTATTTCTATTTATGAAAAAATAGGCTTATGGGATCACCTTTCATCCGTGTGTGTACGTCCGTGTGTGTGCCCCCCCCCCCCGCCCACTAATAACATATAAGTGGCTGGATAGATTTCAATTAAATTCGGTAAGGTCATAGTACTATTCCGGCCGACCCCGACCGTGCCCTACAAATTTTATTACGTTTCAACAATCCAACATGGCGGCTGTGCGAAATATTTCACTGGCATTCTATATCTCCGAATCTCAGAAGACTTCTGTTAAGTTACTTAGGAAGCAAAATAACCAGTGATGGTTGGAGGAAAGAGGATATAAAAGTAGGTTGGATCAGGCAAGAAAAGCATTTCTACAGAAAAGAAATCTGTTGGCATCGAGCGTGGGCTCTATGGAAGTGAAAATTGGACTATTGGTGCAGCAGAAAAGAGGAGATTTGAAGCGTTTGAAAGGTGGTGTTACAGGAGAATGATGAAGATCAGATGGGTAGATAGGGTTACAAACGAAGAGGTATGAAGACGAGTGGGAGAGGAGAGATGTTTCTGGCGACTGCTAATGAAGAGAAAAGATAGGTTGGTAGGACACTTACTAAGACACCCAGGAATAGCAAACTTAGTTATGGAAGGAAGGGTCGAGGACAAGAACTGTAGGGGTAGACCGAGATTAGAATATGTTAGTTTGCCTCGAATGTAGGGTGTGGTAGCTATGTAGAGATGAAACGCCTAGCTCAGGACAGGGAGGCATGGAGAGCGGGATAAAACCAGTCAAAAGACTGAAGACTCAAACAACAACATCAGCCGATATGAATGAATTGATAAATATCAAAGACACAAGATAAATGTATAGCGTAACACTAAAAAGTCCCTTGGTATTAAACCTTATATGGTGCACCATAAAGAAGGATGGAAAATTGAACGCCTAAATCAACATACCGTAACATGATGTATGAAAATATGATAAAATAATCATTTGCAACAAATTTCAAACACAAATTAAAACTCTAAAAATGCCCGATTTTCTTACAGACCACTGCCAGTGGAAGAACGTGGCTAGTATTAAGGGACTTTCTTCAAGAAACATTGTGTGTCTGTGTGTGTATATGTGTGCTCCCCCCTTTCAATTGAAACACGAAATTTTGTCCAGAGGTAGCACTAGAAAAGGGCACCTCAGTGTCATGTTTATTTTGCCGCCATCTTTACCAAATCTCAATTGTGGCTACTCAATTGTTCAAAACTTAACATTAATAAACGACTAAACTAATCGTCAGGGACCCGGAACAGAACTGAAATGCGTTACGTAACGCTGTGTATGCCATACCGCGGCCCCAAGCTGGCTTGCGGTATCTTTCCGTAACTGTAACTTGGAACTCCGTACGAGCATGTGAAACGTTACAGCCCTGGAACGTTACAGTCGGAACTCGACTCCCAACTGTACCGAACATCAAGGTACGTGTTAGCGGAACGTTACGTATGGAACGGTACAGTCGGAACTCGCCTCCTAACTGTACCGAGCATCAAGGTACGTGTTAGCGGAACTTGAGCTCCTTTATGACCAATAATAGTATTTCTTTTCTAAATTAAAACTCCCGTTCTTGCTTTTCGTTTACTTGTTAGCCTATTTTCATTTAGTAGTGATAGAAGCCATTTTTCAGTGATGCTTAATTCTAATAATGAAAGCTATTCAGCCGTGTTGACCGACTGAAAAACTTCCTTTACTATGTGCATTTATGAAAGATAGGCCTATGACATCACATATAGTCCATTGTTGTGTACGTATGTGTGTGTTTGCATGTGTCCGTTGCCTCGCTCCCCTCCCTAATAAAATCTAAACTGCTAGATCGATTTCAACGAAACTCGGTAAGGTCATTGTACTATTTTGTCCGACCCGACTGTGCTCTTCAAATTTAATACATCTCACCAATCCAACATGGCAACTTTGCGAAATATTTCACCGGCATTTCATATCTCCGAAACTATTACAGATATCACCTTGACGTTTTGTATGGTGGAAAAAAGCACTAATAGAAGTGTAACGATGGGACTCTCAAAAATCTCTTTACAAAACGAACATGGCGGCAAAGCGAAGTTGTTGTATTTAAATAGACTTTTCTCGCATTTAAACCATCCGAGCGCCGTCACACATGGTACAGCAAATGGTATACACCTTGTAATGCACTGACATCCTATTCAGCTCAATTGCTTACATAACTTCAAGATGGCGGCTGTGCGAAATTTTAAAATTAAGGTTTAATTTCTTGTGTCCTAATCATGCGATCGAAACCAACGTTTGAACAATGCACCGACGAAATAATCATCATCTAATAGCACATAGCTCTATGGCCTACAATGCATATAAAAATCCTATATGGTGACCTTCCGAAATATTTAGACGATTCTCAGTGTCAACTAATCTGTGACAGCAATCAAACTTAATTGTTTTCTTAACCACGAAATGGCGCCAGTGTCAATTTTAAAATCTCGTTTTTAGCCTATTTCTATTTATGAAAAAAATAGGCTTATGAGATCACCTTTTGTCCGTGTGTGTCCGTGTGTGTGCCCCCAACTCCCACTAATAAAATCTAAGTGGCTGGATAGATTTCAATTAAATTCGGTAAGGTCATAGTACTATTCCGGCCGACCCCGACCGTGCCCTACAAATTTTATTACTTTTCAACAATCCAACATGGCGGCTGTGCGAATATTTCACTGGCATTCTATATCTCCGAATCTCAGAAGACTTCTGTTAAGTTACTTAGGAAGCAAAATAACCAGTGATGGTTGGAGGAAAGAGGATATAAGAAGTAGGTTGGCTCAGGCAAGGAAAGCATTTCTACAGAAAAGAAATCTGTTGGCATCGAGCGTGGGCTCTATGGAAGTGAAAATTGGACTATTGGTGCAGCAGAAAAGACGAGATTTGAAGCGTTTGAAAGGTGGTGTTACAGGAGAATGTTGAAGATCAGATGGGTAGATAGGGTTACAAACGAAGAGGTATTAAGACGAGTGGGAGGGGAGAGATGTTTCTGGCGACTGCTAATGAAGAGAAGAGATAAGTTGGTAGGACACATACTAAGACACCCAGGAATAGCAAACTTAGTTATGGAAGGAAGGGTCGAGGACAAGAACTGTAGGGGTAGACCGAGATTAGAATATGTTAGTTTGCCTCGAATGTAGGGTGTGGTAGCTATGTAGAGATGAAACGCCTAGCTCAGGACAGGGAGGCATGGAGAGCGGGATAAAACCAGTCAAAAGACTGAAGACTCAAACAACAACATCAGCCGATATGAATGAATTGATAAATATCAAAGACACAAGATAAATGTATACCGGCAGCGTAACACTAAAAAGTCGCTTGGTATTAAACCTTATATGGTGCATCATAAAGAAGGATTGAAAATTGAACGCCTAAATCAACATACCGCAACATGATGTATGAAAATATGATAAAATAATCATCTGCAACAAATTTCAAACACATATTAAAACCCTAACAAGAAGTTCCGTGACGAACTAAAGAGCCTACTTTTCCTAAAATTAAGTTTCATACCAATGATTAAACTAGTGTATATGAACCTATCTAGAATAATGACGAAATTAAGTTGTTAATATCGAAATGTCTAATTAGTTCGAAATATACCTGGTATAATGTAGCCTAATAGAGCAGTACTGTTGGCAGCCCTGGCGACTTAATATATACATCTTCGTTCCATCTCTTAAGGTACAGAATACACAATTTGGTTGAATTCCAATGAACTTAACATGCAGTTAGACTCTGGATTTATCAGCACGCGTAAAAGCATGTTTGGCAACAATGTCATGCGTGTGCTGGTCAGAAATGATCTGAAATATTATGATATCTTGTTGTGCCAATTATGGATGAAATCCATTTTTAGTATACAAGTTACATGTTTTTTAAAATTGAACCTATCTGCAGGCATAGAATCATGTTGGTAGCACTGTCTTATATTGATTACTCCAAATTTATCTAGAATGCCAGGTGCTCTATACGTGTGCAAATTATGGAGCTGTTGGCTTGCATATTTTCTGATTTATTGATATTAGGGAAAAAATATATAGACAGCATTTATTAACAGTTGGCAGCCCTGATTCCTCTTAAGAATAAGCATAGTCATATTTGTTATGGTACATATAGCACATGCGAAATTTGGTTGAAATCCAACTGATAGTATAGGAGTTACATGTATTTAAAATTTGGTGCTATCAGCAGGCTTAGAATCATGTTGGTAGAACTGACTATATAAGTTACTCCAAATTAATCTAAAATTTAAGGTACTAAACGTGTGCATAGTTTAAAGCTGTCGGCTTGCATACTTTCTGATATTTTGGTATTTGGATAAAAAATAGAGAGAGCAATTATTAACAGTTGGCAGCCCTGGTGGTTCTTACGAATACGCTCAGTCATATCTGTCCACATATTACATACAAAATTTTGTTGAAATCCAATTGATAGTGCAGAAGTTATATGCATTTAAAAACTTGACATATCAGAAAGCTTAAAATTATTTTGGCAACATTGTCACGCATGGCCTCCTGGAAATTAAACAGAAATAGCATTATCTACTTGTGTGCCAATTTTGGAATAGCTCCCATGCATACCTTGCAAAATATCCAACATGGAGCTCAAATTTCTAGTGCGTTTTTTCAGCAGTTGGTAGCACTGACATCATTTTCAAATTTGGGCTTGAGATATTCCGGTATACATCTTTACTCATACTAAAAATTGTTTTCTATTGCTGCAGCAGTTTATGAGTTGATAGGGGGGGGGGGGGGGGGAGGACATCCACAGCCAGCCAGACAGACAGATAGACAGACAGACACACAGACACACACACATTTTCCCGGATCGATCTCAAAAGTCTACTTTTACCTCATTTTTGCAAAATGTGAAAAGTAGACTAATAATTCCTGATTTTCGCACAGATCACTGCCAGTGGAAGAACGTGGCTAGTATTAAGGGACTTTTTTCAAGAAACATTGTGTGTCTGTGTGTGTATATGTCTGCTCCCCTCTATCAATTGAAACACGACATTTTGTACAGAGGTAGCACTAGAAAAGGGCACCTCAGTGTCATGTTTATTTTGCCGCCATCTTTACCAAATCTCAATTATGGCTACTCAATTGGTCAAAACTTAACATTAATAAACGACTAAACTAATCATCAGGGACCCGGAACAGAACGAAAATGCGTTACGTACCGCTGTATATCACGATACGTAACGTATGCCATAACGCGGCCCCAAGCTGGCTTGCGGTATCGTTCCGTAACTGTAACTTGGAACTCGGTACGAGCAAGTGGAACGTTACAGCCCTGGAACGGTACAGTCGGAACTCGCCTCGTAACTGTACCGAGCATCAAGGTACGTGTTAGCGGAACGTTACGTATGGAACGGTACAGTCGGAACTCGCCTCATAACTGTACCGAGCATCAAGGTACGTGTTAGCGGAACTTTAGCTCCTTAGTGACCAATAATATTATTTCTTTTCTAACTTAAACCTCCCGTTGTTGCTTTTCGTTTACTTGTTGGCTTAGTTTCATTTATTATTGATAGAAGCCATTTTTCAGTGATGCTTAATTCTAATAATGAAAGCTATTCAGTCGTGTTGACCGACTGGAAAGCTTCCTTTATTATTTACATTTATGAAAGATAGGCCTATGACATCACATAAAGTCCGTTTGTGTGTTCGTATGTGTGTGTTTGCATGTGACCGTCGCCTCGCTCCCCTCCCAATAAAATCTAAACTGCTGGAGCGATTTCAACGAAACTCGGTAAGGTCATAGCCCTACTATTTTGTCCGACCCGACTGTGCTCTTCAAATTTTATTACATCACACCAAACTAACATGGCAACTGTGCGAAATATTTCACCGGCAATCCATATCTCCGAAACTATTACAGACGTTTTGTATGGTGAAAAAAGCACTAATAGAAGTGTAACGATGGGACTCTCAAAAATCTCTTTACAAAACGAACATGGCGGCAAAGCGAAGTTGTTGTATTTAAATAGACTTTTCTCGCATTTAAACCATCCGAGCGCCGTCACACATGGTACAGCAAATGGTATACACCTTGTAATGCACTGACATCCTATTCAGCTCAATTGCTTACATAACTTCAAGATGGCGGCTGTGCGAAATTTTAAAATTAAGGTTTAATTTCTTGTGTCCTAATCATGCGATCGAAACCAACGTTTGAACATGCACCTACGCAATAATCATCATCTAATAGTACTTGGCTCTATGGTCTACAATGCATATAAAAATCCAATATGGTGACCTTCCGAAATATTTAGACGATTCTCAATGTCAACTAATCTGTGACAGCAATCAAACTTAATTGTTTTCTTAACCACGAAATGGCACCAGTGTCAATTTTAAAATCTCGTTTTTAGCCTATTTCTATTTATGAAAAAATAGGCTTATGAGATCACCTTTTGTCCGTGTGTGTCCGTGTGTGTGCCCCCAACTCCCACTAATAAAATTAAGTGGCTGGATAGATTTCAATTAAATTCGGTAAGGTCATAGTACTATTCTGGCCGACCCCGACCGTGCCCAACAAATTTTATTACGTTTCAATAATCCAACATGGCGGCTGTGCGAAATAATTCACTGGCATTCTATATCTCCGAATCTCAGAAGACTTCTGTTACTTAGGAAGCAAAATAACCAGTGATGGTTGGAGGAAAGAGGATATAAGAAGTAGGTTGGCTCAGGCAAGGAAGGCATTTCTACAGAAAAGGAATCTGTTGACATCGAGCGTGGCACTCTATGGAAGTGAAAATTGGAATATTGGTGCAGCAGAAAAGACGAGATTTGAAGCGTTTGAAATGTGGTGTTACAGGAGAATGATGAAGATCAGATGGGAAGAGAGGGTTACAAACGAAGAGCTATTAAGTTGAGTGGGAGAGGAGAGATGTTTCTGGCGACTGCTAATGAAGAGAAGAGATAGGTTGGTAGGACACTTACTAAGACACCCAGGAATAGCAAACTTAGTTATGGAAGGAAAGGTCGAGGACAAGAACTGTAGGGGTAGACCGAGATTAGAATATGTTAAACAGTTTGCCTCGAATGTAGGGAGTGATAGCTGTGTAGAGATGAAACGCTTAGCTCAGGACAGGGAGGCATGGAGAGCAGGATAAAACCAGTCAAAAGACTGAAGACTCAAACAACAACATCAGCCGATATGAATGAATTGATAAATATCAAAGACACAAGATAAATGTATACCGGTAGCGTAACACTAAAAAGTCGCTTGGTATTAAACCTTATATGGTGCATCATAAAGAAAGATTGAAAATTGAACGCCTAAATCAACATACCGCAACATGATGTATGAAAATATGATAAAATAATCATCTGCAACAAATTTCAAACACATATTAAAACCCTAACAAGAAGTTCCGTGACGAACTAAAGAGCCTACTTTACCTAAAATTATGTTTCATACCAATGATTAAACTAGTGTATATGAACCTATCTAGAATAATGACGAAATTAAGTTGTTAATATCGAAATGTCTAATTAGTTCGAAATATACCTGGTATAATGTAGCCTAATAGAGCAGTACTGTTGGCAGCACTGGCGACTTAATATATACATCTTCGTTCCATCTCTTAAGGTACAGAATACACAATTTGGTTGAATTCCAATGAACTTTACATGCAGTTAGACTCTGGATTTATCAGCACGCGTAAAAGCATGTTTGGTAACAATGTCATGCGTGTGCTGGTCAGAAATGATCTGAAATATTATGATATCTTGTTGTGCCAATTATGGATGAAATCCATTTTTAGTATACAAGTTACATGTTTTTTAAAATTGAACCTATCTGCAGACATAGAATCATGTTGGTAGCACTGTCTTATATTGATTACTCCAAATTTATCTAGAATGCCAGGTGCTATACGTGTGCAAATTATGGAGCTGTTGGCTTGCATATTTTCTGATTTATTGATATTAGGGAAAATATATATAGACAGCATTTATTAACAGTTGGCAGCCCTGATTCCTCTTAAGAATAAGCATAGTCATATCTGTTATGGTACACATAGCACATGCGAAATTTGGTTGAAATCCAACTGATAGTATAGGAGTTACATGTATTTAAAAGTTGGTGCTATCAGCAGGCTTAGAATCATGTTGGTAGAACTGACTATATAAGTTACTCCAAATTAATCTAAAATTTAAGGTACTAAATGTGTGCATAGTTGAAAGCGGTCGGCTTGCATACTTTCTGATATTTTGGTACTTGGATAAAAAAATAGAGAGAGCAATTATTAACAGTTGGCAGCCCTGGTGGTTCTTACGAATACGCTCAGTCATATCTGTCCACATATTACATACAAAATTTGGTTGAAATCCAATTGATAGTGCAGAAGTTATATGCATTTAAAAACTTGACCTATCAGAAAGCTTAAAATTATTTTGGCAACTTTGTCACGCATGGCCTCCTGGAAATTAAACAGAAATAGCATTATCTACTTGTGTGCCAATTTTGGAATAGGTCCCATGCATACCTTGCAAGATATCCAACATGGAGCTCAAATTTCTAGTGCGTTTTTTCAGCAGTTGGTAGCACTGACATCATTTTCAAATATGGGCATGAGATATTCCGGTATACATCTTTACTCATACTAAAAAATGGTTTCGATTGCTGAAGCCGTTTATGAGTTGATAGGGGGGGGAGACACACACAGAGCCAGCCAGACAGACAGACAGATAAACACACAGAAACACATTTTCCCGGATCGATCTCATAAGTCTACTGTTTCCTCATTTTTGCAAAATGTCAAAAGTAGACTAAAAATGCCTGATTTTCTTGCAGATCACTGCCAGTAGAAGAACGTGGCTAGTATTAAGGGACTTTTTTTTCTAGAAACATTGTGTGTCTGTGTGTGTATATGTCGGCTCCCCCCTATCAATTGAAACACGACATTTTGTACAGAAGTAGCACTAGAAAAGGGCACCTCAGTGTCATGTTTATTTTGCCGCCATCTTTACCAAATCTCAATTGTAGCTACTCAATTGGTCAAAACTTAATATTAATAAACGACTAAACTAATCATCAGGGACAGGGAACAGAACTGAAATGCGTTACGTACCGCTTGTGTTCCACGTTACGTAACGTACGCCATACCGCGGCCCCGAGCTGGCTTGCGGTATCGTTCCGTAACTGTAACTTGGAACTCAGAACGAGCGTGTGGAACGTTACAGCCCTGGAACGTTACAGTCGGAACTCGACTCCCAAGTGTACCGAGCATCAAGGTACGTGTAAGCGGAACTTTAGCTCCTTTGTGACCAATAATAGTATTTCTTTTCTAAATTAAACCTCCCATTCCTGCCTTTCGTTTACTTGTTGGCCTATTGTCATTTAGTTGTGATAGAAGCCATTTTTCAGTGATGCTTAATTCTAATAATGAAAGCTATTCAGTCGTGTTGACCGACTGAAAAGCTTCCTTTATTATTTACATTTATGAAAGATAGGCCTATGACATCACATATAGTCCGTGTGTGTGTACGTATGTGTGTGTTTGCATGTGACCGTCGCCTCGCTCCTCTCCCTAATAAAATATAAACTGCTGGAGCGATTTCAACGAAACTCGTTAAGGTCATGGTACTATTTTGTCCGACCCCGACTGTGCTCTTCAAATTTTATTACATCGCACCAATCCAACATGGCAACTGTGCGAAATATTTCACCGGCATTCCATATCTCCGAAACTATTACAGATATCATCCTGACGTTTTGTATGAAGGAAAAAAGCACTAATGGAAGTGTAACGATGGGACTCTCAAAAACCTCTTTACAAAACGAACATGGCGGTCAAGCGAAGTTGTTGTATTAAATAGACTTTTCTCGAATTTAAACCATCCGAGTGCCGTCACACATGGTACATCAAATGGTATGCACCTTGTAATGCACTGACATCCTATTCAGCTCAATTGCGTACATAACTTCAAGATGGCGGCTGTGCGAAATTTTAAAATTAAGGTTTAATTTCTTGTGTCCTAATCATGCGATCGAATCCAACGTTTGAACAATGAACCTACGCAATTATCATCATCTAATAGTACATAGCTCTATGGCCTACAAAGTATATAAAAATCCAATATGGTGACCATCCGAAATATTTAGACGATTCTCAATGTCAACTAATCTGTGACAGCAATCAAACTTAATTGTTTTTTTAACCACGAGATGGCGCCAGTGTCAAATTTTAAAATCTCGCTTTTAGCCTATTTCTATTTATGAAAAAATAGGCTTATGATTCACCTTTTGTCCGTGTGTGTGCGTCCGTGTGTTAGCCCCCACGCCCCACTTATAAAATCTAAGTGGCTGGATAGATTCCAATTAAATTCGGTAAGGTCATAGTACTATTCTGGCCGACCCCGACCGTGCCCTACAAATTTTATTACGTTTCAACAATCCAACGTGGCGGCTGTACGAAATATTTCACTGTCATTCTATATCTCCGAATCTATTACTCATATCAACCTGAAATTTTGTACGGTGATAAAAGGCACTACTACAAAATCGTTCAAGGGACTTTCAGAAACCTGTTAACTACAAAACGAACATGGCGACCATGCGAATTTGAAACATTTAAATAGACTTTTCTGGCGGGTTAAAAATCCGAACGCAGTGAAACTTGGTACAGCAATTCTTTGTACACTTTGCAATGCACTGACATATATTTTTGTCAAATTGTTTACATAACCTCAAGATGGCAGCTGTGCAAATTTTTAAAATTAAGTTTTAATTTTTTGTGTCGCAATCATGCGATCGAAATCAACGTTTGAATAATGAACCTACGCAATAATAGTCATCTAATAGTACATAACTCTATGGCCTACATATGTTACAATCCAACATGGCGAGCATCCAAAATATTTAGACGGATCACAAAATCTGATAATCTGACAGCAGTCAAACTGACATTTTGTGTGTTGATAGAGGCTATAAACATAAGTTCACCTATGGAACTTTCATAACCTGGTGATCACAAATCCAACCTGCCGGCGACGCGAAATGCGAATATTGAAAAGGATGAGCACAGTGAAACTTGGTATGGTATATGCTTATACAAATTTTAATCCACTGGCATCTAATTTATTTCATTTTTTTTTTCAGAACCAGAAGATGGAGGCTGTGAAAAATTTTAAAATCTCGTTTTTACCATTTATTGTGTCCTAATCATGCAATTGAAGTTTGAATAATACTCTTACCCAATAATCTTCATGTAATAGTACATAACTCTAAGGCCTACATATATAACAATCCAACATGTCGACTATCCAATATATTTAGACGGTTCTCAATATCTACGAATCTATTACAGCAATCAAACTGAATTTTGTATGTTGATAGAGGCAATTAACATAAGCAGGAGAAATGAAACTGGGCTACACATTTCTTCACGGAAATACTTGTTATTTCTTGTGTCCTAAATATGCGATTGAAGTTTGAATAATACATTTACGCAATAATCTTCATGTTCTTATATTATATTTTTTAAGCGTATGGCTTTTAGTGCCGGGAGTGTCCGAGTACATGTTCGGCTCGCTCAAGTTTGCAGCTACTTCTATGCGGACACCCATGGGGTGAGCTACAAGTACCGTCCCGTGTGGTGGTTGTCTGGCGAGGAAAGTGTGAATGTAAGGATGAGGAATTGGAAGGTAGAGGCTGTGGCCTATAGTTGGGGACTAACCCTGGCATTTGCCTGGAAGGAAGATAGGAAACTACAGAAAACCATCTTCAAGGTTGCCGGTGGAGGGTTTCGAGCCTCCTCGCCTACCGGATGTGAGCGACTGCCTGCAGTCACGCCGTAACGAGCACGGCTAACTCAACCGGTATCTTCAGGTAATAGTAGTCTACAAAACTCTATGACCTACATACCGAACGGTCCACTGGCCCCTTGCGATCCAGTTTTATGCATTCTGTCACATGTACTACAATTCTGAAAGACATAGGTCCCTCTCCCTAAACCGGGGTAATATAACGAGATGTGTGTTTACGGGCTAGAAGACAGCAGGAATCGTGAGCGCCACTATTAATTCAGTATGGGTACCTCGAATGAACCCGTTAAACGAGCAGAGATACGCAGAACACACACTTGAAAACAAGAGGTGCACGCACACACCGAGAGCAGGTATTGTATAGACCGGGAGGTGCGCGCTGCAGGTCAAATGTCGCAGTAGCGCACATGGCAAGCGCGCGATTGGAGTTGCCTGGCAAGTGGCAAGGTTATATACTTAATCGTTTTCACAGACTGATTAGTTTTTTTTTTTTTCGTTATCGTTTTACCCTCCTGGGTTGGCTTTTCCCACGGACTAAGCGAAGGACGGTGTCCTGCAGCTTGAGGCTCTGAATCAGGGGATACAACTGGGGAGTGTGACTAGCAATTCGCCCAGGCGGCCTCACCTGCGAAGTGAACAAGGGCCTGGTGAGGGGATGGGAAGAGTGAGAGGGATAGGCAAGGAAAAGGGAAGGAGGCGGTCGTGGCCTTTGGTTAGGTACAGTACCTTTCCAGCATTTGCCCGAAGACGAAGTGGGAAACCACGGAAAACCACTCGAAGATGGCTGAGGTGGGAATCGAACCCACTCTACTCTTCTCCCCGAGGCTGAGTAGACCCCGTTTCAGCCCTCATACCACTTGTCAAATTTCTTGTTAGAGCCGGGTATCGAACCTCAGACCTCCGGGGTGGCATTTATGCACGCTTACCACTACACCACGGAGGCGACACGATTTGTTTATTTGGCTCTGTAAAAGACCATGTCACTGCGGAGGCCCGGGTTCAAATCTCGGCTCTGCCACGAAATTTTGTTCCTGGTCTGAGGCCTGGAACGGGGTTCACCCAACCTCGTGAGGCACACAGACTTAGTAGAGGCAGGTTCGCTTCCTGCCTCAGCCATCCTAGAAGTGGTTTTCCGTGGTTTCCCACGACTCCTCCAGGCGATTGCTGGGATGGTTCCTTTCGACAGGACCACGGCATCTTTCTTCCCACTCCCTTCGCTGCCCTTTCCTTCCTTAGACCCAAGTTCGTGGTCACTTTGGCGATTGGCTTGTCACCATCCCCAGTTGTATCTGCTGTCAAGGTGTGTTCAGCTCCGAGGCACTGTCCTGGAATTCGACGGTAGAGGACTGATCCCTCGCAAAGTCTGAGGGTAAAGCCGAGCTTGGAGGGTAAGCGATCAAATAAAAAGAAAAAGAAAAGAAGACCGTGTGTATCGTTGCATAAGCTAAGGTGCTGGATTGGACAAGGATGAGGAGGTGATTGTCTCTGGCTAGGGCACAGGCAACCAGTTAGCTACGTCGTACATGATCCAAGCTTCGTAGACCACAGTTAGGGCAAAGTGTGCCCCATTGGAACGAAAACAACATGCGATGGCAAGTCAGTATGTAGCTGCGCGAACTCGCTCCTTCGACGTAATTCACAACACGAAGCGTATTCACAGCCTCGAGATGTATTCCAGCGAAGAGCATATGAATGTGTTCAGGCGCGGATCTAGAGTTTGGCTTTTGGGGGGGGGGGGGGTTAGAGAATCGAAATAGTTAAGCAAAATGGCATCACTAAAAACGCAATCACAAAATAACCAAACGTACAAAACCAGACCAATTTTTTGCAAGCTACATGGATAGAAATTTGATGCGTTTAGCGCACCTAAAATATTCGTACAAATTGCAACGGCGTGTTTTGCGACTTTTACATCGAGCTTCGAGAAAAATACCAAAGTACGTTGCAGTTTCGGCAAGTCGAGTTGGTACCGACAAAGGGAGAAAGTCACAGCTTAAATTGCCAACCAAGCTTGCAGTTTGGACGTCGGAAAATTTTTTTGGTGCGAAAAAAGCCCCAAATTCCTATTCGTGCATTGCTGCACATTCATCGTGACATCACTATAAACATCGATTCAGTAATCACAAGGTTTGCTAAACAAAATCGATGAGTTGATTTTGTTATATAAATACTCGTTTTTATATAACAGGTATGAAGTAGTAAATAAGTACAGTTGTAACAGAACATAATAATTGCAATAAAGAAATTTTCAGTATTGAATAAAATGAAAAAAAAAAACTGTTTTTCAGTTAAAATTCGTTAAGTTTCATTTGTCTGGTTATTGTGTTTTGGTTTTTTGAGTTTGTAAAAAATTTGTTCTCCGTTTGGGGGGGCGGGTCATGACCCCCGTGACCCCCCCCCCCCCCCAGCCGAGCGTCTGTTATGCGGATTATGCACACCCACTGGTCTCACCCGTACCATCTGCACTTACACCTGGAGATACACGGTTATGATTTCGAAGCACGGGTGGCGTTCTGTGGAAACTGATCCGGCTTTTCTAGCGACCATCTTATTTACGGACGAAGCACGATTCCACAACAATGGAACCGTTTATCGTCATAATATGCATTACTGGAGTGTGGATAATCCCCATTGGGTGCGACAGACATCCTTTTAGGTACACCCCCGTGTGGGTTGCGGGTTAGAATACACACACGGTATGCTCTGCTTGTCGTAGGAGGACACTAATAGGGCCGACAAGACAGACTGACATGACTGACTTTGATTTTGAAGACTCCCTGTTGATGGGAAGAGAAAATTCATCGACGGTATCCCCTGCCTGTCGTAAAAGGTCTTTTCCGACTTCCGGTCCCATTTTTGGTTTGACCCTTAGAAATAAACGTCATGCTGCCTGGGGAAGGGCCACCAATTTGGCCATCTGGCCAGAAAGCCTGGACGGTATCCCCCATCCCGTCAGGTGGGTGCGCCATGTACCCTTGCAGTGGTATCCGCCTCACAACGGAGGTCCCTGCACGGCCGAATAATTTCGCCAAGCATATCACTGTGCATGCCGAGAGGGAAGTGCCTATTCAAGGCACTGGGACCCCGGGCAATACCTGCTATGCCAGGTAGGTATTGCCTTGGCTGGGTGGCGCCCACAGTGATGACCCTCGTTCGGAGTAGGTTGTATTCGGCGGGGAGGGTGATTTCGGGAGGACGCGAAAGTGGCCCAATAAATCATCAGAGGGTGTCCCCCTTAAATAGCCGTCTCTTGAGTGTCGGATCAGGGATAAAACTTTCAATGCACGTTTCCCTGTTGACAAGTCACATCGCTACCTGGTAGCTATCAGGACAGACCGGGATTATTTCAAAGTGGTGAAATCAATGATCTTTTCCGAGGAATTCGAGGGGAAATTTGGAGATCTAAACGGGATTTCCAAGCTCCAGAACGGACAGCTTCTACTGCATACAATTAGCCGACAGCAAACCGAAACGTTGCTGGAATGCACGCATTTCAGCGAAATTCCCGTTAAGGTCTCAAAACACGAAACGCTAAATGAGGTCCGTGGAGTTATTTTCCATCGAAAATTCATTTTGAATAGCGATGCGGATTTGTTGCGGAATCGGGGGAAGATAGGCGTCACCAAGATTGGGCGCATCACCCGAAAGATTGGAGAGAACAGCGTCGATACCGGCGCTTTTATTCTCCATTTCGAGGGTGATGTTTTACCTAAGCAGATGTAGGTCACATCGAACCACTGCGATGTTCGACCGTACATCCCTCCACCTATGTGATGTTATCAATGCCAGAAATTCGGGCATGTTTCTGCCAGGTGCACTGCCAAGGCCGTGTGTAGAGAGTGTGACAAGGGGACACATGAGGGTGAGACGTGTACGCCTCCCCCGATTTGTCCTAACTGCCAAGGAAGCCACTCTCCACGATCGAAGCAGTGCCCTGAGTTCTGTAAAGAAGCCACAATCCAAGAAATCAGAACATTGCATCGGCTTTCATATCACGATGCTCGCAAGAGGTACCGTAATATTAATGCCCCCGAATTTCGGGTGACGTTTGTGGCCGCAGCGACGCCCTCATTCACCCCTGCTGTCACAGTTTCCAGTATAGTACCCTCGACGTCCGGTAATTCAGCAGATTTGAAATCACCCCTCGCTGTACCAGCGAAAATTGTCGGATGCTTTTAGCATATACTACTAATGTGCGTCAGTACCCAATACGACCAGAGGTACGCCAGCCAGCCTCGAACCACTCGGCCTGTTGGTATTAGACTCGATAGCTCGTGTACTGAAATAGGAGTGGCTGTGGGTCCTAGCCTACTTTTCACATTTTGCAAAAATGAGGAAAAAGTAGACTTATGAGATCGATCCGGGAAAATGTGTGTCTGTCTGGCTGTGTGTGTGTCCCCCCCCCCCCCCCCCCCCCTATGAACTCCTAAACGGCTGCAGCAATCAAAACCAAATTTAGTATGAGTAAAGATGTGCACCGGAATATCTCACGTCCATATTTGAAAATGATGTCAGTGCTACCAACTGCTGAAAAACGGACTAGAAATTTGAGCTCCATGTTGGATATCTTGCAAGGTATGCTATTGCAAGGGAGCTATTCCAAAATTGCACACATGTAGATAATACTATTTGAGTTTAATTTCCAGGAGTCCAACCATGACAGTGTTGCCAAAATAATTTTAAGCTTTCTGATAGGTCCAATGTTTAAATGCATATACTGTAACTTCTACACTATCAATTGGATTTCAACTAAATTTTGTATGTGATATCTGTATATAAACAGATATGACTGAGCGTATTCCTAAGAGCCACCAGGGCTGCCAACTGTTAATAATTGCTCTCTCTAATTTTTTAATCAAAATACCAATATATCAGAAAGTGTGCAAGCTAACAGCTTTAAACTATGCACACGTATATTCTGACATTTTAGATTAATTTGGAGTAACTTATATACGTCAGTTCTACCAACATGATTATAAGCCTGCTGATAGTACCAATTTTTAAATACATGTAACTTCTATACTATCAGTTGGATTTCAACCAAATTTCGTATGTGCTATGTGTACCATAACAGATATGACTATAAGTATTGTTAAGAGCAATCAGGGCTGCCAACTGTTAATAAATGCTGTCTATATTTCTTTTACCCTAATATCAATATATCAGAAAGTATGCAAGCCAACAGCTCTATACTTTGCACACGTATAGCACCTGACTTTCTAGATTAATTTGGAGTAATTAATATAAGTCAGTGCTGCCAACATGATTCTATGCCTGCTGATAGGTCCAATTTTAAAATACATGTAACTTCTATACTAACAAATGGATTTCATCCAAAATTGGCACAACAAGATATCATAATATTTCAGATTATTTCTGACCAGCACACGCATGGTATTGTTGGCAACATGCTTTTACGCGTGCTGATAGATCCAGTGTCTAACTGCATGTAACGTCCTTTGGACTTCAACCAAATGTTGTATTCTGTACCTTAAGAGATGGAAATAAGAATATATTTAGTCACCAGGGCTGCCAACTGTAGTGCGTTATTAGGGTACATTACACCAGGTATGTTTTGAACTAATTAGATATTTCGATATTACCAACTTAATTTCGTCATTATTCTAGATAGGTTCATATACTGTAGAATAATCATTGGCATGAAAAGTAGGCTGTATAGTTCTTCATGGAACTTCTTGCCTTACGTATGAAACCACCCAACAATCTTCTTCTTTCCTGGCGTTTATCCCAGTACAGAGTCCGCTGCTCTACCACCCAACCATCAGAATATAATAAATAGGGGCCGGATTTTGGTGGTTTTTAAAATTGTCATTTTAGGTTTTCAAAAACATAAAATTGTTCTTTTTAGGTTTTTATTAGGTAGAATGGGATTTTACAATAGGTTCTTATGTTTAAAGGGTAGCGAAAGTTGACATACATTACATAAGGCTTAAAATTAATACCTCATTGTTAGTAGACAATCTGATTGCAACGAGAGAGTAAATATTTTACATAATGATGCGTAATCAAATTATCACCGATAACTTTACACTTGTAGGGATTGCAATAAAGCCAAGGATGTCAGAGATGATTTTCACACTCTATCTCGTTCAAATAATGTTGATTCTTTACACTATTGGATTCTTGGGAATAATAAGAGATTTATTCGCTCTTTCCTCTCGGTAAATAACCAAACAATAATATATAAGCTGGAAAGTGCTGAAAATATTTCATTTTTCCTGTAGGTAGGATTGATTTCAATCAACTGGAGCTAGGAATAAACACTATCGTCACATTTAATTTCAAGGATTATGGACAAAATTTGAAATATACTACAATAAATGGTACAAAACTGCAATTAGTTATTTTTAGGTACTCGCGTATTATTTAGTTTATTATGTAGTACGGAATTTCAGTGTGATTCGTAAAAGTATTTAGAAGTATGGGAAAAATATATAAGAACCTAAGAATCCGGTTCCTCATAATAGGCTAACTGCGCCCCGATAGTATAAGATAGTTTCTCTGTTGCTGGATAGCGAATTTTTGTACAAACTCAATTGTCTAGAATAATGACAAATATAATAATAATAGTATACTAATAATAATCATTATTGACTAATAATTATGAAAATAATAATAACATAACTGTCTAATGATGATAATAATAATAACAATAGTCTAATAATAAGTATTTTGCTGTCCTCTTGGAGTGACGATGTGGGTAGTCATAATATAGCCTTATTCTGAAAGCAGAGACATGAAATGATTTTCAATGATATGTAAGCCAACCAAAATTTGATTAAACTAGAGAATCGTCTGTACTCCCCTCTCCAACTCCAGGCAGCTTGAAATATATAAATTTGATATGTGGTCTCAAACCTCATGTCTCGGTGATAATCAACGTTGAAGTACAAACAAACACTACGGTGTTCCCGCAACTTAGATCTACTTAGTTATATACGGAAAATGTGCCACGGAACCGCTTGATAGCACTGTGCTTTGCCCATTGCCCTACCTCACAAATCGTGTACGGTATCCCAAATAAATTTTGATCAACCGATCACAACGAGGGGACGGAGTCGCGCAGCTTCTTTTGGGGTACATTATCTCTACATTAGCTGAAACAGAAGGCTGGCGTGCTGTGAGGTGAGCGGGAAAATGGGATTGAGTGAGTAAATGCATGCACGTCGTCCCAATAAAAATAACAGCTACATCGCACGCCTTCTGCTTGACCTTGAGACGTCATAATGCAGCCTTGTAACAATACAATCCCGTTAAATTTGTAACGTTCCGTTCCGTCTGTTTGTTCCGTTATTATAAGTAGAATGTTCCGAACTGTAACGTATCGGATATTCCTCTGTTCATTTCGGTACGGGACAACGTAACGTTCCACCCATCTCCAATACGCTGTACCGGTACAGGCTCGGCTAACATTCCACTGTTCCAGATACCGGGTACGGTTTCAGAATCAGTTCCGTTCCAGGACGGTAACGTTACGCTTGGAACAGACAGCGGTAACGTTACAACTTGGAAATAACCTTGGAGATAACGGAATTTCTCCGTTCCACATAGACAAGAGTTCCGTTCCGCGTTACGTTCTGTTCCAGGTCCCTGCTTGCTACTGCATAGCCTATGTAGGGCTGGTAGAATTTCGTTTGAAGGACAGTACCACAACATGCTGTAATTTAGGAACAAATTGTTGCGTAATTTTGAGTAAGGAGACAGTTAATATTCGGTTTAAAACATAATAATACTAACAACAATATGTGGCCTCCTGAGAAGTCTGGTGCAGGCCAGTTAAGTTGATGCCCGTCGACCACCTGTGCGTCGTAATGAAGTTGAAATAAATTCCGAATAAGTGGCAAACACCCAATCTCCGAACCAGAGTTATCAATAGTATGAAGTAAAAAAAAACATAGCCCGGTCGGGAATCGAATCCGGTGACCATCGGACCCAAGGCAAGGAACTTACTCGCTTAACCCGCTTAACCACGAAAATATATCGCAACAAGTAAGATAAAATAACACGAAAAAATAACTTTTGAGTAAGACTTGAAAATGGATATTAACCATGATCTATATATTTAAAACAGTAAGCTGATTTTTGTTACCGCAAGATTGACAGAACGGCTGAACCGATTGACTTCGTAATTCACTCTGACGAAAGCCCTTGGCCTGTATATTTGCAGAGGGTTTTTAAAATAAACAAATATGTTACCATTTATTTTTAAATTTATAAACAGAAATGCGAAATTATTGGCCCTAGCGCACGCGCAGAATCAGCTTGGTTAATGACAGAAATGGCGGATGTCTACCGCGTTTAATTGTAATAGTTATTTATAAGAATTATAAAGAAAGGGAAGATTCATTAATTGTTGAGAGTAGGTACTCCTCCCTTTTCATAACTTTCACAAGGTAGATGATTGAAAATATATTATTTATGATTCACATACCTTTCTGGGAGTCATGAGAAGTTGATTTCAATTTGGATTGTCACTGTAGCACCGGAAATATTTCTTTTATTACGACAATATATCATTTTCATACCTTATTTTATCTCTTTGGGAAGCCTCCGTGGCTTAAGTAGCAGCACGCCGCTCTCTCACCACTGGGCCCGTGGTTGAAATCCCGGTCACTCGATGTGAGATTTGTGCCAGCAGTATGTTGCAACGTCGAGGGTGCAATCTTTTGACGCCCTTAAAGTTGCAATAGTGCCAATAAGTAATCGTACAAAGAATGTAACTTATATAGGAAACTTCTTCAGTAAATATTTTGTTCATTGTTCGTCATGTTTTGACGGGTTTCAACTAGTTGTTATTTAAATTTCCACCCATAGTATTGGCTCCCAAGACCGGTTGGGAGAGATCCCGATGTCGATACAGCTAATAACAGGTGTAATTCAAGACCAGTTTAAATTTCCAACTTTGGTATTAGTTTCCAAGCCCTCCCATGGTGTTGGGGTAGCGTGCTTGCCTCTCACCTGGAGGCCCCGGGTCCGATTCCCGGCTCCGCCAGGGATTTTAGAAATTGACCTGAGGCTTGGAACGGGGTACACTTAGTGGGTACATTTAGCCTCGTGAGAAGAATTGAGTAGCTATCTGACAGTGAGGCAGCGCCCCGGTCACGAAAACCAAGATTAACGGCCGAGGGGACCCGATGCGCTGACCACGTGTCACCCCAATTTCTGCAGGCCAAATAGCTGGGCAGCGGTCACTTGGTAGGCCTAGGCCCTTCACGGGCTGTAGTGCCAGGGGTTATTGTTATTATTATTATATTGGCATTAGTTTCCAAGACCGGTTGGGAGAGGTTCCTATTTCGATGTTGATGAGGATATAAGAACTCGGCAAGACAACCCACCTGGGTTACACCAAGGCTGCCTCAAGTAATGCAATTGGTTGGGCACGATATAAGAACTCGGCAAGACAACCCACCTGGGTTACACCAAGGCTGCCTCAAGTAGTGCAATTTGTTGGAAAGACAACCCACTCGAGCTGCAAAAAGTTGCGCGGGTGTATTCAACCACTATAGAGATTGCCATTGTGAATTGTGTGATGAAATATCATCACAGATGCCTTCCTTGCGATTTGACTAACATGTGTTACTGCACGATCGGAAAAACGACGTTCGCGATGTTGGTCAGTAACGAGGCGGATAAGTTTAATGTTTTTACCCGAAAATCAGGAATGTTTCATTTCTTTGCTCACGATAGGTCGGCAGTAAATTGTGTGTCAGAATAAAATGATTATTATTTTCAGTGGCTCTCAACTTTGGGAGGACTTTCTTTCTACGTGGAATGCGAACCACTGGGCGTGATTTAAGTAAAATAATAATCCTAGGTAAACAATGTCCTTAATGTTATAGCTAGCTCCAATACTTTTAGTAAATAAAGCATATGCATAGAACGTGTTATTCGAGTCGACTAAGCCATTATACAATTTTTAGAAATAGTAATCAATGATATGCATTCCACAGACAAGGTCGCACCTATTAGTGGCATATGTGATTGCTCTTCCTGCTCTGTATGAATTTGATATCCAATTTCGACCTTTCTTTATCATATTGCAAAAATATAATTTAATAATAATAATTGTAAATTTGCAGGTTAAACCAATGAGTAGGAATTGTAAGGAAATTCATAAAATGTGTACAGTCTTTCTGAATTTTGTAAACTGTGTATATTTGTAAAGATAATGTACTGTAGGCATATATTGCAACGACATTGTTAATAATAATAATAATAATAATAATAATATTAATAATAATAATAATAATAAGCCTAATAAGAAGAAGAATAGTTTTGATCATTCAAATTCTTAAGCCATTTACTCTACTGTAAATACCATCACGATACTATTAATAATAATAATAATAATAATAATAATAATAGCAATACTAATAACAACAATTAAATGTATCTGATGTAGTGAGTTGTTGTTGTTGATTCATTGAGGGGCTTTGTGGCATCGTGGTCATGTAGCTCCGTGTAGGCTACTTGGGTGTGTGTGGAATTTGTCTGACAACTTGTGTGATTGTGAAGGCGGTATTAGTGTGTGTAGTTGTAATTCAGATGAGGATTTGGAAGGAGGTGGCCGTGGCCTTAATTTAGGAACCATCCCGGCATTCGCTTGGAATTGAAGTTGAAAACCACTTCCAGGATGGCTGAGGAGAGAGTATAACCCGCCTCTTCTCAGTTATGCCTCACGAGGCTGAGTGTAACCCGTTCCAGCCGTCAGACCAGAATTAGATTTCTTGGTTGATCCTGAAATCGTACCCAGGCCTCCATGGTGAGAACCACGAGACGAGGCAAACCTGACGTGGTGAGTAACTGTAACATTTAACATGGGAAGAACGAAGGAAAATGGTACCGCTTCTTAATTGAGTAGTCTCCGTTGGCTATATCACGTACGTAACGTACAGAAAGTACAAATGTTCTGCTTACGTGGTAAATTTAGTCGTATGGTATGAGTATGATGTCTCAGTCTACTATGGCTGCGATTATATGGGAGCTACTGAAGTATAGATGGTGTGGAGTAATGCCATTTAGGGCATAGCTAGTGCTTATGGATGCTGTGAAAAGTAGTCTACTACTCATGGGTTCAGTGCTCTTGCACTGGGTCAGTGAGGAAAGCAATGGCAAACCACCTCACTCCTTATCATAGCACTGCCTTGGTTTATGGGCTATCATGTAACGTACCAGTCTTCAAGTTGACTATCCAGCAGACAGGGTTTTGAGTGACAAGGGCGCGTTTCTCGAAAATGCACAGGGTACGGTACTATAATTTTTTGGCCCGGCTCGTGGCGCAGTGGCTAGCATTATTGGCTGTCACCCATGAGGTCCGGGTTCGATTATTGACTCTGCGAACAAATTTAATTTTGATCTGAGCCTCGTGAGGCAAAGCTGAGAAGTGGTGGGTTCGATACCCGCCTCGGCCATACTGTAAGTGGTTTCCCGTGGTTTCCCACTTCTACTCCAGGCAAATGCCAGGATGGCTCCTAACTTAAAGCACGATCGCCTTCTTCCCAATCCTCACCTGAATTACAGACACCACGGGTTATAATATAAATTCTATATACTGTATACACTCACACACAAACCCAAGTACACGGGGCTAAATGAGCACGATGTCAAAGATCTCGAATGAAACAGTAACAACAAATGTAATTGTAT
Organism: Meconema thalassinum; assembly: GCA_946902985.2. Taxonomy (NCBI): domain Eukaryota; kingdom Metazoa; phylum Arthropoda; class Insecta; order Orthoptera; family Tettigoniidae; genus Meconema; species Meconema thalassinum. The sequence goes on from OX336389.2 coordinate 349,752,105, forward strand.
AGGGAAAGTGACGACTTCAGCAGCGAGTAAGCCAATAAAGGCTTAGGCCTACACGAAGAAAATTGAATCGTCAAAGTAACCTAATCTCACCGGCCGCGGTGGGCGAGATCGCTAACGCGCTACTTCGTGCCTCGCTGGTATGGGGAGAGCGTGGTTCGAACCCCACCTCGGTCGCCCTCAAAATATTTTTCCGTGGTTTCCCATTTTCACCCCAGGCAAATGCCAGGACAGTTCCTTTCAACAGATCGACGGCCAACTTCCTTAGGGCAGATGACCTCGCTGTTCCGCCCCTTAGAACCACAACAATTAATCACTCGACTTCCTTCCCACTAACTTCCCTGACCCGTCCTTCATTAAACCCAAGTTTGCGGTCGCCTGGGCGATCGCCCTGTCACCATCCCCAGTTGTATCTGCCAATAAAGTGTGTTCAGCTCCAGGACACCGTCCTTGTGGTGGTGGAGGAATGATCCCTCGCAGAGTTCTTGGGTAAAGCCGAGCTTGGAGGAAAAGCGATAAAAAGTAATTTCTTAGCTTTTACAGTACCGTATTTCAAATTGCATTCCTTCTGCAGAAAAGCATTGTTGTCAAATCTTGTTATCATCAGCCTCGTGTAGTAATTGTTGTAAGGGAAGCCTGTTTGTGACTTAAGTCGTAATTAATTGACGTTAGCCTAGGGAATAGTGAACCAAACCTAAGGTTTAGTATATTTTCCTGGAGACCATTCGGACAAAACCACAGGAAATCACACTCAGGATGGCTACTGAAAATCGCTGTGCCCCGGGTTCGAATAACTGAATTCATAGTAGCCTATGTGTTTTGGAACGTACTGGTATGCAAGAAACTAAACAAACTGGATGCCACTAACACCTCAGCTTGTTAGAGATAAGGAATGCTTTAATGTTTATTTTCTCATCAGGCTTTGTTAAGTTACGTGGGCTCCTCAACTGTCAACAAAATAGTGGAGGAGGATATTATTGTGCATTATTTGCTACGTGGTATTTCCCTTAATTATTTTAATATAGGAATTAAATTGGATACAGCTTGCTTCCAAAATGCTTCTCTGTGAAATATGTGTTGTTGATTCGAAAAATTGCACTAATGTTACCATAACAGCGACTAATTGCCTATTTATCACAGCTGTATTACGTGCATAATCTCACTCTCCCCCTATAATTTTCGTATAATAGCAACAGTACACAAAAAGAAACTCAAGTACACGAATTCTTTTTATGTACTTCTATTCAGACGTGTAGAAAAACTTAAATAATGACTACAAAGACACAGCGAACCAGGAACTCACGTCGCCTCTCATTCACAGTAATGGCGACTATTAGTCTATTGCAGTACCTTCGTTAATAGTGGTTCATCAGACATTCGTTATGTCAAAGAGTAAAGACCAGGTTGCAAAGATTGTTGTTGTTAATTTGTATTAGGGGCTTGTGGGTAGTTTATTGGCTGAGGAATAACCCACCCACCAAGGGAAGATGATTAAGAGAAGGAAGTAGATTTTGGATTGGAGAAAAAGGATAGAAAAATAGGAGGAGAGTCCCACAAAAGTTATGAATTTGACTTTCAATACATTTAAAGGTGGTTGCCACCGCAAGTCCGTGCTCGGATACCTAAAGTGGGTACGAGCTTGGTCGAAGCTGACGGGAACCGCAGCTAAGACTTGGGCAGTTTGCCAGAGAAAGGCTTTAGTGTATTTCCTCCCAAGCACGAATAAAAGTACTATAGGGAAGGGTGATGGTCTGGCCAGACAGATAGTAAAAGCTTTATTGAGTATGAACGAGGGCATAAACCTAGGAAGAGCTAGGAAAGCCAGGATCCTGCCTAACTGTAGTATCAGAGAAATGATGAATCCAAAAACAAATATTTAATTTATTTAACAATTCAGGAGAAATTAATATTTTTGACAATTAAATATTTTGCAATCTTGTTAACAATTTGGGGTCGCAGACCTCCAACAACATTCAAAAATTGCTCCAGGCAAATAACAATTCTTAAGGTTTTAAACCTAGTACTAAAACCTTGATAAGATTTTAAAAAGGCAATGAAATGATTAAAGTTTAAACATTAAATTGAGTACAAGGAGTGTACTATAAGAAATTTCTGAAAGAACATTCTAGAGAGAATAACAAATTCGAAAATAACAACAAGGAAAACATAAAGCATAAAATAGAAGTTACTTTATGAGAATTATACAAAAGAGGGCAGGTCACTTACTGTGAAACCTGAAGAGGTAATCAAAAAGAAGGTTCTAGACTTCCTATGTTTAATTAGAAATCACGAGCCAAATGGGACAGTTTCCATTTCGTGAAACCTGAACATGACTCGCTCAAGAGTTTAAAGAATTGTTTTCCCTGATTATGGGAAACGAACAACGTGAATTTAAAACTTGTATCACACAAGCAATTATGCAGAATTTAATTAATGTTAAACTAGCAAAGTTGGAAGGGCACTTCGTGAGTGACACCTTATAGAAAGTTACAATTTTATTAATAATGGTGGTTAGTAGAAGGTTGAGGAAAGATCATTGGGATATAGGATCAATGTTCATGGCCGTATTTAATATAACCGGACGATCGCGACGCGGAAGAAAAGTGGAGCAAGCACTGTTTATCACTGTAGTCTATGAAGATGGATGCAAAGTTCACTGTAGAAACACTAAAGTTTATGAAAAAGAAAGTTATTGCAATTATGGAAATAACTGATTGCACTATATAGGTGAGAGTCTATTTCTTGAAAAAGTTGTGATTTACAATTAAATGCGCCATAGAATGTTCCAGAGGTTCCAGCGGTGGAAGAAAGTTAGCTATTGCAAAAATTTGTAAGGAAGATTCCTCATTTTAAATATCATTGTCCCAAGTGAGCGAAAAACACTTGACGGCAAGACTCGCAGATAGAGTACAAGATCTCGAAGGTTCCAGAACGACCTTAGCAGAAAAATGGGGATGAGAAAATCCAACGGAGGAACTAGCTTTATAATTATAGACAGCGGGTATTAGATAATATCCCACGTAGTGAGAGGATTTCTCATTTAAATAGCTTAAGAAAAGCTCTTTTTTTAGTAAGGTTGGCTTATACAAGCGAAAGCTCAACATGGCAAATCCCACGAAGAATGTTTTTTACCCCAAAATAAATACTTTCACACTGTCTATAAATTATAATTAAAAGCACGTGGAAGTTAAAACCATGAAGATGAGGTTAAAACTTTTAAAATGGTACTTATCTTGATTTCATGTTGAAGTCGAAGTTTCCGTTGATGACTACTTAGCCAACATGGCGTAGAAGAGGGTGAGCCTCTTGGTTTGAGGAGGCTAGCTCGAGCGGAGCTTTGACTGACCGAGTCAACTGCAGACTGAGAAGTGAGAGCTGCTCAACGGAGCACGGAGGGACCAAGAAAGGGGGAAAGAGTGGGGGGTAGGAGACAAAAGGAGAACATATAAACATTGCCAACTTTAAAACAAAAAAATGATCTCTTGCTGAGCTGGTCTTCAAAGAGTTGATAACAGTTGATACTAGCGCAGCATGGTGAGTAAAGAAGTGGACGTAGTCCTCTTGCTCAAGGAGAAAATAGCTGGCGATGATAACAGGATCTGGTGGCCAAATGGATAAGTAAGTCCTCTAGCACCAGGAAGAATTGGGGAGCTTCAGAGATTCGCTGCGAGATGACGCTAGGTGGGTCACAGAAGTTATATATCTAGAACAGACTTATACAAAATATAAGCGACCTGAACCCCTAAGAGAGAACAGAAGATCACTGTTGGTGTCTGACAAAGAGGAAGGAAAGAACATGCAAAAACATTGAAAATTATAATCTCAGGTACCGTGTATTCCAAGAATGCACCATACTGGGAGGGCAGACACCAACAGCGAACAAGAAAAACAAGTACAGTAATAAGCAATTGCGGAGAAGTAGTCTTGTGATCTGACCATTAGTGGTCAAGACTCTGAATACCCTGACTCTTCTATCTCTTCCAGGGTAACACTCGGTCACTCTTCCAAAAGTCCAGACTAGGGGGGGGGGGGGGGGGGGTGAAACATCCCTAACTAAGACCAAGTCTCCCACTTGAATGTCGGGACTGGAAAGAAACCACTTCTGCCTCCCTTGCAAGGAAGTTAAATATTCCAAGTTCCACCTCTTCCAAAAGGAATTGCGGAGGGCTTCAAGTTTACGCCAAACAATAGGTAAATCAAAATCCCTGAAAGAATTAGGAAGGGGAGGAGGGGCAGAGAGAGAAGTCCGTGTAAGGAAGCGACCAGGTGTAAGTGGAAGGAGGTCATCAGGGTCATTGGAAAGTGGAGTTAAAGGGCGAGAGTTAACAACACCTTCAATCAGAACAGACAGTGAATTGAAGTCTTCGTAAGTCAGAATTCGATTACCTAAGACTTTTCTTAAATGACGTTTAGTGAGCTTTACGCAAGATTCCCACCTACCACCATGATGCGGAGCGTAAGGAGGTACGAAGCGCCATTTGAAACCTTTTGAATAAGAAAAATTAGAGATTTGTTCCATGGCAGGAGAGGAAGTGAGAGCTTTCTTCCATAGGGAAGCTGCGCCCTGAAAGGTGGAAGCGTTATCAGAGAACATCTCAGAAGGAACACCACGCCTAGCAGTGAAACGAGAGACAGCTGATAAAAAATAAGAAGTAGAAGCATTCGTTACTAGTTCCAAGTGGATTGCGCCGGTAACCATGCAAACAAAGAGAGAAACATAAAGCTTACCAAACAATTTGCGTTTAGCTTCAGGAGAGTTTCGTTGATATTGGAACGGACCCATATAGTCCACGCCAGTTAAAGCAAATGGGCGTATAGGAGAAGAACGAAAAGAGGGCAGATCGCTCATTAATTGAGTATTGATTTTAGGTTTCGCTTTGAAACAAGGAATGCACTTATGAATTACAGAAGAAACTTCATGAATTCCATTTATAATCCAGTACTTTTCCCTTAAGAGGCAAAGCAGAGTACGTGTACCAACATGAAGATTACGGTAATGAAAGTCACGTATAATTAAGGAAGTTACGTGATGTTTAGAAGGCAAAATAACGGGATGCTTTTTGTCCTCAGAGAGTAAAGATTGCGAGAGCCTTCCACCTACCCTGAGTAACCCATGGTCATCAAGAAACGGGGCTAAAGCACGGAGACGGCTGGATTTGGGAAGATCTCTTTTAGAGGAAAGCAATGACAATTCAGAAGAAAAGGCTTCTTGCTGTGTCAGTTGTAAAACCTTAACGGTAGCGAGATTCAATTCATGATTGGTAAGGTGTGGTTTAGGGAGAAGAGGTTGGTCAACCACAAGATATTTCCATCTAAGGAGATAGGCGACAATTCGTAGTAATTTATGAAAAGAAGAATAGCGGGACAACAAAGGATGAGAAGCGTTGGAAACAAGACACGAAGCAATGGGTAGAGGTACTTTAGCGTCAGGCAAGTTGGAGTTTGTAGCTGGGGGTTTAGAAGGCCATGAGGAAGATCCTTCGATTAGCCACGAGGGCCCATGCCAGTACAATTGGGAAGCTGCCAATTGAGAGGGTAAACAACCACGAGAGATAATATCAGCTGGATTATCCGCACTGGGAACATGACTCCATTGACATCCAGAAGAAAGAGTTTGAATTTTGGAAACCCTGTTTGCAACGAAAGTTTGCCAGTGAGAGGGGTTCTTGGCGATCCAAGAAAGGGCGATCATGGAATCGCTCCAGAGATAGATTTGCGAGAATTCGACCTTTAATACTTCCCGTAATTTCTTGACAAGTTCTGCAGCCATGAGTGCAGCGCACAGTTCGAGCCTAGGCAAAGTGATAGTTTTAAGAGGAGCGACCTTCGATTTGGCACAAACAAGGTTGGAAACTAGAGATCCATAGAGTGAATCGTGATAAACTAAATATGCACAGCAACCATAAGCTTTTTCGGAACTGTCCGCGAACACATGAAGGAAAAAAGATGCATTAGAATGAGAGCTGATTAAATTCCTGGGAATTTCAATAAGGGAAAGATCCAGCAAATTGCTGCGAAACGAGAGCCAACGATTAAGAAAAGAAAGAGGGACAGTGTCATCCCATTCACATTTAAGCGACCACAGCTCTTGCATGAAGAATTTGGCTATAACGATAACTGGGGCAAGGAATTGAAGTGGATCAAAAATTTTTGCAATTTCAGAGAGAATTTGTCTTTTTGTATTAGGAAGCTCTTCTGCGAGCGAAACTTTATAGATAAGAGTGTCAGTGCTAGTGCACCAGTGAACTCCTAGAGTTTTTATAGATTCGGAGTTACCACAAATTTCGACAGAAGAAGGATCTACGTCTTCGATGGGAAACTGAGCGAGAAACTCAGGGGAGTTGGAGTTCCACTTATGGAGTGGGAAACCTCCATTCCTTAGTAATGCCTGAAGTTCTAAAGATACAAAAGAAGCTTCCTCCAAAGAGGGGAAGGATTGCAAATAATCGTCAACATAGAATGACGTAGTTAGTGCTTCAGAGGCTTTGGGGTTAAATAAATGACCATCTTGAGAGGCTAGCAAGTGTAGGGATCGGATAGCAAGGAAAGCAGAGGGTTTTAAGCCATAAGTAACCGTTTTCAAGCGAAATACCTTAATGGGCTTACTGGTTTCATCACGCCACAAGATTCTTTGAAGATCTCGTTGTTCTGGTTGAATTAACACTTGACGGTACATCTGTTTTATGTCGGCTATGACAGCTATGGGAAATAATCGAAAGTTTAAGAGTATAGCAGATAAATCTGATTGAATAGCAGGACCAGAATAAAGAGTGTCGTTAAGGCTGTTGCCATTAACGTCGGGTGATGAACCATTAAAAACAACTCGAATTTTATCTTTTACAAGAGGGTTTTTCCACACGGGATGATGATTTAAATAAACCGTTTCAATTGGGGGGTGCAATTCATCATCAGATTTGTTAACAACTTCCATATGATCTAAGCTTTCATACTCATCCATGAAATCAGTGTACTGTTGTTTAACAAGAGGTTCCTTTTTGAATTTGCTCTCGATAGCAAAGAGAGCTTTTCGAGCTTTAGACTGAGAGTTGATAAGTTTAGGAGGATTATGTAATCTTGGCATTTGAACGACGAACCGGCCATCAGAAGAACGAGTGGTGGTGTTCAAAAAAAGTTGCTCACAGAATTCATTTTCTGAAGAGGTTACATTAGGAGAATCAACATTTTCAAGCCTCCAGAACTGTTCCAGGTCAGTATTGGAGAAGTAACATTGCGATGCGGGTTGAGGAGAATAATGGGGAAGTTGCCCTGTGACGATCCATCCAAAATTAGTGTCTCTGGCGACCACGTTTGAGGATAACTTACGAACCTGTTTACGTAGGCAATTCCAGAAAAACATTGGCACTAAAGAGTATGTCAATAGGGTTCTGCATATTAAAACAAGGATCGGCTAGCCTTAAATGCGAGGGAATGTTTAACCCTGAAATATCCACAGAGTGACTTGGAGTGTCTTCTCCAATGCTATTAAGAATTAGACAATTAAGTTTAAGAAAGTTGTTTCTATGACAAGTATCTCTTATAGTTAGCTTTGAGAATTGTAAAGCTTGCGATTTTGAGCTGTTGATGCCCGACACGTTGATAGAAGTGGGGTTTACAGGTAGGCCTAGTTTTCTAATCAAGGAATTGGACACAAAATCATGAGTTGCCGCTGAGTCTAGAAGACCGCGTGCACGGACCCAGTTGCCAAAGTTATCCTGAACTTCGATTTGGACAGTAGACAACAATACTTGAGCACTGCGAATGGACTTGGCATTTTGAATATAAGATGAAGCATTAGAATTGTTAGCACTATCATTTTTCGGCGAAGTAGATGCTGTCGATGACCTTGCCTGATCATGACGATGTAGCAGAGTATGATGAGCCTTTTCACAATGGTAGCAGAGTCTTGTGGACTTACAGTTAGAAGCAGAATGCGTGGGCGCTAGGCAGTTGAAACAATGTTTGTTTTGAGCGACTAATTTTCGTCTGTCATCGACTGACATTTCTTTAAAAGATTTGCAAAGGTATAGGGCATGGGGATCTTTACAAAGTATGCACTTTACAGGTTCGTTTAAACTTTTGCGAGGTTCGCTTTGCGTGTTTAAAACAATAGAGCTAGCCACACGACGTTCACTAGACCTAGTTGGGTAACCAGTGGAGTTTGATTTGAATTTGGATGAGCTGGACCCGGGTTTTTGGGTATAGGACGCTGAGCGTTCACTTTTGGATTTGATGGACATTAATTCGAATTTGGAACTAGGAGATGAAGGTTCACTTTGATTAGCTAGAGCGGTTAAAAGTTGGCATCTAGCGTTTATGAAAGTGACTAAATGCTCGTAAGAGTAGTCGTCTTCTTTAGAAAGTTCAATTTCCCAAGCTTTGAGGGTAGCAGCATCAACTTTAGAGACTACTAAATGTATTAGGAAAGTATCCCAATGTTCAGTAGGTTGATCTAATTGGGACAAAGCTTTAACGTGGAGTTGGGTAGTGTCAATTAAAGTACGCAAACTAGTGACGTCATTGTGCTGTGACGCAGGTAGGTTAAATAGAGCCTTCATATGGCGTTGAATACGTAAACGTAAATTTCCATATCTTTCTTTTAATAAATTAAAGGCAATGGGGTAGTTTTCGGCACGCAGAGGAAGTGCTTCAACTAACTGCAAAGCTTGACCTCGAAGGATAGATCTCAAGTAATGAAACTTGTAAATGACTTGAATGTCTTCATTGTCATGAACAAGGGAGCAAAATAATTCATAGAAAGAATCCCAAGTGGATTCATCTCCAGAAAAATGGGGTAAATCAATTTTCGGTAAAGTAGGTTTGGGCTTGTGAGTGCCCTCACGGAAAGAAGTTTGGGGTTCGTGAAGGGAACCAAGAACAGAAGCGTCCTTTTTCTGCTCCTCTTCGAGTTGGCGTATTATTTTGAAAGCAGAACCTATGCCTTCGTAATATAAGTTTTCTACTTCGACACGATCTTCTGTTTGATTGAGCATGCAAGTTTCTATTTCAGTTTGAATGTTACAGTAGTTTTCATAAGAACGTTCAAAATCCTTTACACGATGTTTCAACAAATCTAATTGCGCGTCTGAGGGATCTAATTCTTTTATGTACCTTCTGAATCGGGTAATTTGCCCTTTATAGGATGCTCGTTTAGAAGTAAGTTTTTCATCCTTATTCTTATCAGTAGGAGCCATATTAAAGAAGGTAAATGAAAATGTAACTCACGAAACTGTGGAACCTTGGAAATGCTGCCAAGCTGGCAGCAGCGAATGAGTAGAAAGAATGGGACACACCATAGGAGACAGGAGCGGCCTCTTTCCCGTTCACAGGCTTTGCACGATGTGGTTATAGCTGAAATATTCAACACAGATATTAGAAATATGCAAAGTATTGTCAAATGACACTATTTTAAAAAGAGAAAAGAAAAAATGGGCTCTCCCGGGTTTCTGGGACCAAATTTTGGGTAGTTTATTGGCTGAGGAATAACCCACCCACCAAGGGAAGATGATTAAGAGAAGGAAATAGACTTTGGATTGGAGAAAAAGGATAGAAAAATAGGAGGAGAGTCCCACAAAAGTTATGAATTTGACTTTCAATACATTTAAAGGTGGTTGCCACCGCAAGTCCGTGCTCGGATACCTAAAGTGGGTACGAGCTTGGTCGAAGCTGACGGGAACCGCAGCTAAGACTTGGGCAGTTTGCCAGAGAAAGGCTTTAGTGTATTTCCTCCCAAGCACGAATAAAAGTACTATAGGGAAGGGTGATGGTCTGGCCAGACAGATAGTAAAAGCTTTATTGAGTATGAACGAGGGCATAAACCTAGGAAGAGCTAGGAAAGCCAGGATCCTGCCTAACTGTAGTATCAGAGAAATGATGAATCCAAAAACAAATATTTAATTTATTTAACAATTCAGGAGAAATTAATATTTTTGACAATTAAATATTTTGCAATCTTGTTAACAATGTGGGGTCGCAGACCTCCAACAACATTCAAAAATTGCTCCAGGCAAATAACAATTCTTAAGGTTTTAAACCTAGTACTAAAACCTTGATAAGATTTTAAAAAGGCAATGAAATGATTAAAGTTTAAACATTAAATTGAGTACAAGGAGTGTACTATAAGAAATTTCTGAAAGAACATTCTAGAGAGAATAACAAATTCGAAAATAACAACAAGGAAAACATAAAGCATAAAATAGAAGTTACTTTATGAGAATTATACAAAAGAGGGCAGGTCACTTACTGTGAAACCTGAAGAGGTAATCAAAAAGAAGGTTCTAGACTTCCTATGTTTAATTAGAAATCACGAGCCAAATGGGACAGTTTCCATTTCGTGAAACCTGAACATGACTCGCTCAAGAGTTTAAAGAATTGTTTTCCCTGATTATGGGAAACGAACAACGTGAATTTAAAACTTGTATCACACAAGCAATTATGCAGAATTTAATTAATGTTAAACTAGCAAAGTTGGAAGGGCACTTCGTGAGTGACACCTTATAGAAAGTTACAATTTTATTAATAATGGTGGTTAGTAGAAGGTTGAGGAAAGATCATTGGGATATAGGATCAATGTTCATGGCCGTATTTAATATAACCGGACGATCGCGACGCGGTAGAAAAGTGGAGCAAGCACTGTTTATCACTGTAGTCTATGAAGATGGATGCAAAGTTCACTGTAGAAACACTAAAGTTTATGAAAAAGAAAGTTATTGCAATTATGGAAATAACTGATTGCACTATATAGGTGAGAGTCTATTTCTTGAAAAAGTTGTGATTTACAATTAAATGCGCCATAGAATGTTCCAGAGGTTCCAGCGGTGGAAGAAAGTTAGCTATTGCAAAAATTTGTAAGGAAGATTCCTCATTTTAAATATCATTGTCCCAAGTGAGCGAAAAACACTTGACGGCAAGACTCGCAGATAGAGTACAAGATCTCGAAGGTTCCAGAACGACCTTAGCAGAAAAATGGGGATGAGAAAATCCAACGGAGGAACTAGCTTTATAATTATAGACAGCGGGTATTAGATAATATCCCACGTAGTGAGAGGATTTCTCATTTAAATAGCTTAAGAAAAGCTCTTTTTTAGTAAGGTTGGCTTATACAAGCGAAAGCTCAACATGGCAAATCCCACGAAGAATGTTTTTTACCCCAAAATAAATACTTTCACACTGTCTATAAATTATAATTAAAAGCACGTGGAAGTTAAAACCATGAAGATGAGGTTAAAACTTTTAAAATGGTACTTATCTTGATTTCATGTTGAAGTCGAAGTTTCCGTTGATGACTACTTAGCCAACATGGCGTAGAAGAGGGTGAGCCTCTTGGTTTGAGGAGGCTAGCTCGAGCGGAGCTTTGACTGTCCGAGTCAACTGCAGACTGAGAAGTGAGAGCTGCTCAACGGAGCACGGAGGGACCAAGAAAGGGGGAAAGAGTGGGGGGTAGGAGACAAAAGGAGAACATATAAACATTGCCAACTTTAAAACAAAAAAATGATCTCTTGCTGAGCTGGTCTTCAAAGAGTTGATAACAGTTGATACTAGCGCAGCATGGTGAGTAAAGAAGTGGACGTAGTCCTCTTGCTCAAGGAGAAAATAGCTGGCGATGATAACAGGATCTGGTGGCCAAATGGATAAGTAAGTCCTCTAGCACCAGGAAGAATTGAGGAGCTTCAGAGATTCGCTGCGAGATGACGCTAGGTGGGTCACAGAAGTTATATATCTAGAACAGACTTATACAAAATATAAGCGACCTGAACCCCTAAGAGAGAACAGAAGATCACTGTTGGTGTCTGACAAAGAGGAAGGAAAGAACATGCAAAAACATTGAAAATTATAATCTCAGGTACCGTGTATTCCAAGAATGCACCAGCTTGAACATCTTTGGGTGTGAGCTGAATTTGTCTGATAACCCGTGTTTCTCTGTGGACTGTAGTAGTGTGTGTTGATGTAATTGTTAGAGCCGGAAATGGGGTAGGGCCCCCGGGACTTTCAGTAAGGTACTTTCCGGAATTTTCCTGGGGGGAGTGTGGAAAAACCCGGGGCAAACCACACTCAGGATAGCCACCGTCAGCGCCTCTGATCTCCAAACTTGCTGCAGCTCCCCATTAACGATTTATGTTGTTGTTAATTTATTTAAGGGGTTTGGGACATCTTTTGTTATCAGCCCCGTGTAGTGGGGTGTGTATTGATTTTGTCAGATAACCTATACTGTATTTCTGTGATGACTGTAGTAGTATGTGCAGCTTTAATAGGGATAGGTGCCTCGGGACTTGAAGTAACGTACTATCTTAACATTTGCCTGGAGGGAGTGTGGGAAAATCCAGGGAAAAACCACAGTCAGTATAACCGCTATCAGCGCCGAGATTTGAACCTCCAATATCCGGACTTCCTGCAGCTCCCCATCGCAGTCGTGGTGAGCGATTTAACACGCATGGCTATAACTAATAATTGCGTTTTCACGCTCTATTCACAACCTCTGTCGGCAAATTACTTCAAGCCGCTTTATCCACTAGCACAGGATAACATTCACACATGATTACATAGTTACCACCTTGAAACAACATACTGTATCTCATCCAAATATGGCTAGCAGCATAAATCAAATGTTGGATGATATAGCACGTGTATTAAAGGAATTCAACTCGCACAGCTGGTCTAAGCTAGTGGGTCATCTTGAAGCAAAGGTACCTGATTAGTGCTTGTCCTAAGGAATTTTGACAGATTCAGTGTCCGGGATATTTTTTTTATCTCATTTCCAGCAAAACATTTAACTTAAGTAGTAGCCCTCACGAACGCCACAAAAGTTGTATGTCAGCTGGTTTACTGACTGCTGGTTAGCCTACGACTCAGGACGTAAAACCCAAACAGCCTGACGGCAAAGTAAAGAGCCGTTGTATACGACAAATTAAAAGAAACTAACAAAAATAATAAGAATAAATACATTCTCCCGCAAACATCAAAATCAGTTCCCTCGTATTTAGCTGGAGAAGAAGCTAGTCCCGATACTGCACAGAAGTCTGTATTCTTTTGGACTCATCTACACTATACTCCGATTATTGATCTTTGTTGTTAATTCATTTTAGGGGTTTGGAACATGTTGGTCAACAGCCCCGTGAAGTTTGGTGTAAATTGAGCTTGTCTGATAACCTGTATGAATATCTATGACTTTAGTCATTATTCCAAGTGTTCCCGTATTGATTATGATATGTTACACAAATATCCAATTTACAATAGGGCCTACAAACAATTTTTATTTTTATTTTTATATCACTTGATGTCAATATACACTTGGAAGTGTATTTATGTGATGACTGTACTAGTGTCTGTAACTGTGACAGGGATGAGGTAGGTATCCCGGGTCTTAAAGTAAGGTACTATTTTGACATCTTCCTGGAGAGAATGTGGAAAACCCCGCGGAAATATCACACTCAGGATAGCCGCTGTCAGCACCGGGATTCAAACCAACGATCGACCTTGCGGTCGTGGAGCACAATTTAACGAGCACGCTTACGGCACGGGGCACTTTGATTAGTGTCAGGATCACTAGGATAAATCACATTAAAGCAAATACTGGGTGTTTCGAAAAAAAAGTGTCCGATATTGCAACAGGGGTTGGATTGGTCAAAACGAGAAGAAATGTTCCTATAAACGTAAGTCCGGAAACAAATACCTGTTGAGATATGAGCCATTTTACTTGTGTTGTGTATGTTCACTTCAGATAATGGACGTCATCCTACCAGCTACTTCTAATGAACACTTGACTGTCACACACTTTTAACAGAACACGCGTTGGTCAAACATCCATCAACACCACCAACCAGGACCTGTGATGATTTCATCCGGTCTGTCCGCGGATACCATTTGCACGTTACAAGAGATGCTCCACATGGCTACCACATGCTTTGGCTCTTCTTCACAAGGAATCCTGAACTCGGCCTGGCTGGTCGCGGATGTGTGCACACACATTGGTCACACGTTTTTCTAACATCTGCACATTGCCGATGGGTGTGGCATTCACCAATGTCTTTAAATGTCGCCATAGCCATAAATCCAATGGATTAAGGTCCGGCGAACGGAGAGGCCATGCTACTACCGTTTGCTAATCCATAGCAAAAAGTACGTCTGCCATTTCCCTCAAGGAATACTCCATCGCACTCTTTACGTCATTCGCACAGCACGGGATGACCAGTTTGGTGCGGGTACCGCACTGCACTGTCCGCAAAACCGCATACTATGACTGAACACCCAACTCATGCAAAGACCGTCAATGGAAGGATGCCTGCACAACTGAACACAACGCCTCCTCCACGCGGGTAAATTGGTGCATATCTCAACAGGTATTTGTTTCCGGACATATGTTTATAGGAATATATCTTCTCGTTTTGACCAATCCGAACCACTGTTACAATATCGGACACTTTTTTCGAAACACCTGTATTTTGAGAATGTTGTGAATTAGGACCTTTCAGGTGATTTACGAACTCAAATTTCGAAGTACCAATGAAGTATAGTTTAGACGATCAGTGGATTCAGAACACCTACCAATAACCGGTTGTCCACTTCATTGGGTGATCGTGGTTTGCAGTGACGTATCGACAGGGCAGCAGGCAAGCTTGAGATTAGCAAATCCTTCAGTCACGATTAGTTAAATGTGGCTGTGGGTTCAACAAAAAAATAGCGTTGGAAAGAAATACAATATATTAGCCGAGGTTTCATAGTGGTATGGTCTGGCAATGCTTACCTGTAAACAACTGTCTCGCTGAACCCCCAGCCCCATTTGGACAGTCCCCTTCGTGGCGCAGTGGCTAGCATTCACAGCTGTCACCCTTGAGTGCCGAGTTCGATTCCTTGCGCTGTGAAGAAATGTATTTCTGGTCTGAAGGCTGGAACGGTGTACATGAGGCAAACCTCAGAAGAAGTGGGTTTGAATTCCACCCTTAGCCATCCTGAAAGTGGTTTTCTGTGGTTTCCCCACCTCAACTTCAGGCAAATGCCGGGATGGTTCCTAACTTAAGGCTACGACCGCCTCCTCTACAATCCACAAGAGAAGTACAAATACACACACTACTACAGACACCACAATAACACAGTTTATCATACAAATTCTACACACAAACAAGTACACTGGGCTAAACGACCACAATTCCTAAGCCTCTAAACTGAAACAACAGCAACAACAAACCATTTGGACGAGTCGCAACTGATTACGAGTCATTACCTCTCTGGTACCGGGTGAGTTAGCCGTGGTCGTTACGGCATGACTGCTGGCAGTCGCACACATCCGGGAGGCGAGGAGGTTCGAATCCCCCCGCCGGCAACCTTGAAGATGGTCTTCTGTGGTTTCCCATCTTCCTTCCAGGCAAATGCCGGGGTTGGTCCCTAACTATAGGCCACAGCCGCTACCTTCCACCTCCTCGACCTTCCATTCCAACTTTCCTCCCCAACGGTACTTGTAGCTCACCCATTGGGTGTCCGTCTCGAAGCAGCTACAAAACTGGCGAGCCGAACATGTCCTAGGACACTCCCGGCATTAAAAGCCATACGCTAAAAAAAACACCTCTCTGGTAAAGAGACTGGGCCACCTCACACTAAATAACTTGAACTTTAAATCCACAAGTTGTTGTGGTTGTTGTTGATTTATTTAGGAGCTTTGCGACATCGTGGTCATATAGCCCCGTGCACTTGGGTGTGTGTGGAATTTGTCTGATGATCTTTCTTATCATGATGGATGTATTAGTGTGTGTATTTGTAAATCAAGTGAGGAATGGGAAGAAGACGGCCGTGGCCTCAAGTTAGGAACCATCCCGATAATTTGACTGGAGTAGAACACTTCCAAGATGGCTGAGGGGAGGATTTAACCCACATCTTCTCAGTTCAATTCATATTGTAACATTCAGTCGATCAACACAGAATAATTCCCATATGACAGAAAATAACCTGAAAAAAAACATGGCAACGTAAGGCATCACTGAAAACTGGCTTCAAAGATATCTTCTCAGTTCTGCCTTACGAGGCTGAGTGTACCCCGTTCCAGCCCTCAGACCACAATTAAAAATCTTGGCAGAGCCGATAATAGAACCCGGACCTCCGGGGCAACAGCCAAGCATTCTTGCCGCTACACGACGAGGTGGTCTATATCCACAAGTGATGTAGGCGGCCGAGTTAACATGATTTCTTTCCACTCTTCCTCCTGACACAGCATATGGAAGGTTACAATGTGGCATTTCGAGGCTGCAAGATCTCCAATAACATTCTACAGTAGGCGTTCAAATTAATTTCATAACCAGGAATTGAATTCGAAACCTTACATTTTCCAACCAATAATGCTAACCACTACACCATATCTTTGTCAGAGCAAGCAATGGAATGTAGTAAAATAAAAGCAAATCAACCCCGTACAGTCTTTGAAGACCCCTGGAGCAATAGAAGGTAGACTCTTCCTCCCTTTGTGACATCGACACTAGATGGGATGGAGTTGTTAGCTCCATGCCTGGCCACCTTTTTTCCCAAGACTTACCCTGATACTTATTTCTGTTGTAGGTAGGGAATCTAATGCCACCCTACATAAATCAACTAGGCCACAATAGTAACTCATTTTGAATATTGTTTTTAAGCAGACCAGTTCTTCTCACTCTGCGACGGGTGCTGACGTGAAGGATGGAGAGGTAAACGCCTAAAAATAGCTTGATCACTTTACTTGTGAAACATGATCAATAGAGGGTTTCTTCGGTACTTTTCGACAACACAAAACACACCTTTCGTGGCCTCGGTATACGATATTTAATTCTGGTCTGAGAGTTGAAACAGGGGTTTTCACTTCTACTCCAGGCAAATGTAGGGATGGGTCTAACGTAAGACCAAGGTTGCCCCTTACTAATCCTTGGCACAATTAATTTGCGCACTACTTCAGACACAACAAGAATACAAGTTATCAGACACACGCTCAAGTACACGGGGCTAAATTACCATATCACAAGCGTCAAATGAAATGCGGTAATAGACTGGCTGCATGACGCAACGATAACGCTCTCGCCTGCTGTGCCCAAGTTTGCAGGATCGAATCCTGGCGCAGTCAGTTGGCATTAACTTGAAAGCCGAGTCAGTAGTTTTACTGAAACGTAAAAGATTCCCGTAGGGGCAAACTTCCGGTATTCCGGCGTCTCGAAAAGCCGCAGTAGTTAAAAAGGACGTAAAACCATTAGCGTTTTTGCGGTAACAACAACCACAAACAACAGCGTGCTGGCGGCAGGATAAAGACTTTAGTTGATGAGCACGGTAAGTTGTTTATTGTTGGCGAACATAAAGGGACTTCCCAACAGTAATATTTCATCTAAAGCTAATTATGAATGCGGTGGCTGGGGGACCCCGGCCATGATAAATGATGCCATAATAAACATTGGTTACAGCTTTGAGTACAATTATGTTTCAAGATAATATTACTCTTCCAGCTCCCTAGCATACAGTCCCAAAGAACACTACACTTAAACAAAGGAAAATAAATGTATTGAACTGTCTATTGTTGTTGAATATATTAGGGGCTTTGTGTCATCGTGGTCATATAGCCCCGTGTACTTAGGTTTGAGTAGAATTTGTCTGAGTGTCACTGTGATGTCTGTACTAATTAGTGTATTTGTGATTGAGGTGGGATTTGGGTAGGAAGCGGCCGTGACTTCAAGTTAGGTACCATCCCGGCATTTAACTGAAGTAGAAGTGGGAAACCAAGAAATAACACTTCCAGGATGGCTGAGGTAGAAATCGAACCCACCTCTTCTCAGGTTTGCCTCACGAGGCTGAGATTTGCTGAGGTTTCGTAGTCGTATGGTCCGGCAATGCTTACCTGTAATCAACTGTCTCGCTGAACCCCCAGCTCCATTTGGACAGTTCTCTTCGTGGCGCAGTGGATAGCATTCACAGATGTCACCCTTGAGTTCCGAGTTCGATTCCCGGCGCTGTGAAGAAATGTAATTCTGGTCTGAGGGCTGAAATGGGTACACTCAGTCTCGTGAATCAAAACTTAGAAGAAGTGAATTCAATACCCTCCCTAGCCACCCTGGAAGTGGCTTTCCGTGGTTTCCCACTTCTACTTCAAGCCAATGCCGGAATGGTTCATCACTGGCCACAGTCACTTCCTTCCCAAATACACACACTACTACAGACATCACAATTACATAGGTTATCAGACGAATTCAACAAACACACACGTACACGGGGCTAAATTGCCACGATACAACATGTAGGCTATACGATATTTTCCTACGTTTCCCTGCAAAGAAAATAACCACAATTGATTCTGTATTACCATGAATGACATGAAGCTGGTGTTTATTCGTAAGGAGAAGACTGGGACGACCATATTCATTGCATTCGTGGAAACGCACTCTGTATACCTGGAGGCTGGATGGATCCTCAGAATGCACCACTGTAGGTTATGTGGGTAGAAAGTCCTACGAACCAAGGTACCGGTAGTACTATAATGAGGCATACTAGGCCAAGCGAAAGGTGACGCAACACTGACCCTATGGGAAGTACTTTTCACATCAACAGGCACTCACTGTGCTCCAAATTCCATTACTCGGCACCACTCATAACTAGACCTCGGATTTTTAGGCACCAAAAAGTGCTGTTATAGGCACATAAAATATGCCTTAAAACTGGTAAATTAGGCTCCAACCTATTAACATTTGGTAGTAAAAATCAAAAATTCAGTGATCAGTTAATGCATAAATATAAGTAACGACAAGAAAACAATTTATTTGCCACTAAATTAAACAGTTTTTTTTTTCAGGAACTAGGAGCAATTCTAAATACAAAACCAATTAACTGTCTCTCTACGGAGCTATTTTTCATATTGTGGTTAATGTCCACTACCATAATTGGCTGCACAGTAGACTAGTCCTGTATTATTAACATTTTTTTCCAAATTGTCAACGGTCAGACTATGTCTTTTGTCGGACAAAATCATTTTAAAAGCAGAAAAACACCTTTCAACTGAAACAGATGTTGCACCCTCTTTGCATTCCTGATAACTTTCAGTTCTGTCTTCTCGCCACCCTCATCATTCTCTAGGAAAGGACCTTCGAAGCGCAATAAACTGCAGTATAGTCGAAAGACTGGATTCAGTGCTTGTTTCTCCTTGATGTATTCTGATCTTTTTCAATTAGAGTTTCCATAGTACAGAACCGCATTTGCGTTACTAATTTAAAATCACCGTTAATTTGCAACAAACCTTCCCAGCAATACACTGAAAATGCACTTTTAGGCCTCCTAGGCACTAAAAATTAAAAAAATAGGCACCAACGGGTCAAATAGGCATTTTAGGGCACTAATAAATTTCATAGGAATTGATAACTTTTCATGAAACGCCAAGATATCTCATCACCTACTTTCCTTCCTTAAAAGAACAAAATAGGCATTTGCCCTAAAATCCGAGGTCTACTTATAACACAGTAGCCTGCATACAGTATAATCAAAGTCGTACGTGAATCTGATACTTCTATCTAGCGTGCACCAACATGAGTTGGCACCAGGCTGAGGAAGTGCCGAAGGTAAATTACAATAATTCTCTTTTGTGAAGTTCACATTATTGTAATGATGTTATTGGATGTTACGTCCCTTTTAGCCACTTTGTCTTTAGAGACGCCGGTCATTGTAAGTATTCAGAGGCGCTGTAGGATCCATGTTTAATACATTTTATTCTGGTTTTCAAGGATACTTTCACCTCCTAAAATATTGGATACTTTTTGTTATCTCCCCCCCCCCCCCCCTCCCTCAATTTGTATTTCCATATCGACGCCCCTGAACACTACAGCTTATAATCGATTCATTGCGATTTCGATGTATGCGAAAATGTGTGCACGGTGTAATCATTAGAATTAACATTTTCATTTTTTATGTATAGTTAAGCTATTATAGTGTACGAATGTATCCATATTTAGGCAATTTTTGCACATGATTTTCGGAGGTTTAGTAATACGTCACACCACAGTATAAATCATACTTCGCAAGTAATTCACTGAGCCTCCGTGGCTTAGGCGGCAGCACGCCGGCCTCTCACCGCTGGGTCCGTGGTTCAAATCCCGGTCACTCCATGTAAGATCTGTGCTGGACAGAACGGAGGCAGACAGGTTTTTCTCCGGGTACTCCGGTTTTTCCTGTCAAAATTTCATTCCAGCAACACTGTCCACTATCATTTCATTTCATCTGTCATTCATTTAATCATTGCCCCAGAGGAGTGCGTCAGGTCTCGGCAGCCGGCACAGTTCATATCCTCGCCGCTAGATGGGGGCTTCATTCATTCCATTCCTGACCCGGTCGGAGACTGGAAGCAGGCTGTGGATTTTCATTTTCAAGTAATTCACTGTTTTCATAAAATTCTATATGTTTCCTACGCACCCAATGCATTCACATTAGCCTTTTTTCGAATTTTGTAAAAAAAAAAAAAAGTAGTCTTATGAAACTACACGGGTCAAATGTCTGTATGTATGTATGTGTGTGTCCCCGCTGCCAATACCCACGAATCCAAAATGAATCAAATTTGTTACAGAGGTAGCAATAATACAGGGCACCTAAGTGTCATGTTTTATATAAACGCCATCTTATCGAAACCAAAATGGCGGCCATCCGAGTGTTCAAAGCTGTACTCGACAGTTGGGGTATATTTCCAGAGGATAGGTTAATCACCCTTTCTGCCAATAAAAATACACAAGTTCCTCCCTTAGGTATTACCGCCTTAAAAACAAACAAATACTAAAAACCAGGTCGAAACTGCTCATATGAATCGCTTTGTTGTCAAAGATTAAAATTAAAAGATAAAGGGACTTATAAACGAATGAATTTAAGCATTACTGTGTACCTCTGAACATGGCACATAAGTCCAAGCTCTCTCATACAAACGGTCACACAGAGAGTATAAAATTACATCACACGAAAACGCCAATATATGAGGGTCAATCCATATGTAATGGCAACTATGTTATATCTTTCGATAATGGTAAAGCATGGGAAATCCATGATGTGCATTGAACCGTTAAACCTGTGTGATATCTCAATGATAACATAAAATAGGGTTCCAGTACGGGAGTTGATGGCAAATGTACGCAAAGAAAACCACCAAATGGAACTCTGAGTAAATTTATTTTGCACTAGTACAAATGGAACACAAATATATGAATTAACATTCAGGGAACTGTTTGAAAGCATCTACCGTCCTTCTGCACCTCTGTTAACTGACGTGGTAGGCCTACCCATTTCGAACACTTCTTATGCACCTTCAAGTCCTGTCGTAAAATGTGAAACACTGTTGCCCTAGACATACCCGTGTGTGTCATTAATTCCTGCACAGTTCAACGTCGGTCTTTTTGAAACACTGTTCAATAACAGACACGGACATGTCAGTTTGGGCAGACAAACGCTCACTTCGTGGCGAGTCTGCAGTTGCTGCGCGTCCATGTCGGAAAACCTCCGCCCAACGTGCAGTTGTTCGATAACCACCAACGGCTTCACGTAGTGCCGCATGACACTGCGTAGAATTTCTGCCACCGAGAAAAGCAATTTTCACGAATAATCGATGTTCCAACCTGCTTACATCCATCTTATAGCACGGCCAAGCTCAGAATGAACATGTATGGCGCTGGAACCTAGCCACCTGCATTTACAGTCACCTTCTGTTGGATGAATTATGTACTGATTGCCGCGGGATTTCGAATGTCTATACTGGAATTACCGTGATGTCATTATTAGGGCTCGGATTTTTAGGTAAATAAATATTTTTTTAATGTAAATACATATTTTAAGCATTTTTCCTACAAATACATAAATTCCTGCTTTTCACTTATTAGCACATAAATAGACATAATATTTACATCTTTTTCAAATCAGTATGTTAGATCAGGACTGCCCAAACTACGGCCCGCGAGACTGTTTTGTCCGGTCCGCGCCATGTCGCCAAAACTTTGCAACAAGTTCCAGTCGTCGCTCTAAACTAAATTATCATGAACTTTATTTCATAATTTGATTATTAATTATTGTGTCAAATGAACATAAATACTCACTGTATGAGTGTATTGAATATCATCGTACTTCTATTTTAAAGAGATTTATTAAACATATTTAAATTTCTTCTTCATTCCTCGAATTTGGCCATCTTTGGACCGCGTAAAATAACCCATTGCATTCACTGTCTCTTATTTCCCTTATCCTTTCTTGTCTTCCAGTAGTTCTTCATTACTTCACCTTGTTTCCTTCTTCTCTCTTCCATTCAGATGTTAATCCGCTTCTTCTTTTCCTTCTCCTGGAAACCCTTGAAATTTTGGATCATATTTCTGAAAAGTAGTCGGTCCTGATTAATATCTATTGTTACTTCCATCTCATCAATATCCCTTTTTATACTTTGTACCCATCGATTACCATTCTTGCTTTTGTATATATGACTGAAAATTTCTTTTGTGAGTCTGGTGTTATCCATCCTCATCATGTGTCCAAAGAAATTACATTTATTTTTAGTGTTTTATTTTTTGTCCACTACTAATATATATAGAAAATAGCAACAATACTAAGAAAATTAAGCTCAGACAGCCACAAAACTCACCATATTGCACCTATATTTTTTAAAAAATCTATACCCCTCAAACCCCCCGCATTATCATTGGCCCACAAGGTCTACCAACTATTTACAATGTGGCCCTTAGTTACAAAAGGTTGGGCATCCCTGTGCTAGATCTTTCAGTTTATTGCATTTTTGTTCTTTGTTACTTCAACGGGGAAGAACCTGAGAGCGATCTAATCTTCATGCAGAGAGTATGTCTGCTTCCAACTGTGCTATTCTTAACTTGTCGCCCCCTACTGAAACGTCTTGCTAGCCCCTAACTGTTGGGTGAGAAATGTAACTGTTTACCTTTGCCTAAGCTATGTTGTTTTAATGGGCGTCAAGACCTCAACCCAATGTTGAAATCTAAATTTGTATTTAACAACGTCTAGCTCTGGGAGAACACCTTCAAGAATCTATTCTCTCAGATCGTGGTATGATTTGATCATTAACCCAACAAACAATTGTATCAGGAGAAGGAATTGGTCTATATCTAATGCTACCTACTGAAAGCAAAGATTGCATTGTAAAAGAAATGAATTTATTATATAAAACAAGTATAGCAAAATTAATAATAATAATAAGTATAAAATTTAAATTGGAGCGTTGTGATTTGAATATTACCGATAGAAAATTACGTGAAAACGGAGTCTGATAAATTATTGATTTTACTCTTATTCCCAAGCTATGAAGTTACTGAAATATGAAATATAAAACCAAGAGAAATGAGAGATTGCGTATTTCTGCGTCATTAGCGCTTACCACTGGAAATGCCCGAAGCCTTTCCCTCGTACTGGTTGATGCTGTGAGCTTCCCACAGTCTCCTGGATGTCGTCATCTTCGTCGATGTTTGATGAGATTCTGGTAGATTAGATAATTCTATGGTCCGTACCTCGGACCCAAACACTCGTACAACCGCACTGGTTAAGTTTTACAAAAGTTAGTCCTCCAATCCACGGAACATCGGAGCGATCCCCGCGTACAACCGTACTCGTTAAATTCTATACAGATCGTCGCTAACTCCACCGAACATCGGAGCCACTCGCACGCGCACCCATACTCGTCAAGTATTTCACAGATTGTCCTCGTACCACGGCGCGTCGAACGATATATGCACACGTCGGCTCCCCCACCATGGTACCGACTTCCCGCTTACGTGGTCTCCCTGATTGGCTGAGCACGCCACTACTTCCCCTCCTCTAGTTCATTACACTCGGCGCGGCGATGATGAAGTCGATTTCCGTTCCAACTATTCGCCTTTCCTGGACGCTGCGACCCAGGATTGCGTCATGCTTTCCGACAAGATTAAGCGTGTACTTGAATTCCCAGTGAGTCACGTCTCTCGATATACCCTAACTGACGAAAACTCCGTAAAATTCCGCAATCACATAATTTTCTATGATATTGTCTTTCGTAATAATTTGCTTGATAGCGTTTTCCAAGACATAGAAAACCTATCTGAATGCTAATAATTTTTATAAAATGCTCCGAAAATACCTTAATAATAATTATAATAAATTAATAATAATAATAAATTAACATGAAAATTCTCTTGGCTGAACAATTTGCCGCGTAAATAAATATAGAATGGCTTCCTACTGACTTATGCCAGTTGCATAAAACCCCTCGAAAAACACGTTACATATTCGCCTCGGATCATCGGATGATTTACCGTGACGATGGTCCATTATCCGATTATCCCAGACACGTTAATAAACCCCATCCAAAATACATATTACATAAATGAAATCTCCCTAAATTACAGATATATACACTCATAATTTTTCTTCATGCACTTTGCGTCAAAGTTTGTCGTCACTATGGATTGCACTTTGCAACCAGTCCAATGTTTCTCATATAAAATAGTGTTCCACGGATATTTCCGCCTCTCAAATTACTCTATGTTGGAGAAATAGACATAATTAATGTGTGAGCACTATGTATTTATGATGTCATATCACACGCATTGAAGGTGTTCTGATATATTTATATCACCATAGAACTTCCTAATTTCACTGGAGGTCCCTTCCTTATGGTGAAATTTAATCTCACTTAGCACTGAACACACGATCACACTATTGTGGCAGCGCCTCGTGACCATGATACTTAATCTCTCTTTAAAGTAGATTAAATTAATATTGACTTCTGAAAAAAAAACAGTAAATGCGCATTACATATAACACCAAATATTTCTGTGCCGTAATCGCCCTGTCTTGTTAAGTTCCCGTAGACCATATTCTACTTAATACTAGTTCTCAACACAGAAATAATACCTTTGTACAAATTACCTTAAATTACACACTTACAAATCTTACATGGCGAGGCCGTAAACAGAAATCACGTGTGCTGATATGTATGAGTTTCATGAAGGACTGTCTCGCATTCTGATGGCCCATCTTTTGCCTCGTGGACGCCTTAAGCAAAAATACCCTGTTCAAGCGCTCACCCATCTCTAGGAGGCAAATGGGAATTCACCAGCGCTACCAAATTCTGGCCTTGGTGTATCGAGACATTTTAGTGCTCAAGAGCATCCGACAATCCCGTCATATTTCCTGACGTAGATGCTCCTCAAAACTGCGTGAACTAATTACCATATCATCTATGTAAATGGTTACAAACTCTCCTGTGTCATCCCCTAATGCGATGTTTAAAGCCCTAATTAAAGCTGCTGAACTACTCTTTAACCCATAAGGTGTTCTACAAAATTGATAAAGGTTATATTTATGACTAAAAGCTGTAAATGGTCTATCTTCGTACATAAGTGGCACTTGCCAAAAACTGGAACTCAAATCTACACAAGTGAAATACTTCTTCCCCTCAAATGTTTGCATTAATTCCTCTATTGACAAAGATTTCAGCTGATCTGAACTAATTCTACTGTTAACCAAATGAGCGTCTAAACAAATACGAACAGTGCCGTCGGTCTTGGGTACCGTGATCAAAGAATTAACATATGGACTGTTATAGAGTGCTCAATAATCCCATCTTCAAGCATCTGATTAATTTGTGCCTCAACTGCACTCTGATAAGCGAAAGGTACAGGATATCTATGGCCTGTGAATACTGATCTATCAATAACGTTCAATGAATGTGTATAGCAATTGGCCATACCAATGCGATCCTCAAAAACTCTCCTATTACACCATAACACATCATAGAGCCGAACACATTGTTCCACCTCCATATTTCCCAGAAATGCAGCATCACGTAACAAGTCCTCTAGACTTCCGTTCGTAATCACACTGCCCACAAACCATGGAGAACCCCGCTCTACGGCTGGCGATATCTCATTTAAAGTACAAATCACACCTACAATACTACTCCTCTGAATATGGTCATTGAACGCTACTTCTATTTCAGAATCTCCCCATTTAAATTTCAAACTCCCTACATCATAACATAAGTTACCAGACACTCTACTTAGCCACTCTGAACCCAAGATAACACTGAATACTAAATTTGGAATTACAAGGCAAATCTGCTTCTCTACATGATTATTAATTTTAATGTCTACTAAAACTTGCTTAGAAATTACTTTAGACCTCTTCCCAACAGCTGTGATAACAAAAGTGCTTTTAATTGGCATCTCCTCAAAATTTACTCCAGTTCCTTTCATTTTATCATAAAATGCACTACTTATGCAACTCTTCATACAACCACTATCAATTAAAACATCTGTGTACGCCTCGGACACGTTAAATTTAACTATGGGGCTCTTACTAACCACTTCCTGAATAATACCTTCATCATTTAGTTCATGTAATAATTCATTTCTTACATTTAGGTCATAGGGTTCCTGTATAATTGTATGGACAGGGCATGCTACAGACTGAGATTCTGACCTTACTTCGCAGCCTGGTTCGCGTTTAAAGAACCGCTACAGCTGGCCGTAGTACTAGTTACTACTGCACTGGTCTGGTTGTTCTGAGTTGTGTTGTCATTGTTTGGCTGTATATTACTACCAATAGGCTGTCCTCTTCCTTGACCCCTATTCTGGTTGTAATTATTGTCATTATAATTTCTTCCTTGATTTCCCCTGAAATCATTGTTTCTCCCTTGATTTCCCCTGTAATCATTGTTCCTCCCTTGATTTCCCCTGAAATCATTGTTCCTCCCTTGATACTGATTAACATTGCCATTTCCTCTGTTCTGATTTAGCTGATTATTATTATTTCTATTTTGAGCGTTGGCCCCTTCGCCACCGTTCCCTTGAACTTCCTGATGCCTGGCTTCATTAGGTCTATTATTATTATTACCCTGGTTCCTTTTGAAATTGTCCTCATAACCCCCTCTCCCTAGTGCATCAAATGTACTTAACAAATTTTCTACTTGTGATATTGTCTTTACATTCTGGATACAAGCAGCCTCCTTGATCCTATAGGGAAAGTGCCTAAGTAGCAACCTCACCACATCACTTTCCTCCTTCAACCCATCCAGATATTTACACACTAATACCTGCCCTAAAAAGTATTCGGTCATGGTGGAGCTTCCTTTAGGGTTATATTTACCACACACTACTCCCTCACGATGCTGCGACTGAATAACCTCATTCCAGAACTTTTCACAGAATGTCATTTTAAAATCATTGATATCAGTAAACTTGTCTCTGTAGACAGCAAACCAATTCCTCGTTTCCCCCACAAACACTTGTTCTAAAATTTCAACTACCTGGCACCACTCAATACTACTATTTTCCAGCCTTTCCCCGAATTTATTTTCTATAGTGTTCATGAACTCCATTGGGCACCCCTGTCGATTGCTGAACTTACCCAGTTCTACCTCCCTGTGTGTGCTATTCACAAAAACTAGCCTATTCTGACTATTTTCTTGCCTGATCCTAGCTTTTAATTTTAACTCTAATTCTGCGATTTTCTCCTCAGCCTTCCTCTCAATACTGTTTACTGTTAATTTAATGTTTCCTTCTGATTCTTCTACTTTATCATATAGCTTTGCTTGTTTCTCCTCAATCTTGCTAATGCTCTCTTTATTACTCTCTCTTAAATCATTTACTTCTGCAACTATTTGTGAGTGGACTTTCTCAATTCTACCCCCCAGCTGTTCCTTAACCTCTTTAGTAGCTACCTGAATTTTGTCAATTTCTCCCCCCAATTGCTTTTTGACCTGCTGTGTTTCCAGTTGCACTAGTTCTTTTAAATTTTCAGCCTGTGTACTGATTCTAATTTCCAACTCCTCCTGTACTTTTCCTAATTTTCTGTCTACATCTGCAATAATCTCTTTAGCCTTTTCTTCCATCACCCCCCTGATCTCACCTCTAATCAGTTCGAATTTGTCACTCATTTCCCTACTGTTTTGTTCTAATTTAGCATTTAAAGTTTCAGTACTCTCTCTATTTTCCTTACTGTTTTGTTCTAATCTGGCGTTTAAAGTTTCATTACTCTCTCTATTTTCCCTACTGTTTTGTTCTAATTTAGCATTTAAGGCATCAGTACTTTCTTTATTTTCCCTACTGTTTCGTTCTAATTTAGCGTTGTTTTGTTCTAATTTTGAATTATTCTGTTCTAATTTTGCATTTAAGGCATCACTACTAACTTTGTTCTGATACATGAACTCGAGAAGTAAAGTTTTTAATTCTGGTTGGCCGCCTACACTCCCTGTTTCAGTATCGGGATTTACCTCCGCTACCCCGGTACTACCATCACTCGACGTACTGCTCGTATCATCACTCTCCCGTTGATGACCACTACGTAACCTCATCTGTCTTTCTTTCTCATCCCCCATAATGATATACACTGATACAGACAAATAACCCCCAAAATACAGGCACAGAAATATATACCCTTCTCCTTCCACAAATGTTATTAGGTTTTCATCCCCAAGTTGTCGGCGACAAATGAAACGTCTTGCTAGCCCCTAACTGTTGGGTGAGAAATGTAACTGTTTACCTTTGCCTAAGCTATGTTGTTTTAATGGACGCCAAGACCTCAACCCAATGTTGAAATCTAAATTTGTATTTAACAACGTCTAGCTCTGGGAGAACACCTTCAAGAATCTATTCACTCAGATCGTGGTATGATTTGATCATTAACCCAACAAACAATTGTATCAGGAGAAGGAATTGGTCTATATCTAATGCTACCTACTGAAAGCAAAGATTGCATTGTAAAAGAAATGAATTTATTATATAAAACAAGTATAGCAAAATTAATAATAATAATAATAAGTATAAAATTTAAATTGGAGCGTTGTGATTTGAATATAACCGATAGAAAATTACGTGAAAACGGAGTCTGATAAATTATTGATTTTACTCTTATTCCCAAGCTATGAAGTTACTGAAATATGAAATATAAAACCAAGAGAAATGAGAGATTGCGTATTTCTGCGTCATTAGCGCTTACCACTGGAAATGCCCGAAGCCTTTCCCTCGTACTGGTTGATGCTGTGAGCTTCCCACAGTCTCCTGGATGTCGTCATCTTCGTCGATGTTTGATGAGATTCTGGTAGATTAGATAATTCTATGGTCCGTACCTCGGACCCAAACACTCGTACAACCGCACTGGTTAAGTTTTACAAAAGTTAGTCCTCCAATCCACGGAACATCGGAGCGATCCCCGCGTACAACCGTACTCGTTAAATTCTATACAGATCGTCGCTAACTCCACCGAACATCGGAGCCACTCGCACGCGCACCCATACTCGTCAAGTATTTCACAGATTGTCCTCGTACCACGGCGCGTCGAACGATATATGCACACGTCGGCTCCCCCACCATGGTACCGACTTCCCGCTTACGTGGTCTCCCTCATTGGCTGAGCACGCCACTACTTCCCCTCCTCTAGTTCATTACACTCGGCGCGGCGATGATGAAGTCGATTTCCGTTCCAACTATTCGCCTTTCCTGGACGCTGCGACCCAGGATTGCGTCATGCTTTCCGACAAGATTAAGCGTGTACTTGAATTCCCAGTGAGTCACGTCTCTCGATATACCCTAACTGACGAAAACTCCGTAAAATTCCGCAATCACATAATTTTCTATGATATTGTCGTTCGTAATAATTTGCTTGATAGCGTTTTCCAAGACATAGAAAACCTATCTGAATGCTAATAATTTTTATAAAATGCTCCGAAAATACCTTAATAATAATTATAATAAATTAATAATAATAATAAATTAACATGAAAATTCTCTTGGCTGAACAATTTGCCGCGTAAATAAATATAGAATGGCTTCCTACTGACTTATGCCAGTTGCATAAAAACCCCTCGAAAAACACGTTACACTACCACTCACTGTGGAAGCCGGGGATTTCCAGATTATTTTATTTCTGATGGGGGCGTTCAGTTTTACCAACCATCTGGGAAAGCAATCAAGGCCTAACAAGAGCAAGAAACATATTGCTGCAGTTTCGCGCCTTCAGAAGAAGTGTTTCGCGATAATCGTCGGTCATTTGGGTTGTACCACCTGAAGATGTATCTCGTTGTGTATTGTAATTCTTCAGTAGTCGGTGAGGCATAGCATAAATTGCATTCGTGAGTACTGCATATTTTTTATATTCACATTGAAATGAATGAAAATCCACAGCCTGCTTCCAGTCTCCGACCGGGTCAGGAATGGAATGAATGAAGCCCCCGTCTAGCGGCGAGGATATGAACTGTGCCGGCTGCCGAGGCCTGGCGCACTCCCCTGGGGCAATGATTAAATGAATGACATGAAATGAAATGATAGTGGAGAGTGTTGCTGGAATGAAATTTCGACAGGGAAAACCGGAGTACCCGGAGAAAAACCTGTCTGCCTCCGTTTTGTCCAGCACAGATCTCACATGGAGTGACCGGGATTTGAACCACGGACCCAGCGGTGAGAGGCCGGCGTGCTGCCGCCTAAGCCACGGAGGCTTCCATATTCACATTAATAAACTAAATTATAATTAAATATTTTTAATTTTTTGTCACATATTTCAGGTATTTTAAATACATAAAAAATAAATATTTCCGCAAATTTTAGCACCTAAAAATCCGAGCCCTAGTCATTATTTTCGAAAGATATAACTTAGTTGCCATGACTTATGGAATGACCCTCGTAAAATTAATTCAAATTATTTATCACAAGGGCGAAACTTAAAATCGGGTTACCTCACTTCATGTGAAGAAATAGAACTTATGGAGAAAACAAGATGTTCCTTAAAGAACATAGCCTACTTTCTCCTAAATGTATGGGCATTGTTATAACCCTTTGTCCTTATCGAGGAGTATAGGCCTATTTGAATGCTGGTTGTAATAACTTGTTGAAATACAGTACAACATAGAGTAATTATACGTTAATTGATTGCGGCGGAACAAGGTGGTCATCTGCCTCTATATTATACGTTATACTATCCTAAAGAATGTCTTTGTTTCCAATCATTACGGTACTTCCTTGTTGTTGTTTCATTTGAGGGGTTTGGATATCGTGGTTATTTATCCCCGAATGCTCGAGTGTGTGTGAAACTTTGTCCGATAACCATTGTTATTGTAATAGTTGTATTACTGTGTGTAATTGTAATTAAGGTGAAGATTAGGAGGGAGGTGGCCGTGGCCTTAAGTTAGGAACCCCTTGGCATTCGCCTGGAGGTAGAAGTGGGGAAACCACAGGAAACCACTTCCAGGATGGCTGAGGAGGGAATCGAACCCACCTCTTCTCAGTTTTGCCTCATGAGGCCGAATGGACCTCTCTCCAGCTCTTAGACCAGAATTGTATTTCTTGGCAGAACCGGAAATCGAACCTATGCCTCTGGGGCGATAGCCAAGAACTCTAGCTGCTAACCAGAAAGTGGACAATACTTCCTGAACCTATTATCGTCTTCTTAACTCAAAATGGTACTTAAATCGAGTGGTCTAGATGCTTGGCTCTCGCCCATGTAGCCAGGGTACGAATATGTAAAACTTTTTTTTTAATTTGTGTTTTATTATTATTTTTTTGCTTTATAACTACACATAGTGCGTATTTTCTAATGGGAAATAAATATGAATTACACAGCACGTTTTATTGCTAGCTTCCTCAACAAAGATGCTAGTTCATTGGCTAAGGATTTCTTGGCACGTCCCTTAGCCAAAAAATTACATAACCTACTAGTAATAAACAATACTATTTGGCTTAAGTGTCAGAATATATAATGGCCGTAGTAGAATCTACTGCAGATTAAGGACAAAGAATGAAAATCGGTGTGGTAGCATGTTAAATATGTGGTACCATAAGTATAGGCCTATACAGTATTCCATTGCAAAATACACACTATATATGCATAATATTATGACGTCTCAGTAATATTATAAAACAATGAATATTTAAAAAATCGCGTAAAAATAACTCTGCTAGGTTACGAACCCCAGACGTATAATGTCTTGGGGTGCTGGCGAATTGAGCCAGCTAATCTTCTGAGTGGATCTTTCTTATCTTGTCATTCCATCCCATAGTCCTTTTTCGCCACTTGCCCCAGGCCAAGTTCTGGTTCTTCCGCTAAAATGATCCTCCCTTCCGTCCCCCACCACTACCATTGTGAAAACCCAAAAGCTAAGACAACTTATTTGTTCTTGGAGAATTTCTGGAATTTCCTGTAAACACTCTCTGCATGCAGGGCTGTACAAATTGCACAATTCACTGAAACAAACATTATGCCTTAATACTTTTAAAAGGCCACTTCAGTTAAAAGTTACCTTAAACCCGTTACATTGTTATCATTATTACTATTTTAATTATTATTGTCCCCCGTGGTGTATGGATAGCACACTTTTCTCTTACCAAGGAGGCTCTGGATTAGATTCCAGCCAGAAACTTACGATCTATATAATGTTATTGGTTTTACGCCCCTTTTAACTACTGTGGCCGGGGTGACGGAATTTTGTCCCGAAGATCTTTAACGTACCAGTAAACCTACTGACACGGCTCCATCGCAATTACGCACCCACAAATGCCAAGTGACTGCGTTAGGATTCAATCCTGCAGCCTTGGGCACAGTAGGAAAGAACGTTACCATTGAGCAACGCAGCCAGTCATACTTAAGATCTGACTTGAGGACTGGAAAGGGATGTCTTTTGTCGTTTATTCATTTTGAAGGCTTTGCGATCATGTAGTGCTGTGTACTTTGGTGTTTGTGGAATCTGTCTGATAATCTGTGTTATTGTAACTGCTGTAGCGTACTATTGTGTACTTGTAATTTGGCTAGGATATGGTTAGAAGGGCGCCATGGCCTTGATTTAGGTACAATCTAGGCATCTGTCTGGAGTACACATGAGAAACCATGGAAAACCACTTCCAGCATGGCTGTCG
The DNA here is from genome assembly GCA_946902985.2 of Meconema thalassinum. Taxonomy (NCBI): domain Eukaryota; kingdom Metazoa; phylum Arthropoda; class Insecta; order Orthoptera; family Tettigoniidae; genus Meconema; species Meconema thalassinum. The sequence goes on from OX336389.2 coordinate 349,784,945, forward strand.
TAGGAATCAAACCCGCCTCTTCTCAATTCTGCATCAGGAGAAGGAAAGATGTACACTCAGCCTCGTGTGGACAACTAAGTACCTGCTTGATATGAGAAGTGCCCCATGACCTAAAATCAAGGTGATGTGGCTAAGGGTGTCGTCGCGCAGGTTATTCGTCCCTCACAATTTGTAGGCTATGAGCTGGGTTGCGGGTTTGTTAGACCATTATTGTTGATTCATTGAGGGGCTTTGCGACATCGTCGTCATGTAACCCCGTGTACTTGGTTGTGTGTGTTGAATTTGTCTGATAACTTGTCTTATTGTGATGGCTGTATTATTGTGTGTAGTTGTAATTCAGACTAGGATTGGGAAGGAGGCTGCCGTGGCCTCCAGTCTGGACTCAATCCGGAATTTGCCTGGAGTAGAAGTGGGAAACCACGGAAAACTACTTCCAAGATGGGGAGATGGGACGAACCCTCCTCCACTCAGTTTTAACTCACGAGGCTAAGTGTACCCCTTTCCAGCCCTCAAACCAGAATTAAATTTGTTGACAGAGCCGGGTATCGAACCCGGGCCTCCGCGGTGGCAGCCACTACGTAACGAGGAGGACACATAATGCTCAATGAAATGACATCTAAAAATACTACGAAAATGAATGAAAAAGACTTTGAAAGAAACTATTCCATCAAACTGAAATATGGCGATACTTTTACAGAGGATTCATAGAAGCAATCCTGTTTTATTAACTACTCAATTACCTACTATCATTAAAATATACTTGAATTTAACTAGGAAATAGCAGTTAAAATGTCATTCTTAATCTTAGAGTTTCTTGGAACCATATTAATTAAAATCTCAATAAAACCAACTTCCCGGATAGACAAAAAGAAAAAAAATGATTAGCTGGAGTAATTTAGTACACCAGTATTTTGGAATTAATTTAAATTATGTAGATCACTTCTCTCATTTAACTTAAAACAACTCGTTTACTCGTGTCAGTCGTAGGATTCTGTTATCCAATCATTTACAAAACTAACTACATTCCCCGAACAAGTCGCTTTACTAGCCTACATGTATGAAGAATATTTTAACATTTTTCATCGTATGAGAAAAAAAACGATGCATTAAAATTATGTAAAAGAATATCATACTGGTAAATATTGTCGTAAAATTATCTAAAATGCATGGATCATAAAATGGCAAAAATATAAAATAATGATGAATTGAGTGCGTGTTATTCTCCTTCGCTACTGCGTAGAAAGGATTTCTACGGCAATGGGCGCCGTATTACTGTAATTTGAAAAGAAAACATATGCCATTTCAACAGCATCTGCCCTCTAGTCATCATTAAGAGGATTTCTAAGGTAGAATTTACTTGGGATATCTACCCATTTCTCGACGGGAATTAGGTGCCATGAACGTGGTGTTTTCTTTTGGACGGCCGGATGCCTTTACTGGAGCCGACCTCACAACATGAGCTACTGAGAGAAGAAATTAATGAACCTAAGTAAGGAGTTGGAAGGAAGCAGCCGTGGCCTATTGGAAGGGTCAGTTCCTTGATTTGTATAGGGTTGAAAATAGGAAAGCACGGAAAACCATTTCAGTCTGGCTGCATGGTCGAAATATAATTGTTAAATAATATTGCGACCCTTGTTTAGTATATAGATATAATTTACACCAATTAAAATTCAGTACACGGGGCTGATTGCCAAGCTACCCCAGTCCTTAAAATGAATCTCCAACTATTAATTACGGTATTGGTATTAAGTATGTTTTAATTTAATCTAATAGGTTAGGTTATTCAATGAAAATTGTTCACATGGTTTATTAAAAATTAATTTTGTTCATTCATTCGTTTCTGCAATGAAGATCGTGTAAAATATAGAGCTTGCACTTAGGTTATATTAACGCTGTTAGTTTATCGAACACAATCTCATGGATGTCCATATTTGTGAAACTATTGAGGACATATCGTATTCTTTGTATAAAGCTCCTCCACATACAATAGTTGTCACCATATCCTGAACACTAGGCCATACATACAGTATGTGAATTTATAGTAATTGACACCCCTGGGACCGTCAAACTGAAAGTCACCTCCCCTCCAACAGTTTAATGACGAAACTCTGGAACGTGTGTACAGTATGGTATGTGTTGGTTGCAGAGTTGGTAAGAGGGGGGAAGTTGCTAATGAGCCACCACTGGCCGAATCGGACTATGAATTATCAAAGGGGCAGATCATGGTGGCGAGAAATGTCTGTCCGATTTTATCAGTATAATTAACGGGCCCAGTTTGACTGCGCCCACATCTTGGAATAAACAATTTCTTCTGCGTATTGTGCCTTTATTATTCACCATTTCATACTAAATTTATGTTATTCTTACAGTACATTTCATAAAACAATATCTTCTTCTTCTTTCCCTTTGTACCGTTAGGTGTCGGGACATTTGTTTCTCTGAATAGTTTAATTTCACTCCACGTGGGTTATTAACCCTACGGAAGCTAGCATGATGAGGGGGCTGCCCTCTTAGCTGTCATGCCAGCCCGTTTTCTGTCAGGGTATCTTCCCTTAGCCTTTGGGGTCCTCTCCCTACCTGCAAGGCAGCAGTTTATGGTTAGCAGTTCCTCTGCCTACTGCGCCGTTGAGGTGTTTACAAGGTTCCTTCTTCCGCCTTCGTAGCCATTGACTGCCAACATCTGATGAGTGTATGTGCCATTTCCTGCACAAAGGCTTCATCTGGCCTCCAAAAGGGGGACTCCTCCGCCCGTAGCCGTTGGTCCCCCCTCTGGTTGTCAGGTTTAGTTATGGCCGCCTGACCCTAGGCCAGACAGTCGCAGATCGTACCGTCTATTGTCACATACGGTAGCAGGATATTCCTGACTTGACCGGAAAACACAATTTCAAGCTGCAGAAATATGGACCAGGCAGCAAACGTTAGCAGCCATTTTGGCATTTTGGCTATTCAAAAAGAAACGAACCGGAGGTTATAAAATGAAAACCTGTACCGTACCATTCTTTCAAGCCTGCAATGAGGTAGATGGCCATCTCGTAAAATTACGAACGTACTGCTTGACGTCGTCGCCCGAGGTGAATCGTTTGCCTGCCAGAGCCTTCTTCAGCTCACCAAACATGGCATAATCGCAGGGAGACAGGTCCGGACGCATTCCCTCACTGCATAGCGCGGCAGATGTTCCAGGGAGAGTCCCATTCGATATGCTTCCTGTGTTGGTTGAAGACTGTGAGGCAATCATTGGGCGCACTTTTTTCGGAATTGCAATCAGTCGTCAATGATGGCGTGAACACTTCCGACACTCACTCCGCCCTCTTCGGCAATGACTGCTACCGTAACTAGCGGGCATCCACCTGCTGGACAATGTCATCGGTAATGCGGTGTGGCGCTCCAGATCGTGCATCATTGGCCAACAACATCCGTCCTTCCCTGCCATGAATCGCTTGTGCCACGCCTTAACTCTTGCCATGGTGAGCCACTGCTCTCCGTACACGTGCGCAAATCTTCGATGAACTTCCGTTCCCCGCATTACTTCCGCTATCAGGAAACGCACTACACACCTTTGCTCTTCTTTTGAAGCTTCTATGTGATTGGTTTCCGTAGGATTGAGTACAGTGGATGGTCAACGCGTGTGCTTGCTCGCTTTATCATCACGTAGGTGTGCACCTGTGCCCCTCTAGCGGTGAGTTTGGTACCTCAGCGCTCTCATAGGGATCTCACCAGGCCTAAGAAACTCCAATGCACGGTTCCGTCCGTTAAATAATTATTCTTGTGTTTGGGCCCGAACTCGGTAACTTTTGTTACCAACCTTGTATTGTCACTAAATGTTATGGACCTCCGTTTATTTTTTTGGTCCTTGGGAAAATTATATTGTTCCATGGCAACGTGATGGACGGTGATGGATACATGTGATGCGGAGTTCGCAAATCTATAAGGTAATTATTACGTCTCGACATTTGGTGATTTACTGAAAGGTCATGGTAGTTTCAATCGATAAAATGGCAGTAAATTGTTGGTTGATTGTGTGTGAATTAAGTTCTATTGTTAGTCGTGCTAAGTTAAAGAGACTTAAAGAGATCCTGTATAGGTTAACCGAACTTAAGCTCTTCAATATTTGAGAAGTATTAATGTATGTGATCTGTGTTGTTCGTAATCCAGCCATCGGCTAGAAGTTAAGAAAATGAATGAGGAATTGTTATATATCTTGAAAATGTAACACATACCAGTAGACTATTTTTCTATTTGGATCAATGGTGTGCATTATATTTACGGGAAGGATGAACATCCTCTTTATTCTCTACATGTAGCCTACATTCTCATCATTTCTCAAACTTTTGTTTCACTTGTTGTTCATGATGAATAGTCTGTCACTTTATTTCAGAATTGCAATGCTGGCAAGAAGGTCGTGTATTGCTATGAATTGTGATGGCGACATCTAACCAGCATAGGCGCCTGTGTAGATTTCCCTTGGATTTCCATATGGTAGTAGTTTTATACAAATCCTTTGTATAAATCAGGTACAGTATTGTCCATTTTAGTCATCTTTATCTGTGATGTAGATTTGTGTCTGTTCATCCCTGTAGTTAGGCTATTATCAGTCAGTTAGGTAGTTAGTTATTGAGGTTTTAAGGGGCAGAACTACGAGGTCATCTGCCCCTATCAGTAGATAGCGTAAGCTTCATCCAGATGTTTTACATGAGGAAGTTGTGTTTCCGGTTTGACAAATCATGATCATTATGTCTTATGTTGACACCTTGAAAGAATTATACGTGTAATTGCAAGTTTCCACGGTTAACATTGAGCCAAAATATTAGGCTTGTGACTGTTTGGAGTTTGCTAATGAGGGAGTGTGATAAGTTATAAGCAGGGCCCGATAATCGTGTACTTAACTCCCTGCTCCAAAATGCCTTGCTGTTCAGTGGCTTGTAATATCTGGATTTGTAGCGATGAATTCATAGACTTGCTATTATTACGAAATGCCTCTGGAGCTTTGTCCCTTCAGATGAAGAAAAGTCTTCATTGGAACAACTGTGAATGTGGGTGCCACTGCCATTGTAACCCGGATACCAATTGTCAGAACAGGTATACTGCCACTTGTCGCACATCACCTATGCACAGTGACTGACCTTACACATAACTTCTTGTCTGCCTCATTGTGTAGAGGCAAGTAAGTAGGTAATATAGGCCGAAGCTGGTGCAGGGTCAAATGGGTAAGATGGCCGCCGCGCGCAACCACTCTATGTTATTCTTATGGAGCGGACAGTCATAGCTGGGTCAGGGGCTAATGAGCAAGATGGCCGCCACGCGCTACCACACTCTTTAATGGCGGGCTTTTCAAATCATTATTTATTTGTTATTAACTTACGGTACCTATATTTTTACTTATTTAACATTTTATTTTTATTTTTTTAGCACAGGGCTAATACACAAAGTGGTCACTGCACACAACCACTTACACAAATGGCATGCTAACCTAACCCAACCTAACCTAACTTTACCTAACCTAACCTAACCTAACTTTACCTAACATAACCTAACTTCAACTAACCTAACTTTACCTAACCTAAGCACACCTAACCTAACCTAACTTTACCTAACCTAAGCACACCTAACCTAATCTAACTTTACCTAACCTAACCTAACATAACATAACTTAACCTAACCAAACCTAATCTAACTTGAAAGTGCGAGCAGAAAAAACAAAGTGAGAGCAAAAAGTAAGAGCAAAAAAGTGAGAGCAATTGTGAGAGCACAAATAATAAACTTAGTTATAACCTAACCTAACCTAACTTCACCTAACCTAACCTAACCTAACTTTAACTAACCTAACCTAACTTATAACTAACCCAACCTAACCTACAGAAACCTCGTTTAAAGGTTTAAATTAATGCAAGTAAGATTTTTTATTTATTTTTACATTTTACATTTTAGATTTATTTTTATTTTTACATTTGACATTTTAGATTTTTTATTTTTAGATTTTAGATTTTTTTATTTTATTTTAGATTTTACATTTTAGATTTTCCGAAAAGAGTTAACTACAAGGTCACATACCTAACCTCACCTAACTTTACCAAACCTAACTTAAGCTAATCCAAAGGCACATACTCAAATTATATAAGGGCACATGCAACTATCTTTATGCTGGTCTTATAGGCTACTGTACCAACATGTTCACTACCCCAACCGGCTTGTTTTTTCATTTTGTTGTTTACACATTTGTCAATTTCCCAATATCTCATTTCCAGTTTTAAAAAAATGTCAGATTCAAGTTTTCGAATTTTATGATATGGAAACGTGGATTTTCCATTTTTGCTGTTTACACATTTGTCAATTTACCAATTTCCCTTTCCAATTTTTTAAATGTTAGTTTAAAGTTTTTTTATTGTTTTCAATATGGAAACATGGATTTTCCCATTTTGTTGTTTACATGTTTTTATGATTTAGTCCATGTACAAAGTTCATATTTGCCAAACACGATTTTTCATTACATATAACAAGGCTGTATACCTTATCCCAAAGCATATAGGTAATACATGGGTTATACTATACTTTTGACTACCTATTTTTTGCTAACTAAAGCAATTTCTCAAAATTACTAGAGGTTAACAGATTGGATTAGGAGTGGGAGGTGGGTAGTAATTAAAAATGTCCAAAACATTGTTCATACAATATTTTTTTATTCATTTTAAATATATTTACACTATTTACACATAATACATTTGTTATAAATTGTAGAGTTGGTTTTATTTGTTTTCTATTTTTTTATTGTTAAATATGAATACCTTTTTTTCTTTTTTCTTTTCTATTTTTGTAGTGCTATTGTTTTATTTTCTTAATTTGTTTTGTTTTATGTATTTGGTATCTGCAAGCAAAGCATTTTCATATTCATAACTTAAATCTTTAACCATGGTCAATAATTGAGTAATGACCATAGGCATGTGTAACCTATACCATTCGAATCAATTACTCTTTTATCATCACCAGGACACAATGCAATTTTGTTTAGTCATATAGATGATATGTCATGTTGTTTAGAAGCAATAATGTTCATTGGTATTCTATTTACATTGTTTTTCATGACACAATCCTTATAATCTTGAAAGCTTATACAATTTTTGACAACACCTCTGCTAATACCTTTTCTTTTTGATTTCTTTACCATTTATGTCTAAAGCGTACATTTTAGCTCTAAGTCCAACAAATGCTTTAATAATTTGTCCTCAAGCCTCGTCTTTAAATTTCCCCAACGTTTTCTTGTTTGATGTAGAGTAACATATGTGATTAGTAGGATAGTCAGATGTGTCCAGGTGTTATATGAAATCCAACTTGTCTTGATATCAATCTTGGGTGTTAACCAAATAAATGAACGAGTCGGTATCCATATACATGAAATTAAGATTGTCCATGCAACAATAGGGTATTAGCACATTATAGTGGTGGGAATACATGAGAGTTTTTGAAATATCCAGTATACACATTCCAATATATATAGGCTTATTGAATACAATGTTACGTTTAGCCATGGATAGGACCATAAATTGTTCTGTCGATAAATGTCGGCTTTGCTATTGGCTTTACTGTCTTTTCGCTGTCAGTTACAAGACGTATGTCTATTAGATTAGATTAGATTAGATTAGATTAGATTAGATTTTTATTAATCCATTTGATCAATTACATGCATACAATACGTTTTTGATATAGGACACGTCAGTAATTACATCTATAAAATAAAAGAACTTACAGGTATATATTAATAATACAATAGCTATTTATAACTTATTATACTAACAGATCTTAAGAGATACAATCTTATTGAACAACTATTTATATCTTACTCTTTTATTACAATATGAAAACTTAATTCTATAAATACAGCAACTTACAGCTAGGTATTACAATTACAATAGAAAAGTAAAATATAATTATAGATTTCATCACTCCTATACACTAAGATATTCAACTACAGAGTAAAAACAATGGCACTGCAGATAAGCTTTCAACATTCTATCAAAGGTTTTTATTTTTGGGGCAAGTTTTATACACCGGGGTAGTTTATTGTATAATTTAACTCCTGTGTGAAAAGTTCCTTTTTGATATATGCTTGTGTGTATGTGTGTGATATGAATGTTTTGATTTTGTCTTGTGTTATGTCTATGAACATCATTGTTTGTTTTAAGAAAAACATCCTTATTCATTAAATTCTTTTTACAAAACATAATACTTTCAAAGATATGAATGCAGGGCAGTGGGAGAATGTTTAAACCTTTAAACAGAGGTTTACATGATTCTCTAGTGTTTACATTTGCCACAATTCTAATCGCACTCTTTTGTATCCAAAACGTGCTTAGTACATCTGGTGACATACCCCAAAATATGACCCCATATCTTAAGTATGAATGGAAATAAGCAAAATAAGTATTTCTTAATGTGTGCATGCTTGTGCAAGTTTTCAATATACCTAACGCAAAGCACATCGAGTTCAGTTTAGTATTCAGATATTGTATATGTTTATTCCATTTTAAGTCATGTTGTATCCATAGTCCTAAAAACTTTGTTTCTGATTTATTTTCAATTTGATGACCATTTAATGTTATATTTGGCTTCGCAGGATTCCTATTCTGTATAGTGTGGAAATTTAGAGATACTATTTTTTTATAGTTTATTGTGAGGCTATTATCTTGTGACCATTTGGTTAATTCTTCTGTAACGGAGTCAGCAGACTGCTGTAAGACCTGCTTAGTTTCACCTTTTATTACAAGTGTTGTATCGTCCGCAAACAAAATTTCCTTATGAGAACGAACGTTCTGTGTTATATCATTGATATAAAGAAGAAAGAGTAGTTGGCCCAAAACCGATCCCTGGGGTACTCCAAATTTAATAATTCCCTCATTGGACAATGTTTGATTAAGTAATTTGGTTCCATCATCCTTGTGTCTCAAGCTTACTATTTGTTTACGCCTTGTTAAGTAAGACTCTATCCATTTATTAGCTAGACCTCTAATACCATATTTATTTAGTTTTGTAAGGAGGATTTTATGATCAACAACATCAAATGCTTTCGATAAATCCAAGAATAGGCCAGTTACATGTTCCTTATTGTCAATTAATTTCAGTATACTATTACTACATTCATAAATTGCTGTATGTGTAGAACTTGCCGTTCTGAATCCATGTTGTGAGTTTGATAGTATTTCATTTTTTCTATAAAAATTATCAGTCTCTTATACATGATTTTTTCCCACAATTTTTGCAACACCAGTTGGTAAGGTAATAGGATGATAGTTATCTAATTCATCTTTTGAACCGATTTTGTGCACTGGAATTACTTTTGATAACTTCAAAATATCCCGGTAAGTTCTTGAGATAATTGAACTGTTTATTATGTGCGTAAGTGGATTTATTATAGTTTCTGCACATTTCTCTAATATTGCATCAGGGATGCCATCAATGCCAGCACAGAATTTATTTTTAGATCTTTTATAACTATTCTTACCTCTTCACTTGTGACATGATTTATAAATAAAGAATCAATGGATATATTTATTTTATTATTAGAATTTAGTGTATTTACCTGTGATTTATTTAATAATTTTTGTGGAATTTCCAGAAAATAGTCATTAAAAGTGTTAGCTATTTCCTCTGGATTATTAATCACTTTACTATTGCTGTTCAGTGTAATGTTCCTTTGTATTTTAGCAGATTTTCAGTTTCTTTCTTTATCACGGACCACATAGCCCTGTTTTTATTCGATGATTGAGAAATAAAATTATCATTATGCATTTTCCTTGCTAGTCTTATTACCTTATTTAATATGCTAGAGTATTTTTGTAGTATAAATTGAATTCAGGTGTTGTGTGGTATTGTTTATGTAATTTGTGTAGATTTTTTTACATGAATTTCTAATCCCTGTTGTTATCCAATTGCTAGTTTTGTTATTTTGAATAGTTCTTTGTTTAAAGGGGAATGCTGTTTCAAAATAGTGTTTTAGGGTACTGTTAAATTCATTAAATTTATCATTTACATTTTCTAGTTTATAAATTTCTGACCATGTTTCCTTATTTAATAATTGATTGAAATATGTAACATTTGTTTCAGTGAATGACCTTCACTTTGATTTTATTCCATTATCATTATTATTGTTTGTTTCGGATACTTCAAAGCTCAGTATTTGTCCATGGTGGTCACTAAAACCCGGACAATAGACTTCTATTGAATGGTGATATTTATCTGTATTTATAAAAATTTGATCAGGAGTGGTTTTACTAAATTTTGTTATTCTTGTTGGGGTATTTACTGTAGGTTCCAGTCCATAGGAAATTAGTAACTGTGTTAATAATTCACAATTTCTATCACATTTTAAGAAATCCACATTTACATCCCCACAAATTATTATATCGAAATTTACTTTGTTCATGTTATTGAGTAACAATTCTAATTTGTCAATAAATAAACGAAAATTTCCTGACGGAGAACGGTATACGCATACTATTATTAACTTAAACTGCTGTATTTTTATGGCAGAGAATTCAAAATCCTGTTCCATAATTAAATAATCATAAGCTGTTAACTGTTCATGATCTAAATTATTTCTTAAGAAGATACAAGTACCACCATGGCTAATATTTGATCTAGAGTATTTACTAGCTAGTATAAAACCTGGGAATTGAATTAATTCGAGTTGTTCCTCTTTCAGCCAATGTTCTGAAATACACAGTGCTGAGATGTCTTTAAGTTCATTTTTAAGCATTAGATTTATGTAATCAATTTTATTATAGAGAGACTGAACATTCTAGTGGTAAATTTTAAATTTGTTACTTTTGCAAGCTTGTGTTGGTGATTTATTTACATTATTATTATCATAATTGTTATTATTATTGTTGCTAGACAAATCCGAAATACCATTGTTGCACTCAGTTAAATTTGACATCAAAAGATCTGAATGCCAAACCTCACGTTTGGCTTCTTTTACCAGTTTCCCTTCTTCCACTCTAAAGATACGAGGCACGTCCAGAAAGTAAGTTCCGTTTGGTAATAAAATTGAATTGTGTACTGATACAGAAAAATTATTTATTGCACAACATTCTACACCTCTTAAACTACTTTTCCACATAACTGCCGAACTTTTGCAGGCATTTGTCATACCGTGGCACAAGTTTTTGTATACCTTCTTCATAGAAGTTTGCCGCCGACCGTAAACGAGAGTGAAGACTCCCCTGTGAGATATCCTACCGTTTGGCCACTACTGTTAGGCAAATTGCGTATGTGGTCAGGAGAACTCCTAAACATACGCAATTCTCCTGGTAAGCACGCAATTTGCCTAACAGTGGTGGCCAAACGGTAGGATATCTTACAGGGGAGTCTTCACTCTCGTTTAGGTCGGCGGCAAACTTCTATGAAGAAGGTATCCAAAAACTTGTGCCACGCTATGACAAATGCCTGCAAAAGTTCGGCAGTTATGTGGAAAAGTAGTTTAAGAGGTGTAAAATGTTGCGGAATAAATACTTTTTCTGTATCTGTACACAATTTAATTTTATTACCAAAAGGAACTTACTTTCTGGACGTGCCTCGTATTTATTACTGTTGAACTATTCTTACCATTTGAATTTACAATTTTGCATATTTCATCACTAAGATACTCTTTTCCTAACCTATTTAAGTGTAGACCATGCCAAGTGTGGAACTTCCTGTCTAATTTACTTACATCTATATTTTGGACATTTAGAAAACTCTTACAAATTTTATGAATGTTTCAATTTGTAGCCTCTATTTCTACATTTACACATGATTTGGGAATTAAGTCGTATCTCTGCGGAATCTTTACAATAATGGCATTTGTGTTATGCATGGATGGCAATGTACACTTTAAATCTTTGATTACCTTTCTACTCTCGTTTCTTTTACGAATATTTTCCATTGTTTTTCCAAAATGGCATTGTTGAATAATTTGTAGAGATTTTTCTCAAAATCATTTTTGGCTTGTTTTCGAAGGTTGTTATGAAAATCAACGTATGCCTTTAGCCATGGTCTTTGTTTAAACTTTAACACACGATAAATTTTTGCCAATTTTAGTCCATGATCTAAAGCCTGTTTAAGTGCCATGTAATGAACAACATACCGCCTTCGATTTCCAAGATGAGGAATTAGTTTTTTGAGAGGCGAATCCTTAGGTTGTGTACACTATGGTAGGAAAGGTGAATCGTTGTGTAGATCATGAAGGTTAGATGGGTAATCAACATCAACGTCTAGAATGTATCCAACAGGGTCGTCTTCCTTTAGCGTTTCTAGATCAACAGTATCTGGAGAAACCCACTGAAATCCACCATAAGGAAGGGAGTGGCACATAACCCACCCATATTGGTTGTTGGCATCATCATAGGTGATAAACTGTGATGGTTTCTCGGAATCATAGGTTTCCAAGTATTTATTGTTACCTTCGGCATACCGATGAGACACCTGGCATATTCCTCCACGTATTCCAGACTCTATTAAAAGAATCTAATCATAATCCTGTACCAATTCCAGTTCAATTCCTGTGTAAAGGAGCATTGCCTCGAAACTTAAACCAGGCGAAGTAAAGAAGTGTGCAGCATCAACTCGATGAGTTTCTAATGTTTTGTTTCTGAACGTTTCAAAACTGTCTGCAAGAAGGAGTACATCTGAAGTAAGGTAGAGGTCACCATATTCTCCTAGAGTGTTAATGTTTAACTGATTCCAGACATTTTTGGCATGTTCATAGTCTTCTTGACTAACATCTTCTTGACTTAATTTGTTAATGAATGCCTCTTTTGGAGGTAAACACGTTTCACTTAACTTTTCCATGAATCTATGTAATCATAACAAAATACCCATTTACGAGTCAAGTGCGTTGCATTTTCTTTTCCAAAGTACTTGTCTGTTTCAGGGTATGTTGTTAAGTTGGAAACTAAGTTGTCCAAACTACTTGGCATTAACCGAAACGTGTCCACAAATCGAAGCTTATTATTTGCCACATACTTGGTGAAGGAAATGTACTTTTCTTTGGAGTTAGCGATAACATCCACTCTCTCAGTAGTACATCCCAATTGCTCTACAATGAAATTTGCGTCGTAGCCACTCATATTGTGTAGAAATACAGGAACGGGGTTACGTGTTTTACACCTCAAATTACAGTTATTATGTGCACTTCCACGGTATTCCCCTGTAATATGACAATGGTCTCGAACTTTCCAGTCCTCTTTGGTAAATGTTTTATCACACAAATAACAGGTTTCAGAACATTGGAACTCTGCTTCTTGATCCTGAGTTAAGAGGCCTTTGGAACATTTAAGCTGTAAAGGCGATCAATTTCATTAGCTGTTGAGATCAAAGAGTCCATAAACTTTTCTGCAGCATCAGGTCCACGATAAAAGACAGGTTGGCTCGGAAGGTTTGTCTTTATATGCTCCAAGCTGGTGAAGGTTTAACGTATATACCAAAACTCATAGGAACATGACTCTGGTATGACACTGTATAGCATGCTTCAGGATTGGGTAGACATGTTTGATATGGTAAGAGTATACTTTCGAAATCTGCATAGATAACGTAGGGTATTATAGGCATTTTTTCCACGTTTAAGAAATTAACAATTGGGTTTTAATAGGCATTCCAACCCTAGCAATGTCATGCAGGACACACAAAGCTCTATGTTCTTTCAATTTTTCCATTCCTTGTTGACCATATCGATTATCGAAGTAAGTAAAACACCGTTTACACGTATATATATTATGTCCATGGTGAGTAATCTGATGTCCTACTAGTTTATAAAAATTCTTGATAAAGACGTAGTGGTTCTGTCCGGATGATGAACTTAGCAGAAAGAGGTCGCGATGGTCTTGTAGCTCTTGATCCACAACCTTTAGAGGGAACAGTTTGTTGTCTTGTTCCAGTCCAAGTGCATTTATGGATATGTCGTTGGCTTTTTCCAATTTGGGAATGTCAGCTAGCGATGTAGGAAACGATATTACTGAAAAATCATACTGTTTTTCAAGATACTTGTATTTACTAATGCGTTCAGCAATCGTTTTAACCAGTTTTGCTAAAATGGCATACATAAAACACCTCTCGTCCTTAAAGTTTTGAGGATTAATGTAGGCTTTTCTTGCTTTTATAGCTGCTGGTAATGGAATATATGTGCTTCCACGCAAGGGATTGTACTTATTTATTTTCAATTGTACTCCTTCCGCTGCTAACAAATCCCAATTACTGCCTTTTAGCTCTGATTCTTCCATTTCAGTAGTTAACTTTGTAAATTGTGTTTCCAAGAAACTACTTAAATCTGTTTCCAAAAATAGGGCCTGATTTCGTGTTTTGAAAGCTCGATCTGTAATTTCATTTGTAGATGTATGAATAAATCTACATTCAGCCACAAGATTAAATTTTATCGACTTGTGCATTGCTAGTTCTTTGTGCATAGCTTGTATTATTTGCTGTTTGGACTCTTTAAGGTATGAATTTAAATCCTTACACGTATCACAACGTATGAAATAGAATTTAAGTCGACCTTCAAAAGATGTCTCATATTCAATAAGTCCATTTTTGTCTGGGACTATTGACAGCAGGTAATGCTTTGTAGGCTCCGCTTTTTGTCTTTTAGCTGCCGACACAACATTACAACATTCTTCATGCCGACGTCCGTTGTACACATTGTTGAATGTACTACCACAGGTCTTGCACTCATGGAGTTCACCACGCGATACTTCATGTCGCTTCCTATGCTAGTCTGGAAGAAAAGTTTTTCCACACTCTTTGCACATATAGCTAGGAATGGTTTCTTATATCATTGATGTTGTTTTCTGCCAAACAGCTGCTTAGTGGGTAATACAAGGCTGTACAGTGGTTGTTTCAACAGTCTTTCACGTGAGAGGTAGTAGTCAACTGGTGATATTCTTGTTAAGGGTCCTCTAATATACCCTAGTCTAGACCAACAGCTCTTTACAGCATATGACAAGGCTCTAGACTGGAGTTTTGTTCCTATGAGCTTTGGTATATACGTTAAAACTTCACCAGCTTGGAGCATATAAAGACAAACCTTCCGAGCCAACCTGTCTTTTATCGTGGACCTGATGATGCAGAAAAGTTTATGGACTCTTTGATCTCAATAGCTAATGAAATTGATCTCCTGTACAGCTTAATTGTTCCAAAGGCCTTAACTCAGGATAAAGAAGCAGAGTTCCAATGTTCTGAAACCTGTTATTTGTGTCATATAACATTTACCAAAGAGGACTGGAAAGATCGAGTCCATTGTCATATTACAGGGGAATACCGTGGAAGTGCACATAATAACTGTAATTTGAGGTGTAAAACACGTAACCCCGTTCCTGTATTTCTACACAATATGAGTGGCTACGACGCAAATTTCATTGTAGAGCAATTGGAATGTATTACTGAGAGAGTGGATCTTATCGCTAACTCCAAAGAAAAGTAAATTTCCTTCACCAAGTATGTGGCAAATATTAAGCTTCGATTTGTGGACACGTTTCGGTTAATGCCAAGTAGTTTGGACAACTTAGCTTCCAACTTAACATCATACCCTGAAACAGACAAGTACTTTGAAAAAAAAGGCAACGCACATGACTCGTAAATGGGTATTTTGTTATGATTACATAGATTCATGGGAAAAGTTAAGTGAAACGTGTTTACCTCCAAAAGAGGCATTCTTTAACAAATTAAGTCAAGAAGATGTTAGTCAAGAAGACTATGAACATGCCAAAAATGTCTGGAATCAGTTAAACATTAAAACTCTACCTAACTTCAGATGTACTCTTTCTTGCAGACAGCTTTGAGACGTTCAGAAACAAAACATTAGAAACACATCGAGTTGATGCTGCACACTTCTTTACTTCGCCTGGTTTAAGTTTCGAGGCAATGCTCCTTTAGACTGGAATTGAACTGGAATTGCTACAGTATTATGATTAGATTCTTTTAATAGAGTCTGGAATACGTGGAGGAATATGCCAGGTATCTCATCGGTATACTGAAGCTAACAATAAATACTTGGAAACCTATGATTCCGAGAAACCATCACAGTTTATCACCTATGATGATGCCAACAACCAATATGGGTGGGCTATGTGCCACTCCCTTCCTTGTGGTGGATTTCAGTGGGTTTCTCCAGATACTGTTGATCTAGAAACGCTAAAGGAAGACGACCCTGTTGGATACATTCTAGACGTTGATGTTGATTACCCATCTAACCTTCATGATCTACACAACGATTTACCTTTCCTACCAGAGTGTACACAACCTAAGGATTCGACTCTCAAAAAACTAATTCCTCATCTTGGAAATCGAAGGCGGTAAGTTGTACATTACATGGCACTTAATCAGGATTTAGATCATGAACTAAATTTGGTAAAAATTCATCGTGTTTTGAAGTTTAAACAAAGACCATGGCTAAAGTCATACGTTGATTTTAATAACAATTTTCGAAAACAAGCCAAAAATGATTTTGGGAAAATCTGTACAAATTATTCAACAATGGCAGTTTGGGAAACACAATGGAAAATATTCGTAAATGAATAGACATACTGCCCCCGTAAAATGAATTATTTGGGATGAAAATGGGAATATTTTTCGAAGTCCATGATAAAATTTAACCAAGGAATATTGAGGTTGGAAGTTGGCAGAAACCAGTCTAGAGGCGACGTTGAGCAGGAGGGAAATTCCGTCACGTGATTGTATTGCGCAATGGAAGTTACCAGAAGCTTAGAATTGACCTAGCAACAGCGAATAATCCCAAGAATTGTTTAAACATTGTTATAAATTATCCGATTGGATATGAGCTTACAGCCAATAAGAAGAAGTTTTAGAGGAGACGGGAGGTCCAGCAACTAAATTTTTATGGATATTTAACACATTTAAGCCCCTAGAGGGTGAATTTATATAATGGTAAAGAGAAGAATATGATAATAAAATATTGGAAATATTTTATAAGTCATTAGCAGGTCGCTATTGGAAGGAATAAGCGATTTGCTAGAGCCCGCGCGAATTTGAGAGAGAACGCAAAAAGGCGGCCAGAATCGATGGACTTGGAGGGGAGACGCCAAGCATCGAGGCTCTTGATTATCTGAATGTTCGAGAGGTCAGACGTGTTTTGCCGGACGAGAGAGGAATTCCGAGTGTTTCACCGAGCTTGTAGAAGGTTGACTCGTGGAGACAAGGCATAAGCGAGGCGAGAGTTAGGAGATTACCGCGCCTTGAAACTAAGTGAAGTTGCGATGAACTTATATGCCGCAATTACTTCGGTCTGATCCACTTCAGAGACATTATTTCGACTACAGATTGTAGCTTACTATCGTATTTAGTATATTACGAACTCTGAGAAAATTGAGAAGAGTATTTCAGAAGATAGAAACGTTTTTGTGAAGCGTGAGAAAAGTGTTTGTTTCCAGCGCGATAAGACACTTTTGTTCGAGCGACTACAGCGCATGCACCAGACACAAGTGAGTAAGAGTGAATGTTAGCATTGCTTTTGTGGAACTGTATAACAACACCAATAAGATGAAGATGTATTCTATGTTGAAGAACATTATTAAGTCTTTGTGGTGTTTGAAGCCATATTTTCAGTGTTGCCTTAGTAAACAAGAGTTTAGTGCTTTTCAGTCGGTCAACACGAATGTATTTCAGGATTAGGGCATAACCCATCTCTTTTGGGTACATTCGTGTTGACCGACTGAAAAGCACTAAACTCTTGATTATTAAGTCTGCTAATATGAAGTTAATTATGGACTAAATTAGTATGTGCGCCAGGGATATAAGCAGATAGAAGCGATATAGTCAGCGATTGAGCTTCGTTAGAGGAGTTTGTTCATGAATGTCTACTTGATGAGCGAACATGAGACTTGATGTACAAATGTATTCTAGTGCATTATTGTCAGACATGAGCTCGACATTAACACCAGCGACTACAGAACGATGTTCATATTCCATCTACATGAATATTCGTGATGCGAGTGAGGTCTACGACTTCCGTTTCGA
The DNA here is from genome assembly GCA_946902985.2 of Meconema thalassinum. NCBI lineage: Eukaryota > Metazoa > Arthropoda > Insecta > Orthoptera > Tettigoniidae > Meconema > Meconema thalassinum. The sequence goes on from OX336389.2 coordinate 349,802,936, forward strand.
ATGTCTTTCGAAATGGGAAGCTGAAATTTTGACACTGCCCGTTGTTTAGATGAAACTGTACTGTGACGTAGTAAGAAGAGACTTGAAGATTATCAAGAGGTCCAGGGTAATCCCGGTCACAATGAAGATGATGATTGGAGGCCCGCAGTTCGATCCCGGTCGGAGCTTGCTATTTTCCAGTAGGGGAATTCGTTCCTTTCCTGAGGTCACGAGTTCTTGGAGACGAGCTAGGATCCATCCCGAATCTTTGGAAGATGTAACAACTGAGTATTTTGTAATACTCTATCTTGAGCTTCTAGACTTCCAGACCAGGTAGCAGTGTTCACTAACCTAGGAGTTAGAGCTTTGTAGTGACATTTTTGAGCAAATCCTTTATCCATATTTCGACACAATATTTATGGACTCCATGCATAGTCATTTTATTCTTCGAGATTATTTGTAGGGATCGTCTTTCGACGCTTTAGCTTTGTCTGTTTGCAATCCAGTTTTTGAACTGAGTATTTTTCTTGTTCGAGGAAGAAGCATTTTGTCATTTCCTTTAAGGAATAGTAATTTATTTTCTAGGTTTATGAATTCATTTTGAATTCAGATGATAGACATTTTCGTCTATGTTACCGATTAAATTAATTTTTATTAGTTAAATTTGGGCATTTTAGCCGTCGAGAAGAAACATCAAGAGAGAAGATATTGGTAGTGATATATTGTGAAATATCATGGCATCATTTGGAAGAGAAACATTTAACGTGGAAACGATTATTATCGTCAGAACTCATAGACATTCGTTCAGAATGGAGATACCGACAGCAGTGGCTATGCTGGCTAAAGCGCAGCATTAGGTCATGGGGCCAAGCTCTCTGCTGACTCGGTAGACGCGTGGGTTCGAGCCCCACCGTCGGCCGTCCTTGAAATGGTTTTCCGCGGTTTCCCATTTTCAACACCAGGCAAATGCTGGGACGGTACCTTCTGATAGGCCACGGCCGCTTCCATCCAAATCCTTGCCCAATTTCATTCATCTTCATCCATTCCATCTCATCCCGACGCGCAGGTCGCCCACGGGCGTCGACTAGAAAGACCTGCATTCGGCCTCTCAGGAGACCACACGAAAAAAAAAGAATGGAGATAATACGAATATGACTAATTGTATGTTTTATTGAAGAAAGCCATGAACTTTCAGTCATTGAAAATAATTTGAAGTTAGAATCTTCTTGGAAGATTTATTATTATCCGACGTAAGGGAAATTCTTGTTTGATATCCTCGTCGTGATCGATTCTTGTTGGACACACATATATAATTTTGTGATTAAGCATTTACGAGGAGTAATATAATGTCACGTTGTAGACATCATATTCCTTCATCGGTAAAAGTTGAACCCAGAAGTGTGAAGTTAAGAGTCAGTATTTTTTATTAAATGTATACACATCAGTTTAAATTTATCTGAGTAACGTTTTAAAAGTAATAGTGAGGAGGTCTGTATCGATTAGTCCAAAGGTCGTTAACATGTATAGATTAATGGTTTAACATTGATGTTATCGTTCAGTAGACCAGCGATTGGTGTGACAACGCTGAGGAATTATGCCCTTTTTGAGGAATGCCAGTTGAAAGAAGTGAAGGTGATAACCCTTTGATAGTGGTTATATATATGTAATTCCGTATGTAGTTGGCATACGAGGGTGTTGCGAAGGTGTTTCCGCATTTTATATTACAGTCATTGCGTGGGTATGACTAGGTTTGGCAAGGCATGAAGGTGTGAGTTGACAGTACTCCTTATTTTATACACGGATTTTGATTAGAGAAGACAGGAGGGTCACGATTGAAATTGAAACGGGAAATGGATATTGATATCTGTTATGTTGTACTCTTATTAAGATTATTAAACCCAAGTATGTAACGACATATGTTTCACCTTGAGTGGTCGAAAGTATTTAATCTATTATGACACCAGATCAGAAAGGAGAGAATGGTGGTAGTATTTCTGAAGCTGTAGAAGCTTATGAGGATCCCAGTTAATTGTATTTGACATAACTGTGAGATCGGAGCTCAGGCTCATGTGTATATAGACACTACTTATTTTAAAAGGATTATAGCCTATGCTATTAGTGTCATTGTAAAGTCATTCAGTATTAACTTTCTTTATTTATTTGCCAATCGAGTGTATGATATGTTAGGTATAGGAAAGTTTAGTGATTGTTTAGCATAGTGGTTAACGTATGAATGTTGATGTGACTGGATGTGGTTTGTTTCTTGTTCAGTGTGATTGAAATGAACTCCATTGGGACGTCACAATGCGAGAGTTTGAAAGGAATAGTGTATAGAAGTTTTGTTTCATTAGCGTGTAGGGTGTGTGTATGATTCGCGTATTTGTCTGACGTGAATCTGTTCCATTTTAACATAGCTTGTGATTCGATGGAGAGGTGTATTTGTGGGCAAGGTTGGAATAGCGAGGGTTTGTTTAAAACTCGTTTCCATCCAAGGCTAGTGCTCGGCCGCGCACAAATGTGGAGAGTTGTTGCGGACCGACAGGAGAGCAGCTTTTAAACCAGCCAGCTCTGGGAATGTAACGGAGTTTGTTATGTCATCCGACACGTGGCGAAGGTCGCGTGCTCATAGCGCCCAGATGTTCATTGTGAAGCGCGCCAGAGGAATGTAAAATACACAGGGGTTTCTAATTGATGTATAGCTCGTCGTAATGACACAAGCTGCCCCAAAATTTGTCACAGCGTTCTTGGAATGCAGTATTATCAGTGGCGTAAATGTGAAGAAGAAAGAAAGGAGAGTGTTTTTATTTACTGTATGAATGTTTAGATTTAGTTTACACCTTTGTTATTGAATTGTTTAGTTTATTAGAAGCCGCGTCGTTTTCATTTATTTCAGATATAATGAGATGCAACTGTGAAACCCATTATAGGTCCAGAGGCTGACCACGAGATCCCCGAGAACGAAAGGTAGGTGTTCTACTTCGAGCTAAGTGCATTTTATGTAATTCACAGTTGCGTCGTAATTTCCGCCACGTATATTCATGAGGGTCTTGTTGGAGTGGATCCTTGACTAGTATTTGCGCCGGAGCTGTCAGGGTCTACAAATCCAGCCTTGCTTCGGATATCCAACAGACCGCTAATAGCAAAGCCGACATTTATCAACAGAATAATTTATGGTCCTAACCTAGCTGCTTTCCACATGGCTAAACATAACATTGTATTCAATAAGCCTGTATGTATTGGAATGTGTATACTGGATATTTCAAAAACTCGCATGTATTCCCACCACTATAATGTGCTGCTACCCTATAATGGCATGGAAAATCTTAAACTCATGTATATGGATACCGACTCGTTCATTTATTTGGTTAACACCCAAGATGTATATCAAGACAAGTTGGATCTCATAGAACACCTGGACACATCTGATTATCCTACTAATCACATATGTTACTCCTTCAAACAAGAAAACGTTGGGGAAATTTAAAGACGAGACTTGTGGACAAATTATTAAAGCTTTTGTTGGACTTAGAGCAAAAATGTACGCTTTAGACATAAATGGTAAAGAAATCAAAAAGATTAAAGGTATTAGCAGAGGTGTTGTCAAAAATTGTATAAGCTTTCAAGATTATAAGGATTGTGTCATGAAAAACAATGTAAAAGAATACTAATGAACATTATTGCTTCTAAACAACATGACATATCATCTATAAGACTAAACAAAATTGCATTGTGTCCTGGTGATGATAAAAGAGAAATTGATTCGAATGGCATAGGTACACATTACTCAATTATTGACCATGCTTAAAGAGTTAAGTTATGAATATGAAAATGCTTTGCTTGCATATACCAAATACATAAAACAAAACAATTTAAAAAATAAAACAATAGCACTACAAAAATAGAAAACATAAAAGAAAAAAAAGGTATTCATATTTAACAATAATAAATAGAAAACAAATAAGACCAACTCTACAATTTATAACAAATGTATTATGTGTAAATAGTGTAAATATATTTAAAATGAATTAAAAAAATATTATATGAACAATGTTTTGGACATTTTTAATTACTACCCACCTCCCACTCCTAATCCAAACTGTTAACCTCTAGAAATTTTGAGAAATTGCTTTAGTTAGCTAAAACTAGGTAGTCAAAAGTATAGTATAACCCATGTATTACCTATATGCTTTGGGATAAGGTATACAGCCTTGTTATATGTAATGAAAAATCGTGTTTGGCAAATATGAACTTTGTACATGGACTAAATCAAAAAAACATGTAAACAACAAAATGGGAAAATCCATGTTTCGATATTGAAAAAAAATTAAAAAAAATTTAACTAACATTTAAAAAAATTGGAAATGGGAAATTTGTAAATTGACTAATGTGTAAACAGCAAAAATGGAAAATCCATGTTTCCATATCATGAAATTCGAAAACTTAAAACTGACATTTTTTAAAACTGGAAATGAGAAATTTGGAAATTGAGAAATGTGTAAATAACAAAATGAAAAAATAATAAGCCGGTTGGGGTAGTGAACATGTTGTACAGTAGCCTATAAGACCAGCATAAGGATAGTCGCATGTACCCTTATATAATTTGTGTATGTGCCTTTGGATTAGCTTAAGTTAGGTTAGGTAAAGTTAGGTGAGGTAAGGTATGTGACCTTGTAGTTAACTCTTTTCGGAAAATCTAAAATGTAAAATCTAAAATCTAAAATAAAATAATAAAATGTAAAATCTAAAATCTAAAAATGTAAATGTAAAATGTCAAATGTAAAAATAAAAATAAATCTAAAATGTAAAATGTAAAAATAAAAAATCTTACATGCTATAATTTAAATCTTTAAACGAGGTTTCTGTAGGTTAGGTTAGGTTAGGTAAATTTAGGTTAGGTTAGGTTGGATTAGGTGAAGTAAGGTTAGGTTAGGTTATAACTAAGTTTATTATTTGTGCTCTCACATTTGCTCTCACTTTTTTGCTCTTACTTTTTGCTCTCACTTTTTGCTCGCACTTTTTTTGCTACCACTTTTTGCTCTATATTTGCTCACACTTTCAAGTTAGGTTAGGTTAGGTTAGGTGAAGTTAGGTTATGTTAGGTGTGGTTAGGTTAGGTTATAACTAAGTTTATTATTTGTGCTCTCACATTTGCTCTCACTTTTTTGCTCACACTTTTTGCTCTCATTTTGTTTTTTCTGCTCGCACTGTCAAGTTAGATTAGGTTAGGTTAGGTTAAGTTAGGTTAGGTTAGGTTAGGTGTGGTTAGGTTAGGTAAAGTTAGATTATGTGAAGTTAGGTTAGGTAAAGTTAGGTTAGGTTAGGTTAGCATACCATATGTGTAAGTGGTTGTGTGCAGTGACCACTTTGTGTATTAGCCCTGTGCTAAAAAAATAATAAATTAAATATTATATAAATAAAAATGTATAAGTTAATAACAAATAAATAATGATTTGAAAAGCCCGCCATTAAAGAGTGTAGTAGCGCGTGGTGGCCATCTTGCCCATTAGACCCTGACCACGGCGTTCTTAAGTTAACAGGCGGGAACACTGCCGGCGGGGCTGTGACGTCATGGGTCTTACTCCTCACAGTAAACAGATGCTCAGTCTTGTTGGCGCGCTGTGATGTGGTCATTGTTTCATGTTTCGAGGGTGACATTTCACAATATATTGCTTTTCCTGTTGTCCAGTGACAAGTGTTAAATATACCCGTGCCACACGTGGTATATTTTTAATGCATATACAATGCCACGAAGGTGCTGTGTACCAAGATGTAGGAGTAATTTTCAGGTTCGTGGAGTTGAAACCGCCTACGTGAACTGTTTCTCTTTTCCCAAGAACGTAAACTTGAGAAATAGATGGCTGAGAAGCATCCCGAGGAAGGACTGGACACCTTCGGAGAACAGTGTTGTGTGTATTAAACATTTTCAACCGGACTGCATTATTTTACAGAATGAATACTGTGATTCTAATGGACAGAAACAAGTGTATAAATACGATCATCCTAAGCTAGTTAAAGGTCCTTGTCCTACTATTTTTGAAGGTTTGCCGAAATACCTGACAAAGGAAAGTGAAATTAAGCGGAAACATTCAGAAGAGAGGAGAAGAGAAATCGAAGTGAGGAAGAAACATGCTCAAGAAAGTGCTGTTGCTGCGGCAGAATGGGACGATGTAATCAGTTTCGAGAGTTAATGCAATTCTCTGGAGAAACGATTAGCAGATAATAGCACTAAAGTGAAAGGGGACTGAGCTATTAATTTCAATATTTTTGACGATATAGAATCAATTTTGAGTCTATGACTTTTGGTTTTTATATTAATGTAGATAATCATTTACTTGTTTCGGCTTTCTATAACAATTTGTAATTGTCTTCTACAGAACTTTCTTCAGTGTTGGGAAGTGAAACAGCTGTGAAGGGTTGGAGAACACAGTTCAGTTTATTACAGTATCTTACTGAGAAGAGATTCCATACCAGCTTGGAAAATTACGTGGCCAATGTCTTAAAATTGCTGCATGTCATTCAAGAAACTTTATTGGATAGTGGAGAAGAGGGAATTTCTCAGCAAGTTAATTTTTTATCCGAGCAATTCTCTCTTATATTTAAGAACAAAAAAAGGTATTCTCCCAACATGATACTTTTCTCTTGCATATTGTACATGCAATCCGCGAAATGTTATGATACTATCAGGCAGAACAAATGTATATCCCTTCCTCATTCTAAACATTTACAAAGATTGACTTCTTCCCTTAATGTAGCTCCAGGTAATTTTAACGAAAACGTTCATTTCTAGAAAAAAGTCACTGAAAAGTGTGATGATAAGTGGGTAATTTTGCAACTTGATGTAATATTTATGTTAAAGAAGAAATTTCATTCAGGTCGGGAAACATACTGGATTTGCTGAAAACCAAGAACAGTTAAGTGAAGCAAAAACTGTGCAAGTCTTCATGATAACTGGAGCTTTTTCGTCTTTAGAACATGTAATTTCCTTGAATCCAGTGAAACATCTCTCAGGACAGGAACTCGCGGGAATGACAAAACAGTATATTTCTTTGCTAGAGGAGTGTGGTTTCAAAATCCTCTGTGTAATTTCAGACAACAATAGACTGAACCAGAATATGTTTTCAATTCTAACTAGATACTCAGAAGAGTTCTCTTCTTTCATTGCCAGATATTGATCACCCCGTGGACTATATGTATGATACCGTACATCTGTTTAAAAATATTAGAAATAACTGGCTTAATCAGAAAGACAACTCCAACACCTTCATATTCCCACAATTTGACGTACAGGATAGCAATGAAGAGAAATCACCTCTGAGAGCACAATTTAGTGACCTGCGCTGCGTGGACAGAGAAGAATCAAACTACATTCTGAAGAAGGCCTTTAAACTACCGTAAATTACAGAACTTTATATCCTACCAACTTGGAAAGGCAGAATGTTATGTTGGTCGTAAACGTTTTCCATGAAAGTACACGCGCAGCACTTGCTGCTAAAGGGTTTAATGAGACTGCAGCTTTCATTACAATAATTTGGAAATGGTGGGAAATCGTAAACACGAAGAGTAAAATAAGTGGCGTTTGTTGAAATAATATGACGGGGGTGCCTTTTATGTCACTAGATGACGAACGATTCGTGTTCCTAGAGAGATTTGTTTTATGGGTCAATACCTGGCTGCAAATAGGACAACAATATCATGGTGGCAGTCTAAGCAATGACACAGGAAAAGCATTGATCCATACAACGAAGACACTAATCTCAATAATATTCGCGTTGCTGCACCTCACAGTGGAATATGTCCTACCAGGGAAACTTCAAACCGATAGACTTGAAAAACGCTTCAGTGTATACCGTCAAATGAGTGGTGGAAACTACTCCGTTAGTGTCAGGGAAATTATGGACTCGGAAAGAAATATCAGAGCAAAAAGTGTTTTAGGAATCAGATCTGCTCGTTACGGCCAAATTGCTCTCAATGTGGACAATTTAAAAGTGTGTGATGAAGAAATTAAAACCAAAGACGAACTGGATTGTATTCTTCGTGACGACATACCATCGATAATTCAGGGATGTATGGTAAACAGTGATGTTGACGCTTCTGCTCTGCTATTTGTGTGTGGCTACGCAAGTTTTAAGACAGCGGCCAAAATAGAATGCAAAATCTGCAGAGATCTCATAATTGGTGAAAATAGGGAGGATACTTACTTTGAGGAGATAAACAGGGGTGGTTTGACTGTACCATCAAGTACAGTAATCAGCATAGGAAAATATATATTTCGTTCAATGCAGGTTATGGTATCGGGCAAATACGAAACGAAGTTTTTAAAGCGATGTAAAAGGTATTATTCAATTTTACGTTCTTTAATCAAACTTGTTGTCAACGAAGAGGTGGACCTGAGACAAATGTTGGAGCGTACATGTGTGTGCGGTACTCCGATTATGAAAATTACTGATCGTATTATTTGTATACTTTGTAACATTACCCTGTCTAGTTACAAGAAAGCAAGATGTGATCAAGTTTCTTTAGAAAAGGCCCCGAAAAGAAAAAGAAAATTGAACACTTTAAAGTGATTAAAACACAAAGTTGACATAAAATTCATATTCTGTACGGATTGATTAGATAAACATGATTATTTTCGCGCACGCGCGCGCGTGTGTGTGTGTGTGTGTGTGTTGAGCCATATTCTGAAATTTACTTTATTTCGATTAGTACGTTTCCTCCAGTGTAATCAAGAACACTAAAAAGGAGAGTTATGAGTCGAGTTTTCTTCAAGCAGTCATTTTTAATAACGTAAATGTCAAACATTTTGTATTGTAAGAAAATAAAAACAGCTAGTCTTTAATAATTCGCTCTCATCATCACTATCATCATCTTGAGCTCCAGTTGCTCGGGTTTCTTCCTGCCAGAATATAGTTAGGAAGTACCGTATGCGAAGAGAATCTCTTAGTACACGTAAGCAGATTCCTTGTACTTTGTTATCGGTGACGCCAAGCTGTTAGAGGATGTCATTGGTCTGCTTGAAAGCTTCAGGAAGGGATGCGAATTCCTTTCCCCGTACTGTTACCTGTATGCTGTCAAGTGACAATCATTAGTGGTTGGACAAAACCGATGAGTAATAAAATTTCTGCTTGTTTGTTAAAAAACATAAACAGATATGATATGCTCACTTAAATATATTCAAATAATTATTGTGTTCTGTAGAAGATACAAAAACCGCCTACTTGTAATGCAATCAAACAATTTCCAGCATGCTCCTTTTGTATACCGCTCTGGGCTGACTTGTATCGCAGTCATTTGCTTTAATCGCCCGTAGAGACAGCGGAAAACGTCTCAAACAAATCATCGATCACTAAGGAAGGACTGTGGTGAAATTCGGAAGTCCACCCCAATTTCTTCTGTAAACAAAACCGATTTAATTACATGAATGCATCTCTCTTCCGTATGACTAGCGTGCTGTCGGCCGGCCAGCTGAGACCCCTGACTTCATTCGCCGGTGGCAGAGTGGGGGTACCGCTCCCGCCTGTTAACTTAAGAACGCCGTGCCCTAACCTATCTATGACTGTCCCCTCCATAAGAATAACATAGAGTGGCTGCGTGCGGTGGGCATCTTGCTCATTAGCCCCTGCACCAGCTTCGGCCTATAATACCTACTCTAGTACTCTCGGCTGTCACCGCGGAGACCCGGGTTCGATTCCCAGCTCTGCCAAGAAGTTTAATTCCGGCCTGAGGGTTGGACTGGAACAGGGTACACTCAGTCTCATGAAGCAAAAACTGAGAAGAGGTGAGTTCCGATCCCCCCTTAGGCTTCCTGGAAGTGGCTTTCTGTGGTTTCCCCACTTCTATTCCAGGCGAATGCTTAATTAAGACCACGGCCGCCTCCTTCCTAATCCTCATCTGAGTTTCAACTACATGCACTAATTCAGCCTTCACAATTACACAGGTTATCAGACAAATTCCACACACACACACACACCTAAGTACACGGGGCCACAAGACCACATTGTCACAAAGCCCCGAAATGAATCAACAACACAGTATAATTCCTTTGGGTGGCTTCAACACTGCAGCTCCTGTGGGTGGGGGTTTAGACTACACCCATGGTATCCTCTGCCTATCGTACGTAGTAGCTTCTTGACTTTGGGGATTAGACCTTAGTCGCATGGGCTCAGATCAGGCGAATAAGGCGGGTATGGAAGAACCTCCCATCCCCACCTAAGCGACACTGAACGATGGCTGCTGTGTGAGCTGTCGCGTTATCGTATAGGATTATGGCGTCGTCCAAACGATCAGGACATTTAGTTCGCACTGCATGGCGCAATAGGTACAACAAAAAGGAATTGTTATACACTGCATTGACAGTGTGTCCCTCACGCACTGGATGACACACAAGAACACCTTGAACATCGTATGCCAGGATGACCATAACCTTATTGGGCGACGGATTTTGTCGAAATCTGTGTCTCCGTGGTGACCCCTAACGACGCCATCCACTTGAATGTCTCTTCAGTTCAGGTTCATAAGCATGTGCCCATGTTTCATCGACTGCAATAATGCGATTCAACATGACTTGTCCTTCATGCTGAAACCTCTCCAGATTGATGCGACTTGTTTCGTCACGAGTCCACTTCTGTACCTCCGTTAAGTGATGTGGCACCCACTTTGAACAAATGTTACGCATCTGTAGGTTCTTGTGTAAAATGCGCCATATTGTTGCCGCTGGTATTGCTGTATGTTCTTGAAATTCCGCTATAGTCCAACGCCTGTCCTCCTTAGTCTGTCTGTACATCTTTGTCCATGGACACTGGACGGCCTGGGCAGTTCCGAGCCCGAATTCGGGGGGCAAGAAAATCATCTTACTGGAAAATGGAAAAAGAAGGAAGATGGGGAGGACGATGGAAAACGTGGTACCCTGCTTCAAGATCCAGATTTGTGCCAGGCTTGTTCCACAATTATCTAACCATTTTTCGACCAGTCGGTGAGCCACACTTCTTCTTATTTAAGTAGAATGGGTAGACTATCTACTCATTTTGGTTAGCCATTATACCAGTCATGTGATTAATTAGTTAATTATTTAATTAAGTGGGTAATGAATAAGTCAACATTTTGAGATTAGAAAGCATGTTTTCTTTTTGGAACTAGAATTTATAATCTGATTATCATCATCAGATGCTCACAGCACTTAAGTGAATTTTAAGGGTGGAATTAGTTGTCATCATACTAGTATGGGACTTCATCGTATTTCAGCTCAAATCCAATTACAATATTTTTATTTCTTTTGCCTCACAAGCTTTAAGTGGACGATCATTATCGTTTGATGATTATGATGATGATTACTTTTGCTTTACATCGTAATGACCTTCAATATTCTCAAATATTTAGGGAAATTTCTTCGAATATTTCTGCTTGCTGACAGATGCATAATCAGTTCGAATTTGAGATCTAATTGATTATGGTAGGCCAGTATGGTTTTCGAGTAATGATATTCATCCATGGTATAGATTTGAGCCATGCTACCCTATTTTCGATTTAGGATCACACGTTTCTAATTATAGGAGGTAACGACTCAAATTTCAGAGTTCGTTCTTTATTTTCAGTTTGAATTTGAATTTGACTTTGAATTTTTTTAACACGCTCTGTCCATTTGAATTTGTTGTTCAAACACAAAAGAAAATTATTGGTGTGCTTTCTTATGTGCACAGGTGATCTAAGTTAATACAGTCAGATATATCAGTAGTGGTCGATACTATAAAAAGATGAATCATAAGAATTATATTCACATATTCTGTGAAGAATTACTAAGTGCTAGCCTGTAAAATAAAAATAAAAATAAAAAATGTAATATTGCAATATAAACAAAAAAAATGGATTTATAAGATAAACTGACTACAGGCATTAATAGTTGAAACGTGGACCCACCATTTGTTTTTTTTTTTGTGAGAACTAGTCACTGTACAGAGTCGTGCTGTTGTATAAATTTCACTATGCATTGATCGTGATGGCAGAATTGACTTTTTACTAGAAGAATTTTCGTTATTAAACGAGACCACGTATTTTCTTAAATGGATAATGAATGATAGCAGACTGGATACGCATTGTTGGGAGTTTTTTTTATTGAATCTATACATAATAATTATAGAAAGGTCTGATGGATATTTCAATGGTTGAATTGATGAATTGATGAAACAATTAAATGGTAAATAATTAAATGGATAAAGAAAGGAGTTGTAAAATGGAAAGGAAAGGGTTTGTAAATAAGTAAATCATTAATTGTTGGAACACATGCGATTTAAGCATAAATAATTGATCATTCCACAAATTGTAGAAGATCATTGGTGTTTTGCAATTCACTCACTAATTAGAAATATTATGCACTGATGAACTGAATTTACCACAAATAAGATTAAATGAAAATGTTGTAAATATTAGGAAAATATAGTTGTAAAATAGATAATTTAATTAAATGTAAATTTGTTAATATTATGAAGTTGATTGAAGGTCTGATGGAGACTTTAATTATTTAGTTATTTAATTATTTTTGATTGCGGTTGGCACATAGGTTTGTGCAATTTGAGGTCAAAATTTCATTCTTTTTTAGCTAGAATGGAGATCCACATGACTTATTTCCAGGCGAGTTCATTTTTCCTAAATTAATTTGTCTATCCCAAATATGTTTTAATCTGGTCACGTAATTTCACATTTAATTAATTGAGGCACCATATGATGAACATTCTGGGTGTACGACAGTTCCTCATAGTCAAATTGAACACTATTTAAATTTGTATTTTCTGTCAGAAGTCACTTTATAAAATCTCTTAATTTCGTTATATCCAAGGTTAGGACCGAGGAGATTCATTGACCCTATTCAACTAAATTTTCTTTTTCTCTCGATATGAGTTTTTTTTTTTTTGCAGTCCACAGCAAGTAATAAGTTAGATTGAATCCCTGAGGTAGGATAGGACTGGATATTTTATTTTGGTTGTTACTTGTTGGTTTGTGGGCTGAAAATAAATGAAACCTTTTTGATTTTATGAACGTTTTTGCACTTCTGATTTTTACTAATCTGTATTTTCTTTTCAATATTAGGATTGATTTGGATCTAGGGGGAAATTGATTTTCCCAGGTACGCCTCTCCTTTTAACCACACCGAGATCACTCGAGGTCTCATTCCTCCGGCATTTTTTTTGAGTGATCAAATTGCACCTAGATCCCAATCAGTTTTTTTATGTATGCTTTGATCCCGTTTTTTCGGCGTGAATCGCGATGTCTTTTGCCGGGCCATCCGATCCACTGTCGATGAACGGGGACAACCCATTCACCAAACTTTATTGTCACAGTTTTATATGTATATATACTAAAATTCAATGTTCTACAACAAAACAAGCCGTTTTTGCGTAACAATAGTAGTTCGTGTTATACAGCACCGTCGAGCGCTGTGCACACCTTGAAATCTTCCATGGCAGTACCTTTCGTGTAAATAACTACTTAAGGTTAACAGATGAAGTTGAAATTGTGTATGTGTACAATATAGTTCTGGTCGGCTAACACATTAGCCTATTTAGAATCTGATATAGTCAATTAATTTAAAAAGTCAGCTCTTTTCTGACATTGCGCATGCCTTATCTACTAACAGCCAGAAAATTGTGTAAACGGTTAGTCCTAACTATAAATGAAGCTCACCTAATATACTTCAAATTCCAAAGCCCCTTGGAGCGATGTTCACAACAAAACAACTCTTGCATGGCGATTACTTTCCCTTCGTAGGCAAGGGCAAAGGAATCGATTTTACCGAATATTATTGCTAAGGGATAAAATCTAGTTGATGAATAAGTAGGCTCTTTTCGAAACCACTTGAGTTACAACTATTAAACTCTCTTTCATGAAATTGGAAAGGGACGTTCTTGAGGAATTTCTAGAGTTGCAAATGGTGGTTGAAAAGTGATTTAGCACTGCGGACAAGATATGCAGAATCAGAGTGTGCTTTCAGTGCAATAGTGACATTCCACAGTTAGCTCTTTTTAGTCAAAGAGCTAACTTACAAAGAAGCCTTCCAAAAAATGCTGCCCACTGGCAATAATAAACTTTTTTAAACACCACATGCATTTCATTGATGAGACGATTGTTCCTACAGGAGATGCCTGTGCATGGAACACATCATTACTCGTAGTCATCACAATCGAACAATCTCCTACACACGCCTAAAACATAACTGCACAGTTTTAATGTACGTACATCTACAGGCTCTCGAACCAGGCGTTTTTAATTGTATGATATGTTTCGATCGTCAAGCGATAATCATCAGATCCTGTTCACGTGGGATAAGATAAGGTTCGGAGTTTACGTATTACAACTGTGTACAACAATATTTACAATGTATTGTTACGGCTGTGAGTTTGTTTCATCGCTCGCCGCATGAGTCACAACTTCCCCAGGGCTGGGCTGCTCTGCCTCAGTGTATTGCGTGCGCCTTATGCAACAGGACTACTAGGACAAAGGGATGGTCCAGAATATTCGTGACCCAGCCAGCGATGGAAACCTCGAGAAGCCGTGAACCCTGGATAGGTCTAGAAGCATTTATTGAGTCACCGGCCTGCTATATAAGAGTGACCTGTCAAGCGGTGTGTGTGTTTTTCGAGCTAGTGCGAGCGTTTATTCTGAGCGACAGAAGTGTGGTGACTTGCGAAACCCCTAGTGAAGCCGATTCTCTTGACAGCGAGGGAGTGAGAAGCATACAGGGGACTGCCTGTGTTTTGAGCGAGTGCGATTTCACTGAGCGACAGCCATATTGTGGCGAAGTGCCGTGCGAGTTACGAAATCCAGTGACATTGTTTCCCAGCTTGTGAACAGCGAAGCAGCGTGTAGCAGGTTATCGTAAGTAACTGTAGTTTGTGTACATAAGGAAGCGGTGCAGGTATTCCACGGGTCTCTATGGTGGAGAATTAGCTGCATGACTAAGTGAAAGGGGCAAGAGCGCTCAAGGGAGAGACTTGAGGAAACTGGAGTAAGGTTCTAATTGCTTGTATTTGCTGTTGAGTGGTGTATCTTTCTGGCCGCAATAAAGTTAATTATTTCTTTAAAGGAACAATCTGTGTTGTGCTTCAACCCACCGTAATCCAGTTAACAAAAGTGCCACTAGGGGGGTGGCACGTAACAACTGGTGTCAGACGCCGGATTATGAACTCAAACACAAGCACAACACCTGACGGTCCTGGTTTCAAAACCCGAGCAGGTCATTTTTTTTTAATTTTCCTGATAAAAATTATCCTGTCTTTACAAGACAAACATCTAAAATGGAAGCGCAATTTGCACCATTGCTAGAAAAGGTAAGTGGCATGGAAGCCAAGATGGAAGACGGCCAGAAGAAGATGGAGAACGGCCAGAAGAAGATGGAGGACGGCCAGAAGAAGATGGAGGACGGCCAGAAGAAGTTAGCCGAGGACCTAACTGCCAAACTAGAAGACGGCCAGAAGAAATTAGTCAAGGACCTGAAGGATGACCTGAAGAAGATGGAAGACGGCCAGAAAAAGATGGAGGACGGCCAGAAGAAGTTAGCCGAGGACCTAACTGCCAAACTAGAAGACGGCCAGAAGAAGATGAAAAACGGTCAAAATAAGCTAGCGGAGGACCTGAAGAGGATAGAGGACGGCCAGAAGAAGATGGAAGACGGTCAGAATAAGTTGACACAGGACCTGAAGAAATTAGAACTGGGTCTGCGTGAGGAAGTCACGGCAGTGGAAAAGAAGTTCGACGCCTTACAAGTGGAAGTTGCCGAGCTGCGTCAACGCCCGCTGATGGGGGTGGAGGAGAAATTCAACGCCTTACAAAAGGAAGTTGCCGAGCTGCGCCAACGCCCACTGACGGGGGTGGAAGAGAAATCCAACGCTCTACAAGAGGAAGTTGCCGAACTGCGCCAACGACCGCCCACCGTTACACCGGGAATATCAGGAACGGGACATAGCAGAGTGACGCCCCCAACCTTCGACGGAAAGGTCCCGTGGAGCACTTACTAACGTCAGTTCGAGGCGGCCTGTTCCATAAATAACTGGAACAACACAGAAAAGGCTACAGCTCTCATTGTAGCGCTGAGAGGTGACGCCCTTAACGTCCTTCAGGCCATCCCGACTGGATCCCAGGACTACGCTACACTGATCGCCCATATGGAGTCCCGATATGGAGATAGCCATCTTCAGCAGGCCTACCAGATGCAGCTCCGGTCCCGGGTACAGAAGAACGCGGAAACCCTGCAGGAGTTCGAGATGGACATCGCACGCCTCGTAAGGCTCGCCTATCCAACAGCGCCGGCCGACTTTCTGGAACAGATTGCGACGCAGACCTTCACCGATGGGCTACGGGACTCGGACACTCAACAGGCGCTGCGACTCGCGCGCAATAAGACCCCGGCAGATGCGCTGAGCCACGCACTTGAGTTCGAGACGGCAAAACAGGCATCTAGAATGCACGCGCGGGTGCGTCAAGTGGACGTCGACGAACCAGCAAAAACCAACGAGACCAAGCCCCTGGCCGACGAATTGATGGAGGCGCTAAGCCGTTTCTTCAATAGTCGCGGCACTACCAGCAACAACACAGCCGAAAGACAACCGGAGAGGCGGCCCGGAAGAGGACTACCGACCTGCTGGGCCTGTGGTAAGAAAGGCCACCTGAGCAAGGACTGCGGTGATCGCCGCCGCCGAGGGTATCCGACGGGAAATCAGTCGTCTGAAAACCGCGCGGCCCAGGGAAACGAGTACTAGCCAGCCTTGGGGGGCAAAGGTAGGCTTGTGACAGTCGTCAAGCCCCGGCAGTCCAAGTGCGTGTGACGAAGTTACGGATGGACAATAGCAGCCTGATGGTCGACGGAGTCGTCAACGGAGTGAGCTGGCCCATGCTGATCGACACGGGAGCGTCGAGGACCATCGTCAATCCCACCGTGATCCCGAAGTGGAGAGTGCAACCCACACAAAGGAACCTCCAGCTAATAACCGCGACCGGAGAGACCGCACCAGTACATGGCGAAGCATCACTGGAGCTCGACATTGGTCGACGGGCGGTGAAGCATCAAGTGCTTGTGGCTGACGTATCAAACGAAGTAATCATCGGACTGGACTTCCTGGACCAGAACAACATCATCTTGGACCTGAGTACCAACACTCTGCACTTCGGAGGTGA
Source organism: Meconema thalassinum (assembly GCA_946902985.2). Lineage (NCBI taxonomy): Eukaryota > Metazoa > Arthropoda > Insecta > Orthoptera > Tettigoniidae > Meconema > Meconema thalassinum. The sequence continues at coordinate 349,820,072 of OX336389.2, forward strand.
GGAACTTGCTTTGCAACCAGCACACGAGGCCGTCACCGCACGACGAGTAAGACTGAGAGAGGACGTCATCGTTCCCGCCAGGACGTAGGTCAGCGCCGCCGTAATTGTCGACGGAACTGCTGAGGGAGTGGCGGCTGTCATCGAGCCAAAATATGAGGACATCCAGACAAAATGTTTGCTAGTTGCCAAGACCCTCATCAACACGTCGTCTCGGCCATACGTCCGCCTGTCCAACCTGAACGACTACGACATTACGGTTCACCGGGCACCAACCTAGGAGTCTGCGAGCCCGTTACCTGGATTGCCCGCATCACAGATATGACGGACGGACACCTGCAGACGGACAACCGAAGAAGACGCGCACTGCCAGAAGAACTACAGAAGCTGTACCAAAGATCCCAGGACCATTTAGACGAGGAACAATCACGCCAACTTCAGGACCTGCTACGCGAATTCCAGGACGTCTTCTCCGTGGGGAGCAAAGACTTCGGCCGGACAAGCTTGGTCCAGCACAGAATCGACGTTGGGGACAGCGCACCGATTAGGGCCCCATTCCGACGTGTCCCGCTCGCCAAGCAAGCCGAAGTCGACCGGATGGTAGTAGAGATGAAGGAGCAGGGGTGATCGAGCCATCACATAGTCCTTGGAGTTCTCCGGTCTTGCCTGTGAAGAAGAAGGACGGTTCCACCAGGTTCTGCGTGGACTACAGGCGGGTGAACGACGTCATGAAGAAGGACAGCTACCCTCTACCCCGGATCGACGACACGCTGGACACCATATCAGGATCAAGGTGGTTCTCCACCTTGGATTTGAAGAGTGGCTACTGGCAGGTGGAGGTCCACCATAAGGAGAAAACGGCGTTCTCTGTGGGCAGTGGGCTCTGGCAGTTCACCGTCATGCCATTCGGTCTGTTCAACGCCCCTGCGACCTTCGAAAGGCTAATGGAGTCCATTCTGAGGGGACTACACTGGAAGACCTGCCTGGTCTACCTATACGACGTCATCGTTCTGGGAAAAAGCTTCGAGGAGCACTACAGCTACCTGAAGGAGATCTTGATGAAGCTACGGGCTGCCCAGCTGAAGTTGAGCCCCAAGAAGTGTCAGCTCTTCCAGAAGCAGGTCCAGTACCTTGGGCATATTGTCTCCGAGGAAGGGGTGCGCACCGACCCAGAAAAGACCGCATCTGTGAGGGAGTGGCCAGTTCCGAAGGACAAGTCCCAACTACGAAGCTTCCTGGGACTCTGCACTTATTACCGTCGCTTCGTAAGAGGATTCGCCGACATCGCCAAACCACTGCATCGACTGACTGAGAAGGACCAACTCTTCACATGGACAGCAGAATGCCACCGTGCCTTCGAACAACTCAAGCAGGCTCTGTGCACCACGCCTATTCTGGCCTACCCCAGACCTGGAACAAGGTTCATCGTCGATACCGATGGCAGCGACTTTGGTATAGGGGGAATCCTGTCGCAAATAGTGGACGGCGAGGAGAGAGTAGTGGCCTACTTCAGCAAAGCCTTGTCAAAGCCAGAGAGGAACTACTGCGTCACCAGGAAGGAACTGCTCGCCATCATGAAGACCATCGAACACTTCCACAAGTACCTGTACGGGCAAGAATTTCTCATCAGGACTGACCATGCATCCCTACGGTGGCTCCTGAACTTCAAACAGCCCGAGGGTCAACTCGCGCGGTGGTTAGAGAGGCTTCAACAGTACAACTTCGAGATCCAGCTCAGGAAAGGCCAACTACATTCTAATGCCGACGCCCTGTCACGAAGACCGTGTCCCGAAGACAGCACCTTCTGTACTAGGAGGGAGGAGAACACCGGGATATAGTGCCGACGGACTACTGTGGAACTTCAAGGGAACTGGAGCCGCGAATCTTTCACGCGGGCACAAGCAGAAGATGATGACCTGGGACTGATAGCCGAATGGAAGAGGGCCTGTGTCCCCAGACCCGGGTGGAACATTAGGAGTGACTGCAGCCCAAAGTTTAAGTCCTACTGGGCGCAGTGGGACTCACTGATTGTAAGGGATGGCCTCATCTGCCGCGCCTGGGAGAGCACCGACGGGAAGACATCTCGGGAACAAGTCGTCGTTCCAAAGGCTATGACGGAGGAAGTCCTGAAGGAAGTCCATGGAGGATCATCTGGTGGACACCTAGGGATAAAGAAGACCCTGGAGAAGCTGAGAGAGCGGTTCTACTGGATCGGATACCGAACTGACGTGGAGAACCACTGCGCGAGGTGCCACGATTGCGCAGCCAGCAAGGGCCCAGGACGAGGACGACGGGGTCCACTGAAGACCTACAACGTGGGCGGCCCCATGGAGAGATTGGCCATCGATGTTGCTGGGCCATCCCCGTTAAGCGAGGCAGGGAACCGCTACATATTGGTCGTCAGCGACTACTTTACCAAATGGCCAGAGGCGTATGCGCTCCCTAACCAAGAAGCCGCGACGATCGCAGAGGCCCTGGTGAAGGAATTCGTCAGCCGGTACGGAGTACCCCTGGAGCTGCACTCCGACCAAGGGAGGAACTTCGAGTCGCAGGTGTTCCAGAACCTATGCCAGCTGCTGGGAATCCGGAAGACAAGGACAACGCCGCTACACCCTCAGTCCGACGGGATGGTAGAGCGATTCAATCGCACCATCGAGAACCATCTCCGAATAGTCGTCAGCGAGCACCAGAGGGATTGGAACAAACATCTTCCACTATTACTCCTGGCCTACCGCGCCGCCGTGCATGAAGCCACCGGGTGCCCACCAGCCCGGGCCATGTTTGGGAGGGAGCTCCGTCTACCTGTCGATCTTGCCTTCGGCCGACCTGGGAATGATCCGGTCCCGGTAACCCAGTATTTTTAAGAACTGGTCGACCAACTGGAGGACATGCACGCGTTCGCGAGGAGGAAACTGCGGATCGAGACCGACCGAATGAAGACCCGATACGACCAACAGGCGGATGCCGGCGGATTCCACGAGGACGACCTGGTCTGGCTCATCAACCCATTACGGAAGAAAGGCATGTCACCCAAACTGCAGAAGTCCTGGGAGGGCCCGTACCGAGTCGTGAAATGGATCAACAATGTCGTCTACAGGATCCAGCGGAGCCCGAGGGCGAAGATGAAGATCGTACATCGAGATCGCCCGGCAGCCTACGGAGGGACACAGACGGACCAATGATTGATCGGGACGATCAGCCTTTTAGGAAGGGGGTGGTGTTACGGCTGTGAGTTTGTTTCATCGCTCGCCGCATGAGTCACAACTGCGCCAGGGCTGGGCTGCTCTGCCTCAGTGTATTGCGTGCGCCTTATGCAACAGGACTACTAGGACAAAGGGATGGTAGTAGTGGTTTTGTGAGAGTTCTACACCCACCTCCACCTCCCCACCTCACAAGATGGCGGCGGCACTATATCTCTCGAACGCATGGTCGGATTTTGACGAATGAGGTGTTGTTGAACTCGGGCTGACACCCCCTTTCCAATGGACAACATATTTCAACCCCAAAAGTAAAATCTACCCTACTAGGTGGCAGTGGCGGATCCAGAGGTTCACCTCGGAGGGGGCACTCTTAAGATTTCAGAGTAGCTAGAGAAAATATGTAATAAAATTACTAAATTTGTATTTAATCTACACACACTACACATAACATTCAACCACCAGATTTTATAATTCTACAAGAAATTCATTATATTAAAATGGTTTATTGGTTTCAGTTTCAATAAGACAAGTCATTGTCATTACGTAAAAAAAACTTTTTAATTCTACAGAATATGTACATTTCCACATTTTAATGCACATTACACAGTCTAATATCTATTAAAACATTTGCAATCATAGTGACAATCTGAAGACAATATACAAGTCTACTACACAAATATTACAAAATATGTACATAGTATCAACATTGTCAGTCACTGAGTCACTACTAGTCACATAAATATAAATACGAAAAACAATTGTATGAATACTGATTGGGATTCTATTTGGTGACCATCCTAGGCAAAATACCTGCCTATTACAAAATAAAATCCAGGGCGATCCTTCGTTTCCCTCCTTTAGAGAAACGTTCTAGAACTTTTTCAACGTCAACATTTATATCACGGTGAACAAATAACAGACAAAAGCCATTCAACCTTTCCTCTGTCATTCGCGTTCGTAGCCATGATTTAACAAGTTGCAGGCTGCTGAAAGATCTCTCTGCACTTGCAACACTGACAGGCAAAGTGAGAAGTATTTCCAAGAAGCGTCGAATAGTTGGAAATAAATCAATGTCGCAAGAATCAATCACATCAAGCACATTTTCTGGAAATGGGTGGCCTTGTTTACTCTCTCTGTTCCACTTTTCCTTCCAAATACACATGTCACCATCTAGAACAGTAGCAACAGTTCTGCCATCTTGGACACCTTCTTGAAGAAGAGGGCTGTAACAATCAACAAGAGCTTTTATCCTTGTCTCGAAGTCACCGTCACCATTCTTCAATATGAAAATAGGCACACAAAAAAAGGCGCAAATCATAACACTGTAATGAATTCTGTGAGAATCGTTGCTCCAGGTCAGTTATGACATTGTCCAACAATGGAATGTAAATGGATTTCCTGTAGAATTCCCCGGTGCTGTTGGTGTCGTAGTTTGCTCTGTGCATTTGTCTTGCAGCAAGGCGTGGCATTGTGAGGTCAACTCCTAGCTGAGTAGCTGTACATGTGGCATCTTTGTGCAATACTGAAAAATATTTCTCACTATCCTGTCTCAGTGCACGCAGTGTAGCCAGTGTATCCTGTACAGCAACAGAGGCTCCTCTCAAATCAAGCGAAGGGGACTGTAAATGACGACTAAGTGGCAGAGTACGCTTAAGTACATCGATCAAGCTAATTAATGAAAAAATGAATTCTGTGCTGCATACAGAGTTGGTATAGAGCACAGCTTTTTTTGCAGACTCAGATTCGAACCACTCGCTGATTTCTGCCAAGGCTTCTACAATTTTTGGCAAGGCATTAAAAAAAAGATAACAGCATCATGCCTTTCAACCTAGCGAGTTTCACACAAGCGTATAAGTTGGGAGCCTACATGAGCTTTCAAGACAGCATTTTTCTTAGCAGACTGACTGAAGAAAGCAATAACTTCTTTCATAAGAGCTGTAGCATTCCTTACACTCTGAACCTTTGATGATTTTGAGATAGAATTATTTAATGCATGATTGTAGCACGATACATGCTTGGCGTTCATAGCAACCCGGAGAATTTCTGACACAGCACCACATTTCTCGGAAGTCATAACTGCACATCCGTCTGTACCTACACCAACACAGTAGTTGAGATCAAGACCAAGGTCCTTTGTGTAGTCAATAACTCTCCGGGCTAAAGCATTTCCTGTTAACCTTACTTCTTTTCGAACTACATCTTGACCTTGATTATCTGCATTCTGCAATGATTGAAATGCATCTACAAAGAATAGGAAATCTTCCCTTACAGTGCTGTTATATACATATCTAACTATAAGTGTCATTTGCTCGACATGTGCTCTGTCTGTTGTTTCGTCAAAAATTATTGACCAGTACTTAGCATTCTTAATTCTTTCAATAATCACATTAGAAATTTCTTCTGCACAGCAATTAATTAGGACATTTTGTGTAGTCTTACTGATGTAAGTAGCACGAGAAGAAGCATTCTGTAAATGTTCCTTTAGTTTTGTGTCCCCAGCCTGAATTCGAAAGTTAAGCAACGACCTAAAATTACCTTCGTTGTTTACAGCTGTCGATTCGGAATCTAAACACAGTTCCCCATCGTCCCTGTGACCTCTAAAAGAGATATTTTGACGCCCCATAAATATAACCGTCTCTATTATTGGGCGTAGCCTGGCACGATTTTCTTCAACTAACAGTAGTCTCTGAGAACTAATTTGATTTAGAATTTCTTTTTCAGGAGCTTTGTATATCCTGAGGAAATCCTTGGCTGATGCAACACAAATTTGGTGGTAGTTACTTCTTTCGTGCGATTCTAAGTATCCATCTTTTGCTGTGAGGTCTTTAAAAGTTGTAAGAGCCTCCGTTACAAGTCTGTTAACTTTGACACCTTTGTTGTGTCCTACTTTCTCTTGTGCGAAAAGAGCACAGTATTTACAAAATAAACCTTTACTGACATCAGAGTATACCAGCCAATGGTGTTTATCAATGTGCGATTTAGAAAGATACCGTTTAACAATTTTCCCCTCGCCTTTTGAGTGTGTTGAGTACGGGTAGGAATAGTTATCCGTCGGATGCCATGGCTTTTCAAGGAGCAGACACTTGGTGAAATCATCTACTTTTTCCCAGCATGGAGTCCTATATCATTCAGGTTCTTTGGTGCTGACTCTGTAAGAACATCCTTTGGACGTGCTTCGAAGGTTGTGGACTCACCGTGTGAACTGCTGTCTGTCGTAAGATCCTTAGATGTAGAAGGCTCACAGAGGACTGTTTCACTCGTAACTGCTCCTAAGAAATAATTAATTAAATAAATTATTATGTACAAATTTGTTGATTTTTTAGAAATGAGTGGCGTTAGGCCATATTGGAATGTTAATTTAAATTCTTACAGCGTCCCTGCATTATTAATCATTGTTTAAATATGTACAGTTTGTTAAACTGTCAAAGGAAAATAATTACTATAAGTTATGGTGGTGTGAGAGTTCACTGGCTTTATGAATGCAGAGCCTTAAGATAGAATTAAACAAACTTGTATTTTCGTTATTACCTTTGTTAGTGACAGCATGAAGGCATTCATCATGATGATGCTGAGATTTGTCGTCTTGTGACTGATGTCGTATACTCTTTTTTGGAATCAGTTGAAAGTACGAGTCGATCTTATTTATGTTCGTCCGCTTGTTTTTTCGGAAATCCTATAAAAAAACGTGTCACACAATACAGTAATACACATTATGGATAAAGTATCAAAATGGCTATAGGTCCATGCACTAGCGCTATCAACATATAACTTACTTCCTTTTCATTTACATTACATGTAGCTAGAAATCCCTGGCTCTGAACTTATTTTATTAAATAAGGAACTAAGTAAGCATAAACAAAATAAAAGAACTAATACATATGAATTCTAATTACGTACCATAATCTCTCCAGAAATAATTTCACGTAATACGTCACAAAATGTCTAAACGAAGCACAGGCGTAGAGAACTCACACAAGGCTGCAAGTCCGCTTCAACAATGTCGCGCCGTTGCGGATTGTCGAGACGTGTAAACAGGTAGCCTGGTGGAAGGGATAAACCTCCGCTCCAATGACGTAGTTGGTGTACCCCTTCTTCCCCTTAACCCATTTCACCCGTACATTCCACGGCTGCCTTGCAATATTAGGAGAGCTGACAGGCCGGCCACGGCCAGTCAAATAGTCAAGTAGTATAGGAAGGCGCTCCATGGCACAAAGGATTATGAAATATATTTCTACTTCTACCTGTCCTAAACATAAAAAATTATGTCGATCTAGCGATTATATTAACAGTGTTGCCATTACATACTATATGATAACAAACATTGAACACATTCATGAATGCAGGCAATAGAGCAAAGATTTTACTTGCAGTGCAGTTTGCAGAAACAATCATTTTTATCGGCAACATCAATGTAGCAGACAACTGGTCTTTCGGGGGGGGGGGGCACTTGCCCCTGGTGCCCCCCCCCCCCTGGATCCGCCACTGCTAGGGGGTGAAATTGTAATTTTTTAGAGAATCTCTCTTTCCAATTGCAACATGTGAGAGTTTGAATGCCGATATGGATTTAAATGTTGTTCCACATAAAGTTAATGTGTACGGTGGATAGCCACTATGAATTAACATGCTTATTTGTTATTTATGCATGCCCACTCATGGCTTTTGTAAGAGGGTGGGAGAGCGGATCCCTGTGGACGGGTCTTTGTGGACGAGTCCCCTGTGGACGGGTCCCTGTGGACGGGTCATTGTGGACGGCACATTGTTGACGGGTCCTTGTTGACAGGTCCTTGTGGACAGGTCCTTGTTGACAGGTCCTTGTGGACGAGTCCTTGTGGATGAGTCCTTGTTGATGAGTCCCTTTGGACTTATCCCTTTAGACCGGTCCCTTTGGACTGATCCCTATGGACTGGCCCATGGTCTCTAATGCTATGATGAAATTAAACGTTGTTCCACATGAAACGCATGTGTAGAGCCGATTGCTACTATGAATTATCATGTTTGTTTTTTTGTTTTTTACGCATGCGCACTTGTTTTTTTTTGTAAGCGGGCGGTGTTTTTGAATAATGATTTATAGATGAGTTATTTTTAAAAAAATTACCAAGAGATCCAAAACTAATAGGTCATTAGCCTTTTAATATCTCATGAATCAATAAGGCTAGGGACCTGTATGAGAGGTCGTTGGACTTGAGGTGACATTCTGTTTTTGAATATATTATTTATTTATGTCAAAAGGGCCTAACTGCACTTTTGTTAATATCTCGCTAACTAATAATCAGAGAGGGTCAAGTGAGGTGTCATGTGACTCAAGATGGTCAACCCTTTTCCATGACCAATGAATTTACCCAAAAGACCTAAAACAGCATGGTCATTGACCTATGATTTTATAAACTAATAATCGGAGAGGGTCAAGTGAGGTGTCATAGGACTTAGAATGGTTATCCCTTTCCCATGACCAATGAATTTACTCCAAAAATCCAAAACAGTAAGGCCATTGACCTGAGATTTTATAAACTAATATGGGGTCGATAACCTAGATGTTAGACCCCTTAAAACATCAATTATTATTATTATTATTATTATTATTATTATTATTATTATTATTATAAACTAATAATCGGATATCAACATGTGAGGTTTCATAGGACTTAGAATGGTCAACCCTTTCCCATAGCCAATGAATTTACCCAAAATACCCAATATATCAAGGTCATCGACCCGAGATTTTATAAACTAATCATCGGATACGAACATGTGAGATGTTTACCATGTGTGATGAAACATAGCTTGGTAGAGAAAGAATTAGTGTAGGCTACATGTATGGTGACTGACAAGTCTTTTACCATTGGAACTTGTTTTCAGATCAAACTGCAGTACAGAGAGAGTATAGGTTGCAGGTATGGGTTAATAAATGACAAACGGTGTACACAAACTCTGATTTATCGATTCAAGAATTAAGAGTAGACTACCTTTAATTGATTGGTTAAAGAGGATAGCTAAAACACAAAATAGTGATTACATTGTACTAAACCGAACCAAACCTAACTGAAAACAAGCCAAGGGTTTAAGTGTAAAACTTGTGGGTAAATGTGGTCATTGGTAATGTCAAAAAGGAAAGGGATAACGCTCTACCTATAGAGGGTAAGGTTTTTAAATGTATTTTTTTTGAAATTTTGACAAGGGGCCTAACTATACTTTTGTTGATATTTCCTGAACCCATGATGGGATTTTGACCTGTGAGGTGTCGTTGGACTTGGGCAGACACTCTCTTTTTGAATGTATTTTTGACATTTTAACAAAGGGCCTTACTTTTGTTAATATCTCGCGAACCAATAAGGCTAGGGACTTGTATGTGGGGTCCTAGCACTTCGGGGTGACGCTCTGGTTTTGAATATATATTTAATGTTTGTCAAAAGGGCCAAACTGCACTGTTGTTAATATCTCGATAACTAATAATGGGAGAGAGTCAAGTTAGGTGTTATAATACTTAGGATGGCCAACCCTTTCCCATGACCAACGAATTTACCTCAAATATTCAAAACAACGGAGTCATTGACCTGAGATTATATAAACTAATCATCGGATATCAACATGTAAGGTGTCATCAGACTTATAATGGTCAACCCTTTCCCATGACCAATGAATCTACCTAAAATATCCAAAACATTAAGGTCATTGACCTGAGATTTTATAAATTAATAATTGGATACGGACATGTGAGTTGTTTACCGTGAGTGATGAAACATAGCTAGGTAGAGAAGGAATTAGTGTAGGCTACATGTATGGTGAATGACAAGTCTTTCTCTATTGGAACTTGTTTTCAGATCAGACTGTAGTAAGAGAGAGTATAGGTTGCAGGCATGGGTTAATAAATGACAAACGGTGTACACAAAATCTGATTTATTGATTCAAGAATTAAGAGTAGACTATCTTTAATTGATTGGTTAAAGAGGATAGCTAAAGAAACAAAATGGTGACTACATTGAACTAAACTGAACCAAGCTGAATCAAACCCAACCAAACCGAACCAAACCTAATCGAAAACAAGCCAAGGGTTTAAGTGTAAAACTTGTGGGTGAATGTGGTCATTGGTAATGTCAAAAAGGAAAGGGATAACGCTCTACCTATATAGGGTAAGGTAAACCTAGAGCATGGTGCTAATCCACACGCCCAAGTATATGAACCACACACAACTATCCTATGCAGTTTTTATGGGTTGACTGTTAAAACTTGCTCAGTGGTTACTGGGACAAGATGGTCGCTACACACAACAAGCTTTTAAATACCTGAGGCTAATAATCTATACACACACTCACACACACTTGTTCTAAACTAAACTGTCTTGCTGACAGAGCTCACACAGTAGGTAAATGACAGAAATGCTTGGCTAACAGAAATACAATCATTTTCGGTTGTCTAATGTTACCAGCTAAACATAACGTGCTATAGTGGTGAGCACATGTGCCTCTTTCACTGGAGATCCTAACTCGATTTTTAGCTCTAAGGCTTAGAACGAATCAAACTAAGAAAAAAGGGTATGGTGACGCAGTGGTTAAACTGTTAGCCTTTCACTAAGGTAGACTAGGGTTTGATTTTAGGTTAATATACATGTCATAAACAAACAAATAAAAAGCAGAGATAATGTTTAAAACTGATTACACTTGTCTCTTTTCAAATTATTACTTAGATTACAAATACAAACGTGGACTGGGTTTGACATACAGTTAATGCTACCTATCACTTACTTAGACTGTAAGAAAGCCAAACAAGCAAAAGGCGTAGGTAGAGCAGTGGTAAAATCGCTATGTGTAGAGAAATACCTAACGGTTTTATGAACTGGCAAAGGTATGTCGCATAAACAGTGCAGGATACAATCCAGCAACCATAATTTTTATCTTGTGGACAAGAGAAAACATATATAGAGAGAGAGATATATATAGAAAGCTTGTGTATGTGTGGGTAGCATTGGTTGTTTGACCAGAGAAAATACGGTGAGGTAGGGTGGGGAGAGGGAGAATTAGCACTTATATATGAATGGAAAATAGATTTTTTTCAATCGTTTTGTTTTTCAAACGCAGTGGTAGATAGTCGTTATTTTGTAAAACATTCTTACTTGCAGTAGTAATAAGCCTCTATGGTTCCGCTAACACATAGATAGACTGTATTATTGCCATGGTCAAGCACTCACATTAAGATCATTTACAAAATCATAAAATGAAAAATAAAAAAATCTTGATTTGGAAATATTGTTTTTCAACATACACAAAATAAATATATAAAAAATTTGTAAACAGCAAAATGGAAAATCCATGTTTCCATGTAGACAAAATTTAAAAACCTTAAACGGACATTTAAGAAAATATATGCAAATGGGAAATTGACAAATGTGTAAATATGAAAATGGAAAAATCCATGTTTCCATATCATGAAATTGAAAAACATCAAACTGTCATTAAAAAAAATGCAAATGGAAAATTAACAAATTGCAATATGTGAAATGTGAAATTGAACAATTGGCTATCATTATTTTTTTTTTAAATAGAACATGGTGCTCTATGGTTGAGGTGTGAATCAAACCCTCTCTACTTATTTGGACCACTCGAGACTGAGTAGACTAGTTTTAGTTGTCATACCACTTTTAAAAGTTTGTGTTAAATCTAGGAATTGAACCCAAGAGCTTGTAGGGGAGATCCAAGGTTATAATATGTTAAACAGATAGCAGTGAATGTAGGGTGTGGTAGTTATATAGAGATGAGACGTTTCGCTCGGGGCAGGGAGGCATGGAGATCTGCATCAAACCAGTCAAAAGACTGACGACTCAAACAACAACATGTAGAGCTCACTAAAATAATGTTGTGTAACGGTAAATGTTAGTCGACGAACAGTAATGCATTACTAAAACCCATGACACGATACCTAAGAGCTTTTCTAAAATTATTTTAAAATGCCTTTAACCCTATATTAAACAGCCAGTTCACAAGACTCATAACTGCAATGTTATGGTCAAACAAAACAAAATCTATATTTCAAAACAAACAAGTGGTTTAGTCAATGTATACTGGAAAAAGTTTTATAAACACTCAAGTCCACAATAGTAATTAAATTAGTAACTGTCAGATTGACCGAGTGGTTATGGTGTTTGACTTAAGTTCAAATTTTCTGTACAAGAAAGCAAGGGTTCGAATCCCTTACCTGATATAACTATTGCCTCAACATGGCTTGACCACACTGTATTATTGTGTACTCGGTACACAAACCATAGATAGAGTGTATTGTTTAAGGTCACTCTCTTTGCGAACATAGTCAGAGACTGTTGATGGTTAACAATTGTATTAATAGTGGGATATAGGGATAGCAATTAAGAAAAACAGACAATACCCATACACTATTTTTATTTATTTAATGTAAGTACTTGTACAATAGTTATATACAAACTACAACTCTCTTTTGTCTATTACTATCTAGTCCTTTTCGATCCACTTGCATATCAAGGCAGATGACTTTGTAGTTCAGCCCCTTAAAACAACAACAACACTACCTCTTGCATAGTCTGTGATGTTGATGACTCTTGAGGCGTGGAAGATGGATACAACATAACTTTTACAACAGGGGTTAAACGTTGCTCAACAAACAATGCACTATTTTGAGTAGCAACATCTTTCTCTTGTACTAACTTATTAGCATTCTGATGATTTTTTGCCAACACCATCAGTGTTTTGTCTGGAGCACTACATTGATGATCACTCACACTTAAAACCTCACCATTTCTACTTTTCATATTGCCTCGACATCTTGTTGACCTCTGTTTTGAGCATCGCCAGAATATTATTCCTTTTACATTTTGTCGTCTATAGTTATAAGAGTAGCCTTTATAGAGTACACGTTGTTTACCTCGGCTAGTTGTAGTAAGTTCCATAGTAGTAACTAACCTGTTAGTATGATTTGCACAAGGTTATCTCTGTTCTGGTAATAGAATTATTTAGCGTTGGCTTTTATATTTAATATGTACAGTTTAAAGTGATAGAAAAATGGTAGAAACGTGGTAGCAAAGTGGTAGACAATTGGTAACATAGTGGTAGAAAAGTGGTAGCAAAGTGGTAGCAAAGTGGTAGAAAAGTGGTAGAAAAGTAGTAGAAAAGTGGTAGCAAAGTGGTAGAAAGGTGGTAGCAAACTAGAAAAGTGGTAGAAAAGTGGTAGAAAAGTAGTAGAAAAGTGGTAGCAAAGTGGTAGAAAAGTGGTAGCAAACTAGAAAAGTGGTAGCAAAGTGGTAGTAAAGCGGTAGAAAAAATTACATGTATTGTTAAGAAATAGTTTAAGTGGTTACATGGATTCATTACACTATAATTTTAGCATCACGAAGCTCATTTTCTATATCCAAAAGTTCTTCATCATATTTAGTATGACCAGCCTGTTTACAGGTATGCAAGTACTGAAGCCGCTGGATTAGCTTACTGGGATTGTTCCAGTGAACAAATTTAACAAATGATTTTTTTGGGTGTAAACCATTATCATCATCATCATCATCATCATCATCATCACCATAATCATCATCATCATCATCATCATGGTTATCATCATCAAAATAATTATCATCAATATAATCATCATCACTATTACTATCTAATCCTTTTTGTTCATCTTGCAATGCAACAACATTTGGCATAGTTTGTGTTGTCTTTTGATAGTGTTAGAGGTTTCTTAGACGTTAACGACTGTCCTAACATGTCTTTTTCAGGAGATAATAAATGCTCTTTAACAAACAAAGCACTATCTTGAGCCACACTATTTTTTTCTTGGTCTTGCTTTTTTACCTTGGTTAGAGTATTTTGTCCATTTAAATGAGTATTATTTTGAGATTTACAATAAAGATCGATTGAAATACGTATGTTGGAGCCTTTTGTTTTAATCATTCCTCGACACATTTTAGATCGGCCAAGATGGCGGCCGTAGCTTAACTTAACCTAGCTTAACCTTACAAGATGGCGGCCGTAGCTTAACTTAACCTAGCCTAACCTAACAAGATGGCGGCCGTAGCTTAACTTAACCTAGCCTAACCTACCAAGATGGCGGCCGTAGCTTCACTTAACCTAGCCTAACCTGACAAGATGGCGGCCGTAGCCTAACCTAACCTAACCTAGCCTACGAGGTGTGATAAAAAGTTCCAAAAATGTGGCTGCGACTTAACCAAACCTAGCCTAGTCTAACCTAACCTAACCTACAAGGTGTGTTCAAAAAGTTTCAAAATGGCGGCTGTAGCTTTACTTAACCTAACCTAACCTAACTTAACCTAAACCTACGAGGTGTGATCAGAAAATTTTCAAAATGACGGCTGTAGGTTAACTTAACCTAGCCAAACCTAACCTAAACCTACGAGGTGTTATCATAAAGTTCCAAAATGGCGGCCGTAGCTTAACTCAACCTAACCTAACCCTACGAGGAGTGATCAAAAATTTCCAAAATGGCTGCCATAGCTTAACTGATTGATCCCTGTTGATTGACCCCTTTTGATTGATCTCTGTTGATGTATTCCTTTGGACTGGTTCCTGTTGACTAGCCCCCTTTGGACGGGTCCTTTTTGAAGGGGGTCATTTTTTTTACGGGTCCCGGAGGACGGGTCCTTGTTGACGGGTCCCTGTGGGCGGGTCCCCTTTGACATAATTTGGATAAAATGCAAGGGCCAGTCCATAGGGATCAGTCCAAAGGACCCGCCACAGGGACCCCCTTCAAAAAGGACCCGTCCAAAGGGGGCTAGTCAACAGGGACCAGTCCAAAGGAATACATCAACAGAGATCAATCAAAAGGGGTCAATCAACAGGGATCAATCAGTTAAGCTACGGCAGCCATTTTGGAACTTTTTGATCATTCCTCGTAGGGTTAGGTTAGGTTGAGTTAAGCTACGGCCGCCATTTTGGAACTTTATGATAACACCTCGTAGGTTTAGGTTAGGTTAGGTTAGGCTAGGTTAAGTTAACCTACAGCCGTCATTTTGAAAAAATTTTGATTACACCTCGTAGGTTTAGGTTAAGTTAGGTTAGGTTAGGTTAAGTAAAGCTACGGCCGCCATTTTGAAACTTTTTGAACACACCTTGTAGGTTAGGTTAGGTTAGACTAGGCTAGGTTTGGTTAAGTCGCAGCCATATTTTTGGAACTTTTTATCACACCTCGTAGGTTAGGTTAGGTTAGGTTAGGTTA
Organism: Meconema thalassinum; assembly: GCA_946902985.2. Classification (NCBI taxonomy): domain Eukaryota; kingdom Metazoa; phylum Arthropoda; class Insecta; order Orthoptera; family Tettigoniidae; genus Meconema; species Meconema thalassinum. The sequence continues at coordinate 349,835,455 of OX336389.2, forward strand.
GGTTAGGCTACGGCCGCCATCTTGTTAGGTTAGGCTAGGTTAAGTGAAGCTACGGCCGCCATCTTGTTAGGTTAAGCTAGGTTAAGTTAAGCTACGGCCGCCATCTTGTTAGGTTAGGCTAGGTTAAGTTAAGCTACGGCCGCCATCTTGTTAGGTTAAGCTAGGTTAAGTTAAGCTACGGCCGCCATCTTGGCCGATCTAAAAAGTGTCGAGGAATGATTAAAACAAAAGGCTCCAACATACTTATTTCAATCGATCATTATTGTAAATCTCAAAATAATACTCATTTAAATGGACAAAATACTCTAACCAAGGTAAAAAAGCAAGACCAAGAAAAAAATAGTGTGGCTCAAGATAGAGCTTTGTTTGTTAAAGAGCATTTATTATCTCCTGAATAAGACATGTTAGGACAGTCGTTAACGTCTAAGAAACCTCTAACACTATCAAAAGACAACACAAACTATGCCAAATGTTGTTGCATTGCAAGATGAACAAAAAGGATTAGATAGTAATAGTGATGATGATTATATTGATGATAATTATTTTGATGATGATAACCATGATGATGATGATGATGATGATTATGGTGATGATGATGATAATGATGATAATGGTTTACACCCAAAAAAATCATTTGTTAAATTTGTTCACTGGAACAATCCCAGTAAGCTAATCCAGCGGCTTCAGTACTTGCATACCTGTAAACAGGCTGGTCATACTAAATATGAGGAAGAACTTTTGGATATAGAAAATGAGCTTCGTGATGCTAAAATTATAGTGTAATGAATCCATGTAACCACTTAAACTATTTCTTAACAATACATGTAATATTTTCTACCACTTTACTACCACTTTGCTACCACTTTTCTAGTTTGCTACCACTTTTCTACCATTTTGCTACCACTTTTCTACTACTTTTCTGCCACTTTTCTACCACTTTCCTAGTTTGCTACCACTTTTCTACCACTTTGCTACCACTTTTCTACTACTTTTCTGCCACTTTTCTACCACTTTGCTACCACTTTTCTACCACTATGTTACCAATTGGCTACCATTTGTCTACCACTTTGCTGCCACGTTTCTACCATTTTTCTATCACTTTAAACTGTACATATTAAATATAAAAGACAACGCTAAATAAGTCTATTACCAGAACAGAGATAACCTTGTGCAAATCATACTAACAGGTTAGTTACTACTATGGAACTTACTACAACTAACCGAGGTAAACAACGTGTACTCTATAAAGGCTACTCTTATAACTATAGACGACAAAATGTAAAAGGAATAATATTCTGGCGATGCTCAAAACAGAGGTCAACAAGATGTCGAGGCAATATGAAAAGTAGAAATGGTGTGGTTTTAAGTGTGAGTGATCATCAATGTAGTGCTCCAGACAAAACACTGATGGTGTTGGCAAAAAATCATCAGAATGCTAATAAGTTAGTACAAGAGAAAGATGTTGCTACTCAAAATAGTGCATTGTTTGTTGAGCAACGTTTAACCCCTGTTGTAAAAGTTATGTTGTATCCATCTTCCACGCCTCAAGAGTCATCAACATCACAGACTATGCAAGAGGTAGTGTTGTTGTTGTTTTAAGGGGCTGAACTACAAAGTCATCTGCCTTGATATGCAAGTGGATCGAAAAGGACTAGATAGTAATAGACAAAAGAGAGTTGTAGTTTGTATATAACTATTGTACAAGTACTTACATTAAATAAATAAAAATAGTGTATGGGTATTGTCTGTTTTTCTTAATTGCTATCCCTATGTCCCACTATTAATACAATTGTTAACCATCAACATTCTCTGACTATGTTCGCAAAGAGAGTGACCTTAAACAATACACTCTATCTATGGTTTGTGTACCGAGTACACAATAATACAGTGTGGTCAAGCCATGTTGAGGCAATAGTTATATCAGGTAAGGGATTCGAACCTTTGCTTTCTTGTACAGAAAATTTGAACTTAAGTCAAACACCATAACCACTCGGTCAACCTGACAGTTACTAATTTAATTACTATTGTGGACTTGAGTGTTTATAAAACTTTTTCCAGTATACATTGACTAAACCACTTGTTTGTTTTGAAATATAGATTTTGTTTTGTTTGACCATAACATTGCAGTTATGAGTCTTGTGAACTGGCTGTTTAATATAGGGTTAAAGGCATTTTAAAGTAATTTTAGAAAAGCTCTTAGGTATCGTGTCATGGGTTTTAGTAATGCATTACTGTTCGTTGACTAACATTTACCGTTACACAACATTATTTTAGTGAGCTCTACATGTTGTTGTTTGAGTCGTCAGTCTTTTGACTGGTTTGATGCAGATCTCCATGCCTCCCTGCCCCGAGCGAAACGTCTCATCTCTGTATAACTACCACACCCTACATTCAAGGCTATCTGTTTAACATATTATAACCTTGGATCTCCCCTACAAGCTCTTGGGTTCAATTCCTAGATTTAACACAAACTTTTAGAAGTGGTATGACAACTAAAACTAGTCTACTCAGTCTCGAGTGGTCCAAATAAGTAGAGAGGGTTTGATTCACACCTCAACCATAGAGCACCATGTTCTATTTTTTTTAAATAATGATAGCCATTTGTTCAATTTCACATTTCGCATATTGCAATTTGTCAATTTTCCATTTGAATTTTTTTTTAATGACAGTGTGATGTTTTTCAATTTCATGATATGGAAACATGGATTTTTCCATTTTCATATTTACACATTTGTCAATTTCCCATTTGCATATATTTTCTTAAATGTCCGTTTAAGGTTTTTAAATTTTGTCTATATGGAAACATGGATTTTCCATTTTGCTGTTTACAAATTTTTTATATATTTATTTTGTGTATGATGAAAAACGATATTTCCAAAACAATTTTATTTTTATTTTTCATTTTATGATTTTGTAAATGATCTTAATGTGAGTGCTTGACCATGGCAATAATACAGTCTATCTATGTGTTAGCGGAACCATAGAGGCTTATTACTACTGCAAGTAAGAATGTTTTACAAAATAACGACTATCTACCACTGCATTTGAAAAACAAAACGATTGACAAAAATCTATTTTCCATTCATATATAAGTGCTAATTCTCCCTCTCCCCGCCCTACCTCACCGTATTTTCTCTGGTCAAACAACCAATGCTACCCACACATACACAAGCTTTCTATATATCTCTCTCTATATATATGTTTTCTCTTGTCCACAAGATAAAAATTATGGTTGCTGGATTGTATCCTGCACTGTTTATGCGACATACCTTTGCCAGTTCATAAAACCGTTAGGTATTTCTCTACACATAGCGATTTTACCACTGCTCTACCTACGCCTTTTGCTTGTTTGGCTTTCTTACAGTCTAGTATGTGATACTTACTTACTTACTTACTTCGTTGGCCACACGAACCGAAGTCGCTTCATTGCCTCACTCTTTAGCCTCTTCCATTGGTCTCTGTTGCTAGCCATGTTCTCGTTGGATCCCAGTGTCTCCAGGTCTTTCTTGACTCCATCCATCCACCTCAGTTTTGGTCTACCCAGGGGTCTCGTACCTTGTGGCTTCCCTTCTTGCACTGTCTTTACCATTTTCCCTTCTCTTCTCAGGACATGTCCCAGCCATTCAATTCTTCTGCTCTTTATTACAGCTGTCACATCGGGTTCATTAAACAGCGTGTGTATTTCAATATTTTTTCTTCTTCTAAAGATTCCATTTTCAGATACTGGCCCAAAAACTTTTCTTAATACCTTGTTTTCAAAAGTTATAATTTTTCTCTCCATTTTCTTGCTCAGTGTCCATGTTTCCGCCCCATACATTAATACTGGTCGCACGATTGTCTTGTAAATGCGGAGTTTCGTTGTTTTCGTTAATAGCCTGCTGGTAAATAGTTGATTCATTGAAAAGAGACACCACTCTGCAGATTTTAACCGGTTCATTACTTCCTCCTCCATGTTGTTGTTGGCATTGACTGTAATCCCTAGGTATTTGAAAGACCTAGTCTTCCTAAATTCCATATCTTCTATTGCCAGTACTCCTTCTGTTTCCTCTTCATTGTTTCTGGTTGCAATCATATACTCTGTCTTATCTTGATTGATCCTCAGACCCACTCTTTGTGCTTCTTCTATTAGAACTTTAGCTGTTATTTTTAGTTCCTCTTCCTCCTCCGCTAAAACCACAATGTCATCGGCAAACGCTAAGAGTTTCACTTCACCACCTATAATCGTACCTCTTCCAATCGAAGATGCTCTTTTTAGTGCTTTTCCCAAAACCAAGTTAAACAGGCTGGGTGATATGCAATCTCCCTGTTTGACACCCGTCTCAACAGTAAAACATTCAGATTCCCTGTCTTCAACTCTCACTTTACATTCCGTTTTCTCAATGCACATTCTTGTCAGCCCGATCAGTTTCGAAGGTATTCCCGATTCTTCCATTATCCTCCAGATGCTTTCTCTGTTGACACTATCATAGGCCTTTTTGAAGTCAATAAATAGGCAGTATACCTTCTTATCAAATTCCCATGTCTTTTCAATTATCTGTCTGAGTATGAATATTTGGTCTGTTGTTGACATGCCTTTCCGGAAACCGGCCTGGTGTTCTTCAAGATTTTCCTCTATGTATGGTAGTAGCCTATGTAAGAGAATGCGCGCAAGAATCTTGTATGCGCTACATAATAATGATATGCCCCTGTAATTCTCACACTTGGTTCTTTTTCCTTTCTTATATATTGGGCATATTACTGCTTGTTGCCATTAATTGGGCATCTTTTCATTTCTCCATACTTGCAGTATCAATCGATACAGTGCTTTTCTGCATGCTTCTCCACTTTGTTTTAGCAGTTCTATTGCCATACCGTCGGTTCCTGGAGCTTTGCTGTTCTTCATTTGCTTTAGAGCTTCATCCATTTCCTTCGTTGTAGGGTCCTCCACATTTGGTTGGGGTCCTTCATATGCCTTTGTTTCCTCAGTCACTTCTTTTCCCTCAGGGACATTCAACAATTCTTCAAAATAGTCCTTCCATAACTTCAAGCCCTCTTCTTGACCAGCCACCAAATCACCTTCAATGTTTTCCATTGCTACGATTCTTGGTCTATACCCCGACTTGAAATACCTTGCATACCTATAGAATTCCCTTACATTGTTCTTGTTTCTGTCTTCTTCAGCTTTTTCCAGTTGCTTGTTGATGAACTGCCTCTTTTCTTTACGTATTACTTTCCTTGTTTCCCTCGCTGCCTCCACGTATTCTTCTCTGGATTGTGGGGTGTCGTTATCTAGCATCCTCTGTTTGTACTTCTTTCTCTTTTTAATCGCCTCTTTGCACTCCTCACAGAACCATATCATGTCCTGTCCTTTATTTTCTTTCCTCTTTAGGTGTTCCTTTGCAGTCTCAGTCACAATGGCTTTGAATATTTCCCAGCTGTTATCTTCCCCTTCCTCTCTCCTTTCTCCTCCTTATATCTCCTTCAGAACTTGAAAACGATTTTGTAGCTTTAGCCGGTACTCACTTCGTATTTCCTCATTTTCCAGTAGGCTTACGTCTATTTTGCCTTTTAGTGTGCCTGCTTTCGTCATCTTCTCTTGTGATATTCTTTGTTTCACTTTAATTAATACCAGATTGTGATCACTTCCCACTTCTGCTCCTCGTACTGCTCTGACATCCTCGATTCCACTTGCATGTCTTGAATCCACCAAAACATAGTCAATCTGGTTGGTATATCGCCCTCCTGGAGCGTTCCACGTTCCTAGGTGAATCTTCTTGTGTGGGAACATTGTGCTGGCGATCTTCATGTCCTTTGCAGTTGCAAATGTTACCAGCCTTAATCCATTATCATTAGACTCCTTGTGAAGGGTGTGCGGCCCGCTCACACCTCTATTTGCAGTTTCAACACCAACTTTTGCGTTTGTGTCCCCTATCACCATTTTCATGTCGTATTGCGGCATCCCGTCGTATACTTGTTCAACCATTTCATAAAAACAGTCCTTTTCCTCGTCGTCCTTTTCTTCTGTAGGGGCATGTACTGCGAGGATGGACATGCTCTGAAACCTTCCCTTCATTCTCACGTAGCATAGCCTTTCGCTGATTGCTTCATATTTAACCACAGCGTGCACTATTTTATTGTTGGCTGCTATTCCTGTTCCAAGTTGCCCTTTTGTTCCTCCAGTCCCACTGTGAAATATAGTGTAGTTCTCTCCCTTCTGTATGCCTTCCTCTTTCCATCTGATCTCCTGTAAGGCAAACACATCCATATTATAATTGCTCAACTCCTCATCCAATGCCTTCACTGCTCCTGGTGCATTCAGCGTTCTGATATTCCACGTCCCCATCCGTAAATGTTTGTATCCTAGTCCTTGTCCTTTGCCATGTCCGTCAACATATGAATCCATCTCCGAGGCTTGTTTTGAGTGTTTCGTAACAGTCGTTTTTTAACAGGGTGGGTTGTCGGCCCGACGCCCAACCCCCAACCTGGAGGGCCAGGATTTGTGTAGGGTTTACTCCCATAGAAAGACTGGTTTCACTTCGCTTTACAGAGCTCCCTCTACCCATGGTTTTCTGTTAGGGTTTGCCTTCCCTTAGCCTTTGGGGTGCGACCCTACCTGCAAGGCATCAGGGGCAGCACTTATTTACTGGCGGTGCTTACTCGCCATGTCACAGGATCAGCATTGAGCTCGTATGGTATTTGTTGAGTGTATTCCTGCCATAGAATACCCTCCCACGCAACCTTATCCTGCCGCCTCGGTCCGGGACTGCTTATTAGGATTTCTCCGTATTCGCAGCTAACCCCCATATCTGAGGGCCATTCACTATCCGCCACCTGTGACCCGCCTGGTAGCTGAGTCAACCCATAAAAACTGCATAGGATAGTTGTGTGTGGTTCATGTACTTGGGTGTGTGGATTAGCACCATGCTCTAGCTTTACCTTACCCTCTATAGGTAGTCTAGTATGTGATAGGAAGCATTAACTGTATGTCAAACCCAGTCCACGTTTGTATTTGTAATCTAAGTAATAATTTGAAAAGAGACAAGTGTAATCAGTTTTAAACATTATCTCTGCTTTTTATTTGTTTGTTTATGTCATGTATATTAACCTAAAATCAAACCCTAGTCTACCTTAGTGAAAGGCTAACAGTTTAACCACTGCGTCACCATACCCTTTTTTCTTAGTTTGATTCGTTCTAAGCCTTAGAGCTAGAAATCGAGTTAAGATCTCCAGTGAAAGAGGCACATGTGCTCACCACTATAGCACGTTATGTTTAGCTGGTAACATTAGACAACCGAAAATGATTGTATTTCTGTTAGCCAAGCATTTCTGTCATTTACCTACTGTGTGAGCTCTGTCAGCAAGACAGTTTAGTTTAGAACAAGTGTGTGTGAGTGTGTGTATATATTATTAGCCTCAGGTATTTAAAAGCTTGTTGTGTGTAGCGACCATCTTGTCCCAGTAACCACTGAGCAAGTTTTAACAGTCAACCCATAAAAACTGCATAGGATAGTTGTGTGTGGTTCATGTACTTGGGCGTGTGGATTAGCACCATGCTCTAGCTTTACCTTACCCTATATAGGTAGAGCGTTATCCCTTTCCTTTTTGACATTACCAATGACCACATTCACCCACAAGTTTTACACTTAAACCCATGGCTTGTTTTCGATTAGGTTTGGTTCGGTTTGGTTGGGTTTGATTCAGCTTGGTTCAGTTTAGTTCAATGTAGTCACCATTTTGTTTCTTTAGCTATCCTCTTTAACCAATCAATTAAAGATAGTCTACTCTTAATTCTTGAATCAATAAATCAGATTTTGTGTACACCGTTTGTCATTTATTAACCCATGCCTGCAACCTATACTCTCTCTTACTGCAGTCTGATCTGAAAACAAGTTCCAATAGTGAAAGACTTGTCAGTCACCATACATGTAGCCTACAATAATTCCTTCTCTACCTAGCTATGTTTCATCACTCACGGTAAACATCTCACATGTCCGTATCCAATTATTAATTTATAAAATCTCAGGTCAATGACCTTAATGTTTTGGATATTTTAGGTAGATTCATTGGTCATGGGAAAGGGTTGACCATTATAAGTCTAATGACACCTTACATGTTGATATCCGATGATTAGTTTATATAATCTCAGGTCAATGACTCCGTTGTTTTGAATATTTGAGGTAAATTCGTTGGTCATGGGAAAGGGTTGGCCATCTTAAGTATTATAACACCTAACTTGACTCTCTCCCATTATTAGTTATCGAGATATTAACAACAGTGCAGTTAGGCCCTTTTGACAAACATTAAATATATATTCAAAACCAGAGCGTCACCCCGAGTGCTAGGACCCCACATACAAGTCCCTAGCCTTATTGGTTCGCGAGATATTAACAAAAGTATAGGTAGGCCCTTTGTTAAAATGTCAAAAATACATTCAAAAAGAGAGTGTCTGCCCAAGTCCAACGACACCTCACAGGTCAAAATCCCATCATGGGTTCAGGAAATATCAACAAAAGTATAGTTAGGCCCCTTGTCAAAATTTCAAAAAAAATACATTTAAAAACCTTACCCTCTATAGGTAGAGCGTTATCCCTTTCCTTTTTGACATTACCAATGACCACATTTACCCACAAGTTTTACACTTAAACCCTTGGCTTGTTTTCAGTTAGGTTTGGTTCGGTTTAGTACAATGTAATCACTATTTTGTGTTTTAGCTATCCTCTTTAACCAATCAATTAAAGGTAGTCTACTCTTAATTCTTGAATCGATAAATCAGAGTTTGTGTACACCGTTTGTCATTTATTAACCCATACCTGCAACCTATACTCTCTCTGTACTGCAGTTTGATCTGAAAACAAGTTCCAATGGTAAAAGACTTGTCAGTCACCATACATGTAGCCTACACTAATTCTTTCTCTACCAAGCTATGTTTCATCACACATGGTTAACATCTCACATGTTCGTATCCGATTATTAGTTTATAAAATCTCGGGTCGATGACCTTGATATATTGGGTATTTTGGGTAAATTCATTGGCTATGGGAAAGGGTTGACCATTCTAAGTCCTATGAAACCTCACATGTTGATATCCGATTATTAGTTTATAATAATAATAATAATAATAATAATAATTGATGTTTTAAGGGGTCTAACATCTAGGTTATCGACCCCATATTAGTTTATAAAATCTCAGGTCAATGGCCTTACTGTTTTGGATTTTTGGAGTAAATTCATTGGTCATGGGAAAGGGATAACCATTCTAAGTCCTATGACACCTCACTTGACCCTCTCCGATTATTAGTTTATAAAATCATAGGTCAATGACCATGCTGTTTTAGGTCTTTTGGGTAAATTCATTGGTCATGGAAAAGGGTTGACCATCTTGAGTCACATGACACCTCACTTGACCCTCTCTGATTATTAGTTAGCGAGATATTAACAAAAGTGCAGTTAGGCCCTTTTGACATAAATAAATAATATATTCAAAAACAGAATGTCACCTCAAGTCCAACGACCTCTCATACAGGTCCCTAGCCTTATTGATTCATGAGATATTAAAAGGCTAATGACCTATTAGTTTTGGATCTCTTGGTAATTTTTTTAAAAATAACTCATCTATAAATCATTATTCAAAAACACCGCCCGCTTACAAAAAAACAAGTGCGCATGCGTAAAAAACAAAAAAACAAACATGATAATTCATAGTAGCAATCGGCTCTACACATGCGTTTCATGTGGAACAACGTTTAATTTCATCATAGCATTAGAGACCATGGGCCAGTCCATAGGGATCAGTCCAAAGGGACCGGTCTAAAGGGATAAGTCCAAAGGGACTCATCAACAAGGACTCATCCACAAGGACTCGTCCACAAGGACCTGTCAACAAGGACCTGTCCACAAGGACCTGTCAACAAGGACCCGTCAACAATGTGCCGTCCACAATGACCCGTCCACAGGGACCCGTCCACAGGGACCCGTCCACAGGGGACTCGTCCACAAAGACCCGTCCACAGGGATCCGCTCCCCCACCCTCTTACAAAAGCCATGAGTGGGCATGCATAAAAAACAAAACAAGCATGTCAATTCATAGTGGCTATCCACCGTACACATGAACTTTATGTGGAACAACGTTTAAATCCATATCGGCATTCAAACTCTCACATGTTGCAATTGGAAAGAGAAATTCTCTAAAAAATTACAATTTCTCCCCCTAGTAGGGTAGATTTTACTTTTGGGGTTAAAATATGTTGTCCATTGGAAAGGGGGTGTCAGCCCGAGTTCAACAACACCTCATTCGTCAAAATCCGACCATGCGTTCGAGAGATATCGTGCCGCCGCCATCTTGTGAGGTGGGGAGGTGGAGGTGGGTGTAGAACTCTCACAAAACCACTTCTGATGGTCCAGAATATTCTTGACCCAGCCAGCGATGGAAACTTCGAGAAGCCGTGAACCCTGGATGGGTCTAGAAGCATTTATTGAGTCACCGGCCTACTATATAAGAGCGACCTCTCAAGCGGTGTGTGTGTTTTTCGAGCTAGTGCGAGCGTTTATCCTGAGCGACAGAAGTGTGGTGACTTGCGAAACCCCTTGTGAAGCTGATTCTCTTGACAGCGAGGGAGTGAGAAGCATACAGGGGACTGCCTGTGTTTTGAGCGAGTGTGATTTCACTGAGCGACAGCCGTATTGTGGCGAAGTGCCGTGCGAGTTACGAAATCCAGTGACATTGTTTCCCAGCTTGTGAACAGCGAAGCAGCGTGTAGCAGATTATCGTAAGTAACTGTAGTTTGTGTACATAAAGAAGCGGTGCAGGTATTCCACGGGTCTCATTAGTGGAGAATTGGCTGCATGACTAAGTGAAAGGGGCAAGAGCACTCAAGGGAGAGACTTGAGGAAACTGGAGTAAGTTTCTAATTGCTTGTATTTGCTGTTGAGTGGTGTATCTTTCTGGCCGCAATAAAGTTAATTATTTCTTTAAAGGATCAATCTGTGTTGTGCTTCAACCCACCGTAATCCAGTTAACAAAAGTGCCACTAGGGGGGTGGCACGTAACAGTATTATTAAATTACTTATTTTTTATAAACTTGTGTACGTGTCGATCTTATTTACAAGAGATTATCGCTCAGTTGGTCTATTGCACTTCTATATGTGTTGTGTTATGTGTTATTAATATTGTATATGAGGTTTTGTTGTCCAAAAAGTATGTTAATTAAGTGTGTACATGATTCATGTAATATCTCTTTCAGGTTAGGTTGATAAAATAGTTACTCCCTGCTCAATCTAATTGGGCACACTCGTGTTGACCGACTGAAAAGCATTTATGTTAATAGTATACTTAGACAACTCTCAAAAATGGTTTCTATATCGCTGTTTTATGGCATTGTAATTTATTTACTAGTAGGCTATGTCCAACCGGTCTTAAGACACGCGTCACATCTGGACTGGGTAGCTGACGTGACTCCAGTGCTGACTGTGACCATCTTGAATGTGGTTTTACCCCATTTGTACAGATTCAGTTCCGGTAACTGCCGGGATGGTTCCTTATTCCAAGTCGCAGGGGTCCTACCCAGTTACCGCACTGGTAAAACTATCACAATAACACAGGTTATTTATATCTGACAAATACACTACACACCCAGGTACGCAGAGGTGTTGATGATTGTTTTAGGGGGCGGAACATCGCAGTCGTCTGTCCAATATAGGGAGCTGGTGACCGCTATGTCCCAAGCCCCTAAAGAAAACAACTTCGTCCGAGCTTCTGTTCTCTCACTGAGATGTGCAGAGAAACGTTTCCATTTTCATTCAGGAAGTTTCAAAACATTATAGGCATATATCTGCCCACCACTTCTTTTGAACCAACAATGAGCTCACCAAACTTAATTTCCCTCCATTTCTAAGATTCTTTATAACACTTCGGAAATGCTTCCTGCCACTGTTTCCAATTACTTTCGAAATTCCTCCTTGGATCTTATTTGAGGATTTACTAGTAATTGAATGACTTTCTTCCTGTCACCTATCTGTAGGTCTACTGTTTTCTACCCGCAGGCCTACTTGTTGAGAATGATTTCTGATTTTATCCTGTACTTGTATATTTTGTCTTGACAGTATCAGTCTACCAGCATGTGGTTAGACACACCGTTAATCCAAGACAAACCTCTACTATACCTAATGCTGCATTTTTAAATCTACAATCCATTCCGATTTGATGTTCTGCATGGCCTACATGAGATTCATGCCAGGGTGTGCATCTCGCCACTGTTGCCTGTCTCTTCCAACAACCTTGGCTGGCTGATACAGCCATGCAGAGATGATTTTGGTACCTGGATGTGCATCTCGCCACTGTTACCTGTTTCCCCAAACAACCTTGGATGGCTGTGATCCTCCCCTGTTGTTCCCAAGGTTGGTGGATCACATCCCATTCCCGGGCAGTCAGTCGCCATTTAGGGTGCTTAAATGTGAGAGGCCCGTGTTAGTGGAACATTAAGGATCCCCTTTAGGGCAAATTTCCAGCACCCCAGCGTCTCCAAACCCTCAATAGTTACTAGGGCGTTAAAGTCTATAATACTACACAAAAAAACCTGCGTCCGACTCTTTGCGTAGTGCATTCTTGGCTGTCACCGCGGAGGGTTTGGATCGATTCCCGGCTCTGCCAAGAAATGTAATTCTGGTTTGAAGACTGGAGTGGGGTACACTCAGCCTCATGGGGCAAAACGGAGAAGAGGTGTGTTCGATTCCTACCTCAGCCACCCTGGAAATGGTTTTCCGTGTTTTCTCACCACCATTCCAGGAAAACGCCATGATGGTACCTAACTTAAGGCCACGGCCACTTCCTACCTGAATTACTAATACACACACTAGTACAGACATCATAGTGACACAAGTTATCAGACAAGGTCTGCACACACCCAAATACTGTACATGAGGCTACATGACCACGAAGTCGCTCAGCTCCTGAAGAATCAATAACAACAAAACAATCACGCCCCTGTCACTCTTTCGTTTCCCATTTGTTTACCGCCAAATGCACTCTGGACCTGAGCTTTGTTAGGTCATACCTTCTTCCCGAGGTGATATTCGAACCATTAACCCTTCCCACACAACCTTGCTTTTTGAATAATAGTAGAAAATGTCATGGAAATGACGAACAATACTTGTCTATGCTAATCCCCCGAATGACTGGGAAGAGTGGAGTCAGGCGTCAATAATTGACGTGCAGACATGTCCAATTTGTGATCCATTATCCAGACACCTGCTGCATAATGGGAGATTCCTCTTTGGAATTTATTGCCATGTCACCATGGTAATGTTCTTTTGATTATGTAAAGATGTGGGAGTTGGGGGAATTCCTCAACAGTAAGAAAAGTCGTAAGATCCGGGTAGTCGGTGGTGAAGATGGCTGTCGTATGGTAGTCTACTCGAGATTAATTTATTCGAGTTGAATAATAAGAAATAAGTAATAGGACTTCCCCGGCCTACCATCTTGTACCAGACAATGCTCTCGGCATTCAAGAGTGGGAAGGTATTGTGCAGTACGTAACAAGCCCCCTCGCCCCCTCCTCTTCGTCTCCGAGCTGAGAGGCGAGGCACTTCACAACCACGAGTGCACTACATAGCAACACGAAAGGCACAAACTAACACCGTAGTGCCTCTTCTATAAGTCTGAATTACCAATAAAGCTCGCTGACAGCTGTCAAAGCTAGCACGTGGGGAAATGCTGCGTTGCCACTGAGGCAGATCATGACTCAACATTTCAAGAGGCTTGCAGGAAGACACGAATACTGTGGAAGTTAGCCCCCCTGCCTCGCGCTCTAATGACAGTGACGAGTGAAGACACACTGAGTCAAACCATGTGCTTATTGCTGTGTCGGCGTACATTGCAACATTGCTCACTGTTGCCATGGAGACCGTTACCCCTCTCCATTCCTCACCTCACCAATCAAGCGTGTGACAGCTTTCACCGAGCATCTTTTGTAAATCAGATTATAGCTGTTATTTGGGGTGTTGGTGTCATCAGCTCCATGCACTTGTGTGTTTATGTAAAAATTATCTTATAGCCTGTATGACTGTACTTGTGTAGGAAGTGGTCGTATACTCAAGTTAGCTAATATTGTGTCATTGCCTAGAAACTATAGAAAATCTCTCTTAAGACGGTCGAGAGTTAGATGTTTTCAAACCCGTCACTTCTCTCGGTAGTCTTCTTGAAGCTATGTGCACTCCGTTTGAATCCACATGGCAGAGACGGGACACAAACCCGGGCAGTCTGTTTGCTACTATACTTATTGATTGATGGACCATGACGGCAATCTTATATACAGCGTTGTCAGCTTACCGACATGCGTTTTACTACCCTGCAGGACTTAATGTGGTTGTACCGAAACTTAATATTTAGAACAAGGGTTGGTTCACTTTCTAAACCGAAATAATGAACATAAGTGCACTTTTCTTTCGTTCCCGGTCGAGTTTTCAAGTTCCTTTCGGTGGGACTTGTGTAATGAGTGAATCTTTCTCTTTCGCCTAATAAGTCAAGTGTTGAAGGCACATTATCCGTGAGAAATTTCTGGTATTCCTCACGTAACCCTCCCCAGGTGGGCTACAGGCACCCTGCTCTGTAAGCATAAGTTATGGCTGTGCGGTCAAAAATTAAAATTTTATTTTTAATTTTATTCTTAATCTCTAATTTAGGTCTTTGTGAGATATTATATGCATTTTGAAGAAAATAACGACGGCTCGTTTGCTGAGGACATGGCTTCAAAGTGGCTATTTTGAGCGTTAAAGGTACAATCACCACGACGAAACTAATAATCGGAAGACACCGAAATGTCTGTACAACAACCCCTGTAGTAGTACCTGCAATAGGAACAATTCTTATTACGAAATTCAAATTTTGTATTAACCTCTTCAGATTTGAATACCATTTTTAGTGAGAAAAAATTGTTATATTAACTTCAAAGTTATATTAATTTGAAGTGGCTCTTATTCTGAGCAGTAGAAAGGTTCGATAAAGAAAATTGGTTTAGCGATATACCCGTGGTGCATGTACCTTTCAGACTCTACAAAACGCAGGCTGAATCAGTCACACACACATACACACACGCGCGCACACACACAGCGGTAAAACAAGGTCTTGGGCAAGAGCGCGCTCGGGCACCTGCCTTCCTCTCTCCTTCAACACCTTTGCTGTCGCAGCTTCCGTTCCCCCTCCCGCCCTGACTCATCATGCCAGTCCACACGACCACAGTCTAGAGCAGAGTTTCCCAACCTTTTGAAGTTCACGGCACCCTTGGGAATAACATTAAACACTAGGGGCACCCTTCCTCGAATAAAAAAAATAAGAATTATGTTTCATATGTAAATTTATTGAAATATTTTATAAGTAACGTACACCATAACATAATACAGTCAACTTTACTACAGTCAGTGAGTAAAAATACAACAATAATTTTGTTCGATAAATCATTAATAATAATAATAATAATATCGTATGGCCTCGGGGCCGGGTGCAAGCGTTGTAATTTGACACCCAGAGGGTAGCTTGCATGTCGAATTTCGTTGTTCCTTGAGTCACTATGAAAGTCAAGGAGGTTAAATATCTAAGCTTTGAACACTATAGCGCTTTCTAGTAGAGAAAAGAAGGAACTTTGTGTTGGTGGAAACTCCCGAGATTAATTTTGCCATTATGAACACGGCCTACTGAATTCAAATGGGTTCTTTGACATGCCAACATCGTATGACATGCGTGTCGTATTTTTGCCGCCTTTCAAAAATCACTTACCACGGACAGGAGCGAACCTGTAATCTTGATAAATCATTAATGTGAAACTTATGATTGATGCTTAGAGCACAGATGCGTGATATCGAGCCTTACAATTGACAATGAAACACGCAAAACATCCTCAAGGTTATTCAGTCTATTTCTCGCTTTGGATTTTATTGTCACCAGAGCAGAGAAGGCTTGCTCGCATAGATAGGATGTTGGAAAGGGCGAAAGTGTGTTAATTGCTTTCTTCATTAGGTTAGAATACTACTCTCTCCGCTGAAGCCCAAAAGTAGCAACCGACGCCTCACTCTTGGTGAACTTACATTTGAGTGTGGAATCGGCGCAAAGATCAATAAATTCATCTCGTTCGCAACCAGTGAAATCTATTTCCTCCGCACTATCTACGAAATCAAATGGTGAGACAACCCAGTCGACATTCATAGTGGAAATAGATGGAAAGTATGTATCTATTGCATCTTGCAATCTTGATAAGTGATCACAAATGCGGTCTTTCAGCTTACCCAGATCGTTATCAACTGCCAGATGAAGAAAGTTTGAAATATCTCCTTTCTGAACAGCAGACTTCCAAGAATTAAGTTTTCTTTTAAAATCTTTCATTTTATTGGTTGAGGAAATTATTGTTTCCTGTCGACCCTGCATTGAAACATTCAGTTAATTCAGTTTATGAAAAATATCTGCCAGATACGACAGTTCCAAGCACCAAGATTCAGTTAGTAACAGCTCATGAAATGTGCCTTGATGTTCATCCTTTAAAAGAGTTTTCACCTGTTCTCTAAGTTCAAGAAACTGCTTCAATACACGACCCCGCGACAACCACCTTACCTCTGTATGAAGTAACAAAGAGGTATGAGGTGCATCCGTTGCGAGACATAACTGTTTAAAAATCCTGCACATTAAAGGTCGAGACTTGGTGAACTACATCATTTTCACAACTTCGTTAAACACTGCAGCAAAATCTTGAGCTCTGGCAGTAAAAACCTTTAAATTTCCCAGACATAGATTGTGCACCATCTGTACATATACCACAACAGTCTTTCCATGCCGGCCGAAGTCGTCGGATTTTTTAAGAGTGTTGAACATCCCTCAGTATGCCTTCCTTCAGAGGGGAAGTAAAGACGGCGGTCCCATGTCATAGATTTATGGCATGTTAAAGAACCTTCCACTAATTACACCTGTGTGAAGCTAAATTGTATAGGTTAAGAATGTAAACAGCGCTCTTAGGTTCCTACGTTCGTTGCCAAGAGCCGACTGCGGTGGCGTCTGGTAGCTAAGTTCTGAACTAGTAGTCATTGACGGTGGCGTTTGGCAGCAAAAGTAGGAACTATTTGAAAAATTCAAAAGACTGCAGTCCTTACTTGAATTAAAAACAGATAACACACCCTAATACAGTCATCACAATCATCACCGGCTATCAGACAGATTCTACACACACCAAAGTACACGGGGCTACATGACCGCGTTGTCGCAGCCCCTAAACTTAAGAACCAACCAACCAGTCTTTCCATGAAAGATCTTGGTCATTGAGAAAGGAATTAATAGAAACGAAAATATCATGGCCTGAGGTTGTAGTCTCCAGCGGTCTACAGAACAGAAACTGCTCATTAATATCTTTATCATCAATATATCTGGTAAAACCAAGGAGTTGCAGTTTGTCACCACTATCGATACTCTCATCTACTTGCAAAGCAAATGCTCTATCAGTTTTTATTTTCCCCAGGACTTGTTCGTTGATATTGCAAACATTTCAGATATCCTGCGACTGATTGTGTTGTGGGAAAGAGGAAATTTCGATATTTGATTAGCTGCTCCTTCACCAAGTATTGTTGAAACTATAACTTTCCATGCAGGACCTATGATTTCCTCTCCAAGACTATGAGGTGTGTTTTTTTTTTTCTGCTATCAGTTCTGCTACTTAAAACGAGGCTTCAAGAGCAGTATCACTTATGGTCATTCTCTTCACCATTCGCACAGCTGGGTTTTATTTCTCCCCTTCTAGTACACGTGAAAAATACATCACACTCTTCCCTGACCCACTAGGATGCTTAATTGTGAGATGCCGCTTCAGTTTGCTAGGTACCATGGCCTCGTTGCTAAGTGTTTCGCCACAAACTAAACACACAGGGATAGGGTTTTCCTCGTTCTTATTCCACGTAAATCCATACACTACGTAACTGCCCTGGTATGTTCTTTTCTTTCATTTGTCTTCTTTATTTTGAATTCGACGGTTCGAGAGTAGGAGCCGACTGTCCAGCCGTTTACGTTTAACAATGAACTTGTCCATAGCTAAACACTGCTAATCAACGCCAAGAAAACAAGTTAAAGTGGCGTAAGAACGCGTACACTTTTATATCTATATATATATATATATATATATATATAAAAGAAAGTCGTGTTAGTTACACTATTTATAACTCAAGAACGGTTGAACCGATTTGGCTGAAAATTGGTGTGGAGGTAGCTTAGAACCAGGAGACGGACATTGGATACTTTTTATCCCGTGACGTGACATAAAACGTCAAGGAGAATACAAGTCACTATAAAACGTAACGCAAATGACAGCTAAGGCAAGTCGTTTCCAGGCAACAGTAGCTATTGACGAGACACAGCCGACTGGATGCGAGTAGCGCTCTCCACTACCGGTATAGAAAATGAGGCTTTTAACATGAAATCCCGTTAGTTACTCAACGTAATTTGTATAGGGGTAGTAAATCCAATTTACAATAGATGGCGCGAGTAGCTTCAACAAAATGGCGTGCGTTTGTTTCAAGAAAGTCACACATGCGTTCATATACCATTCATCCCATTGCGATGAAACTTGGGTGAGATGTTCTGTACACTTCATGGAATGTTTCTGGCTTAGTAAATCTACTTTACAATAGGTAGCGCACGAGTAGATTCAACAAATGAGTAATGGCGCGCGAATCGTTTATACAAAATCCCGTATGCGTTCATATGCCATTCATTCGATTGTGATGAAACATTGATGAGTTGTTTTGTACACACAAGGGAAGGGTTTCGAATTAGTAAATCCATTTTACAATAGGTAGCGTACGAGTATATTCAACAAATGGGTGACGGCGCTCGAATCGTTTCGACAAAGTCCCGTATGCGTTCATATGCCATTCATTTCATTGCGATGAAACTTTTTTGAGTTGTTGAGCACGCTCCCAGAATTTTTTTGGAGATAGTAAATCAATTTTACAATAGTTTAGAGGTGGTTAACGGAAAAAGAAAAAAATATTGGGAATCCAAAAGCACTTCAACAAACAAAGTTAAAACGCCAACACTTTCTTTGATTGGCATTGCAACGCAAGGCGGGTACAGCTAGTATTTATATATATGTAAGTGACTGATGTGAAACAGCTATTGTCAAAGCATTTCGGCCCTGAGTGGCACAACAGAGAGGATCTAGGCTTCTACCGAGACTTGCTACTATGTGGCGAAGACATAGCTCGACAAAATGTATCTGATGAAGAAGACGACGACCCCATGGAACATGACGTTGCTGTGCAGTCCAATGGACTCTATTTCCCCTAGTTTGAAAAGATGTGAGCATATTGTGAATGGAAATTTAAGGTTGAAAGGTTACTTTTATTTTATAGTTTCTTTGAGAACTTTAAAATATAGCAATAATTTCACTTTCACATAGAAACCATAATTACTGACTTTATGAAACTAATCCAAAACTACTTAAGTCCTAGATCCTGTATCAAAACTGCTTAAGTGCAATATATTTTCTATTATTACGTAAAAACTGCTTTTACTGTATTTTTAAAACATACATAAAATGAAAACTAATCGTATTTTGTAACTATTATACAAACTGTTTCCATTTAAACGCGCACAGATAACTCTCCACAGTGTTTTGCCCTTTCTCACAAATTTCATGAAATTGACTTAGGTAGTTCTGGAATTGGACGACTCATATACATATCTTTATAACCTCTGTTATTTATTTTATTTGTTATTTAATTTCCAATGAATTTGTTATTATTAAGTCCCTTTTTTGTTAAGATTTATTGTTTGTTTTCTTACTGTCAATACTTTATATTGTTATACAGTCAGTGTAAAATGGTGTACTTCGTACCTGTATCAGACAGATTATTACTAAAAAATAGGTGTTTCAATATAGCACAATATATGTAAATGATTTTTCAAAATGTGAAATAATAAAATATATTTTCATGAGAATATTTGCTCATAATAAAATATGTGTGTGTTTCGTTTACAGAATGTTAAAGATGATAAATGAGTTACCTTATAAAATTATGTAAGTTATATTCGCAGAATAAAACATAATTAAGATCAATAGAACTTTATGCGAGTTGTAATCTTATATATATATATTACAATTTGCCTTACGTCGCACCGACACGCATACTGTAGGGCTTATGGCGACGATGGGATAGGAAAGACCAGGAGTAGGAAGGAAGCGGCTGTGGCCTTAATTAAGGTTCAGCGCCCATTTGCCTGGTGTGAAAATGAGAAACCAGGGAAAACCATCTCCAGGGCTACCGACAGGGGGGTTCGAACCCACTATTTCCGGAATGAAAGCTCACAGCTGCACAACCCTAACCGCAACCTCTCTCCGTCAATCATATCATACTTTATCAAAATATAATCATAATAGGCCTATATCATAATATAATCTTTTTTATTGGGCTGGACGGAAGGACAATGCCTAGTCCACAAATTGGTAATACGGCTCGGAAGGCTGTGCGATCAGCACCGCCGTCAATCGCAAGGCAAGAGATGGCAGCACTACTGTATTACCGATGGCAGCCGCTGCATTTGTGTTAGTGACGTGTCTACCCTTCACTTATCACCTCCTTCCGCCCCTACTCCCACCGCTTCTCCTCGTCACTCAATCTCTCTCTCTCTCTCTCTCTCTCTCACTGATAGCGTTGCTTTGCATCTGAAAAACAAACCAGACTTGCTTTCCGAGCCGTATTGCCAATTTGTGGACTAGGCATTATCCCTCCGTCCAGCCTTATGAAAAAGATTAGATTATGATGTAGGCCTATTATGATTATGCATATTTTGATACGATTGACGGAGTGAGGTTTTGGTTAGGGTTGTGCAGCTGTGAGCTTTCATTCCGGAAATAGTCGGTTCGAACCCCCCAGTCGGTAGCCCTGGAGATGGTTTTCCCTGGTTTCTCATTTTCACACCAGGCAAATGGGCGCTGTACCTTAATTAAGGCCACAGCCGCTTCCTTCCCACTGCTAGTCTTTCCTATCCCATCGTCGCCATAAGACCTACAGTATCTGTGTCGGTGCGACGTAAGGCAAATTGTAATATATATATTGAACCCATGGGCCATAGGGTCCATGACGGTCGAACCAATGTCCTTAAGGAAGAAATGAAAGAAACGTATAGTTTCTTAAAGGAATGGAGAGAGATTTTAAGCCAGGAATATAGCTTAACATTGTGCAAGCAACTAGGGACAGCTGCTCCTTAGATGAGATCACCCCACTTAACATTTCAGAGAGGGCTGGTCACGAGTATTAATAACTGAGTGGAAGTTTCCACCGTGATAGAAAGAGAAGCCTGAATCGGAATTCAAGCTGACGTGGCTGGAAATTGACAACGTCGCATACGCACCAGAAGAGGAATAATTAAAATTAACACGTTTACGAGCATAATAATGAGTAAACAAGCACAGTACAGTGAATCATTTTGAATGAGAGATTTTTCAGTATAGAGAAACCATGTAATAATTGTGCAGAAATAAACTGCCGACGTAAGACGACGTCATAGGGGAATTACCTAAGCCTCTGTGGAGGGGAGAGATCAAAAAGAATGCAACACCCACACAATTGAGGACGAGAAATTAATTAATATCTCCGAATTGCACGATCGATTCTGAGGTGCAATAAGATCATTAGACATTGAAAAGACAAGCTTCCGGAAGATATAATTTTTATATTTGTGGCACCATTATTTTAGAAGTTGACCACAGGAAAGGCTTGAGTCTTATTTTTTTGTAGTAAAACAGTATAAAGCTTCGGGCGTTTCCAAGCCAATCATGCAGTATTCAGACAGCCAGAGGTGCTGTATCACGTCACATCACATACAGTCTTACGAGCATTCCGTGAGGGGAAGTGCTGCTCCACGACGTAGAAGTAATCATTCCAACAGTCCGTGAGGGGACGTAACTCCGCGTTACATCGATAACAGCTACCAGTACTCCTTGAGGGGAGAAAACGCTGTTTTATACCTCCGAAGTAGGATCCAATAGCCACAGGCGTCACAGTAGTAACGACTGCTTGCCTCCATAAGGAGCAGTCAAGACGAAATTTTAAAAGTATCGCCGTAGTGAAGTATTAGGAAAATCCTAATTATAGGATTTAGGCCGACTGTATACAAGTTAAAGTGAAGATTCGCAAGATATAGTCAGAGCAGGCTGCGAACGTCGGACTTAAAGGCGATAGGTCGTTAAATGTAACGAACAGATCATAACGTACGGAAGTATCGTACCAGACAGATAAACTGTTATTTAAGTTGAAGCAACCTAAAAAGGAAGAACAGAATAAGGTTCGAACGTAGGAGCGTTAAAAAACAGTTCAAATAAATAGAATAGGAGACTATAAGCATTAGCTCCAGATAGCAGGCGAACAATTATAATAGTACTAGAATCAAAAAGTGCTAGCTGCTAGAAACTAATCTATAGGTCTTAGAGGAGACCTCGATCCATATAGACTCTCGTTAGGATCAATAGACAGATCTACAGAGAAGCCATTCAAGCGAGATAATAGCCAGTTATCCAGGATAGGAATAGCAGAATTGAACTCCAGGGAACAGTAGATGTTTCGGGACTTTCGGATTCTTCAGAATAGGAAGCCGACATCAGATAAATCTCACGCTTGGAAACGGGAATTTAAGAAGATCACGTGTGATAGGCGCAGAAACGCGGCCTAGTGATCGAGTAATTGTGAAGTGTAAAATAATCAAGATTGTGTGTTAGATAATATTTTTAGTGTTATTATGTGTTCAAAAGGGACACACCAGTATATAAAAATGTCGTCAATATTAAGTGCTCTAGATATAGGTCCAAAAGTGTTTTTAAGTAAAATGAATACCTTTAATATGGTTTAAACAGTTCGAAGTGGGCCCAAAAATGAAACGCCACACCAGATTTAAGATCGTGGGATGATCTGAAAATATGTAAGTACAAAATTCATTTTTATTTTGGTGTCAGAAATTGATTGTGTACAACTCACCGGAGTTTGAGTGAAAGGGATGTGTTTTAATGAATGAATATTGAATAATCAAGAATACGGTCTGAACAATAATAAATAAATAGAGAAATTATGAATAATGATGTAAAGAATAAATTCCGTAGAGAAATATGTGAATAAAGGGTTAATGTATTTAACAAATGTCATAAGAGCAAGCGAAATATCATTTAATTATCATAAAAGACATTGAAATAAAGTAAAGTTGAGATATGAAAGAGATAGCTTTTGAGCTGGTATAAAGAATAAAGATAATAATAATAATAATTAAATATGGAAATGTTAAATAAAAATCAAATAAATTGATATGAACATAAGAGCGTTAAGCCTTAACGTATGTGTAAGAAATGAGGTTCAATGGAATATTTTAAAACAGGGAGCGATTTATCGACCATGGAAAGATTAATATGTGAATTAAAATAATATGAATTGTTACTAAAAAGATTTTATCAGTTCTTGGGAAGACATTTTCGGCTTAAAATAATGCATAGCGCATAATGATCGCAAATATAATATTAAAGTGTCACGCTAGGAACGCGTAGTGGTTAAATACTTGGTACATTATTTATGGAGGGTAGTTGATTGCAGTGAATTGATAATTATGTAAGTCCTCTATTTGTGACATTAGTATCACGAGGCATTGTGTATGTATTTAAAAAGGGAGCTAATATATGGTATTATTGAGCGTATGTCATTGGGCCACGGCCGACTCTAAATCGCATTTTGTATAAGTCCTCTGTATGGGATTAGTTCCCGAGGCACCTGAAGAGATTCGAATGCAGGATCTTCTTATGATAAAAGCCCCTGAAATTCTTCGTCGTCGTATGTGTATTTAATCTTCCCAATCAATGAGGACCCTCTCATAATTAATAAATGCCAAGGATATGATAATGGTCTTTGAACCAAAGAATAGTTGTTTGAATGTATACGGTACAATAAAGCCCGGTCTCCCCAGAACTGAATGAATGGAAAGGTTCGTTTTGAAAGCCTTGAAAATAAGCTACTAAATGTTGGGTCAGGCGGGATGTCTCCCCACCCTAACGTGTCATAAATCGCACCCCATGTAGTGGAGTCTAGCCTTCTTAAAGCGAGAAGGAACTGAGACCGTCTCGTAAGCTGTTTTAAAGAGAAACGAATACACCAGGAGTGTTTAAAGTTGTAAACGACCCGGGCGTTGAACCGAGGTCCTTAAAGATAGATATTTCGTTTGCCGGTTCAGATCGTAGTGTCTTATATGATAATGGTCTATTTAAGACATAAGAGATAAATAACAATCCCTATTGTAATAATGTAAGGACGTGGGATTCCACGAGTTGATTGAAGGCAACTGAGTTCGGGAGTAACTATAGTTTTTTGACTGTGTCAAGTACCTTCACGCTCTGGAGTACACAATTGATTTTCTGATTACCTTAATATGTTTGTGAAATAAAGAGAGATGATAACAACTGAATGTGTGGACATGCCCAAAATATTGAATTAAATAATTAACAGAGATTTTAAATATAATTATATATTTGTTCTTGAGAAATAAGAAAATATAAAAGCTAGTGTTTGAGGTGTACAAGAATGACACCGTAATAATGTAAATGCATGGAGCCAAAGAGCTCAGAGTTATGTAAACTTAATGTTAGTGCTTTATGGAAGTGAGAATAAGTAAGAATTGTTGGTTTATGTGGAAACCACAGGTTTTGAATTCAATATTTGTTTATTTTATTTTGTGATCCCTTGTTCATTTGGAACAAGCAGTTGATATTTGGGTCAGTAATTAATTTGTTTAATTGTTTGTAGCGCCATTAATTTTATTAATTAAATATGTTTTTAAAAAGGAGTTGATTTTGTTGTTATTTTTGCAAGTGTATCCTCTAATTAATCCAAAATATGTGAATCACAGAGTGGGGGAACTTACCGCTGCCCCGAAATTCCGAATTGAGCTACGCTGGTATACTGTGATTGGCATATTTCTTGCTAAATGGGCACAGGGGGATATATAAATACTGTGCTGGATTAATAACTAGAGGAACACTTAAGTCGGTCATATCATGTAAAATTAAAGTAAGGATAGGAAAAGCTACAACGTAAAATATTAACTGACCGCATGGGTCCCTGGAAACTCATACCGAGCAGCCCTGAATATATTATATATTACAAACCCCCTAGCAAACCACCCTTATGATTTTGGCGCCCAGTACGCAGGGCTGAGTTTTCCTAGGGAAAACCCGAGTTTTTCTCGAAAAATCAAAATTTTCATTTTTTTGAAAAAAATGGTTTTTCGAAATTTTGAATTTTAAACACTTCCATAAAGGTTTTATGAAATTGAATAAAAAATAGTAAAAGGGTACGTTGTAAGTGAATACCCGTACCAAAGTAATATTTTAAAGAAATTGGGACACACGAATTCAGAGTATCATCTCTCAAGCATGTACTAGTGTGGTGGCATTTGTGGCCCACTGTATTCTCATAAGATGGTAGTGAGGAATTGCAGGGGCTTTTGGAGGCGATAAAAGCCGATAGTAATGAGAAGTTGGAGGCGATAAAAGCCGATAGTAATGAGAAGTTGGAGGCGATAAAAGCCGATAGTAATGAGAAGTTGGAAGCGATAAAAGCCGATAGTAATGAGAAGTGGGAGACCATGAACAATAAATTGGGAACAATAGACAATACATTGAGTCTCCAAAAGGAGGAAAATAACAAAGTGTTTGGATCCATGAATCAAAGTTTAGAGTCACTAAAAGCTAAAAGTGACATCATGGGAACTAAATTAGTAGATATCGAAGCTAATTGTATCAAAATGAACGATGAAGTGAAGGTTGAAATTAAGGAAATAAAAGAGGGGTCCAAAGGTTTAAAAGAAACAATGAATGACAAATTTCAAGATTTTGACACTAAGTTGGAGACTAAGTTAAGTGAAATTAAAAAGGAAAATGAAGGATTTTATTCAGGATTGCAAGCCCAAATAAAGACTATGAACACAAATATGGCAGATTCCCAAATTACATGTCAAGAAAATTTTAAAAGTTTAGAAACTAAATTAGTTAACATAGAAACAAAGGGTGATGAGTGTGAGGAAAAACTTGTAACCCAGATCCAAGGTGTGCAGGAAAGGTTAGAAGCTCAGATAAAATATAACAGCGATCTTTGTAAGGCATCCCGGGATGAAATAAAACAAAGCGTGAATAAGCTAGGGACCCGATTTGGAAAGGTTGAGGAGAAAGTAGGGACCCTCGAGAACAAAATCGGTGTAGTTCAGACTGAGGTAACTGAGATGAAAAATCAAAATATAAAGGATGCGCGGAATATGAAAGATCAATTTGAGCTGTTTACCGGGCAGGTAGATGATAACTTAAAGAAGTATGAGGGTGAAATAAATCGAAGATTAGGTATCTACGAGGGGCATCTCCAGGGTGAAAGAAAACAACGAGAGGACGAAAGTAAGGAAAGTACCCATAAAATAAATGAGATAAGTCAGGGTATTATTGAGGTTCAGGAAACCATCGGAACATTAAAGGTTCATGTAGGAAAAACCAATAAGGAAATTAGTCAGGTCCAAGATGAAATGATGAAGTTGTATAAGAGTCAAGAGAAGACCGAGGGAAGGCTTGAAGGAATGAAAATAGATATGGTCAAAGGACGAAAAGAAGTGGAGAAGCAAATAAAGGAGATACGAGAGGGCTTAGAGACCATAGGTGACGTTAAGCCAGAAATTATAGACCAACATGCTAAGATCATTAAGAAAGAGGTAGAAGACCAAATAAATGGATTTAGGGATAGCTTCAGGGATGAGAAATTCCAACTCAAAAAGATAGAGGAAGATATTAAAATGAATCAAGAAAGAATTCAGAATGAATTAAGATCCCGATTGGAGAGGACGGAACTGAAGAATAGTCAAATGGAAATCCAACTCATGGCAAATGAAGAAAGTGCCCGTAGAGAAAGGAAGTTAGAATTCGAAAATCAGGAGGAGTTTCCAAAGACAGGATGGGTAGATTCCCGTGAACAAGGCACAGATACGGAGAGGGACTTAGGAGGGGAGAGCCCTTATAAGATCCCAGGATATCCAATGGCGATGTCAACCCCGTACACGAATCAGACCAATGGCCAAATAATAAACATTATAAAATCCAATGAGGACAGACCAGTAAAGTTTACGGGTAATAACATGTCGATTACTCCAAAATACTGGCTAAAAGAAGTGGCAGAGTATCTAAATGAAATGAAGGTTCCTCAGGATCGGAGACTGAGAGCTATTGAAAAGCTGTTGGCAGGTGATTGTCTCACCTGGTTCAGAAGCTTTAGATACACTTTTGATACGGTGGAAGGCTTTAGGGAAGCATTTTTAAAGCGATATTGGGCAGCAGATGTCCAAGAAAACTTAAGGCTAGATCTGTACTCTAGGAAGTACAGCACCAATGCACCTACTAAATACTCGGAATTTTTCACCGCTCAGCTGTGTAAATTCCGCGAACTGGATATTGCTCCGGCAGAAAACGACCTGTGTGCCGCCATTGCAAGACAGCTTCCACATGAGATTCAGAGGCTGCTAATCTCATCCAAAGCCAGAAGTGCTGTGGAAGTGGAAAGCGTATTACGTCAGTTAGATATGACGACTTCGCACGTAACACCTCGGCATCAGAGACAAACTGAGCAAGTACACATGGCCAGCAGTCAGGAAACTGGAGAAAAACCAGCGACCAGGAATCAATCCACCAGTACGGATACTCCAGGACGAGATCGAGAGTATGGGCACCAGGAGCCTAGAAGGATACAGCCATATTACCGGGGAGGATATCGAGGAAGAAATCCTAGAACGACGGGTTATAGGCAACAGGAAAGCCGACCCTATAACAATAACCAGCAAAGGCCGGATAATAGAAAGAAATGGGAGAATTATCCCAGGAGAAATGTAAGGCCAGACGAGAGGGATGATGAATATCGGGCCGAAATAGAAGAAAGATATCAGGAGAGTCTTCGTTATATGAACGAAAGACCAGAGGAACCTGATAGGCAAAAAGTCCGTTGGAGTGAAGCAATCAAGAACAGGAAATCACCCGACCGACTAGATGGAGCTCAAAGCTTGGAACTACAAGCTCAGCTAAAGAATGAGGGAAAAGGGAGCCCTCAGGATAAAAAAAAACTCCAAATTTAAATTGTCAAAAGTGGAAACATACCAGGAGCTGGGAGGAGGTAGAAATTGTAAATTGGATAGCCAGACCAGATGAACTAATTAACGAGGATGTGGAAGGAATCCCACCTGATAAAAGAGAACTACCTATAATTATGCTTAGGATAGAAGGATTACTGGTCAGAGCATTGATTGATACTGGATCCACAATAAGTCTAATTACACAAACCCTTTTAAGTGAATTGGAAACAAGGGGCCGAGTACTAAAGATTCCCACATCAAGTGTAAAGATTAAGGGAATTATCCCTGAAAAATCTTTGACATGTAAATTTCAGGTATACATTGATTTAATCATGGGTAACGCTGAAATTTCGCAGTGCTTTTTGCTGGTAAATCAATTACCGTATAATGTCATATTAGGTATTGATTTTATCCGTGAGAACAAGGTCATTATAGACCTAGCGCAAAACTGCATTAGAATTCAAAGAGAGGATGTGGATGAGCAAAACATTAACCTACAGGATCAGGAGGCGAAAATAACAGAACAGGTATGGCATATGGAAGAAGTGATTGAGGAAGATTATAAGGATATAGAAAAAATATTTGAAGTCCTCAACATAGAACTCGAAGATAATGTGGAAAATGAGTTCGAGACCAACCTGTCAGGAAAAGTGGAGGAAGCTAAAGTCAGCCTCGAAATTAAGGAACAGTTAAAGAAATTATTATTGGATTATAGGGACGTATTTGATTCCAAGCCAGGGAAGATTGAAAATTTTAAATACGCGTTCCAAGTCAACGATTGGGCACCGTTCAAACAAAAACCATACCCGGTTGCGGAAAAACATTACCCACAAACCAAGAAGACACTGCAGGAGATGATGAATGCAGGTGTTATAGAAAAGATGGCGACACCATATGTTAGTCCATTAGTGATTGTGAGTAAACCGGATGGCTCAGTAAGGGTGTGTTTAGATGCCAGAAATCTAAATGCAAAAATTATACCAGAAAATGATTCGGCACCACCCATAAAAGAAATACTGAGGAAATTTAAAGGCAAGAAGATTTTTACGAATATTGACATGACTTCTTCGTATCATCATCTCGAACTGGAAGAGAAAACCAGCTTGTTGACTGGATTTCAGTTCGATCAACAAACATACTGCTTTAGAAGATGTCCGTTTGGATTAAAGACTGCAGGATCGGCATTAATAAGAGCGCTGGATCGAAACCTGTCAGAGGAAGTGAAAGAGTGCACTATCCGATACGTAGATGACATTTTGCTTACCTCGGAGAATATTGAGGAACATTTAGTGAATTTGAAGAAATTATTAGAAGACCTAAGAAGGGCAAATTTTAAGATAAATTTAAAGAAGTCGAACTTCTGTCAAAGGCAAGTGACATTTTTAGGGCATGTGATTGACAAGGATGGTGTTAAACCAAATCCATGCAAATTGGAATCGATAAGGGATTTTCCAAGGCCTTTGAAAGTGAAGAACGTTCGCCAGTTTTTGGGATTGATTGGGTTCTTCTCAGGACATTGTCCATCATACACCAAAACTGTTGCACCACTACAGGACCTTCTGAAGAAGGGGGGCAAGTGGAAATGGACGGAGGAAGCAGAGAAAGCATTCGTGGAGGCCAAGGAAATGCTCTTAAATTACGTGAAGCTAGGATATCCTGATTTTAATCAGAGATTTATTATTCAGACAGACGCATCCCAGATTGGAATAGGGGCAATGCTATATCAGGAGAACCTAGAAAACCCTGATAAGAAGAACTATCTAGCTTTTACAAGTAGGAGACTGAAACCACACGAGAAAAATTATACGATCAGCGAGATCGAGCTATTAGCGATATTGCACGCGTTGCAATATTGGCGGAAGATCGTATATGGGTTTCAGGTCATTCTAAGGACGGATCATAAAGCCTTAACCTTTTTGATGAAGACTGATTTATCCAGTCAAAGGTTGATGCGTTGGGCTTTATATATTCAACAATTTGATGTCAAGATAGAGTACTGCCCAGGAAAGGAAAACATAGTTCCAGACTATTTAAGTAGACAGCCAGAGTCCATAGAAGAGGAAGTAATGGCTATAGATTTGGAAGACAGGGATCAGCGTACTCTTAATGAGTTAAGAAGCATAAGTCAAAGACAACGGGAGGATCCATGGATGAACATGCTCATATCATTCCTTGAGGGAAGCTTGATAAGAGGAACACCAGCGTACACGGAAGCTGAGAAGATAGCACAGGACTACACGTTTTATAATGGGTTATTATATAAGTTTGTGGACTCTGACCATACGAAGTTAAGGATTGTTGTACCTGCAATTTTGCAGAGGAAAATAGTATGGTTAGCCCATAGATCGTTCGGACATATGGGAGTCGACAAAACAGTCTCGATGCTGAAAGAAGCATTTATATGGCCGAGACTGAGAGAAACTGTAAGGGACACGCTAAAGACATGTGATCTATGTCAAAGGATTAAACCTAATGCATTTCTGATGAGACAGAAGCCTATACCATTGTTGCCTGAAAGGCCTGGCCAAATCATATCTATCGATAATTTTGGACCTTTGCCAAAGGCAAGAAGAGGAAATCGACACATAATGGTGGCTATGGATGTCTTCACTAAAATGGTTGTCCTTGCTCCCATACAGAAGACTAGTACCAAACAGGTGTTAAAACGACTTAAAGAAAAAGTGATACCGATTCTGGGGAAACCTGAGAATTTGTTGTCGGATCACGGCAGTTGTTTCACCAGTGTAGAGTTCAGACGAGAATTAGAAAGACTTGGGATACGTCAAATTTTGTCAAGTATTCGCCATCCTGAGGCAAACCCTGTAGAGAGAGTTATGAGAGAAACGGCCAAGTATTGTAGAATATACTGTGCCGAAGAAAATTGGAAGTGGATAGATATTTTGGATATTATTGAATTTTGTATAAATAATACAATCCATGAATCCACAGGAGAGATACCCATAACGTTACATCGGAATGAGCAACCAGAAAGACCTTGGAATCTGGTAATTCCTAGACCAGCAGACGCTCAGCCGGGAAGAGATGTACGAATTAGGAGAGCCTTTGAGCATCTAAAAGCTCAAGCCGACAGGAGGCAGAGAAGAAATAGGCATAAGAGGTATCATCGACCATTATTAGCAGGAGAAATGGTGTTAGTGAAAAGACCAGCCATTTCGGATCCAGGGAACCGTGTGTACAAGAAGTTCCAGAAAATGTACCACGGACCATATCAGATAATCAGAGATTTGCGGAATAACGCATATAGAATTCGGCACTGTGAAACGGATCACGAAGTGACCATGAATTCAGCAAATTTGAAATTATATTACCCTCCCGAAGATTTTGATGAAGAAAATGAACAAGCCCTGGTCATGGAAACATTTAGAGATGAATCCGCTTTTGACATAAATAAGAATGAGAAAGAAATAGAAAATAGAGCTCAAGCATTCGAGTGCGAATGCGAATTGGAGAAAGTATATTGGGAAATTAAAGAAATAATTGAATTTATTGAAGAAGAAAATTCCAATTTAAGGAAAGAAAATGATGAAATAAGGAAACGGGTAGGGATAGACCAAACCCGTAAGGGAGAATGAGGTTCTGGGAACTTAAAGTCCAGACAAAGAAAGAAAGAAAGAAAGGGTAGGGACAGAGCATACCCGACCTACACAATTACCGGATACGACTTAAAAGAAGTAAAAACAACAGTAAATACGGATGACGTTATGATTGGTTCGACGGAAAGGAAATACAAATTAAATTGAAATAAATTTCCTCAAAATTTTCGAAAATTTATTTACCTAAGGAGGGGAGAGATGAACCCATGGGCCATAGGGTCCATGACGGTCGAACCAATGTCCTTAAGGAAGAAATGAAAGAAACGTATAGTTTCTTAAAGGAATGGAGAGAGATTTTAAGCCAGGAATATAGCTTAACATTGTGCAAGCAACTAGGGACAGCTGCTCCTTAGATGAGATCACCCCACTTAACATTTCAGAGAGGGCTGGTCACGAGTATTAATAACTGAGTGGAAGTTTCCACCGTGATAGAAAGAGAAGCCTGAATCGGAATTCAAGCTGACGTGGCTGGAAATTGACAACGTCGCATACGCACCAGAAGAGGAATAATTAAAATTAACACGTTTACGAGCATAATAATGAGTAAACAAGCACAGTACAGTGAATCATTTTGAATGAGAGATTTTTCAGTATAGAGAAACCATGTAATAATTGTGCAGAAATAAACTGCCGACGTAAGACGACGTCATAGGGGAATTACCTAAGCCTCTGTGGAGGGGAGAGATCAAAAAGAATGCAACACCCACACAATTGAGGACGAGAAATTAATTAATATCTCCGAATTGCACGATCGATTCTGAGGTGCAATAAGATCATTAGACATTGAAAAGACAAGCTTCCGGAAGATATAATTTTTATATTTGTGGCACCATTATTTTAGAAGTTGACCACAGGAAAGGCTTGAGTCTTATTTTTTTGTAGTAAAACAGTATAAAGCTTCGGGCGTTTCCAAGCCAATCATGCAGTATTCAGACAGCCAGAGGTGCTGTATCACGTCACATCACATACAGTCTTACGAGCATTCCGTGAGGGGAAGTGCTGCTCCACGACGTAGAAGTAATCATTCCAACAGTCCGTGAGGGGACGTAACTCCGCGTTACATCGATAACAGCTACCAGTACTCCTTGAGGGGAGAAAACGCTGTTTTATACCTCCGAAGTAGGATCCAATAGCCACAGGCGTCACAGTAGTAACGACTGCTTGCCTCCATAAGGAGCAGTCAAGACGAAATTTTAAAAGTATCGCCGTAGTGAAGTATTAGGAAAATCCTAATTATAGGATTTAGGCCGACTGTATACAAGTTAAAGTGAAGATTCGCAAGATATAGTCAGAGCAGGCTGCGAACGTCGGACTTAAAGGCGATAGGTCGTTAAATGTAACGAACAGATCATAACGTACGGAAGTATCGTACCAGACAGATAAACTGTTATTTAAGTTGAAGCAACCTAAAAAGGAAGAACAGAATAAGGTTCGAACGTAGGAGCGTTAAAAAACAGTTCAAATAAATAGAATAGGAGACTATAAGCATTAGCTCCAGATAGCAGGCGAACAATTATAATAGTACTAGAATCAAAAAGTGCTAGCTGCTAGAAACTAATCTATAGGTCTTAGAGGAGACCTCGATCCATATAGACTCTCGTTAGGATCAATAGACAGATCTACAGAGAAGCCATTCAAGCGAGATAATAGCCAGTTATCCAGGATAGGAATAGCAGAATTGAACTCCAGGGAACAGTAGATGTTTCGGGACTTTCGGATTCTTCAGAATAGGAAGCCGACATCAGATAAATCTCACGCTTGGAAACGGGAATTTAAGAAGATCACGTGTGATAGGCGCAGAAACGCGGCCTAGTGATCGAGTAATTGTGAAGTGTAAAATAATCAAGATTGTGTGTTAGATAATATTTTTAGTGTTATTATGTGTTCAAAAGGGACACACCAGTATATAAAAATGTCGTCAATATTAAGTGCTCTAGATATAGGTCCAAAAGTGTTTTTAAGTAAAATGAATACCTTTAATATGGTTTAAACAGTTCGAAGTGGGCCCAAAAATGAAACGCCACACCAGATTTAAGATCGTGGGATGATCTGAAAATATGTAAGTACAAAATTCATTTTTATTTTGGTGTCAGAAATTGATTGTGTACAACTCACCGGAGTTTGAGTGAAAGGGATGTGTTTTAATGAATGAATATTGAATAATCAAGAATACGGTCTGAACAATAATAAATAAATAGAGAAATTATGAATAATGATGTAAAGAATAAATTCCGTAGAGAAATATGTGAATAAAGGGTTAATGTATTTAACAAATGTCATAAGAGCAAGCGAAATATCATTTAATTATCATAAAAGACATTGAAATAAAGTAAAGTTGAGATATGAAAGAGATAGCTTTTGAGCTGGTATAAAGAATAAAGATAATAATAATAATAATTAAATATGGAAATGTTAAATAAAAATCAAATAAATTGATATGAACATAAGAGCGTTAAGCCTTAACGTATGTGTAAGAAATGAGGTTCAATGGAATATTTTAAAACAGGGAGCGATTTATCGACCATGGAAAGATTAATATGTGAATTAAAATAATATGAATTGTTACTAAAAAGATTTTATCAGTTCTTGGGAAGACATTTTCGGCTTAAAATAATGCATAGCGCATAATGATCGCAAATATAATATTAAAGTGTCACGCTAGGAACGCGTAGTGGTTAAATACTTGGTACATTATTTATGGAGGGTAGTTGATTGCAGTGAATTGATAATTATGTAAGTCCTCTATTTGTGACATTAGTATCACGAGGCATTGTGTATGTATTTAAAAAGGGAGCTAATATATGGTATTATTGAGCGTATGTCATTGGGCCACGGCCGACTCTAAATCGCATTTTGTATAAGTCCTCTGTATGGGATTAGTTCCCGAGGCACCTGGAGAGATTCGAATGCAGGATCTTCTTATGATAAAAGCCCCTGAAATTCTTCGTCGTCGTATGTGTATTTAATCTTCCCAATCAATGAGGACCCTCTCATAATTAATAAATGCCAAGGATATGATAATGGTCTTTGAACCAAAGAATAGTTGTTTGAATGTATACGGTACAATAAAGCCCGGTCTCCCCAGAACTGAATGAATGGAAAGGTTTGTTTTGAAAGCCTTGAAAATAAGCTACTAAATGTTGGGTCAGGCGGGATGTCTCCCCACCCTAACGTGTCATAAATCGCACCCCATGTAGTGGAGTCTAGCCTTCTTAAAGCGAGAAGGAACTGAGACCGTCTCGTAAGCTGTTTTAAAGAGAAACGAATACACCAGGAGTGTTTAAAGTTGTAAACGACCCGGGCGTTGAACCGAGGTCCTTAAAGATAGATATTTCGTTTGCCGGTTCAGATCGTAGTGTCTTATATGATAATGGTCTATTTAAGACATAAGAGATAAATAACAATCCCTATTGTAATAATGTAAGGACGTGGGATTCCACGAGTTGATTGAAGGCAACTGAGTTCGGGAGTAACTATAGTTTTTTGACTGTGTCAAGTACCTTCACGCTCTGGAGTACACAATTGATTTTCTGATTACCTTAATATGTTTGTGAAATAAAGAGAGATGATAACAACTGAATGTGTGGACATGCCCAAAATATTGAATTAAATAATTAACAGAGATTTTAAATATAATTATATATTTGTTCTTGAGAAATAAGAAAATATAAAAGCTAGTGTTTGAGGTGTACAAGAATGACACCGTAATAATGTAAATGCATGGAGCCAAAGAGCTCAGAGTTATGTAAACTTAATGTTAGTGCTTTATGGAAGTGAGAATAAGTAAGAATTGTTGGTTTATGTGGAAACCACAGGTTTTGAATTCAATATTTGTTTATTTTATTTTGTGATCCCTTGTTCATTTGGAACAAGCAGTTGATATTTGGGTCAGTAATTAATTTGTTTAATTGTTTGTAGCGCCATTAATTTTATTAATTAAATATGTTTTTAAAAAGGAGTTGATTTTGTTGTTATTTTTGCAAGTGTATCCTCTAATTAATCCAAAATATGTGAATCACAGAGTGGGGGAACTTACCGCTGCCCCGAAATTCCGAATTGAGCTACGCTGGTATACTGTGATTGGCATATTTCTTGCTAAATGGGCACAATATATATATATATACAGGGTGTTACAAAAAGGTACGGCCAAACTTTCAGGAAACATTCCTCACACACAAAGAAAGAAAATATGATATGTGGACATGTGTCCGGAAACGCTTAATTTCCATGTTAGAGCTCATTTTATTACTTCTCTTCAAATCACATTAATCATGGAATGGAAACACACAGCAACAGAACGTACCAGCGTGACTTCAAACACTTTGTTACAGGAAATGTTCAAAATGTCCTCCGTTAGCGAGGATACATGCATCCACCCTCCGTCGCATTGAATCCCTGATGCGCTGATGCAGCCCTGGAGAATGGCGTATTGTATCACAGCCGTCCACAATACGAGCACGAAGAGTCTCTACATTTGGTACCGGGGTTGCGTAGACAAAGAGCTTTCAAATGCCCCCATAAATGAAAGTCAAGAGGGTTGAGGTCAGGAGAGCGTGGAGGCCATGGAATTGGTCCGCCTCTACCAATCCATCGGTCACCGAATCTGTTGTTGAGAAGCGTACGAACACTTCGACTGAAATGTGCAGGAGCTCCATCGTGCATGAACCACATGTTGTGTCGTACTTGTAAAGGCATATGTTCTAGCAGCACAGGTAGAGTATCCCGTATGAAATCATGATAACGTGCTCCATTGAGCGTAGGTGGAAGAACATGGGGCCCAATCAAGACATCACCAACAATTCCTGCCCAAACGTTCACAGAAAATCTGTGTTGATGACGTGATTGCACAATTGCGTGCGGATTCTCGTCAGCCCACACATGTTGATTGTGAAAATTTACAATTTGATCACGTTGGAATGATGCCTCATCCGTAAAGAGAACATTTGCACTGAAATGAGGATTGACACATTGTTGGATGAACCATTCGCAGAAGTGTACCCGTGGAGGCCAATCAGCTGCTGATAGTGCCTGCACACGCTGTACATGGTACGGGAACAACAGGTTCTGCCGTAGCACTCTCCATACAGTGACGTGGTCAACGTTACCTTGTACAGCAGCAACTTCTCTGACGCTGACATGAGGGTTATCGTCAACTGCACGAAGAATTGCCTCGTCCATTGCAGGTGTCCTCGTCGTTCTAGGTCTTCCCCAGTCGCGAGTCATAGGCTGGAATGTTCCGTGCTCCCTAAGACGCCGATCAATTGCTTCGAACGTCTTCCTGTCGGGACACCTTCGTTCTGGAAATCTGTCTCGATACAAACGTACCGCGCCACGGCTATTGCCTCGTGCTAATCCATACATCAAATGGGCATCTGCCAACTCCGCATTTGTAAACATTGCACTGACTGCAAAACCACGTTCGTGATGAACACTAACCAGTTGATGCTACGTACTTTTGTGCTTGATGCTCGTACTGTAGAGCAATGAGTCGCATGTCAACACAAGCACTGACGTCAACATTACCTTCCTTCAAATGGGCCAACTGGCGGTGAATCGAGGAAGTACAGTACATACTAACGAAACTAAAATGAGCTCTAACATTATGTCAACATTACCTTCCTTCAAATGGGCCAACTGGCGGTGAATCGAGGAAGTACAGTACATTCTAACGAAACTAAAACGAGCTCTAACATGGAAATTGGGCGTTTCCGGACACATGTCCACATAACATATTTTATTTCTTTGTGTGTGAGGAATGTTTCCTGAAAGTTTGGCCGTACCTTTTTGTAACACCCTGTATATATATATATATATATATATATATATATATATATTATTTTGATATATATTGAAGATTACAACTCGCATAATAGGCCAGGCGACAGGTAGTTCAATAAGGAAATTATTAGTGGATAGCTGGAAATTGCTTTAATCGCTTTATTTGGACCCAGATATTACTCTCTCTAGTTTTCCCCCTCGAGCGAAGTCGGCGTTGGCCCTTCTGGCCCTAAGAAGGTACCATTTTTCAATTTTTTGCAAATATCTCCGAAACCTTCATCTTTATCAACAAAATACCTTTTATAACAAGAAGTTCCGTGACGAACTAAACAGCCTACTTTTCTTAAAATTTAAGATTCATGCCAATCTATATAGACCTATTTAGAAAAATAGCGAAATTAAGTTGATAATATCAAAATTTCTAATTATCTCGAAATATTCCTGTAGACTAATAGAGCATTACAGTTGGCAGCCCTGGTGACTGACTATATTGTTAGTTCCTTCTCTTAAGGTACAGAATACAATATTTGGTTGAAGTCCAATGGATAGCATGGACCTTACATGCAGTTAGACATTGGATCTATTAGCGCGCCTAAAATCATGTTGGGAACAATGTAATGCATGCGTTGGTCAGAAATAATCTGAAATATTATGCTCTCTTGTTGTGCTAATTTTGGATGAAATCCATTTGTTAGTATAGAAGTTACATGTATTTTAAAATTGGACCTATCAGCAGGCTTAGAGTCATGTTGGCAGCACTGATGTATATTAGTTTCTCCTAATTAATCTAGAATGTTAGGTACTAAACGTGTGCAAATTTTAAAGCAGTTGGCTTACATATTTTCTGATATATTAATGTCTGGGTAAAAAAATAGAGACAGCCATTAACAATTGGCAGCCCTGGTTGCTCTTAGGAATAATCATAGTCATATCTGTTATGGTACACATAGCACATACGACATTTGGTTGAAATCCAATCGATAGTATAGAAGTTACATGTATTTAAATTTGGTCCTACCAGCAGGCTTAGAATCATATTGGTAGCACTGACGTACATAAGTTACTCCAAATTAATGTAGAATGTCAGGTACTATACGTGTGCATAGATTAAAGCTGTCGGCTTGCATATTTTCATATATATTGGTATTTGGATAAGAGAACAGAGAGAACATTTATTGACAGTTGGCAGCCCTGGTGGCTCTTAAGAATACGCTCAGTCATATCTGTTTATGTACGCATATTACATACAAAATTTGGTTGAAATCCAATTGCTAGTTTAGAAGTTATATACATTTAAAAATGGGACCTATCAGTAGGCTTAGAATCATTTTGGCAACACTGCCATATATGGCCTGCTGAAAATTAAACTGAAGTATTATTATCTTTATGTGTGCCAATTTTGGAATCGTTCTCATGGATACATTCTAAGATATCCAACATGGACCTCAAATTTCAATTGCGAATTTTCAGCAGTTGGTAGCACTGACATCATTTTCAAGTCTGACATTGAGATGTCCCGGTATAGATCTTTACTCATACCAAATTTGGTTTCGATTGCTGCAGCCATTTAGGAGTTGATAGGGGGGGGGGACACACACACAGACAGACAGAAGGACAGACATACAGACATTTTCCCGGATCGATCCCATGAGTCTACTTTTTCCTCATTTTTGCAAAATGTGAAAAGTAGGCTAAAAAATAATCTAGAGTAAATTTCCTACAAAAATGTTCCCCACCTTTTGTCTCTAATGTGAACCGTTACGATGCTACGACCATTCAAAGTGGAGCCCTTTATGATTCTTGCGGAAAAGCTATGGAAATGATATGCCATATCAACGTTTCTACATGTTTTAATATTTGTCAGCAGTCCAGCTGCACAAGCTGTTAACTTGTTACAAGTATAACAGCTTTTCAATGTAAACAGCTGTGGCAAAGTACCTACCATTAGTATCATTTTGCAATATTGAGTTTTCGACTACAGAACAGCATGTGGATGCACGGTGTGCGTGGATCTCGCGGGATGATGCGGACTTCAGAAAATTTGTTGGATGGTTATCAACTCACGACCCCTTTCCTCGTGGACAACACGTTGTTTCGTTAAGCACAGGAGTTGTCGGGGATGGACAAATCACTTGTCATATGGCCTATGAAATTGTAATAGCAGCACAAAAAGGCATAACCGGCAACAATTTTCACGATGTGAAGTTCCTTAGAAAAAAATCGCGTGATGCCTCTCCGCGCGGTAAATTCGAAAATAAACATCCGCAACACGGGTAATCCTGTTGATCCTCTTGTGCTTTTCCAATGCATTTGCCTTGCAAAGAAATCCGATGCAGAATTGAAACAATATTTCCAGTTTGAACTAGCTCCGTATCCGGTTGCGATCTTTGATGAAGCTGGAATGCGTGGACGCAAAAGTCTGTGTTCTATAAATTATTCGATCCTGTTACCGATGAGCCCATATTTGAGGACCTACATCATGTTCTCGACGGAGGATATCTTCTGCACCGTGTAATTTGGCACCAAACCGATACTTTTGTCGACATTAGTGCCAAATATGTGAATTA
This sequence comes from Meconema thalassinum, assembly GCA_946902985.2. Classification (NCBI taxonomy): domain Eukaryota; kingdom Metazoa; phylum Arthropoda; class Insecta; order Orthoptera; family Tettigoniidae; genus Meconema; species Meconema thalassinum. The sequence goes on from OX336389.2 coordinate 349,875,543, forward strand.
CGTTAAAAGATACTTCAAAAACAGTGTCATTATTTTCGATGGGTATCCTGACGACCCAGCAGCTCGCAGTACCAAGTCCGTTGAACGTCTTCGACGATCGCACAAATCAAATATGATGCTGCTAATGGTTTTTTTTACGAGTCCATGACGACACCTATGCCACAAGCAAACTTTTTGTCTAATGACACAAACAAACGAAGATTGATCGACTTGTTGCGTGTCAAATTCGAAAGCGAAGGAATCGAAACCAGACAAGTTCCAGAAGATCCCGATGGCTCATCGTTACCACCCCACTCGAGTTATCTCGGCCCGACAATTCAGTCATTATAGTGGCTGAAGATATAGATATCCTGGTCATCTTGGCGGCTTGTGTGCCACCCTCCACGAAAATGTATTTTATGAAACCCGGCAAAGGTTCAACCAAACAACAACTATTTTGCACAACAAGTTTCAATCTCCCGCCATGTGTGCAAGAAAACATCCTCTTTTTGCATGCGTTTAGTGGGTGCGATTCAACGTCTTCGTTTCACAGGCAGGGCAAAATGAAATTCGTAACACTGCTGAAGAGTAATGAGGAACTGCACACAGCTTTTGGGTTTTCCGAGACGTGAACGCAAACCCCGATGAAATTGACAAAGCGGGCCAGTTGGTTTTAGCTGGGCTTAATGACAACAAAACCACGGGAAATACCCTGAATGAGTTGCGGTTCCAACTGTTTGCAAAATCTCTAAGCAAACATCGATTTAATCTCGCAAGCTTACCTCCCACTGAATCAGCGGCACGTGAGCACTCTTTAAGAACATATCATCAAATCAAAACATGGTATGGAAATTATACAAATCCACTGGATTGGGGCTGGAAAAATTCTCAATGTGGTTTGGCTCCCATACCTACGAGGGATCCGGCGCCACAAACGCTTCTAAACACAGTGTCCAGCAAATGTTCGGAAGGATGTAACGCAGCGTGTGGTTGCAGGAAAACGGGCCTCCGATGCTCCAGAATCTGCATGTATTGTATGGGACGGTCATGTACAAATGCTGCCGAGGAAGATGATATGGATGATTGTGACGGAGACATCGATATTAATCTTGAGCGCCCTGTGACGTCGGACAAATGTACCGATACAGACGATGAAAGCGATGACGGAGAAATTTAGGCCACAGCTGCTTACATTGAAAAGCTGTTATACTTCTAACAAGTTAACAGCTTGTGCACCTGGAATGCTGACAAATATTTTATAATATGTAGAAACTTTGATATGGCATATCATTTCCATAGCTTTTCCGCAAGAATCAAAAAGGGCTCCAATTTGAATGGTCGTAGCATCGTAAAGCTTCACATTAGAGACAAAAGGTAGGGAACATTTTTGTAGAAAATTTACTCTAGATTATTTTTTATAATAGGCATTTTGTTGATAAAGTTGATGGTTTGGGAGATATTTGCAAAAAAAATGCTACCTTGTTAGGGCCAGAAGGGCCAACGCCGACTTCGCTCGAGGGGAAAAACTTGGGAGAGTAATATCTGGGTCAAAATAAAGCGATTAAAGCAATTTCCAGCTTTCCACTAATTATTTCCTTATTGAGGCTTTTTTCCGACCTGTCGCCTGGCCTATAAAGTTCTATTGATCTTAAACATGTTTTATTTTGCGAATATAACTTACAGAATTTTATAAAGTAACTCATAAATAATTTTTAACTTTCTGTAAACGAAACACACACATATTTTATTATGAGCAAATATTCTCATGAAAATAAATTTATTTGTTTCAGATTTTGAAAAATCATTTAAGTTACATTTCATATTGTTCTATATTGAAACACCTTTTTTTTGTAATAATCTGATACAGGTACGAAGTACACCATTTTACACTGACTGTATAACAATATAAAGTATTGACAGTAAGAAAACAAACAATAAATCTTAACAAAAAAGGGACTTAATAATAACAAATTCACTGGAAATTAAATAACAAATAAAATAAATAACAGAGGTTATAAAGATATGTATATGAGTCGTCCAATTCCAGAACTACCCAAGTCAATTTCATGAAATTTGTGAGAAAGGGCAAAAAACTGTGGTGAGTTATCCGTGCGCGTTTAAATAGAAACAGTTTGTATAATACTGTAGTTACAAAATACGATTAGTTTTCTTTTTATGTATGTTATAAAAATACAGTAAAAGCAGTTTTTACGTAATAATAGAAAATATATTGCACTTAAGCAGTTTTGATACAGGATCTAGAACTTAAGTAGTTTTGGATTAGTTTCATTAAGTCAGTAATTATGGTTTCTATGTGAAAGTGAAATTATTGCTATATTTTAAAGTTCTCTAAGAAACTACCCAGTATACAATAAAAGTAACCTTTCAAACTTATATTTCCATTCAAAATATGCTCACAGCTTTTCAAACTAGGCGAAATAGAGTCCATTGGACTGCACAGCAACGTCATGTTCCATGGGGTCGTCGTCTTCTTCTTCATCAGATACATTTTGTCGAGCTATGTCTTCGCCACATAGTAGCAAGTCTCGGTAGAAGCTTAGATCCTCTCTGTTGTGCCACTCAGGGCCGAAATGCTTTGACAAAAGCTGTTTCACATCAGTCACTCACATATATATAAATATATAAAAGTGCACGCGTTCTTACGCCACTTTAACTTGTTTTCTTGGCGTTCATTAGCAGTGTTTAGCTATGGACAAGTTCATTGTTTAACGTGAACGCCTGGAGAGTGAAAGTGAACAGTCGGCTACTACTCCCGAACCGTCGAATTCAACATAAAGAAGACAAACGAAAGAAAAGAACATACCAGGACAGTTACGTAGTGTATGGATTTACGTGGAATAAGAACGAGGAAAACCCTAGCCTCCGTGGCTTAGGCGGCAGCACGCCGGCCTCTCACCGCTGGGTCCGTGGTTCAAGTCCCGGTCACTCCATGTGAGATCTGTGCTGGACAAAACGGAGGCAGACAGGTTTTTCTCCGGGTACTCCGGTTTTCCCTGTCAAAATTTCATTCCAGCAACACTCTCCACTATCATTTCATTTCATCTGTCATTCATTTAATCATTGCCCCAGAGGAGTGCGTCAGGCCTCGGCAGCCGGCACATTTCATATCCTCGCCGCTAGATGGGGGCTTCATTCATTCCATTCCTGACCCGGTCGGAGACTGGAAGTAGGCTGTGGATTTTTCAAGAACGAGGAAAACCCTATCCCTGTGTGTTTCGTTTGTGGCGAAACACTTAGCAACGAGGCCATGGTACCTAGCAAACTGAAGCGGCATCACACAATTAAGCATCCTAGTGAGTCAGGGAAGAGTGTGATGTATTTTTCACGTGTACTAGAAGGGGAGAAAAAAACCAGCTGTGCGAATGGTGAAGAGAATGACCATAAGTGATACTGCTCTTGAAGCCTCGTTTTAAGTAGCAGAACTGATAGCAAAAAGAAAAAAACACACCTCATAGTCTTGGAGAGGAAATCATAGGTCCTGCATGGAAAGTTATAGTTTCAACAATACTTGGTGAAGGAGCAGCTAATCAAATTTCGAAATTTCCTCTTTCCCACAACACAATCAGTTGCAGGATATCTGAAATGTTTGCAATATCAACGAACAAGTCGTGGGGAAAATAAAAACTGATAGAGCATTTGCTTTGCAAGTAGATGAGAGTATCGATAGTGGTGACAAACTGCAACTCCTTGGTTTTACCAGATATATTGATGATAAAGATATTAATGAGCAGTTTCTGTTCTGTAGACCGCTGGGGACTACAACCTCAGGCCATGATATTTTCGTTTCTATTAATTCCTTTCTCAATGACCAAGATCTTTCATGGAAAGACTGGTTGGTTGGTTCTTAAGTTTAGGGGCTGCGACAACGCGGTCATGTAGCCCCGTGATTGTGATGACTGTATTAGGGTGTGTTATCTGTTTTTAATTCAAGTAAGGACTGCAGTCTTTTGAATTTTTCAAATAGTTCCTACTTTTGCTGCCAAACGCCACCGTCAATGACTACTAGTTCAGAACTTAGCTACCAGACGCCACCGCAGTCGGCTCTTGGCAACGAACGTAGGAACCTAAGAGCGCTGTTTACATTCTTAACCTATACAATTTAGCTTCACACAGGTGTAATTAGTGGAAGGTTCTTTAACATGCCATAAATCTATGACATGGGAGAGCCGGCTTTACTTCCCCTCCGAAGGAAGGCATACTGAGGGATTTTTAACGCTCTTAAAAATCCGACGACTTCGGCCGGCATGGAAAGACTGTTGTGGTATATGTACAGATGGTGCACAATCTATGTCTGGGAAATTTAAAGGTTTTTACTACCAGAGCTCAAGATTTTGCTGCAGTGTTTAACGAAGTTGTGAAAATGGTGAACTACATCAAGTCTCGACCTTTAATGTGCAGGATTTTTAACAGTTATGTCTCGCAACGGATGCACCTCATACCTCTTTGTTACTTCATACAGAAGTAAGGTAGTTGTCGCGGGGTCGTGTATTGAAGCAGTTTCTTGAACTTAGAGAACAGGTGAAAACTCTTTTTAAGGATGAAAATCAAGATACATTTTATGAGCTGTTACTAACTGATTCTTGGTGCTTGGAACTGTCGTATCTGGCAGATATTTTTCATAAACTGAATTAACTGAATGTTTCAATACAGGGTCGACAGGAAGCAATAATTTCCTCAACCAATAAAATGAAAGATTTTAAAAGAAAACTTAATTCTTGGAAGTCTGCAGTTCAGAAAGGAGATCTTTCAAACTTTCTTCATCTGGCAGTAGATAACGATTTGAAAGACCGCATTTGTGATCACTTATCAAGATTGCAAGATGCAATAGATACATACTTTCCATCTATTTCCACTATGAATGTCGACTGGGTTGTCTCACCATTTGATTTCGTAGATAGTGCGGAGGAAATAGATTTCACTGGTTGGGAACGAGATGAATTTATTGATCTTTGTGCCGATTCCACACTCAAAGGTAAGTTCACCAAGAGTGAGGCGTCGGTGGCTACTTTTGGGCTTCAGCGGAGAGAGTAGTATCCTAACCTAATGAAGAAAGCAATTAACACACTTTCGCCCTTTCCAAAATCCTATCTATGCGAGCAAGCCTTATCTGCTCTGGTGACAATAAAATCCAAAGCAAGAAATAGACTGAATAACCTTGAGGATGATTTGCGTGTTTCATTGTCAAATGCAAGGCCCGATATCACGTATCTGTGCTCTAAGCATCAATAACAAGTTTCACATTAATGATTTATCGAACAAAATTATTGATGTATTTTTACTCACTCACTGTAGTAAAGTTGACTGTATTATGTTATGGTGTACGGTACTTATTATAAAATATTTCAATAAATTTACATATGAAACATAATTCTTTTTTTATTCAAGGAAGGGTGCCCCTAGTGTTTAATGTTATTCCCAAGGGTGCCGTGAACTTCAAAAGGTTGGGAAACTCTGCTCTAGACCAGGGAGTGTCAACCAGATAGGATTTATTTGGTACTGTAACATTTTTAATAGTCCTTAACGTGGAAATAACTATTGTGGTTCAATAAAAACAAACATGATAAGAATAAATAATATACACTGTGGTATGACCTTACCTGTGATAGTGTAATATAATAAGTTGTTGAGCGCCAGATCCCTATTTAAGACAGTGAATCGAAATTTATTGATTTAACCTCGGCTATCAGCAGTAGAGTCGAGACCACTTACCCGGGCCGTAGTGAGACAAAGTCATCTAACCAATCCAGTATTTAATCAAGGAGTATGATTGCCTTAAAGTACTAACTACAATGAAAGAAATAGGCATTACGTTGAAGAGAATGAATTTATTGACTCAAGAACAAAATATTAATAAAACAGAATAGTGATAGTCACACAATTGAATTTAAAATTACTCAATGCGGCAATTAATTTAAAAGGAACTGAACATTTAAAATGAATTGAAAGTTAATTGAAGTTAAATTATAATAGAGACGATAGTTTTATTGAATTGTTTGCTTACCCATTCGAAGATTCGTCATATTTAAGAAATGATCGATGATCTCGATGTTACGTCGCTTATGTTAAAAAAAATGATGTGATATCTCAATTACTATGAAATATCCTCATTAAATACGTTGCCATCTGTAGAAAGACTCTTGATCAGGGATATAACCCATTATGTATTGATATAGATTTCGGCAAGACATCGTACTTTGCCAACTCTGTTTGCTCAGTTCATTAAGACCCAGAGAGCAAGGTTACCACTTCCTCCCTTCATTGATAGCTATTGATGAATGCCACTCTTGTCCGATGTCGCAGGTACAAATACTAATGACTTCCTTGTCACGTGGTGTCACAGCTTCCCTCTCTCATTATCCTTCTCCATTCTTGACTCATAACTTGCAGCTTTGACGCGTATATGGCCTACAGTAGTGACGTATTGGTTACACCATAGTTGAAATATAATGTTCCAATCCTTCTCGAAGGAACTAGATTATGCGCACGTGATGGTTACTCATATTGGGTTTCTTTGCATCTCGAAAATGACGCAGTTTGCTGTGGTGAAATTATTACTACGTCGTTCAGTTTGTGACGCATTGGGTTGATCCTATTTGGCAATCTTGTTGCAATATATATATTACTTCGTCTCTTTACAAATAATTGTTAATAAAAATATTTCTGACTATAATAATAAAAACCGCTTACAATTATCTGATATAAAAATCATCTCATCGATGTACTAATTAATAATAATAATAACATGATAAATGAATAACCCTTTAAATATAATAGGTATGGGATCGAATCGTTACAATCGCCCCTAAGATAAATAATTTAAATGACATTTCACATTATTTCTCTTACCCCATCCAACATTAAAAAAAACTATAAATTTAAATATTATAACCCCCAAAAAGACAACATACAATATACTCTTCATCAATACATAAAAATATACAAGAAAGATATTCTTCACAAAAATTCACATTTTAACTTTCATTTATCTCATTCTTCCAAATGTTCATAATGTTCATTCTTCTTTATAAATGTTGTAAAAAAAATTTATATAAATGTATTCTTCACGAAAAATTCATATTTTAACTTTCATTCATCTCATTCTTCCAAATGTTCATAATGTTTATTCTTCTTTATATATATATATATATATACTGTAAAAAAAATATACATATAATGCCCTTCACTTTACATTCTTCGAAGTAATTACTTCGTTGCACACGCATATCACTGCACGCGATGTGGTGATACAATCAACATAATATCCCTTTCGTCTCTATAAAGGGATTACTCAAATGCAGTAAAATTTCAATAATTGAAGAAAAAAATAACTTAGCAAGATACATAAGGCAATTCCAATTTCAGTGCATATGTCATACCTGTAAATATTTCCCCAAATACATAATGACATCGAAATACCTTAAAGCAGTTATTAAACAGTTCACATAAATATCCAAGTTACTACTCACCTGCCTTCGTGGCTTAATTCTTTCTTAGGCCACGGCCGCCTCCTTTCAAATTAATACTTCCTAAGTCTCCACGACTTCTTAACTTCTCTTAAAACCTTTTCCTCTTCACTACTTCTCGAAAACAATAACTTGAATTTTCAAAATCACCAATAAACATAAAATCTGACTTCTCGTTCACTTTATAAAATTTAACTTAGCGTCAAGATATAACTTTACTGTATTGTCATTCCTTACTTACCATAACAAAATGATTAAGACTTAGACAAAATACTACTCAATACCTGAATTACGTATATTACTAAACTATTTCACAAAAACACATGACAAACTCCTCGGAATAAATATTTCGTTCCACAAAATATTAATGCTCTTATACTTTGAACTTAGTCTATTCATGATTTGACTTCTGGCTGAATACCTAAAACCCCCCATTAGTTTTCTCTCAAAACTCTTAATTAAGTACCGTGTTCTCCAAACACCACTTCCTACTTGTTCTGACCGCCTGGAGTATAGCTTACACTTGCTATACCAGAATCTCTCAAAACTCATTGTGACATCACACGTCACATACAAAAAACTCCCCTATTCGTGGTATAATCCCACATCTTCTTACTGTTACAGGTCACCTCTTACTGACCAATAACACACTAAATTTCAGCTAAAAAATCTTACATGCTTCGACTAATTCCTTGGAATAATAACATCACACTTAGCTTTCCTAATTATTGTCTTCCTAAAATAATGACAGTGTTCCTGTTGATAGTCAATAACACCGACACTCTTAATTAGCAAATATTCTCCCATAATCACTTCATAAAGCAAGTCCTGAGTTATAACACAGTTCAGACACTCTCTGCTCTACCAAATTAAAAGCGTAAATTACACCTGCCTTTAATTGAAACTTCATTATTACCCCTTAGGTATACTCACCTTACATTACTAACTTATTCTTGTCTTCAAAATATTAAACTTCTCTTTACTAACTCCGTATGACATAAATAAAACTTTAATTTCTCGTTTACTAAAAAAATGATTTATCTTTAAATCCTAAAACGTCGAATTATAACAAATTCCTTTCAATATTAGTAAATATTATGTCAACCTTTTAATTATAATTATTATCTTTATTTTTACCTGTGTAGGACAACAATCTACCACATCATTATTTCGTTATTAATCATCAGTAACTTTTTACTACAAAGTGGTTTAGCTCGATAACAAGCCTTGTAATATCTTTAAAACGTGCGTAACGGTAACTAAAACTTGGACCATATTACCTTTGTAATCTCTTATTACCTTGTGTGCATACAACCATATATACTTAAAAAAAACTCCCAACATTAACTTCACGTAGTCCCGTAGATACCATAAAAAACTCATTATTGCTCAACGGAATAGACCTCGCTGACCTACTTCATCTTACCAAAAACTTCCTCCAACCTACTTCATTTGGCATCTTACCAAAAACTTCCTCAAAAAACAACTTCATTTGGCATCTTACCAAAACTTCCTCCTTAAAAAACTTCATTTGGCATCTTACCAAAACTTTAAAACCACATTGCTCAACGGCATTACCTTCGTTGGCCTACTTCTTCAAACTCACGTCCATTTACGTGAAAATACACACATACACACACACATATCTGTCAACAAGTACCAGATGTCCTAATTAGTTACTACTTCCTCATTTCAACCCGATGTTTGTTAATTCATACAACGCATTACCATTAACAATTCTAAACCACTTATAAATTTCTCAAAATATATCCACTGATGACCTCGCTGTCCTCAACTGAAATTTCTTTATTAAATCAATACTTAATTCTTCAACTCACTAGTTTTATTACCACTGTATCATCTTATCTTCACTCACTTTTGAATTAAATCTTTATTACCATTATATTCATAATTATGGTTGCCATAATAATTATTACTACTTTCTTTCGATTACTTACCTATGTAATAACCTTCCTACTTTTTTTTTTAAATTTAATCCTCACTTCCTCCAACTTACCTGCGGCTTAAGGACCCACATTCAACTTACCTGAATTGCTCAATAGCACGACAACCTCTGTCTTCCAAATTAAATGATTTTAGTCAATCTAAATCAATAAGCGTAGGCACTACGCGCCCCTAACCATCCTAACTTCACGACTGAATTAAAATTACACACAGCAGGTTTCTCATCTACCTCTGTTAAATCATATAAAACTTCATTACTTAATATTTAAGTCATACGGAACAGTAACTATCGGTAATATACTGCTCAAAAAAATTAAAGCACCACTTTTTTCAAAGGCCACCAAATTTTGAAAAGTTGACCTACACGCTCGAAATCTCAGTATGACGTTTGTCCTGACGCCTATCAAGCATATGCTTCAGCACAACTCCCCAACTTGAGTAGTTTCGGGGTAGCACCCCGAAAACCAGCCCATTTTCGAAAACCGCAAATTGAAGTTTGCGAAAAACGCTGCAGGACTTGTCGCAGGTTGCCAAAGCAGTCGAAAATGAATGAGTCTTGCTCTTAAAGGTTCCACAAACACGTAGAAATCGTTACATTTGACGTTTGGGCATTTTCAACCCCCTTCATCATCCCCTAAACATGGACTACCATTGGGGGCGTCTAAGAAGGTACCGGGTGTGTTTAACCATCCGAAAACCTGCACACCGTCCTCAGTTGCTGATTGCAGTAAGTTCTTAAGGCCTCCGGCAATGTCCACACCCCCTAACACCCTCAACTGGCATGGGACCAAACCACCCCCTCTCGATTCACCCCTAAGGAAGGTTTTAATCGAGATGTTTATCAGTGCTGTGAATGCGGGGTCTTCCCCTACCGTTTCAAAAAAAGGAGCTGTGCCTTTGTCACAACCCCTTCCCCTGCAACCCCCGTTTGTATGATTTTTCGAATCAGGCCATTTTTAAGGGCTGAAACGAGGTCTTAATCGCTGAAAGGGCTGTAAAGGTCCTTAGAAGTAGTGGTGACACGAAATCAACCCCTTCCGATCGATGATTGACATTCCGTCTCCCAAATTCGAAATTTTTGCACCCCCAACCCTCCCTGTCTGGACGCGTAACGCGTCATGGCAGAGTTTTCAGAGTTGGATGGAAATGAAGCTTATGGTCTGCAATGGAGCCCAAAACAGCAGGTTGGATAGAAATTCTTCGGTAGGTTGGGAAACGGGACCAAAATTTTTCAAAAAAATTAACAGCCTCTAGTAAGTACGCCCATGCACAGGCAACCCACATCACGTCCGTGCGTGTGGGTTGCCTATGATCGGCAATAGGTTACAAAGTTTGGCAATGAGAAAAAAATGACGTGATGTGGGTTGCCTATGCATTGGTGTACTTACTAGAGGCTGTTAACTTTTTTTGAAAAATTTTGGTCCCGTTTCCCACCCTACCGATGAATTTCCATCCAACCTGCTGTTTTGGGCTCCATTGCAGGCCATAAGCTTCATTTCCATCCAACTCTGAAAACTCTGCCATGACGCGTTACACGTCCAGACAGGGAGGGTTGGGGGTGCAACAATTTCGAATTTCGGGGACGGAATATCAATCATCGATCGGAAGGGGTTGATTTCGTGTCACCACTACTTCTAAGGACCTTTACAGCCCTTTCAGCGATTAAGACCTCGTTTCAGCCCTTAAAAAGGGCCTGATTCGAAAAATCATACAAACGGGGGTTGCAGGGGAAGGGGTGGTGACAAAGGCACAGCTCCTTTTTTGAAACGGTAGGGGAAGACCCCCGCATTCACAGCACTGATAAACATCTCGATTAAAACCTTCCTTAGGGGAGAATCGAGAGGGGGTGGTTTGGTCCCATGCCAGTCGAGGGTGTTAGGGGGTGTGGACATTGCCGGAGGCCTTAAGAACTTACTGTAATCAGCAACTGAGGACGGTGTGCAGGTTTTCAGATGGTTAAACACACCCGGTCCCTTCTCAGACGCCCCCAATGGTAGTCCATGTTTAGGGGATGATGAAGGGGGTTGAAAATGCCCAAACGTCAAATGTAACGATTTCTACGTGTTTGTGGAACCTTTAAGAGCAAGACTCATTCATTTTCGACTGCTTTGGCAACCTGCGACAAGTCCTGCAGCGTTTTTCGCAAACTTCAATTTGCGGTTTTCGAAAATGGGCTGGTTTTCGGGGTGCTACCCCGAAACTACTCAAGTTGGGGAGTTGTGCTAAAGCATATGCTTGGTAGGCGTCAGGACAAACGTCATACTGAGATTTCGAGCGTGTAGGTCAACTTTTCAAAATTTGGTGGCCTTTGAAAAAAGTGGTGCTTTAATTTTTTTGAGCAGTATATAAATTTACATAACTACGTTCTCTGGCATTTCACAGTTCTTACCACATTCATCTTCAATTCTATCTTTAACTAGAATTCCACTTTCCTCCATCCTTATAACATTAATTTCTACTTTCTTTGTACTCTATTCATCCATAGTAACACAGTACTTCGAATTTCCCCCTCTCACTTCCCCAAGTCTAGCTACTTCAGTACGCCACTGCACATCATATGCTTTCTTTCTCTCTTTCATCCTTATTTCCTTTTCCTCTAACAATTTAATTCTCTTCTCTCTCATTTTACTTCTGAAATATCTACCTACATGTCTCCTCTTCACTTCTCCACTACTACTCCATAATTTTCTCTTTAGCCGTTGCCTATTGCTTCTGCTCTTACCTATCTCCCTCCTCCTCTTTATCTGTTTACTAATCATGTCCTTCTGACTATGATTTAACGCACGCTTCTCTGCCTCTAATAATTTCACATTAATTTCCACTACACCATCATTAAATTCTTCCCTAGTCAGCATATCCTCTTCACCTAAGATTTTCTGCATCTTAATTTCTTGAGTGCCTAGTACTTTCTTCATCTTACCTACTTCTATCCCTATCTTTTCTCTCATCTTCTCCACTTCTTTTTCACTACGTTCTATAGTCTCTTCTATAGCTGTCCTGCTTTCATCTATCATCTCCGCTGATTGCTGTTCCTTACCTAAGCTACTTTCATCTAAAATCTCCTCTACCTCCAATCTGCTTTCACCTACAATCTCCCCTAATTCCAATTTGCTTTCACCTAAACTCTCGTCTGACTCTAATCTGATTTCACCTAAAATCTCGTCTGACTCTAATCTGATTTCACCTAAAATCTCCGCTATTTGCCGTTCCTCACCTAAGATCTCCTCCGATTCCAATCTGCTTTCACCTACAATCTCCACTGACTCTAATCTGTTTTCAACTACAATTTCTTCTACCTCCAATCTACCTTCACCTAAAATCTCGTCTGACTCTAATCTGCTCTCACCTACAATCTCCTCCAACTCTATTATGCTTTCTTCTACTATCTCCTCTGACTCTAATCTACTTTCACCTACAATCTCCTCCAACTCTACTATGCTTTCTTCTACTATCTCCTTTGACTCTACTCTACTTTCACCTACAATTTCCTCTGATTCAGATTTGTTTTCAACTACAATTTCCTTTGACTCCAATCTGCTTTCAATTACAGTCTCCTTTCTCATCCATTTCTGATGTTCTCTATCTGAGTTCTCCAACCACTCCTGATGTTCTTTTCATTCTTTCTCTCTCCTTTCCTGACGTTCTCTACTATCCTTATCTAATTTATCAAACATCCTCATGAGTAAATTGAATTTATCGTCAGGAATATCTATAGACTTTTCTTTTTCCTGACCACCACTAGTCTCAGGATGTACCTCTGTATTCTTATCTGCCATCTCTAAGTACACCGTATAAAAATTGCCCTTCCAAAATTCACTCACTTCACTGTCCCCCAAAAGCACTGACAATTTGCACTGAAATTATACACTCCTCTGACTAAATACCAAATGGTTTTCGTGTCCTACTTTGTGGCGCCAAATGTAACATTTTTAATGAGTCGTTAAACGTGGTGTTAACTATTGTGGTTCAATAAAAACAAACATGATAAGAATAAATAATATACACTGTGGTATGACCTTACCTGTGATAGTGTAATATAATAAGTTGTTGAGCGCCAGATCCCTATTTAAGACAGTGAATCGAAATTTATTGATTTAACCTCGGCTATCAGCAGTAGAGTCGAGACCACTTACCCGGGCCGTAGTGAGACAAAGTCATCTAACCAATCCAGTATTTAATCAAGGAGTATGATTGCCTTAAAGTACTAACTACAATGAAAGAAATAGGCATTACGTTGAAGAGAATGAATTTATTGACTCAAGAACAAAATATTAATAAAACAGAATAGTGATAGTCACACAATTGAATTTAAAATTACTCAATGCGGCAATTAATTTAAAAGGAACTGAACATTTAAAATGAATTGAAAGTTAATTGAAGTTAAATTATAATAGAGACGATAGTTTTATTGAATTGTTTGCTTACCCATTCGAAGATTCGTCATATTTAAGAAATGATCGATGATCTCGATGTTACGTCGCTTATGTTAAAAAAAATGATGTGATATCTCAATTACTATGAAATATCCTCATTAAATACGTTGCCATCTGTAGAAAGACTCTTGATCAGGGATATAACCCATTATGTATTGATATAGATTTCGGCAAGACATCGTACTTTGCCAACTCTGTTTGCTCAGTTCATTAAGACCCAGAGAGCAAGGTTACCACTTCCTCCCTTCATTGATAGCTATTGATGAATGCCACTCTTGTCCGATGTCGCAGGTACAAATACTAATGACTTCCTTGTCACGTGGTGTCACAGCTTCCCTCTCTCATTATCCTTCTCCATTCTTGACTCATAACTTGCAGCTTTGACGCGTATATGGCCTACAGTAGTGACGTATTGGTTACACCATAGTTGAAATATAATGTTCCAATCCTTCTCGAAGGAACTAGATTATGCGCACGTGATGGTTACTCATATTGGGTTTCTTTGCATCTCGAAAATGACGCAGTTTGCTGTGGTGAAATTATTACTACGTCGTTCAGTTTGTGACGCATTGGGTTGATCCTATTTGGCAATCTTGTTGCAATATATATATTACTTCGTCTCTTTACAAATAATTGTTAATAAAAATATTTCTGACTATAATAATAAAAACCGCTTACAATTATCTGATATAAAAATCATCTCATCGATGTACTAATTAATAATAATAATAACATGATAAATGAATAACCCTTTAAATATAATAGGTATGGGATCGAATCGTTACAGTACCATCGGTGTAGTACATCAGTCAACCGTTTGGAACGCTGTATATCGTGTTGCCAACATATGCATGATACAACGTTGTAATTAAATTGCAAATATATCCCTATATTTAGTCAATAAACATACACTTAATTGCTAATTTACATTTCCTTGCAATTCTTGCTCACAAACGATAATTACGACACATATCATTAAATGAACATTATATCTACTGGGTTGGTGGCATTGGCTATATTCACAGCGGCAAAAAAAAAGTAATTTGCGCCTTCCATTTTACAAGATTTTAAGTATTTTTCCTGCCTCGTGGTTGAATGTAAACCCATATTCTTTGATATCCGTATTTCCATTTCTGTGGTAAGTACTAATAATGCATTATGTATTATTCAAATGATTTCTTGATCGATAGGATTCCTATGAGAGCCATGCATTATTATTTTGTGGATTTCCTTAGCAGTAGTAGAAAGCTAGGTTAATGACTTAAATTTAATTTATTTTCTATTAGATTTTGTATTTCATGGTTTCTGTACCTCGTTCTGTATATTTTGTATGTAGGTTATGAGAAGAAATCACACGGCATGCTCTGTTCCTGGCTGCGATAGTAGAGGTTGGACATACACTCCTGAGGATGGAAGAGCTCTATCCTTTCATCGCTTTCCCTGTGATGACGCAAGGTATGTATCAATAATAATAATTAGGCTATTCTGTAATTATTTAGCCACGTTCCTTTGATAGCATTTTTTAAATGAAATTCAAAATGAGTGGTAGGCTACTTGGTGGGTGGGGTAACTTGTACTAGGCTGATTAGCTCAATATTTCTAAATGGTGACAATATACAGTTCTAAGACACTTTCATTAATTCATTCATTAATTATGTACACTTGAATTAATCGTACATTAGGCTATACGACTGTCTGGACAAAACCATTGACCGCTCGTAGGTTAGGCCACTGTCTGGACGAAAATTACATTACTAGTTGAAGCGAAAACATGCCTTTGACACTCACAACTTCATGAATAAGGATAATATATGATTTTCAGACCTTTCTAGGGGACAATATCAATTGAAATTGCCTTCTTTTATCATTAGTGCACTGGAAACATGTGGTAAATTACATAAATATGTGTTTGTTTCTTGCTCATTGAACGACGGCAGCCATGTTCCTCAAGCGCTGAGCATTCATCAACTGTTACATGGGCGATGTAGTCTTGCCAAAATGTAAGATATAAAATACACCACCATATGAGGTATGGGTGACTAAAGCGATAGGTGTAGAGAAAGATTATGCATGTCAAATACCTGGGGTGCATATATGGCTAACGCGGCCCACAGGCTAAAACCCATTGTCAAAACCCATTGTATTCGACAAAACGAAGGTTAGAATGGCGGGTTGAGGGAACGGTTGACACGTTAGGCTGTAACCATTGTCAAAACCTTTAATTTGGACATGTTAGGCTGTAACCATTGACAAAACCACTGTTCCTTTTATTTGAACCCCTAGACTGCATATACGATTACGTTAGTACCAGCCTATGGGTTGGGTTGGCAATACTGTTCTTGTACATAATTAACACGGATAATGGCTGACACAGCTGGAATTTTACTATATAAGTCGTGATAAAATTTGGGATGGCGGGTGGGTTATAGACAACGGAGGAGTGAACTACATCCTTTCCACATGTATTTTCAATCATTACGTACACAAGGTATTTATGGCCTAGGCCTATATCAGTAGTTTGGTAAGTTTTTCTATACGTTCTCGTCTCCTCAACTGTTACCTGCCTATTAACACACTGAATTTAACAATATGGATCTGTTAAGCCTTTAGTGTCGTCCTTAACGTCATGGGTGCCGCTATTTTTTTATTTTATTTTTTTGTCTCGGGTTTTTTGTTTGTTTACGGAATCGTGATCTTCCAGTTTGCTGAGGTTAGGGACAGTTCACTGGTTCTTGACAGATGGTTAGGTTCCATTTATGTCTGTATGCATTTTAATTCATTACTTGCGGTGAAAGTGCAATCGATTTAACATTACTTTTCCTGGGGAAAATGAATGAGACCAGAACGTTGCCTTTACATACCTCCGTCTGCTGGGCGGTATTACTTATTGAAATTAGTAACTTTGGGCACTACTGTACTTGAAATGTGTGCTATATTACATATTGAAATTAGTAACTTTGGGCACTACTGTACTTGAAATGTGTGCTATATTACATAAATATGTGCTTTTTATTTATTGCTCTTTTAACAACGGCATGTTATGACAGCGCTTGAATCTCGTTCAACTGTGAACAAGGCGCACGCAACGGCACACATTGTTGCCAACATGTGGGATACAAAGTCACTGTTGACAAAAATACATTGATCTGGACGCATTAGTCTGTAACAGTTGCCATTAACCATTGGATTGGATGTGTTCGGCTGTAACTAGTGTAAAAAAAACATAAGGTATTTTGGCTAACTCGTGTACTATAGGAATTTTTATCGGCTGTTCGTATTTCATTCAGTGCTAGCGTTTAGTTTTGCCTTCATTGAGGTGATTTTCCCATACGAATTCTTTTAGTGTTCCTATCTTTAATAGATACACTACTGAAATGGTATTAAGATTCCGAACTGGATGCCTAAATTTGTATCATGTATGAGAGGAAATTGAATGAAGCTCACCAAACAGTAAAACTTACAGGACTGTAGCATAACGTGGAGGGGCAGATAACATTGACGTTCCAACTCTTGAAACGAGTACTACCCCCACCCCATAAGGGTAGGGTAATCTGTCGCATATGGTCCATGTATATCAATGCACTCCTCCCTCAGTATCTTGTTGAAATGTGACTGACGCCGAAACCCGTAAGCATATCAGATTCTTGGGGGCGTTGTGGCGCAGCGGTCCAGATGTTGGCCTCTCACCAAGATGGACCGGGTTAGATTTAGTGTATGTAGTAGTAATGAACGTCATAACCATCCTCTTTTGTAGTCATAATTATTGTTATTCTTCTATGAGCATTTTCTAATTGTAACATCGATTTTTTTTTCAGGTCCAGAGTGTGGATTGAGCTAGTTGATCCATCACTTTCATCCAAGTCGAAAGAACAGCTAAGACGGTTGCGAGTTTGTGGACTTCATTTCACTGAAGATCAGTTCCTCAATCGTTTAAAAAGAACTTTGGTTCATAATGCTGTACCTAATATCTCATCTCTTTCAGGATTGACCGAGGAAGGGAGACAGGCCCTAGGAGTTACTCCAAGACCGTCAAATGACGTTGAATCGTCTGCCTTTTTGTCTGTTTCAGGATCACCCAAAGAAGAAACTGGTGTTGCAGAGTGTAGCCAAGAACTTCCACTTCCAGCTGGTACGCACGGGCCATCTTTAGTCCATCCAAGACCTATTAGATCTGAATCTCTTTTTCAGGCAACTCCTGTTCTTGATGCCAACGAAAGGAGAGCAAAACGAAGAAGGTGTTTATTGCAGGAAATGGAACTGGCTCAGAAAGACATTACACCTAAGAAAAAGAAGATTTTGAACTTGACTCGACAAACCCTGAGAAACTACGCGCGTCTCCGGAAACGTATCCAGGACTCCCGTGGCAAGATGAAGTCACTTATGGAAGTAGCTTCTTGTAGGAACATGAATTTCTTTTTGCAGCAAGATATCTCACCAGCAGCAGCAGCTTTAGCTTGTGGGGATGCAAGGAATAAGCTGGTGAGACCCAAGCATCGTCGTTGGACAAGGAAGGAGAAGCTGTTAGCGCTTGCACTGTACAAGCGAAGTCCTAAGGCGTATCGGTTCCTTTGATTGTTCTTCCTTCCAGATCCACTCTTCAGAATATTTTGAGTTCTATTAAATTTGATGTAGGTATTAATGAGCCCATTGTCAAGCACCTGGGAGAGCAAGTTAGGAAAATGAACGAGAAGCAGAAAGGAGGTGGAAATGAATTTTGTGCCCTATATTTTGATGAAGTTTCCCTTAAAAGTGGTTTGTATTACAGGCAAGATGGTGATATAGTGGAGGGATTCGAAGAATATGGCGAATTTGGTAGAACGAGACGACAGGCTGATCATGCACTGGTGTTTATGGCCAGAGGCCTTCGGAAACAATGGAAGCAACCTGTTGCTTACTATTTGTGTCGATCCACAACACCTACCGACATTCTGGAAGAGCTTATTATTAAAGTGATTAAGTCTCTTTCTTCTGCATGGATAATAGTAAAGGCGATAGTTTGTGACCAGGGCAGTGCCAACCGATCAGCAGTTAAGAATTTGGTGGAAAGATTTCCTGCTAATGATAAACAAGACTTTATTTTTCAGCCTCATGGAGAATAAATAGTGACAATTTTTGATGTGCCTCATTTGCTTAAGAGCATGAGGAATAATTTTTTGAAATATGATATTGTTACAGAACATGGATCTGCAAAATGGGAGCATGTTAGACTGTTAAAGAAGGCTAATGATGGTTGTTTGTACAGGTTAGTTAATAAAATTACAAGTGCCCATGTGGACCCGAAGGGAAAGGACAAAATGAGAGTATTCCTTGCTGCCCAGATTTTTAGTTTGACTTGTTCGAGTGCCATTAATGTTTTAGTAGATGGATTTCCACAGCACATGCCAATTGAAGCCCGAGTTACTGCACTCTTTTTGTCTTTTATGAATAATTTGTTTGACAGCCTCAATGGTTCATCAAAGGTTCCTCAACCTCATAGCCCTTATCGATGCCGTTTGACTGCAGAATCTGATCATCTGAAGTTCTGGGAGGATGCGCTGTTGAAGATCGAAGATTCAAAATTCATTAAATCTCCTTCAGGTGAAATCGTTCGACCACCATGCCAGAAGGGATGGCTAACATCAATTCGTGCAATTCGTCATTTGTGGCTGCAGTTGAAGAGCAAGTGCTTCACTTATTTCAATCTAAGGAGTGTCAATCAAGATGGGCTTGAGAATTTCTTTTCAGGTATCAGACAGTTTGTAGGAGATAGCAACAATCCAACTTGTGGTATGTTTGGAGCTGCACTCAAAGCTTGTATTTTGAATGGTTTATGTTCTTCTCATTCCAGAGCAAAGAATTGCGAAGATGATGATGGAGAGCTACTTTCTCGCCTGGGAAATTTCCTACAAGAAAGCAAGGAATCCCTCGTAACAATGTCTTCTGACGTTTCAGGTGTTCTAGACGAGACTAGTACCACTAGTATTTCATGTGATCTCTCTTTTGCAGAAGCAGAGTCAGTGGCATATGTAAGTGGTTATATAGCTAAACGACCTTTGGGTGCCATTAATGAGCCATGCAATGACTGCAGGACCACTATGACATCAGAACCTTACGTTCCCAAATTTTGCAGTGTTATATCAGAACGAGATGCTGGTGGAACACTGATATACTCGTCTGAGGAATTAGCCCATACAGTAGGTGTTGGAGTCAAAATTTCCGAGTCCTTTCTTCAAAAATTCCTCCATACAGATGCTGTTGGTAGCAAGCTGTCTGAAAAGGTGAAGCGTCATGCTGACTTTTCTTGGATGGGTTGCGTCAATCATAGGACTCGACTAATAAGTAACTTCCTCCATCTTTTTAACAGGATAACAATTCATCAGTTTTGTAGGATCCTCAACCGCAAAGCTGGGAAATAATGTTTTTAGGGCAGTCTTCATGGAGATACATTGTATTCCTTATACCTGTAATTTTTAAGGTGCTTTTGTTTTTATCTTGCTGCTTAGGAAACAAACTGACCAGGTTAGTTACAGCTTCTGCCAACAGATACGATCGCAAATATGTTCCGGCAGACACACGCTGTAGCGAGGGGTAGAGGTCGAAAACGTGTAGTCCTAAATTGTCCATAATTTAATGGTGTTAATAACTATTACATGTCGTCTTCTTTTTTTCAGGAGTATTATTTATTTACTTATTTTTATATTATTACTAACATTAGCAGTCGCGGCTTCGCTTGCAAAAGTCATTTCATCACTACACTTCCAATTTATCAATGACTCGCTGATCAATACCATGATTTATTTGTATTTAAATTTTGAAACTGCCCAATTTACGATACGCAATCGGAGGAATGGTATTGGAATGCATAAAAGCCAAACAAACATTCATTTTTATTACATATACCCCTGCCCAGTCATTTGGGCAAACTTGTGGGTAATTCTTCGGGAGCGATGGACCAAGATCCTACATTGTTACTTAGCTAATGTATGATTTTCATACCTTATTTGATATTCCGGGAGTCATTATCAATTGAAATTACTGTCCATTATCAATACAGCTCAGGAAATAAGTACTAAATCACGTAAATATGTGACGTAAGTAGTTATTTATTGTTCATTGAACGATGGCGAACGACGGCAATTGTCATGGCTTGTCGTTGCTCAACTGCTACTGAAGGATGCGCATTGGGCATGCTCAATTGTCAACGAGACGTCATTTCACTGTTGCCAATGTGTGGTACACAAAATACACGACACAGGTCATGTGTAGCGAGCTAAGAGAGTGTAGAGAGTAATTGGGCGAAGCGAGAAACTATTGACTTACGAAGCGGGAGCGTAGATAATTAATCGAGCGAAGCGAGGAACTATTGGCTTACGAAGCGGAGTTGGATACTACTGGCTTTTATGTCCGCTACTAAGTTAGGCACTGTCTTTCCCAAAATTACTGCTAGTACCACAAGCAAGGGGGTCTGGGGCGTAAGCCCCAGGTTAGGTTTGTTTTTGTATGTAAAACATTAATAACATAGAAGTCATGTCCGCTACTATGCTGGTACTGCCTGGCCGAAAATTACTGCTAGTGACACAAGCAAGGGGGTCTGGGGCCTAAGCCCCAGGTTAGGTTTGGCGGCTTCGGTGGCGTAGTCGGTAGCATGCTGAGCTTCTATGCCCAAGATAGCAGGTTCAAACCCGGCCAAAGCCGTCGGATTTTTTAAGAGCGTTAAAAATCCCTCAGTATGCCTTCCATCGGAGGGGAAGTAAAGCCGGCGGTCCCATGTCATAGATTTATGGCATGTTAAAGAACCTTCCACTAATTGCACCTGTGTGAAGCTAAATTGGATAGATTAAGAATGTAAACAACGCTCTTAGGTTTCTAGATTCGTTGCCAAGAGCCGACTGCGGTGGTGTCTAGTAGCTAAGTTATGAACTAGGCCTAGTAGTCGTTGACGGTGGCACATGGTGGCAAAAGTAGGAACTATTTGAAAAATTCTAAGTTGCAGTACTTAAATTAAAAAACAGATAACACACACTAATCCAGTCATCACAATTAACACCGGTTATCAGACACATTCTACGCACACCCAAAGTACACGGGGCTACATGACTAGGTTAGGTACTGCCTGGCCAAAAATTACTGCTAGTACCACAAGCAAGGGGATCTGGGGCGTGAGCCCCAGGTTAGGGTTGTTTTTGTATGTAAAACATTAATAACATAGAATTGGGGTTTTGCCTTTCGAATACGAGTATCAACAATCGCAACGTCAAAGGATAGGGATATCGTATGCGAAAATTTTCCACCAGATGTCGTAACTGTTCTATGTGGGACTCAATTGATTTGCTTTCCGTTGGAATTGTATACGGTACCCATCGAATTTGAAGAATGACGAGTTGATAATACAGTAAATTTTCATTTTAAAGAGTTTGTAACAGTCAATTGTGTGTTATTGGCAAATGCTAATTGAAATGAAGAACAAAATGATCCCAAATAAGCTAGTACCTGTGCGCTATCTGATGGAGCTAGTTTAGGATGTCCCTATACAAACAGAAAGAAGCGAGTGCGCTCTCTCCGCTCAAAACAATCAACACACGGCCATGTTTACCGTATACGTGGGGTTGGCAATATCTTATTGTCAAATAAGCCACGCCTACAAGGGACCACACAACTGACATTTCACTATATAAGTCGTGTTATTAATTGCGGAAGGTGGGTGGGTTATAGACAGCGGAGAAGACAACATCTATTACCACATCACTCCTATAGTTATTATTCATCAATACACAAGGTATTTCGGCTAATTTAACTAGTTTCTACTTAGTTCATCACTCCCGAAGTGTTACCAACTTGTGTTGACTGAAGTTGCTACTAACAATGCTAATACTGCAGTTTCTTCTCTTGTGAGGTTCTAATTTTCTAATAATGCTGAAAGGATATTTCTGATTCTGTAAAATATATAAATTAACTTATGGAGTTTATTGGCCAATTTTGATGAATGGATATTCCATTTTAAATGACTATCTATAATAATCCCTAAATATGTGGCATTCATTGATTTCTGTAGGGTATAGCAGTTGCATCTTTCGCCATTGTTACACATTGGTGGGTGGATCTTTAGTGTTAAATTGTCTGTGGGTTGTAATGTTTTGTTGTGTGAGAAGCATAGGTATTGTGTTTTGGTTTCATTTAAGGTAAGGAGGTGGTTTTTTAGCTATTTTTGGACTGTAGCAAGGGTTTCTTGAGTTCTATTAATAACCATGTGAAAGGTTTTACGTCCCATTTTACTACTACGGCTTTTAGAGATGCGTAGGTGGTGGTATTTTGTCCTGAAGGGGATCTGTAGCATGCCGGTAAATCTACTGAGGCCTTGGTAATAATCGCAACATTGTCCGTGTTACCATAGCAATGGTCCAGCGACAGTGGCACTTTGTCACAGATCCCTTCTCTTGTACAAAATAGTATACAGTAGTTTGTTGCAGATTAAGGCTACACATCAGTTTCTGTTTTAGGCAAGAGTACATCATTTTCATAATTTACAGTTTTTTTCTACTTCAAGTACCGTATCACATTGTGGATATCAAGGAATGTCATGAATGAATTCTTGAAAGAAATATTTCTTTAAATGCTTTTCGTCTGTTGCAGGAATTTGCTAACAATCATCGTTGACCATTTCCAAGAGGGAAAAAGCTTCCCCATTATGTATTAAATGTATTGTGATTTTTAATATAGGCTTATTATTACCTGATTGAGGTTTTTCCATGGTTTTCCCTCTTTCTGATAGGCAAATGCCAGGTAATAAGATGGTGTGACCATGGTCTGAATTACACCATCTGTTTTCTTACATTCTCTTTTAAAAATAAATTTACTGGTTTTACCTCACAGCACTGTTTTTATCTTAATAAAAATTGACCCTTTCCTTTTCCTTTTTTGTGCCCTAATTGAAACTACCTGGAAATAATTTACATGGATAGATTGAATCCTATGTGTTTATATTGTTCATTTCAGTGTTCTGAACTCCACAATTTTGCAGAGTTATTTGTGTGATTATTTAGGTATATATTTGCTATCAATATATTCTAATTGTGGAATTTGGAACGAAGTGGACAGAGCATTTGAGGGGTCTAGATGCAAAACCGGCAATCTCCACTTTTTGGTGACAATGAGTGGAGTACCATTCTCTGAGGTGTTTGTGATCTGTTTATAAACTTGTTTGGTTGCAAATCCTGCCTAAGGTCAAACTAGTATATAAACAGATCACAAACACCTCAGAGAATGGTACTCCAATCTTAACTCATTGAAACCAAAACAATGGAGATCTCTGGTTTTGCATCTAGACCTCTCATATAGCGGAACGAGGGGAAGGGGCGGGGAGGGGGGCAGGAGGGGTAGTGTTTACAAGATCTGCTCATAGGTGGCGCTACCGGTCGACATGTTGCTAGTACATCAGTCAACCACCAGACAGCGCTGAAGCCTTAGGTGCCAAGAATTAGCATGGCTGTTGGCCATCTGTAGTAGTAGGTAATCTGTGCTCTAGACTGTGGTCGTGTAGACTGGCAGGATGAGTCAGTGAGGGAGGGGGGGGGGGGTCGGAAGCTGTGATAGCAAAGGTGTTGAAGGAGAGGGGTAGCAGGTGGCCGAGCGCGCTCTTGCCCAAGACCTTGTCTTACCGCTGTGTGTGTGCGCGCGTGTGTGTATGTGTGTGTGACTGATTCAGCCTGCATTTTGTAGAGTCTGAAAGGTACATGCACCACGGGTATATCGCTGAACCAATTTTCTTTATCGAACTTTTCTACTGCTCAGAATAAGAGCCACTTCAAATTAATATAACTTTGAAGTTAATATAACAATTTTTTCTCACTAAAAATGGTATTCAAATCTGAAGAGGTTAATACAAAATTTGAATTTCGTAATAAGAATTGTTCCTATTGCAGGTACTACTACAGGGGTTGTTGTACAGAAATTTCGGTGTCTTCCGATTATTAGTTTCGTCGTGGTGATTGTACCTTTAACGCTCAAAATAGCCACTTTGAAGCCATGTCCTCAGCAAACGAGCCGTCGTTATTTTCTTCAAAACGCATATAATATCTCACAAAGACCTACATTAGAGATTAAGAGTAAAAATAAAAGTAAAATTTCAATTTTTGACCGCACAGCCTTAAGCTGCCAGGCGGGCAAGGAGGATGCAAAGCTAGAAAGTAGACTGAAATGAACTGAAAATTTCCTTTTAACTACTGTTGCTTTAGAGGCGCTGAATTGTAGGAAGTTTGCCTTTGACGGATTCTTTAACACAACTCTGCGGACACCAGTTGGTCGCGGTCACGAATCATCAAATGCCAACCGCCTATGCCACCATTCACGCTCATTTTGAGGTACCGGTGCTGTATTTTTAATTAGAATGCTAACTATTGCAAAGGGTACCATGCTGCGACTTCCTGAAAATGTCGACATACAGTATCTACGCGTTTCACATCCCCAAGACCCCAAAACCACCATCAATTCAAAAGTTTATATATAATTTACACATATATCACTTTCTTGTGGACACGATAACTACCGCCATTTTACACCAATCACTTTCAAACCTATGCATAAAATATAACTGATCAAAAACCCCGGTCGAGTTTGTTAATGGGCAAAATCGGCCCAAGGGTGCGGAAATGGGGGGGGGGGGGTCTTTTTCGAGAAAGTGAAATATCGCTATAACTTTCTTAATACGGTATGTGAAAAATCGAATACATTCAAAGTTCATACAATTCTTCGAGTAAGGGCCAAAAACGTATCTTAGTAAAGTATTTTGATAGCAGCAACCATTCACCAAAGGGGTGGGAAAAATGGAGTTTTTAGAGAAAAGAAATCATACCACTCTTAATAGGCTCAATATTAAAACCGTTTAAAATGGTCAATAGTCCCCTAAACATTAGCCAAAACTTTTATCTGAAAGAATATTTGACACGACCCACCATTACCCCAAGGCATGAGTAAAACGTTTTCAGAATTATAAGATGGGGCTTCTCGTAGGCCATGTGGAACTTTTGTAGGTATACAACATTATTGGCAAATTTAGTAAATTCGATATACTTTTCGTTGCCCGGTGAAATCTATCTCCGCCTTCCGGCGTGGCGAGGGGGATTTCTATGTTTGTTTCGAAAAGGCTTATGTCACCACATGGTGTTAGGTATCCACTCTTTCCCCATCATTGGGGACTCCTTCGTGATTCTTTATCATACATTGTGAATTAGGTATCTCTCTGGCTAATTACAGTGTCCGACATTTTCACAACACATCCAAGATTGCAATCAACAGCACACAGCAGTTGACGGCGCTGGGTACTCGGTGATTCAATGGCTATGCGTAGAAAACTTCAGTCTACATTATGTTACAGCATCGGAAGAATGGCAGTCGCCGATCAACTACTGAAAGTCACCAATCCTTGCGGCGGAGTCTTCGATTTAAATAGCAAAAACCTCCATTGTACACTTCTGTCGACTAGGAAAGTTTCACCTAAACCATGCAGTTGGTTCAAGGGATGTTGCCAAAGAGTGTAAGAGGACGCCCTGTCAGCTCTCTAGCACACTGTGTGATTCAGCATTGACCACGCCCCCGTAAATGCTCTAGCTGCTCGTACCTCAGTCTTCAATAGCAAATAGTACGGCGTGCTTTGGTTATTGTAACGCTTAATTTACAGATATGGTAATTAAAATTATGCTCGGTGGACGATAGACTGATTAAGCAATATGAGTGATGATTTACAAACATGAGAGTGAATTTTCGTTGTAAATATTCCATCATATCTGTCATACTATACTTGTACATTTCAGTAGCCTACTGAGAAATAATGAACAGTAGGCTAACTAATGAGAGAATCGCTTCACAATGTACATATTTCCATTAGTTTCAACTTGATTAGGCTAAAAGGAGTTAAGCATTAAATAGAAGTAGTACATTATGAATTAAGGGCCCCTCCAGACAAGGCCACGCAGCAGCGCTGCTTTGTGCTGCGTTGGGAGCGCCACCAAAGAATTCTTACAAGCGTTGGTGGCGCTTCTACTACAGTAAGTGTTGGTGTCATATTGGTGGCGCTTCTACCAAGCGTATGTGGCGCTTCTACTACAGTAAGTGTTGGTGTCATATTGCTGGCGCTTCTACCAAGCGTTGGTGGCGCTTCTACTACAGTAAGTGTTGGTGCCATATTGGTGGCGCTTCTACTACAGTAAGTGTTAGTGTCATATTGGTGGCGCTTCTACCACAGTAAGTGTTAGTGTCATATTGGTGGCGCTTCTACTACAGTAAGTGTTAGTGTCATATTGGTGGCGCTTCCACCAAGCGTTGGTGGCGCTTCTACTACAGTAAGTGTTAGTGTCATATTGCTGGCGCTTCTACCAAGCGTTGGTGGCGCTTCTACTACAGTAAGTGTTGGTGCCATATTGGTGGCGCTTCTACTACAGTAAGTGTTAGTGTCATATTGGTGGCGCTTCTACCAAGCGTTGGTGGTGCTTCTACCACAGTAAGTGTTGGTGCCATATTGGTGGCGCTTCTACTACAGTAAGTGTTAGTGTCATATTGGTGGCGCTTCCACCAAGCGTTGGTGGCGCTTCTACTACAGTAAGTGTTAGTGTCATATTGGTGGCGCTTCCACCAAGCGTTGGTGGCGCTTCTACTACAGTAAGTGTTAGTGTCATATTGGTGGCGCTTCCACCAAGCGTTGGTGGCGCTTCTACTACAGTAAGTGTTGGTGTCATATTGGTGGCGCTTCCACCAAGCGTATGTGGCGCTTCTACTACAGTAAGTGTTAGTGTCATATTGGTGGCGCTTCTACCAAGCGTTGGTGGCGCTTCTACTACAGTAAGTGTTGGTGTCATATTGGTGGCGCTTCTACCAAGCGTTGGTGGCGCTTCTACTACAGTAAGTGTTAGTGTCATATTGGTGGCGCTTCCACCAAGCGTTGCTGGTGCTTCTACTACAGTAAGTGTTAGTGTCATATTGGTGGCGCTTCTACCAAGCGTTGGTGGCGCTTCTACTACAGTAAGTGTTGGTGCCATATTGGTGGCGCTTCCACCAAGCGTTGGAGGCGCTTCTACTACAGTAAGTGTTGGTGCCATATTGGTGGCGCTTCTACCAAGCGTTGGAGGCGCTTCTACTACAGTAAGTGTTAGTGTCATATTGCTGGCGCTTCTACCAAGCGTTGGAGGCGCTTCTACTACAGTAACTGTTGGTGCCATATTGGTGGCGCTTCTACTACAGTAAGTGTTAGTGTCATATTGGTGGCGCTTCCACCAAGCGTTGGTGGCGCTTCTACTACAGTAAGTGTTAGTGTCATATTGGTGGCGCTTCCACCAAGCGTTGGTGGCGCTTCTACTACAGTAAGTGTTGGTGTCATATTGGTGGCGCTTCCACCAAGCGTATGTGGCGCTTCTACTACAGTAAGTGTTAGTGTCATATTGGTGGCGCTTCTACCAAGCGTTGGTGGCGCTTCTACTACAGTAAGTGTTGGTGTCATATTGGTGGCGCTTCTACCATGCGTTGGTGGCGCTTCTACTACAGTAAGTGTTAGTTTCATATTGGTGGCGCTTCCACCAAGCGTTGCTGGTGCTTCTACTACAGTAAGTGTTAGTGTCATATTGGTGGCGCTTCTACCAAGCGTTGGTGGCGCTTCTACTACAGTAAGTGTTGGTGCCATATTGGTGGCGCTTCCACCAAGCGTTGGAGGCGCTTCTACTACAGTAAGTGTTGGTGCCATATTGGTGGCGCCTCTACCAAGCGTTGGAGGCGCTTCTACTACAGTAAGTGTTGGTGTCATATTGCTGGCGCTTCTACTAAGCGTATGTGGCGCTTCTACTACAGTAAGTGTTAGTGTCATATTGGTGGCGCTTCTACCAAGCGTTGCTGGTGCTTCTACCACAGTAAGTGTTGGTGCCATATTGGTGGCGCTTCTACTACAGTAAGTGTTAGTGTCATATTGGTGGCGCTTCCACCAAGCGTTGGTGGCGCTTCTACTACAGTAAGTGTTAGTGTCATATTGGTGGCGCTTCCACCAAGCGTTGCTGGTGCTTCTACCACAGTAAGTGTTAGTGTCATATTGGTGGCGCTTCCACCAAGCGTTGGTGGCGCTTCTACTACAGTAAGTGTTAGTGTCATATTGGTGGCGCTTCTACCAAGCGTTGGTGGCGCTTCTACTACAGTAAGTGTTGGTGCCATATTGGTGGCGCTTCTACTACAGTAAGTGTTAGTGTCATATTGGTGGCGCTTCTACCAAGCGTTGGTGGCGCTGCTACTACAGTAAGTGTTGGTGCCATATTGGTGGCGCTTCTACTACAGTAAGTGTTAGTGTCATATTGGTGGCGCTTCTACCACAGTAAGTGTTAGTGTCATATTGGTGGCGCTTCTACTACAGTAAGTGTTAGTGTCATATTGGTGGCGCTTCTACCAAGCGTTGCTGGTGCTTCTACCACAGTAAGTGTTGGTGCCATATTGGTGGCGCTTCTACTACAGTAAGTGTTAGTGTCATATTGGTGGCGCTTCCACCAAGCGTTGGTGGCGCTTCTACTACAGTAAGTGTTAGTGTCATATTGGTGGCGCTTCTACCAAGCGTTGGTGGCGCTTCTACTACAGTAAGTGTTAGTGTCATATTGGTGGCGCTTCCACCAAGCGTTGGTGGCGTTTCTACTACAGTAAGTGTTAGTGTCATATTGGCGGCGCTTCTACCAAGCGTTGCTGGTGCTTCTACCACAGTAAGTGTTAGTGTCATATTGGTGGCGCTTCCACCAAGCGTTGGTGGCGCTTCTACTACAGTAAGTGTTAGTGTCATATTGGTGGCGCTTCCACCAAGCGTTGGTGGCGCTTCTACTACAGTAAGTGTTGGTGTCATATTGGTGGCGCTTCCACCAAGCGTATGTGGCGCTTCTACTACAGTAAGTGTTAGTGTCATATTGGTGGCGCTTCTACCAAGCGTTGGTGGCGCTTCTACTACAGTAAGTGTTGGTGTCATATTGGTGGCGCTTCTACCATGCGTTGGTGGCGCTTCTACTACAGTAAGTGTTAGTGTCATATTGGTGGCGCTTCCACCAAGCGTTGCTGGTGCTTCTACTACAGTAAGTGTTAGTGTCATATTGGTGGCGCTTCTACCAAGCGTTGGTGGCGCTTCTACTACAGTAAGTGTTGGTGCCATATTGGTGGCGCTTCCACCAAGCGTTGGAGGCGCTTCTACTACAGTAAGTGTTGGTGCCATATTGGTGGCGCTTCTACCAAGCGTTGGAGGCGCTTCTACTACAGTAAGTGTTAGTGTCATATTGCTGGCGCTTCTACCAAGCGTTGGAGGCGCTTCTACTACAGTAACTGTTGGTGCCATATTGGTGGCGCTTCTACTACAGTAAGTGTTAGTGTCATATTGGTGGCGCTTCCACCAAGCGTTGGTGGTGCTTCTACTACAGTAAGTGTTAGTGTCATATTGGTGGCGCTTCCACCAAGCGTTGGTGGCGCTTCTACTACAGTAAGTGTTGGTGTCATATTGGTGGCGCTTCCACCAAGCGTATGTGGCGCTTCTACTACAGTAAGTGTTAGTGTCATATTGGTGGCGCTTCTACCAAGCGTTGGTGGCGCTTCTACTACAGTAAGTGTTGGTGTCATATTGGTGGCGCTTCTACCATGCGTTGGTGGCGCTTCTACTACAGTAAGTGTTAGTTTCATATTGGTGGCGCTTCCACCAAGCGTTGCTGGTGCTTCTACTACAGTAAGTGTTAGTGTCATATTGGTGGCGCTTCTACCAAGCGTTGGTGGCGCTTCTACTACAGTAAGTGTTGGTGCCATATTGGTGGCGCTTCCACCAAGCGTTGGAGGCGCTTCTACTACAGTAAGTGTTGGTGCCATATTGGTGGCGCCTCTACCAAGCGTTGGAGGCGCTTCTACTACAGTAAGTGTTGGTGTCATATTGCTGGCGCTTCTACTAAGCGTATGTGGCGCTTCTACTACAGTAAGTGTTAGTGTCATATTGGTGGCGCTTCTACCAAGCGTTGCTGGTGCTTCTACCACAGTAAGTGTTGGTGCCATATTGGTGGCGCTTCTACTACAGTAAGTGTTAGTGTCATATTGGTGGCGCTTCCACCAAGCGTTGGTGGTGCTTCTACTACAGTAAGTGTTAGTGTCATATTGGTGGCGCTTCTACCAAGCGTTGGAGGCGCTTCTACTACAGTAAGTGCTGGTGCCATATTGGTGGCGCTTCTACCAAGCGTTGGAGGCGCTTCTACTACAGTAAGTGTTAGTGTCATATTGGTGGCGCTTCTACCAAGCGTTGGTGGCGCTTCTACTACAGTAAGTGTTAGTGTCATATTGGTGGCGCTTCTACCAAGCGTTGGTGGCGCTTCTACTACAGTAAGTGTTGGTGTCATATTGGTGGCGCTTCTACCAAGCGTTGGTGGCGCTTCTACTACAGTAAGTGTTAGTGTCATATTGGTGGCGCTTCCACCAAGCGTTGCTGGTGCTTCTACTACAGTAAGTGTTAGTGTCATATTGGTGGCGCTTCTACCAAGCGTTGGTGGCGCTTCTACTACAGTAAGTGTTGGTGCCATATTGGTGGCGCTTCCACCAAGCGTTGGAGGCGCTTCTACTACAGTAAGTGTTGGTGCCATATTGGTGGCGCTTCTACCAAGCGTTGGAGGCGCTTGTACTACAGTAAGTGCTGGTGCCATATTGGTGGCGCTTCTACTACAGTAAGTGTTGGTGCCATATTGGTGGCGCTTCTACCAAGCGTTGGTGGCGCTTCTACTACAGTAAGTGTTGGTGCCATATTGGTGGCGCTTCCACCAAGCGTTGGAGGCGCTTCTACTACAGTAAGTGTTGGTGCCATATTGGTGGCGCTTCTACCAAGCGTTGGTGGCGCTTCTACTACAGTAAGTGTTGGTGCCATATTGGAGGCGCTTCTACTACAGTAAGTGTTGGTGCCATATTGGTGGCGCTTCTACCACAGTAAGTGTTAGTGTCATATTGCTGGCGCTTCTACCAAGCGTTGGAGGCGCTTCTACTACAGTAAGTGTTAGTGTCATATTGGTGGCGCTTCTACCAAGCGTTGCTGGTGCTTCTACTACAGTAAGTGTTAGTGTCATATTGGTGGCGCTTCTACCAAGCGTTGGAGGCGCTTCTACTACAGTAAGTGCTGGTGCCATATTGGTGGCGCTTCTCCTACAGTAAGTGTTGGCGGCACTTCTAGCAAGCGTTGCTGGTGCTTCTACCACAGTAAGTGTTAGTGTCATATTGGTGGCGCTTCCACCAAGCGTTGCTGGTGCTTCTACTACAGTAAGTGTTAGTGTCATATTGGTGGCGCTTCTACCAAGCGTTGGAGGCGCTTCTACTACAGTAAGTGCTGGTGCCATATTGGTGGCGCTTCTACTACAGTAAGTGTTGGCGGCACTTCTAGCAAGCGTTGCTGGTGCTTCTACCACAGTAAGTGTTAGTGTCATATTGGTGGCGCTTCCACCAAGCGTTGGTGGCGCTTCTACTACAGTAAGTGTTAGTGTCATATTGCGTGCGCTTCTACCAAGCGTTGGTGGCGCTTCTACTACAGTAAGTGTTGGTGCCATATTGGTGGCGCTTCTACTACAGTAAGTGTTGGTGGCGCTTCTAGCAAGCGTTGCTGGTGCTTCTACCACAGTAAGTGTTGGTGGCGCTTCTACCAAGCGTAGGTGGCCCTTCTAGCGCTTGATGCCCTGGTGGAGAACTCGTCAGTCATCAAGTGAACAGGGTCGTAGAACGAGATATACAGTAATTTTGGCCATTCTTCTCATAGGGAGGAACACACATTAATGTAGAAAAATACGTTTCTGGGTCCATCCATTGGTTTTGGAAAGACAGAACGGAGGATTGTTTTACACTTCATTTGATGATTTAAAACAGGATGACAAAAAGTTATTTCCATACTTTCGCATGACTAAAAAGTCATTTCCAGAGCATCAAGATTGAATCAGCAATTGAATTAGGAAAAAAATAACTCTGTCATGAGGCAGGCCATTCTACCAGAAGAAAGACTTTGACATAAAGGTAAAGTAGTGTAATCCCGCATTTGCAAATCATCAATTTTTATTGTGGATAAACAAATTAGTTGAGGTCTAAGATTAAATCGTATTACTAATATTGAATAGGAAAAGACTTCTGGCGTAGATGGAACGTATTCGGTTTTAAAGAACACACAAGTCTAGAAATTGGTACATACACATTTGGGGTAAGGAAAGGGTGGTCCAAAGATTTACCCGTTAGTAGCACTAACATCGCGCTACTTAAGCGCCACTAAATTAGTGGTGTGGCTGCAGCCTCGTCTGAAATCAACAATTTAGTTCCTGGTATCGCGAAGAGCAGCGCTACTTTATGTAGCTGCCACCAAGCGAAGTCACCTGCTCAGACCGTTTGTTGCGCCAATCTTCCGTGGTGGTAGCTGTGTGTAAAAGCTCTCACTTATCTACAGTATTAGTGAACGGAGGCGCTTCAGAGAGACGCTGCTGAGTGGCCTCGTCTGAAGAGGCCCTAAAAGAGTTTTAGACATCTACTAGCAATGCTTTGTGCGTCAAAAGTA
The DNA here is from genome assembly GCA_946902985.2 of Meconema thalassinum. Taxonomy (NCBI): domain Eukaryota; kingdom Metazoa; phylum Arthropoda; class Insecta; order Orthoptera; family Tettigoniidae; genus Meconema; species Meconema thalassinum. The sequence continues at coordinate 349,908,926 of OX336389.2, forward strand.
GTCACGTCCTGGTCGGTTAACAGTCATATTCCTAACTCTCCCCAGCAGTGTTGAGAGCATCCCAGTGGGCGTGCCCACTGGCTTCACTCTCTGACCGCTAGGGCGTCTCCTCATTACTCCTTGGATATTGCAATGCCAGTAATTGGGATTTACCACTTTCTGAGACTTCATTTTGACAGTAAGTTAACTTGGCGCACCATGTAAAGCAGCTAAAGACCGCATGCAGCACTTTCAGGGGAATGGTCCGTTTAGTGTTGCAACGCTTTTGCCAGGCTATTGCCTTGTCTCGTTCAGACTAAGGTAAAATATTAGTATAGGCGTGTCTACGCCCCCCTCTAAGGGTCTCGAGGTGCCTCCTAGGTAAATCCTGCGTCTGGAAATAGTGTTAGATCCACACTAAGGTCTTAAGGTGAAGCTGGGTGCCTCTGTATTACGGGGCATTTCCAGTCCATCGTTCACCAATTTTCTAACTCAGTACTCATGATCATGGATGGATCAAAAGTGAATGAGATGGTGGGTAGTGCGTTCGTTATTGATCAAGCAAGTACGAAGGCCACATTGAGAATGGGATGAATTGCATTTTTCAAACAAGCTAGTTGTCAAATTGGAAGCTCGGATTTGTGAACTCGACTCTTTAGTCCGCTGCAGTCAACTTCTTAGTGTTCCTGCTTCACCCGTTGGTGCAGCATATTCATCACCTACTAGTTCTTGTGACTGTCAGGTCACACTGAAACGGAGGAAATGAATTAGCGGGTGAAACTTCAAAAGCCGCCTCGGCTTCATTACTACTGTACCTCAACCAATGGAGGTATCACAAAGGGATTCAGTTACACCGTGAATTTCAGTGGGAATCTGACCCAAATGGAATGCGACAAAAGGTACGAGAAGACTATGCAGATTAAGGATGGTCTACAAAAGTTCCCCTCACTCGTTTAGATTTAAAAGGAGAAACCCGCCAATTTTCGGCTGTGGTACCATATTCACCGTGGCTCAATTTTTACCGTGTATGTGACTCTTGCTGACCTAAGAGTAAGTCTTAACGTAGCGAAAAACACTCAGTCTGCTCTTTGTATCTGCAAGAATCTTCAGTTTATTAGTTTACTTATTTAGGCTACTGTGTTTATTTTCGTCAAAAGTTCACGTCATTTTCTGGTATCATTATTGTATGTTACAAGGATCTGATAACCTCGACCAACAACACCATACTGAAATAAAAGTTGTTTCATTTGAGGGGCTTATACATCATGCTCATTCAGCCCCGTGTACTTGTATGTGTGCGTGTAGAAATTGTCTGATAACCTGTGTTATTGTGGTATCTGTAGCATTGTGAATATTGGTAATTAAGGTGAAAATTGGGAAGGAGACAGTCGTGGCCTTAAGTTAGGAACCATCCCGGCATTTGCCTAGAGTAGAAGTGGCAAACTACGGATTAACACAAGACATACGATAAATTCAGTGTATTTCTTCGATATAAAATGTACACACAGTGCACGTGGAAATGGTTACATGCTAGCAGAAATTGCAAATCATGTGAGAAAGAAAAGCCGCGTGAATCAATTAACGAATGATAGTGAAAGTATGAACTATAACGCCTCGCGAGACAGAGCAAGAATTACAACGCACATGTGTAGTGAGAGGCAGTGATGTATGCGAGTAATCGAAACGCGAGGAACTTTCGTAGTGCAGATTTCACATAATGTAAAAGTGTGCTTACACATAGTGTAAAGTAAATTGTTTGTCAGTTATATCAAGGAGATTTAAGATGTCGGAGAGAAGCTGCGGGAACATGATGGAAGGCTAAATCCAGCATGGGACAGGGCAGTCACTGTAGAAGAATAGAGATAGGCACTGGTGCCTACAAGCAGTCATGGAGCCGAGAAGGCCTAATATCAGTGGCAGACGTAGGAGGAGATGGGCTGCAGTTACATATTCGTTGACTCCAGGTCATGTAATCTTGAACAGGTAAATAGTACCTTTGCATCAGCAGGATAGGAATGCTTATCGACCTTCTCCTCTCTTAAAGAGTTTTCAAATGCAATCTATGTTATTATTATTGTAATGTCATGTACAGTTCTGCCAGGCTTTAGGGCAACAGTTTCTTTTAGATTTGAAAGTCAATATTTACGATGCAGTTCTCAAGGTCAATATTGTTAATTGTTTGTAAACATGATGATGTGAAAATTGAGTAGGGGAGATAGGCCTAATCACTTATGAAGTAGAATGGAACGTATTCTGCGTGCTCATGACCACAATTTAACTTAAGTCCAGCTGAGGTTGTGAATCCTCAATTAGTGTTCACATAGGTCTATACACATAAAAATGTCATTTTTAGGACAGTTTAACAGAAGGGTCAAGTAAAAACAATAATGAATACATTTCTTAGTGACATGATTTTGTTACGGAACCTCTCAGTTGGAATGTAGAAAGTAGACATGATAACAACCCAGTTCTTTTTTCTCATTTGGTCCGTATTGATTTTAATTACAATGCCAATTTATTCACTAACGAATAAAATTATATAACTCTCCGCCTGTCAATACACTTGAAGTTAGTACATGTTTCGAGCTCGAATTGAGCCCTTCTCAGCCAAAATGGTCTTTTCCCCCGCAATCACTGAAACATTTCCACTTACGACAATTTCATTTGTATTACTTTACAGGTTTATAAAGTACACGTGAAGCAGGTTGCTAGCCATACTTACACAGGGCCCAATGAGTTTCACCTGAGGGAACGCAGTGAGTGAGTCCAGTGCCTTGGGGTCTGCAAGTGACTTGTTCTTAAACAAAACTGTTGTTCCGGTGACAGCAACACCTACAGTTGAAATACAAAATGCAATGAAGATAACCACTTACGTGCAATGTGGTCCCATTTATTTTAAACACGTCAAATTAAAATTAAAATACTATTTTTCTTTTAAAATTTCTTTAAAATGCCCATTCAACGCTGCTCTTGAAGTTGTGTGTAATGGGACTTTGTAAGATGATGACTGCGTCGACAACTCTCTTCTTTCTTGCTTTCTTTCTTTCTTTCTTTCTTTCTTTCTTTCTTTCTTACTTTCTTTTGTGTTGCTTGGGGCGTCTAGTTACTCGCTGCGAAGTTTCACGTTGTTTCATGGATAGTCTATATTTAAGAAAGAAAGCGCCTTTTTTTTACTTGTGATTGACTTTTCATTAAAATGATTGCTATCAAAAAAGTCAGAGAAACTGCTTGTATCTAGAAGCCCCAAGCAACAAAAAGAAAAAAAGAAGAGAGTTGTCAACGCAGTCATCATCTTAACCCCATTCAACGATTTCTTTTTTCATTTAATTATTTGTATTTTTTCCTCTATGTTAAATCTCGACATACTTTAATCCATGTTCCCGATTACTTGACGCCATATCAAAACAAATGGACCAGGCCACACACCTGAGGTCACCTGCAGGGATTGGTCCGTTTTACGTGGTAATCATGTTTTGATCGGGCATCAAGTTATCTGGAACAGGGAATACAAAAGGAGCACTCTGAAGGGGAGGACACAATTTACAATTGTATCTATTCTTTTTCAATATTTTTTCAACATGGGCTATACTAGAACAGTGTTGCCCAGGAAGGAGCGATTGGCTCTGAGAGCGCGTGTAGCTTTGGCGGTGAAACAAATACCTATGTTGTGATATCACAACGTAGGGAGGTATCCATTGGCTGTAGTTCCGAGTGAGGATACGGCGTGTTCGCTCCATAGGAAAGGTGCTGATACTGTTAATAATAATATTGCAGTTCCCCACATCAATGCTCTACCTTCGAACACAGTAAACTGTGAGAAACAATGGCACTGTAATTATTTTTGAACTACGATGAGTATAAGTTTTGCAATATATAACAAAGCAGAGATTTTGCCTCGTATCAATGATTTGTTTAAGCATGGGACTAACATTGATAACGTTAAAACATCATATTGCTGAGACCATATTACTCGCAACTACTAGTATCTTTTATTTCCTTAATTATTCGTATCAGAAGCCTCCGTGGCTTAGGCGACAGCACGCCGGCCTCTCACCGCTGGGTCCGTGGTTCAAATCCCGGTCATTCCATGTGAGATCTGTGCTGGACAAAACGGAGGCAGACAGGTTTTTCTCCGGGTACTCCGGTTTTCCCTGTCAAAATTTCATTCCAGCAACACTCTCCACTATCATTTCATTTCATCTGTCATTCATTTAATCATTGCCCCCGAGGAGTGCGTCAGGCCTAGGCAGCCGGCACAGTCCATATCCTCGCCGCTAGATGGGGGCTTAATTCATTCCATTCCTGACCCGGTCGGTGACTGGAAGCAGGCTGTGGATTTTTCATTCGTATCACATCCTTACCATCAGTTTGTTATAAACTCTGTTCCATCTGAAAATTAGAAACTACAAGTATCTTAGTTACCGTACTTAATATTTTTGGACAAATGACCTAGATGTTTCACATCTTGAACTACAATCACCACCACCTCCTCATTTTTAAGTAAAATAATTTCTATTAACATAATATTTGCGCTCCCGCACAATGACTTAATGTTAGTATAGTCTGTCTTTAATTTTCTATTCCAGAACTTGAAATCTACGTAATGCATGAACCTACAGCACGTTAGAATTATTTTTTAGTTTTAGCCGATTGCGTGGCGCAGCGGTAACGTTCTTGCCTGCTGCGTCGAAGACAGTGGGATATAATCCCAATGCAGTCAATTGGCATTTTGAAGGTGCTTAAATGCGAGGGAGCCGTGCCAGACGATTTACTGACAGGTTGAAGATCTAGTGAAGGGCAAATACCTGGCGTCTCTAAAGCGGAAGTCGTTAGCAGGAACGTAACACCGACAACATTGTTGTTAGTATTGTTATTATCATTTTGATATGTGATTTTGATTTACCGATTTGATGTATCTTTACAGTAAGATATGTATAGTCGTGTTGGAGTTGTAGGTTGTGTCATTGATGGTGTTCGTAATAATTATCATAGTCATTCTTGAAGATATTCGAGTTCGATGACATTCTAAGAGACAACATTGCCGGTTTAACAAAGAAACGACTTGCATATAAAAGTATATGAGCGCCATTTGTTTGCAGAAAATGAGTTGTTGTTGATTATTTTAGGGGCTTTGTGACATCGTGGTCATGTAGCCCTGTGTACTTGGGTGTGTGAAGAATTTGTCTGATAACCTGCGGCGTCTGTACTAGTGTGTGTATTTGTAATTGAGGTAAAATTTTAGTAGGAAGCGGCCGTGGCTTATAGTTAGGTACCATCCCGGTATTTGCCTGGAGTAGAAGTGGAAAACCACGGAAAACCACTTCTAGGATGGAGGACGTAGGCTACTAATCGAACCCACCTCTGCTCAGTTTTGCCTCTCGAGGTTGAGTGTACACCGTACCAGCCCTCAGACCAGATTTAAATTTCTTGGCAGAGCCAGGATTCAAACCCGGGCCTCCACGGTGACAGCCAAGAATTGCAGCCACCACGCAATGATAGACTACGGACTACAGAAATGAAAAAGCAAAATCGTTCTAATCATTTTGTTCTCACCACGTTACAGTGCTTTTACTGAGAGAATGTTACATTCTCGTTTAACAACTTTGGACGTTCCAAGAGAATTATTTAAATCTACTTTGTATGAAATGCGGTTGTTCCTAACCCCGTACTCTTTATCTCTTGTGAACATTTTCCACGCAACTGTACTCAAACCATTTTGTCAATTGGTTTGAGGCCAATCGGTGCTTAGCGTAACATTATTTGCGATTGCCATAAACGGTATAGTCGCTGCTGCTGGTCCAGCAGTGGTACCGTCGCTATATGTAGACGACTTCGCTCTACATTTTAGTGCGCAAAATATGGCGGTCGCTGAACGACAGCTACAACAAGCTATTCGGAGAGTGGAACGCTGGACACTGGAGCATGGCTTTCGATTCTCAACCGCTAAGTCCTCGGTTGTCCATTTCTGCCGAAAGCGCATCCTCCATCCCGATCCTGAGCTTTCTCTGGGCAATGTAGCTTTGCCTGTTGTTGCTGCGTACCGGTTCCTTGGGCTCCTTTTCGATCAGAAATTGACGTGGGAACCACACGTGCGGTGTTTGAAAACTGCCTGCGCTAAGAAACTCAACATGTTGCGGTTTCTTAGCGGTACATCATGGGGGGCGGACCGCGCGGTGCTCCTGCGTTTTTACAAGTCACTGATTTTATCTAGGTTAGATTATGGCAGTGTAGCATATGGTTCGGCCCGTAAGTCAGTGCTTGTTAAACTGGACAGTGTCCACCACGGCGGTGTGAGACTGGCGACGGGTGCCTTTCGGACAAGCCCAGTCGTCAGCTTGCTCGCCGAGGCTGGCGTACCTCCTTTACACCTGAGGCGCCAACAAGTACTGCTGACCTATGCTGCAACTATTCGACAGATGCCACTTCATCCAAGCTATCCATGTTTGTTTTACAATCCGAATCGCCGGCTGTATGATGTGCTCGCCCGAGCCACTCGGCCGGCGGGGATTCGTTTGGCTGACTTATACCGTCAGTTCCGATTTCCTTCTGTCTCCTGTATCGTCCGAGTACCTAGCGAGGCCCCTCCGTGGATGGTCTCTCGCCCTGATATCATCCTGGATCTGCACACCGGCCCCAAGTCGGACACGGACTCCTCCATCCATCGGAGGCTGTTCCAGTCCGTGGTGACAAGGTATCCGGGATCAGGGCTTGTATTCACGGACGGTTCGAGGGTAAACGAGAAAGTAGGCTGTGCATTTGTGGTTGAGGATCGTCGGTTTCTCTTTTCACTTCCCGAGGCCTGTAGCGTGTACACTGCGGAGCTCTATGCCGTCTTAGAGGCTCTGCGGTACACGTTATCAGACGATCACCAGCACTTTCTTGTGTGTACTGACTCTCTGAGTGCGCTGCAGGCGATCGATGTGTGTTTCCCGAAGCACCCGTTGGTCCAGCGTGTGCACGACCAGCTCGTCAGTTCGCGTAACGCTGGAACCGGGGTGACCTTTGTGTGGCTTCCTAGCCACATGGGTATTGCGGGAAACGAGCTTGCTGATCAGGCGGCGAGAGAGGCAGTCGCACTGCCCTCGCTACCGTATAAGGTGCCTGCTAGTGATGTGCGCTCTCAGTTGCGGCATTCGATGCTGTCGCATTGGAAGGAGGCATGGCGTGCCACGCCTCCACCCAACAAACTGAGAGGCATCAAGGAGACAACGAAGGTGTGGAAATCTTCCTTCCGATCTCTCCGGAAGGAAGCTGTGGTACTCTGTCGACTCCGGATCGGCCATGGGATTGCTATGCACTCCCACTTGCTAAAGAGAGAAGATCCTCCTGTGTGTACTTGCGGCGCCCACCTAACCGTGGCACACCTTCTCTTGGAGTGTGTGGATCTGGCCGATCTGCGAGGGACTCTTAAACTGCCTAATACCCTCTCCCTTATTCTCCGTGATGACGGGCCGTCAGCTGACCTCGTCATCCGGTTGATGAGGGAGAGTGGTTACTTTTTTAAGTTTTAATGTGTAGTTACGACTTTTAATTCTGGTTAAATCTGTTTTATGTTTTTTATTGTGTTATGTATTGTATTGTTCACTATGCCTTATTTGTTTTATCCTTTTTTTTACCATCCGCCTTTTATTCTTTTTATTCAAATAAGGCATAATTTTTGGGGCTCACTGTCTGTTTTATAAACACCATTTTCGCTTCATCCATGGCAGTGAGTTGTTTTTATCTACATCCTTTCATTTCACGCCATTTCATTTCATTAGGGGCCGATAACCTCGATGTTAGGCCCCTTAAAACAACAATTATCATCATCATCATCATCATGGTTTGAGGCCATTCCCATATAATGTTTCTTCTTAGATGACCTAGGTATTATGCCTCTAAAAACAATAATAATAAAGTTTTGGGTTTTACGTCCCTTTTAACTATTCTGACTTTTAGAGACGCTGGGGTGCCTGAATTTTGTCTTGAAGGGAATCTTTAACGTGCCAGTAAATCTACTGACACGGCTCACTTACATTTAAGCACCCTCAAACGTCAACTGGCTGCGCCGGGATTCGATCCCGATATCTTGGACAAAGCCCTCTTAAAACAATAACCACAAATAATCTTATAATATTTCGATTGATACGGTGTTTCTAAGGGCTGCAATATTCCATTACTACCTCAAGCAGTTGTAATACAACACTGGGTTTTAAAAAGCCTGCATGGTAGGCCTATTCAATAACAGCGCGCGCCAATACACGCGCTCCGTACGCAACGTTTGTCAGCCCTACCAAGCTTATCTTTACCCCTGCCCACTTCCCCTACCTTCACGGCCAAGCTAAGTAGGCCGATTCGCTCCCGCTTCCAGATGCCCTTCCTGACACCAACTTCATGAGAAGAGTTAATGAGAGATGAAGTGAGTGAAGATGAATGAATGGGCAAGGAGTAGGAAGGAAGTGGCCGTGGCCTATTAGAAGAAACCGTCCTGGCATTTGCCTGGAATTGAAAATGGGAAATTTCGGAAACCATTTCATGGAAGGCTGACGGTGAGGTTCGAATCCACTCTTATACCGAGTTTGGAGCAGCCTGTCCCCGTGGCTTCGCACCTTAGTGCGTGCAGGCTACCATGGTTGGTACAAGAGATAGCAGGCGTAGGAGGAAGAAATATCAGCTAATTCTAATAATGGGCAGACGTCATGTGAATGTGATAACATTAAACCGGTATTTTATTATTATTATTAATATTATTATTGAAGCCTCCGTGGCTTAGGCGGCAGCACGTCGGCCTCTCACCGCTGGGTCCGTGGTTCAAATCCCGGTCATTCCATGTGAGATCTGTGCTGGACAAAACGGAGGCAGACAGGTTTTTCTCCGGGTACTCCGGTTTTCCCTGTCAAAATTCCATTCCAGCAACACTCTCCACTATCATTTCATTTCATCTGTCATTAATTTAATCATTGCCCCAGAGGAGTGCGTCAGGCCTCGGCAGCCGGCACAGTTCATATCCTCGCCGCTAGATAGGGGCTTCATTCATTCCATTCCTGACCCGGTCGGAGACTGGAAGCAGGCTGTGGATTTTCATTCATTATTATTATTATTATTATTATTATTATTATTATTATTATTATTATTATTATTATTATTAACTTATTACATACACAGTTCCAAAGCCTCCGTTGCTTAGGCGGCAGCACGCCGGCCTCTCACCGCTGGGTCCGTGGTTCAAATCCCGGTCACTCCATGTGAGATCTGTGCTGGACAAAACGGAGGCAGACAGGTTTTTATCCGGGTACTCCGGTTTTCCCTGTCAAAATTTCATTCCAACAACACTCTCCCCTATCATTTCATTTCATCTGTCATTCATTTAATCATTGCCCCAGAGGAGTGCGTCAGGCCTCGGCAGCCGGCACAGTTCATATCCTCGCCGCTAGATGGGGGCTTCATTCATTCCATTCCTGACCCGGTCGGAGACTGGAAGAAGACTGTGGATTTTTTTATACACAGTTTCAGAATTAAACTTCCTTTCAATTCCTAGTGATATGTTTAACCCGTAAATTGACAATTATTGAATTACAGTATATTATTACAATATGATATCCCATCAAATTCATACACAGCAGGAAGAGCAATCACATTTGCCACTAAATGGTGCAACCTAAGTATAACTGTTTTATCCTGTTATTTCATCTGGCTGACTAATAATTTATAATAGATCTGTTAAGAATTCTAAAATTGTTCAGTTGTAACAAAGCAATAGAATTAAAATATATTTAATTAGTTTCGTTTTGTGATATATTATTTTTATTGTTTCTTTATTTTTTTAAACCACCCACCTCATAAAAAGTCGTCGCATCTCAATCCCGACCCCGTTGAAATGGGCACAATATGGGGTCGATATAAATACATTCTACTGTTCGCATGCTTGGCTCGTACTTATGAAGTGAACGGTAAAGCTACTGGTTGACAAGGCAGAGACACACAGCAATGTGTGTCATTACTTGCCACATAAGTCACGTCTGGCTTATCATCGTCAAGGTAAACAAGAAACGGGAAATATAGTAAATCAAAATGAATTGGAAATTCTATACCCAAGATATCAATACTTACATTATCAATATGTTTCGCCCTAGGTTGCAGGTTCGTATCCTGGCGCAGTCAGCTGGCATTTGAGGGTGCACAAATGCGAGGGAGCCGTGTCAGTAGATTTACTGGCACGTTAAAGATCCCCTTCGGGGAAAAATTCCGGCACCCCGGCGTATCTAAAAGCAGCAGTAGTTAAAAGGTACGTAAAACAAATAACATTATTATTATTATTATTATTAGATGTCTCAAAATAACAGGCATAATTCCAGAAAGGAATTCCCCATATGAGGACAATGAGCGAATTAATTTATTTATTTATGTCCGACCCTGACTATTATGTGTCAGAAAACTGCATCATAATGAGGCTCATTATAACACTATTTTTCATTATGAAACAGTTTCTCCCACCAATTAGAGCTCAAGAAACAGTTGTGTGACCAATTAGATAAGGATACCTTCGCGCATGCGCTCAAAATCCAACATGTCTATATAAATTACTGAAAGTGCACCGTCTATATGCTCGCGTAAATAAACTTGTGAATATGAGACAAGAAATAGCACTGTACCTTAATATCCCCAAATCCAATTTCTACACAGCGCATGATTTTCAAACGACATCGGTACAGTTTTACTGAATACTGGTGCACAATCTGAACATATGGCATTGAAGCACACAGAGCGCATGCGTAGGTCGGCCAGAGAGTTTGGAAAACAGAGATATACTAGCCAGCGCAACACCCGATCACAAATTTTCTAGTGACTGAACTGATATTTATGAATATTTATGTTAAAGCATATAATAAAGTTATAATTATCGTCGAACATATACAGTCGAATGCAACTCGCCTATAATGGTAATTAAGACACTCGTATGGACATTATAAAACTCGCATACGCTCGTTTTATAAACATACTCGTGTCTTAATTATAGCCATTATAGGCTCGTTGCATAATGTATTATTACTAGCAACCCGGCCCGGCTTCGCCCGGGAACAATATTGTGAATGCATTACGTGATAAGCGCTTCTTTACGATGTCAATGAACTACGATCTATATCCGTTTCACGTCTCGAAATGATGGGTTAAAATCACTGTCTGGACTATTAACTATATTATCATGGAGATGCATGTGCAACAAATTCTTGTCAGACGTAATTTAAGAATGGCGAGTTGCATGAAACACAAATCCCCCTTCCGTCCAATCTAAAAACACTTATAATGTACACTATATTGAATTTAGAGAAGTGCTCTCGCGTACGTTTTTGTAGAACTTTTCATGCTGAACAATTCTTACACTCATTGTATATTGATATTTTTAACGGTTTGCCCAGCGTAAGCTTAAAAAGCGCACGGACGCCATGATTTTGTTTCGACTTTTTCTCTGAAATCGTTACTGCTTGACTTCCTTTGGTCATAAATAAATTATTTTCTACAGAAACCTTCCTCGAGGTATCCTTTACAGAATGGTGAAAACCGCTTCAAAATCCATGCAGTGGTTCTCGTGATTACCCGTGAAATCCAAGAATCGGGGACTTTGTTTTAAACTAAGTAGAGATTATACGCCAATCAGTATAATTTAATATAACTTAATATAGCCTCATCCCCCTTCCGTCCAATCTTAAATATACTATGAATTTTGCAGAACGAAAAGTTCACAGGCGAAATGAGAGTTGAACTTCCAGGGAATGGCGAAGTGAATGAAACTCAAATCCCCATTCCGTCCAATCTTAACTTTACTGTGTTTCACAGGCGAAATGAAGAAAACCCGAGTTGCACTTCCAGGGAAACTCCAAACACAACCACCCTTCTCAGAAGTCTTAACTCAACACGACTAGGCGGTTTGCTGCTGGCTGTATCTGGGTCAATAGGTTAGCCCGCTAGCTAGGCTGTAACAGGGATGATAGACTCGCCCTTAGCTAGCACGTAAACTGTCGCCTCAGTAGTTGAATGAACATGGTTGGAAGAAATTAAAACGTAAAAACACTAATAGTGGGCGATGTACTGAAGATAGACATATGCTCTCGCGGCCTTTTTTGTAGAACTGAACAATTCTTACACTCATGGTATTTAGATATTTTTAACGGTTTGCCCAGCGTAAGCTTACAAAGCGATCGGACGCCAGGTGTGGTTTTTTTTTTCGACTTTTCCACTGAAATCGTTACTGCTCGGCTTCCTTTGATCATAAATTAATTCTTTTCTACAGAAATCATCCTCGAGATATCCTTTACAGAATGACGAAACCCGCATCAAAATCCATCCAGTGGTTCTCGAGTTTACCCGTAACATCCAAGAATCGGGGACTTTGTTTTATACTAAGTAGAGATTAAAACTATGTATTTAATTCTTCATATGGACAGTGCAGCGGATGTACATTAGTGTCCTGTGGTTCCTCGCATACAAAACGCAATAAGCCCGATCCGAAACCCTGTCTTAGAACTGGCATCATGTCGGAGGTGGCACTGACTGTGTGTTGGCCGTCAAGAGGGGCCTCGCCAAAAGAAGAAAAAAATCTAGTTCTTTAATGAACAAAACAGCCTATTGCCTACTATAATTTTTTGTAAAAATTGGAACAAAACTTAAGAGATCTAAACGGGCAAATTGGTCGTGTGTCTGCCTCTGTGTGTGTATGTATGTATGTAAGTATTGTGCCCGAGGGCATTAGGCTGACTGGTGTCGAACCTGGGACACTGGGAAGAGGAGAGCAGACAGGAACTGCCAAAGAGGAACGAACCCAGGGTACGTGAGGGAGTTTAGTCAATACAAACCCCTAAAGATATGACACATGACATCACTAAGGTGATATGAAGCGAATTCTGTTGTTATAAGTCAAGATAACGCAGAAATAATGAAGGAATATTGCATTATATGGTTGAAAAGATCATGAGTTTCTGCGCTTAGCACAAGTATTGGGACCTTTTGACAGTCAACTAATTGCTTTGGAAAAGAGGCGTGTTTTCGTGGAGACACTTCAATTGTTTGGAACTTTCTCTATTGTCTGGAGAGGGTGAGAAGACCACATGTGGACCCGCAGACTCCCCTAAACCCAAAGGCAGACAGCGATGGACGGGGGCGCGGGAACAGTAATTTGGAGATTACTCGTGATTGGAACATGATACACATATGAGAGTTACACCTATGTGAGTGAAATTCCAGGAGGCTAATTGTCAAGCCATCAAACATCGAAATAGAAGCTGGAATAAGGAATCGAGCGGAAGAACCCCTCGAAAGGGAGTTGGCGGATGGAGAACGGGACTTCCCCATGAGGATAGCGTTATGACGCCGTTCAGAAATTAATTATTTTTAATTAATTGGCTGATCAAACCTCAAGCACGCGAGCAGTTATGAAACCAGCGCTGCAAGACGGACCAGAAAAACGCTATTTCAAGCCAGGAAAAGCATTGGGAAGAGAAAGGAAACTCCGATGAATTAAGGGGACTATTTTTTGTTTGGAAAACCTTATAAGCTCGCAAGAGGAGTCAGTCGAGGACAGTTGAACCAACTCGCAGGGCAGGGTGCACGTCAGTCTGGTGCCTGAAGGGACGCTACACGCGAGATATTTTAAAGTTTTAATTAAGAAGACAGTTGAACTAATTCGCAGGGCAGAGTGCACGTCTCTCTGTTCCCTAAAAGGACGCTACTCGCACAAAGGACTCTAACTTTATAATAGTTATTGTGTATCTTAGCTGTACAAGTGAAATGTAAAAATGAAGGAAGTTTTACCATATCGCAGGGCAGGGTGCACGTCACTCTGGTGCCTGAAGGGACGCTACATACACAAAGGACTCCCCGCACAAAGACTTTAACTTTTACAAGTCGTCAGTGAGTATTATTCACAAGTGCAACGTACAATGTCAAGTGAAAGTTATCAAAATAGGTCAGTAGAACCTTACCACGCAATGACAAGGTATTTTTATACATGTGTAAATATAATTCAGTGAAACAGTATGAGAGGCGTCGTAGTTCAGAACAATGTATTATATGCAAGTATACGTGTGACTATACAGGACACTGTGAAGAGCGCATCGCTCAGGGAAATCGTACGCGCAGTCTGAAGACAATAGAATTTATATGTGTACAGATGGAATGTACAGTATACCAGTGCAGCGTAGAATATGTCAGTTAGCTGAAGTTACGTTGTTTACAAGCGCGCAGGTACGAACACATTTGTTAGAAAGGGTGAAGCATTTTATGCGAATGTCACATTTTGTAATTCTTAATTCGATGTCAGAGCACAGTTATATTATTATAGACAATGTGCAAATGGATAGAATTTGATACACATTGGGAACAATGGAGATGCTGGGATAGGCATACTTCCAGTGAAATGGAATCTAGGAACTGTAACTAGACGGAATGTTGGGAATCGCGAGGGATTTTCCAGAAACAGGTACACCAGACATCTTCACGCAGATCATACGAGACTTTCATATCAGGAAGCAGGGATTATTCGGGGAGGAGTCTCAAAGGAGCCTCTATTTCTGAGATTCTGCAGGGAGAATCGCCGAATGAAGCCAGTGTACATAAATATCGAGTGTTTTTACGTGTTTTGTATGTTTTAAAGTGTATGTGTTTATAGTGTAGGGATAAGTATAAATGTGTAAGAATGTCAGAACGAAGCAGTAGCTTCAGTTTTATAAATCAGTGTGAAGTTCAGTTATCATTGAAAAATGCACGCAACATGTGCGTTAAGAACGTGGATATGCTGTGCTAACTTGCAATTATGGTGGGCCAGGCGGAATGTAAGTGGGCGAGGCCCCCAAGAAACAAACGTGAGTACATGAAACCATGATTTTATTGTAAGATGTAGTACATCATATGCCGAAATGTGTAAGGAAATAATATGCCAATGAAAGTTTGAATCTATGAAGGAATGACTTTCATGCCTTAATTTTGTGTTGAATAATATGTTCAGGTTAAAGATGTTTGTTTTTAGGTCACGTTTTGAGTAACGTCGTTACCGTTAAAGTAGAAATGGCAATTGATTAAAGGGTCAAATGTAGTCATGAACACGGAAGTTCATTATATTGATGATATATAAGCGTTACGTTGTGTCAGGTCAAGGAAAGGTGTGTCAGTAATAATAAATAAACATCAGGGAAATTGTGTGTAAACATGTTTAAAGGTAATAACTGCATGGTTAAGCAGTGTTATTAAAAATCTAGAAACCGCTCAATGTAAAATCAGCGTCATTATGTCACAAGGAATCATATCAGGAACAATGTACAAGAAATATTATAATAATAACAATGGAAATGGAAATGTTTAACAGAGATTTTAATTGCTGCTTGATAAAAAGCAAAATAACAATAATTGATAGAGATTTTCTTAATGATATAAGGAAAGGATCGTCAACATGGGAGTCAGGAAGTCAGGTCTGCTGATCGTCGTATGAATTCTCGTATAGCCAAGGGTATACGAATGATATAGTAACCAATCGGGTGTAATTAGTGGGAACCCTAACCCAGATATGCTAATTGAAGCGGCAAGGCACTCGAATCATTAACGTATGGAGGAAAACGCGGATACCAATCCATTACGCATGATGTCGGCCCTTAGCCAGCCAGCTATGTGTGAATTAATTCATCTCTTGAAGAGTGAATTTGACACGGGGGGAGAGTTGAGTGCCCTAACCGTAGTCTATAATTAGCCACCGACTAATCCATTAGGGCTCCATATTAGATGAATCTCGTTTTCTCGGCTTGAATTTAAATGTGCCATTGATAGGCCAGCAAGTAAAACCTAATAATAGGGGTAAATGTTTTAAACAGTTCCATATTTCCAATGCATTCTGAAAAAGCAGGTCACCCGTCTACAAGGGTCAAGTGTAACCTTGAGTGCTTTGTTTATGTCTGTGAAGGGAGCAGTGGAGGTTGCTCGGAGAGACAGAGTGAGAGAATGTCTGTGACGAAAGGGAAAGTGGCGGCCATGTTTGTTGGAACCCGTGGCGAAGGTTCATTGTGTACAGGACTGAGGGTCTGAGTGAGCCTCGACCATTGTTCTACTGTAGTGGTAATTAAGACATGTAAATTTTTGGTACCCTGAAATGTTATAAATTGAATATTATGTTGATGAATGTCAATTACATGTGTGATAAGACACATGGCTATCCAAGAATCATCCTGATATCTTAATATTTGGCCAGGTTAGAAACTGGTAAACTTTATATTTTTGTACTGACAGAAGCACCAAATTTCAAGGGAGAAACTTCACATTTTACGCTATATTTAAGCGACGGGTAGCATTGCTTCACACCTCGACACAACGATAACAAATTAATTATTTGAAAGAGACCCAATTACGGCATATGGTGGACATACAATTAATGGTTTGGTTAAAGCATGGTAGAGCTCAAGTAATGTTTTGGTGGCAGAAAGAAGAAGACATGACTGTACACAAATTGTATAGATAAAATTGTATGCATTATTTAATGTAGAAAGTTGTAAGATAAACGTAGGATTACAGACCCGCAGGCTTTAGGCAGGGGTCGATTAACGTTGATTGTGTTTGTTTAATCAGTACAATAGCGCACGAGAAAGTGATTACAAAGGTAATTACAGTGTAATTTTAAATCAACTGTTATTTGGACTTGTGATGTGGTAAAGTTTGAAATTTCTAATTAAGGGAAGGAGTATTATAAGCATTTGTGGTGTGAGGTAACACAGTATGGTTGTTGAACCACGTGGACTGATATAAGGACCAATCAGTGGATTAGATTACCAGCCATGGAGGGCGGAGATGAGAGTGACTTAAGGGATTATCTTTGTTTGTGTCATCTCAACGCTTGAATGTTATTGCTTTGTGTTTGTAATTGTAAATGTAATGTTATTCACTGTGTTAAAAGCCATGATATTAGCTCAAATTAAATTCATAATAGAACAGAGTCGTGTGTTGTCATTGTAGAGTTGATACCTATTAGTTTCAAATCCTAAATATGTAACCGCTCTGTGGGGAGACGGTACACGCCCGAGGACTGCTGCTGGCTGGAGGCGGAAGCATATTTTCCATAGAAAGTCATCATATGGGTACAGTATGTATGTACAGTACATCCCTCCCATCAATTCAAACTCGACGAAACCGAATTATATCAAATTTAGTACAGAGGTAGAACTAGCAAAGAACACCGAAGTATAATGTTCTATTTCGCCGCCATCTTAACCAAAACAATATGGTGGCCACCCAAATGTTCAGAGCATAAACCAAATTACAACTAAACTAATCATCGGATCTCTACCAAATTTTGAAAAAAACATACCTTCGTGTGGGTTGCTCTTTGTGCCCAAACTACGTCATCAGCCAAATATATTCAAGATGGCAGCCATGCGAATCATGCAAACATTATAATCCATACCTTATGATCCACTGGTATTCACAGTACTTGACATTGTAACGGATCCATCGTTACTACTGAACCCATGTGCCATATGGTCCATGGAAGGTCGAACCCATGTCCTTAAGGAAGAAATGAAAGAAACGTATAGTTTCCTAAAGGAACGGAGAGAGATTTTAAGCCAGGATTATAGCTTAACATTGTGCAAGCGACTAGAGACAGATGTTCCTTAGATGAGATCACCCCACTCGACATTCAAGAGAGGGCTGGTCGCGAGTATTAATAACCGAGTGGAAATTTCCACCGTGATAGACAAGGAAGCCTGAATCGGAATTCGAGCTGACGTTGCTGGAATTTGACAACACTGCATATGCGCCAGAAGAGGAATAATTAAATTTAACACGTTTACGAGCATAATAATGAGTAAACAAGTACAGTACAGTGAATCATTTTGAATGAGAGATTTTTTAGTAAAGAGAAACCATTTAATAAGTGCGCAGAAAAAAAACTGCTAACGTAAGACGACGTCATTGGGGAAGTACCACGGCCTCTGTGGAGGGGATAGAGCAAAAGGAATGCAACACCCACACAATTGAGGACGAGAAATTAATTAATATCTCCGAATTGCACGATCGATTCTTAGGTGCAATAAGATCATTTGACATTGAGAAGACGAGCTTTCGGAAGGTATAATTTTTATATTTGTGGCACCATTATTTTAGAAGTTGACCACAGAAAAGGCTAGAGTCTTATTTTTTTGTAGTAAAATAGTATAAAGCTTCGGGGTTTACCAAGCCAACCATGCAGTCTCGAACAGCCCGAGGGGGTGTTGCCACGCATCATCGCAGTACGAATCCGTCCAGGAGGACGTGAAGTTATATCAGCACTTGCAGTCATACGAGCACTCCGTGAGGGGAAGTGCTGCACCACGACGTAGAAGTAGTCATTCCGACAGTCCGTGAGGGACGTAATTCTGCGTTACATCGAAAACAGCTACCAGTACTCCTTGAGGGGAGAAACGTTGTGTTATACCGCAGAAGTAAGATCCGATAGCCACAGGCGTCGCAGTATTAACGACTTGCTTGCCTCCATAAGGAGTGGTCAAGACGAAATTTTAAAGTATCGCCGTAGTGAAATATTAGGAAAATCCTAATTATAGGATTTAGGCCCGACTGTATACAAGTTAAAGTGAAAATTCGTAAGATATAATCAGAGCAGGCTGCGAACGTCGGACTTAAAGGCGATAGGTCGTTAAAAGTACGAACGAATAGATCATAACGTACGGAAGTATCGTACCAGACAGATAAACTGTTATTTAAATTGAAGAACCCTAAAAGGGAAGAACAGAATAAGGTTCGGAACGTATATCGAAACGTAAGAGTGTTAAAACAGTTCAAATAAAGAAGATAGGAGACTATAAACATTATCTCCAGAAAGCAGGCGAACTATTCCAAAAATACTAGAATCGAGAAGTACTAGCTGATATAAACTAAATCTATAGGTCTTTGAGAGGACCTCGATCCGTATAGACTTTCGTTAGGATCGATAGACAGATCTACAAAGAAGCCGTTCAAGCTAGATAAATAGCCGGTTATCCAGGGTAGGAGTAGCAGAATTGGACTCCAGGGAACAGTAGATGTTTCGAGACTTTCGCATTCTGCAGGATAGAAGCCGACATCGAATAAATATCACCCTTGGAAACGGGAATTTAAGAAGATCACGTGTGATAGGCTCAGAAATACGGCCTAGTGATCGAGAATTGTGAAGTGTAAAATAATCAAGATTGTGTGTTAAATTAATATTTTTAGTGTTTATTATGTGTTCAAAAGGGACACATCAGTATATAAAAATGTCGTCAATGTTAAGTGTTTTAAATATATGTCAAAAAGTGTTTTTACGTAAGATGAATTCCTTTAATATGGAGTAAAAGTTCAAAGTGGGCCCAAAAATGAAGCACCGCACCAGATTAAAGATCATGGGATGATCTGGAAACATGTGAGTACTAAATTCATTTTATTTTGGTGTCAGAAATTGATTGTGTACAAACCCACCGGAGTTTTTGAGTAAAAGGGATGTGTTTTAATAAATAAACACTGAATAAGTAGGAACACGGTCTGAACAATAATATAAATAAAATTGAGAAATTATAAATAATTATGTAAAGAATAAATCCCGTAGAGGAAATATGTGAATAAAGGGTTAATGTATTTAACAAATGTCATAAGAGCAAGCGAAATATCATTAATTATCATGAAAGACATTGAAATAAAGTAAAGTTGAGATATGAAAGAAATAGCTTTTGAGCTTGTATAAAGAATAAAGATAATAATAATAATTAAATATGGAAATGTTAAATAAAAATCAAATAAATTGATATGAACATAAGAGCGTTAAGCCTTAATGTATGTGTAAGAGATGATGTTAAATGGAATATTTTAAAACAGGGAGCGATTTATCGACAACGGAAAGATTAATATGTGAATTAAAATAATATGAATTGTTACTAAAGAGATTTATCAGTTCTTGGGAAGACATTTTCGGCTTAAAATAATGCATAGCGCATAATGAGCGCAAATATAATATTAAAGTGTCACGCTAGGAACGCGTAGTGGTTAAAATACTTGGTACATTACTTATGGAGGGTAGTTGGTTGCAGTGAATTGATAATTGTATAAGTCCTCTATTTGTGACATAGTATCACGAGGCATTGTGTATGTATTTAAAAAGGGAGCTAATATATGGTATTATTGAGCGTATGTCATATGGGCCACGGCCGACTCTAAATCGCATTTTGTATAAGTCCTCTGTAAGGGATTGGTTCCCGAGGCACGTGAAGAGATTCGAATGCAGAATCTTCTTATGATAAAAGCCCCTTAAATTCTCCGTCGTCGTATGTGTATTAATCTTCCCAATCAATGAGGACCCTCTCATAATTAATACTGCCAAGGTTACGAAAATGGTCTTTGAACCAAAGAATAGTTGTTGAATGAATACGGTACAGTAAAGCCCGGTCTCCCCAGAACTGGATATAATGGGAAGGTTTGTTTTGAAAGCCTTGGAAATAAGCTACTAACGTTGGGTCAGACAGGATGTCGCCGTCACCCTACGTGTCATAAATCGCACCCCAAGTAGTAGGGTCTAGCTCTCTTAAAGCGAGAGGGAACAGAGACCGTCTCGTAAGCTGTTGTAAAGAGAATGAATACACCAGGAGTGTTTAATGTTGTTAACGACCCGGGCGTTGAACCGAGGTCCTTGTAGATGGATATTTCGTTTGCCGGTTCAGATCGTAGTTTCTTATATGATAATGGTCTACTAAGACATAAGAGATAAATAACAATCCCTATTGTAATAATGTATGGACGTGGGATTCCACGAGTTGATTGAAGGCAACTGAGTTCGGGAGTAACTATAGTTTTTTGACTGTGTCAAGTACCTTCACGCTCTGGAATACACAATTGATTTTCTGATTACCTTAATATATTTGTGAAATAAAGAGAGATGATAACAACTGAAAGTGTGGACATGCCCAAAAATATTGAGTTAGATAATTAACCTAGATTTTTTAAATATAATTATATATTTGTTTTTGAGAGATAAGAAAATAAAAAAAGATAGTGTTTGAGGTGTACAAGAATGACACCATAATAATGTAAATGCATGGAGCCAAAGAGCTCGGAGTTATGTAAACTTAATGTTAGTGCTTTATGGAAGTGAGACTAAGTAAGGATTGTGGGTTTTGTGGAAACCACAAGTTTTGAATACAATATTTGTTTATATTTGTGATTCCTTGTTCATTTGGAACAAGCAGTTGATTATTGGGTCAGTAATTAAATTGTTAAAGTGTTTTCCAACGTGGGGCCTGTATGATTTTATCATACACCTTATATATTCTTTTTGGCGCCCAGTACGCAGGGCTGAGTTTTCCTAGGGAAACCCCGAGTTTTTCTCGAAAAATCAAAATTTTCATTTTTTGAAAAAAATGGTTTTTCGAAATTTTGAATTTTAAATACTTCCATAAAGTTTTATGAAATTGAATAAAAGGATCAAAAGGGTACGTTGTAAGTGAATACCCGTACCAAAATGAAGTTTTAAAGAAATTGGGACACACGAATTCAGAGTATCATCTCTCAAGCATGTACTAGTGTGGTGGCATTTGTGGCCCACTGTATTCTCATAAGATGGCATTTAGTGAAGAGATGCAACGGCTCTTGGAGGCCATAAACAATAAGTTGGATAGCCAACAGACTGAACATAAAGAAGAGTTCAAATCCATAAATGAGAGTTTGAATAAGTTGGATAGCCAACAGACTGAACATAAAGAAGAGTTCAAATCCATAAATGAGAGTTTGAATAAGTTGGATAGCCAACAGACTGAAAATAAAGAAGGGTTAGGAGCTATAAACAATACATTGGGCCTCCAAAAGGATGAAAATAACAAAGTGTTCGAATCTATAAATGAGAGTTTAGAGTCACTAAAAACTGATAGTGCTAATATGGGAACTAAATTAGTAGATATCGAAACTAACTGTGTAACAATGAACAATGAAGTAAAGGCTGAGATAGATAAAATAAATCACAAGTTCCAAGGTTTTGACACTAAGTTGGGGGACAAGTTAACTGAGTTAAAAGGGGAAATCGCATGTGAGATTAAAAAGGAAAGTAAAGGATTTTACTCAGGATTGCAAGTCCAAATAGAGACTATGAACAAAAATATGGTAGATTCCCAGAATAAATGTCAAAATCATTTTAAAAGTATTGAGGGTAAAATTGGTACCATGGAAAATAAGTTTGATTCTATAGAAACTCAATTAATTAACATAGAAACAAAGGGTGATGAGTGTGAAAAGAAACTTGTAACCCAGATCCAAGGTGTGCAGAAAGAATTGAAAGCTCAGATAAAATCTAACAGCGACATTTGTGAGGCCTCCCGGGAGGAAATAAAACAAAGCGTGAATAAGCTAGGAACCCGATTTGGAAAGGTTGAGGAGAAAGTAGGGACCCTTGAGAACAAAATCAGTGTAGTTCAGACTGAGGTAATTGAGATGAAAAATCAAAATATAAAGGATGCGCGAGATATGAAAGATCAATTTGAGCTGTTTACCGGGCAGGTAGATGATAACTTAAAGAAGTATGAGGGTGAAATAAATCGAAGATTAGGTATCTACGAGGGGCATCTCCAGGGTGAAAGAAAACAACGAGAGGACGAAAATAAGGATAACACCCATAAAATAAATGAAATAAGTCAGGGTATTAATGAGGTTCAGGAAACCATAGGAACATTAAAGGTTCATGTAGGAAAAACCAATAAGGAAGTAAATCAGGTCCAAGATGAAATGATGAGATTGTATAAGAGTCAAGAGAAAACTGAGGGAAAGCTTGAAGGAATTAAAGTAGATATGGTTAAAGGACGAAAAGAAGTGGAGAAGCAAATAAAGGAGATACGAGAAGGCCTGGGTACCATAGGTGATATGAAACCAGAAATTAAAGACCAACAGGCTATGATCATTAAGAAAGAGGTAGAAGACCAAATAAATGAATTCAGGGATAGCTTCAGGGATGAGAAATTCCAACTCAAAAAGATAGAGGAAGATATTAAAATGAATCAAGAAAGAATTCAGAATGAATTAAGATCCCGATTGGAGAGGACTGAACATAAGAATAGTCAAATGGAAATCCAACTCATGGCAAATGAAGAAAGTGCCCGAAGAGAAAGGAAGTTAGAATTCGAAAATCAGGAGGAGTTTCCAAAGACAGGATGGGTAGATTCCCGTGAACAAGGCACAGATACGGAGAGGGACTTAGGAGGGGAGAGCCCTTATAAGAACCCAGGATATCCGATGGCGATGTCAACCCCGTATACGAATCAGACAAATGGCCAAATAATAAACATTATTAAATCCAATGAGGATAGACCAGTAAAGTTTACGGGTAATAACATGTCTATTACTCCAAAATACTGGCTAAAAGAAGTGGCAGAGTATCTAAATGAAATGAAGGTTCCTCAGGATCGGAGACTGAGAGCTATTGAAAAGCTGTTGGCAGGTGATTGTCTCACCTGGTTCAGAAGCTTCAGATACACTTTTGATACGGTGGAAGGCTTTAGGGAAGCATTTTTAAAGCGATATTGGGCAGCAGATGTCCAAGAAAATTTAAGGCTAGATCTGTACTCTAGGAAGTACAGCACCAATGCACCTACTAAATATTCGGAATTTTTTACCGCTCAGCTGTGTAAATTCCGCGAACTGGATATTGCTCCGGCAGAAAACGACCTGTGTGCCGCCATTGCAAGACAGCTTCCGTATGAGATTCAGAGGCTGCTAATCTCATCCAAAGCCAGAAGTGCTGTGGAAGTGGAAAGTGTATTACGTCAGTTAGATAGGACGACTTCGCACGTAACTCCTCGGCATCAAAGACAAACTGAGCAAGTACACATGGCCAGCAGTCAGGAAACAGGAGAAAAACCAGCGACCAGGAATCAGTCCACCAGCACGGATACTCAAGGACTAGGTCGAGAGTATGGGCACCAGGAGCCTAGAAGGATACAGCCATATTACAGGGGAGGATATCGAGGAAGAAATCCTAGAACTACGGGTTATAGGCAACAGGAAAGCCGACCCTATAACAATAACCAGCAAAGGCCGGACAACAGAAAGAAATGGGAGAATTATCCCAGAAGGAATGTAAGGCCAGACGATAGGGATGATGAATATCGGGCCGAAATAGAAGAAAGATATCAGGAGAGTCTTCGTTATATGAACGAAAGACCAGATGAACCTGATAGGCAAAAAGTCCGTTGGAGTGAGGCAATTAAGAACCGGAAATCACCCGACCGACTAGATGGAGCTCAAAGCTTGGAATTACAAGCTCAGCTAAAGAATGAGGGAAAAGGGAGCCCTCAGGATAAAAAAAAACTCCAAATTTAAATTGTCAAAAGTGGAAACATACCAGGAGCTGGGAGGAGGTAGAAATTGTAAATTGGATAGCTAGACCAGATGAACTAATTAACGAGGATGTGGAAGGAATCCCACCTGTTAAAAGAGAACTACCTATAATTATGCTTAGGATAGAAGGATTACTGGTCAGAGCATTGATTGATACTGGATCCACAATACGTTTAATTACACAAACCCTTTTAAATGAATTGGAAACAAGGGGCCGAGTACTAAAGATTCCCACATCAAGTGTGAAGATTAAGGGAATTATCCCTGAAAAATCTTTGACATGTAAATTTCAGGTATACATTGATCTGATCATGGGTAACGCTGAAATTTCGCAGTGCTTTTTGCTGGTAAATCAATTACCGTATAATGTCATATTAGGTATTGATTTTATCCGTGAGAACAAGGTCATTATAGACCTAGCGCAAAACTGCATTAGAGTTCAAAGAGAGGATGTGGATGAGCAAAATATTAACCTACAGGAACAGGATGCGAAAATAGAAGAACAGGTATGGCATATGGAAGAAGTGATTGAGGAAGATTATAAGGACATAGAAAGGATATTTGAAGTCCTCAACATAGAACTCGAAGATAATGTGGAAAATGAGTTCGAGACCAACCTGTCAGGGAAAGTGGAGGAAGCTAAAGTCAGCCTCGAAATTAAGGAACAGTTAAAGAAATTATTATTGGATTATAGGGACGTATTTGATTCCAAGCCAGGAAAGATTGAAAATTTTAAATACGCGTTCCAAGTCAACGATTGGGCACCGTTCAAACAAAAACCATACCCGGTTGCGGAAAAACATTACCCACAAACTAAGAAAACACTGCAGGAGATGATGAATGCAGGTGTTATAGAAAAGATGGCGACACCATATGTTAGTCCATTAGTGATTGTGAGTAAACCGGATGGCTCAGTAAGGGTGTGTTTAGATGCCAGAAATTTAAATGCAAAAATCATACCTGAAAATGATTCGGCACCACCCATAAAAGAAATACTGAGGAAGTTTAAAGGCAAGAAGATTTTTACAAATATTGACATGACTTCTTCGTATCATCATCTCGAACTGGAAGAGAAAACCAGCTTGTTGACTGGATTTCAGTTCGATCAACAAACATACTGCTTTAGAAGATGTCCGTTTGGATTAAAGACTGCAGGATCGGCATTAATAAGAGCGCTGGATCGAAACCTATCAGAGGAAGTGAAAGATTGCACTATCCGATACGTAGATGACATTTTGCTTACCTCGGAGAATATTGATGAACATTTAGAAAATTTGAAGAAATTATTGGAAGACCTAAGAAGGGCAAATTTTAAGATAAATTTAAAGAAATCGAACTTTTGTCAAAGGCAAGTGACATTTTTAGGGCATGTGATTGACAAGAATGGTGTTAAACCAAATCCATGCAAATTGGAATCGATAAGGGATTTTCCAAGGCCTTTGAAGGTAAAGAACGTTCGCCAGTTTTTGGGATTGATTGGGTTCTTCTCAGGACATTGTCCATCATACACCAAAACTGTTGCACCACTACAGGACCTTCTGAAGAAGGGGGGCAAGTGGAAATGGACGGAGGAAGCAGAAAAAGCATTCGTGGAGGCCAAGGAAATGCTCTTAAATTACGTGAAGCTAGGATATCCTGATTTTAATCAGAGATTTATCATTCAGACAGACGCATCCCAGATTGGAATAGGGGCAATGCTATATCAGGAGAACCCAGAAAACCCTGATAAGAAGAACTATCTAGCTTTCACAAGTAGGAGACTGAAACCACACGAGAAAAATTATACGATCAGCGAGATCGAGCTGTTAGCGATATTGCACGCCTTGCAATATTGGCGGAAGATCGTATATGGGTTTCAGGTCATTCTAAGGACGGATCATAAAGCCTTAACCTTTTTGATGAAGACTGATTTATCCAGTCAAAGGTTGATGCGTTGGGCTTTATATATTCAACAATTTGATGTCAAGATAGTGTACTGCCCAGGAAAAGAGAACATAGTTCCAGACTACTTAAGTAGACAGCCAGAGTCCATAGAAGAGGAAGTAATGGCTATAGATTTGGAAGACAGGGATCAGCGTACTCTTAATGAGTTAAGAAGCATCAGTCAAAGACAACGGGAAGATCCATGGATGAACATGCTCATATCTTTCCTTGAGGGAAGCCTGATAAGAGGAACACCAGCGTACACGGAAGCTGAGAAGATAGCACAAGACTACACGTTCTATAATGGGTTATTATATAAGTTTGTGGACTCTGACCATACGAAATTAAGGATTGTCATTCCTGCAATTTTGCAGAGGAAAATAGTATGGTTAGCCCATAGATCGTTCGGACATATGGGAGTCGACAAAACAGTCTCGATGCTGAAAGAAGCATTTGTATGGCCGAGACTGAGAGAAACTGTAAGGGACACGCTAAAGACATGTGACCTATGTCAAAGGATCAAACCTAATGAATTTCTGATGAGACAGAAGCCTATACCATTGTTACCCGAAAGGCCCGGCCAAATCATATCTATTGATAATTTTGGACCTTTGCCAAAGGCAAGAAGAGGAAATCGACACATAATGGTGGCTATGGATGTCTTCACTAAAATGGTTGTCCTTGCTCCCATACAGAAGACTAGTACCAAACAGGTGTTAAAACGACTTAAAGAAAAAGTGATACCGATTCTGGGGAAACCTGAGAATTTGTTGTCGGATCACGGCAGTTGTTTCACCAGTGTAGAGTTCAGACGAGAATTAGAAAGACTTGGAATACGTCAAATTTTGTCAAGTATTCGCCATCCTGAGGCAAACCCTGTAGAGAGAGTTATGAGAGAGACGGCCAAGTACTGTAGAATATACTGTGCCGAAGAAAATTGGAAGTGGATAGATATCTTGGATATTATCGAATTTTGTATAAATAATACAATCCATGAATCCACAGGAGAGATACCCATAACATTACATAGGAATGAGCAACCAGAAAGACCTTGGAATCTGGTAATTCCTAGGCCAGCAGACGCTCAGCCGGGAAGAGATGTACGAATTAGAAGAGCCTTTGAGCATCTAAAAGCTCAAGCCGACCGGAGGCAGAGAAGAAATAGGCATAAGAGGTATCATCGACCATTATTAGCAGGAGAAATGGTGTTAGTGAAAAGACCAGCCATTTCGGATCCAGGGAACCGTGTGTACAAGAAGTTCCAGAAAATGTACCACGGACCATATCAAATAATCAGAGATTTGAGGAATAACGCATATAGAATTCGGCACTGTGAAACGGATCACGAAGTGACTATGAATTCAGCAAATTTGAAATTATATTACCCTCCCGAAGATTTTGATGAAGAAAATGAACAAGCCCTGGTCATGGAAACATTTAGAGATGAATCCGCTTTTGACATAAACAAGAATAAGGAAGAAACAGAAAATAGAGCTCAAGCATTCGAGTGCGAATGCGAGTTGGAGAAAGTATATTGGGAAATTAAAGAAATAATTGAATTTATTGAAGAAGAAAATTCCAATTTAAGAAAAGAAAATGATGAAATAAGGAAACGGGTAGGGATAGACTAAACCCGTAAGGGAGAATGAGGTTCTGGGAATTTAAAGTCCAGACAAATAAAGAAAGAAAGAAATGGTAGGGACAGAGCATACCCGACCTACACAATTACCGGATACGACTTTAAAGAAGTAAAAACAACAGTAAATACGGATGACGTTATGATGGCTTCGACGAATAAAGAAATACAAATTAAATTGAAATAAATTTCCTCAAGAATTTTCGAAAATTTATTTACCTAAGGAGGGGAGAGATGAACCCATGTGCCATAGGGTCCATGGAAGGTCGAACCCATGTCCTTAAGGAAGAAATGAAAGAAACGTATAGTTTCCTAAAGGAACGGAGAGAGATTTTAAGCCAGGATTATAGCTTAACATTGTGCAAGCGACTAGAGACAGATGTTCCTTAGATGAGATCACCCCACTCGACATTCAAGAGAGGGCTGGTCACGAGTATTAATAACCGAGTGGAAATTTCCACCGTGATAGACAAGGAAGCCTGAATCGGAATTCGAGCTGACGTTGCTGGAATTTGACAACACTGCATATGCGCCAGAAGAGGAATAATTAAATTTAACACGTTTACGAGCATAATAATGAGTAAACAAGTACAGTACAGTGAATCATTTTGAATGAGAGATTTTTTAGTAAAGAGAAACCATTTAATAAGTGCGCAGAAAAAAAACTGCTAACGTAAGACGACGTCATTGGGGAAGTACCACGGCCTCTGTGGAGGGGATAGAGCAAAAGGAATGCAACACCCACACAATTGAGGACGAGAAATTAATTAATATCTCCGAATTGCACGATCGATTCTTAGGTGCAATAAGATCATTTGACATTGAGAAGACGAGCTTTCGGAAGGTATAATTTTTATATTTGTGGCACCATTATTTTAGAAGTTGACCACAGAAAAGGCTAGAGTCTTATTTTTTTGTAGTAAAATAGTATAAAGCTTCGGGGTTTACCAAGCCAACCATGCAGTCTCGAACAGCCCGAGGGGGTGTTGCCACGCATCATCGCAGTACGAATCCGTCCAGGAGGACGTGAAGTTATATCAGCACTTGCAGTCATACGAGCACTCCGTGAGGGGAAGTGCTGCACCACGACGTAGAAGTAGTCATTCCGACAGTCCGTGAGGGACGTAATTCTGCGTTACATCGAAAACAGCTACCAGTACTCCTTGAGGGGAGAAACGTTGTGTTATACCGCAGAAGTAAGATCCGATAGCCACAGGCGTCGCAGTATTAACGACTTGCTTGCCTCCATAAGGAGTGGTCAAGACGAAATTTTAAAGTATCGCCGTAGTGAAATATTAGGAAAATCCTAATTATAGGATTTAGGCCCGACTGTATACAAGTTAAAGTGAAAATTCGTAAGATATAATCAGAGCAGGCTGCGAACGTCGGACTTAAAGGCGATAGGTCGTTAAAAGTACGAACGAATAGATCATAACGTACGGAAGTATCGTACCAGACAGATAAACTGTTATTTAAATTGAAGAACCCTAAAAGGGAAGAACAGAATAAGGTTCGGAACGTATATCGAAACGTAAGAGTGTTAAAACAGTTCAAATAAAGAAGATAGGAGACTATAAACATTATCTCCAGAAAGCAGGCGAACTATTCCAAAAATACTAGAATCGAGAAGTACTAGCTGATATAAACTAAATCTATAGGTCTTTGAGAGGACCTCGATCCGTATAGACTTTCGTTAGGATCGATAGACAGATCTACAAAGAAGCCGTTCAAGCTAGATAAATAGCCGGTTATCCAGGGTAGGAGTAGCAGAATTGGACTCCAGGGAACAGTAGATGTTTCGAGACTTTCGCATTCTGCAGGATAGAAGCCGACATCGAATAAATATCACCCTTGGAAACGGGAATTTAAGAAGATCACGTGTGATAGGCTCAGAAATACGGCCTAGTGATCGAGAATTGTGAAGTGTAAAATAATCAAGATTGTGTGTTAAATTAATATTTTTAGTGTTTATTATGTGTTCAAAAGGGACACATCAGTATATAAAAATGTCGTCAATGTTAAGTGTTTTAAATATATGTCAAAAAGTGTTTTTACGTAAGATGAATTCCTTTAATATGGAGTAAAAGTTCAAAGTGGGCCCAAAAATGAAGCACCGCACCAGATTAAAGATCATGGGATGATCTGGAAACATGTGAGTACTAAATTCATTTTATTTTGGTGTCAGAAATTGATTGTGTACAAACCCACCGGAGTTTTTGAGTAAAAGGGATGTGTTTTAATAAATAAACACTGAATAAGTAGGAACACGGTCTGAACAATAATATAAATAAAATTGAGAAATTATAAATAATTATGTAAAGAATAAATCCCGTAGAGGAAATATGTGAATAAAGGGTTAATGTATTTAACAAATGTCATAAGAGCAAGCGAAATATCATTAATTATCATGAAAGACATTGAAATAAAGTAAAGTTGAGATATGAAAGAAATAGCTTTTGAGCTTGTATAAAGAATAAAGATAATAATAATAATTAAATATGGAAATGTTAAATAAAAATCAAATAAATTGATATGAACATAAGAGCGTTAAGCCTTAATGTATGTGTAAGAGATGATGTTAAATGGAATATTTTAAAACAGGGAGCGATTTATCGACAACGGAAAGATTAATATGTGAATTAAAATAATATGAATTGTTACTAAAGAGATTTATCAGTTCTTGGGAAGACATTTTCGGCTTAAAATAATGCATAGCGCATAATGAGCGCAAATATAATATTAAAGTGTCACGCTAGGAACGCGTAGTGGTTAAAATACTTGGTACATTACTTATGGAGGGTAGTTGGTTGCAGTGAATTGATAATTGTATAAGTCCTCTATTTGTGACATAGTATCACGAGGCATTGTGTATGTATTTAAAAAGGGAGCTAATATATGGTATTATTGAGCGTATGTCATATGGGCCACGGCCGACTCTAAATCGCATTTTGTATAAGTCCTCTGTAAGGGATTGGTTCCCGAGGCACGTGAAGAGATTCGAATGCAGAATCTTCTTATGATAAAAGCCCCTTAAATTCTCCGTCGTCGTATGTGTATTAATCTTCCCAATCAATGAGGACCCTCTCATAATTAATACTGCCAAGGTTACGAAAATGGTCTTTGAACCAAAGAATAGTTGTTGAATGAATACGGTACAGTAAAGCCCGGTCTCCCCAGAACTGGATATAATGGGAAGGTTTGTTTTGAAAGCCTTGGAAATAAGCTACTAACGTTGGGTCAGACAGGATGTCGCCGTCACCCTACGTGTCATAAATCGCACCCCAAGTAGTAGGGTCTAGCTCTCTTAAAGCGAGAGGGAACAGAGACCGTCTCGTAAGCTGTTGTAAAGAGAATGAATACACCAGGAGTGTTTAATGTTGTTAACGACCCGGGCGTTGAACCGAGGTCCTTGTAGATGGATATTTCGTTTGCCGGTTCAGATCGTAGTTTCTTATATGATAATGGTCTACTAAGACATAAGAGATAAATAACAATCCCTATTGTAATAATGTATGGACGTGGGATTCCACGAGTT
The DNA here is from genome assembly GCA_946902985.2 of Meconema thalassinum. Taxonomy (NCBI): domain Eukaryota; kingdom Metazoa; phylum Arthropoda; class Insecta; order Orthoptera; family Tettigoniidae; genus Meconema; species Meconema thalassinum. The sequence continues at coordinate 349,940,332 of OX336389.2, forward strand.
GATTGAAGGCAACTGAGTTCGGGAGTAACTATAGTTTTTTGACTGTGTCAAGTACCTTCACGCTCTGGAATACACAATTGATTTTCTGATTACCTTAATATATTTGTGAAATAAAGAGAGATGATAACAACTGAAAGTGTGGACATGCCCAAAAATATTGAGTTAGATAATTAACCTAGATTTTTTAAATATAATTATATATTTGTTTTTGAGAGATAAGAAAATAAAAAAAGATAGTGTTTGAGGTGTACAAGAATGACACCATAATAATGTAAATGCATGGAGCCAAAGAGCTCGGAGTTATGTAAACTTAATGTTAGTGCTTTATGGAAGTGAGACTAAGTAAGGATTGTGGGTTTTGTGGAAACCACAAGTTTTGAATATAATATTTGTTTATATTTGTGATTCCTTGTTCATTTGGAACAAGCAGTTGATTATTGGGTCAGTAATTAAATTGTTAAAGTGTTTGTAGCGCCATTAATTTTATTAATTAAATGTATTTAAATAGGAGTTGATTTTGTTGTTATTTTTGCAAGTGTATCCTCTAATTAATCCAAAATATGTGAGTCACAGAGTGGGGGAACTTACCGCTGCCCCGAAATCCCGAATTGAGCTACGCTGGTATACTGTGATTGGCATATTTCTTGCTAAATGGGCACACTACTTAGTCTAACAACAATTCTGAAGTAATTTGATATGAGGGCCACCTGTAATTTATTATAGGAAATGTTTAAGTAACGTTGTTTCTACAGGTCTGGGGGGATATCTCACTTATCAGCAGGGGCGGATTTAGGGGGTATTTCAGGGGGGTTGCCTATGTTCCGGGGGCTACATCAGAACAATTTGTCGGAGGTCTCCACGAAGGCAGTACCACTTGCAAAGTAATAAGAATATGAATCATTGTTCTGATGGTAGGGAAAACTTGTTGATGGCAAGCTGTGTAGACCTCCACCGCCTTTGAAGGGATTGGGCGTCCCGCTTTCCTCTCTCTTCTCCATTTCGCCGCCCAACGGGATTTCTTTTAATTAGGTTGCCTATGTCCCTGGGCCACATCAGAACAATTTGTCGGAGGTCTCCACGAAGGCAGTACCACTTTTAGTAGACCGTCATCATCTCTGCAGATAGCAGTTTCGCTTGTTATTATAGTTATTACTATTTAATATTTGTTTGTATTTTATCACCATGTACCTTAGCCAATATAAAAGAATAGTTTTGCTAGAAACTGAGACTACTGGAAAAATATGCACCGGTACTTTTATTAAATATTTCGTTACGATTTTTTTTCGGCACTGATCCTTTTGTTTTCTTTTAAAAGAAGGTAACGATCCAATAAGCTTCTAAACATCATAAAATGCTTTCAACGAAAAAACAAACCAACGAAAAAAGCAGGTCTTGGGAATGAACTTAAATCAAAAGCACATCTCAAGAAAAAATATTTTATTACCTCGCAATTCACAATGGTCTCACATTAGGCTCCTTCCCTACCGTAACACTACAACAGAAGTTTTAGCTTTCGGGCTTTCTTGGAAACAAAACGGTTAATGATTCTATCGTAGTCTAATTTAATGTATCGATGTACATACATTAAAGTTAGGCCGTTCAGTCTTTCCTCGCCGAATCTTGACCTATTCTCAGTATTTTCTAACTTCATAACAGAAAATGATCTTTACCCGGTCGCAATACTGAGAGGCAAAGTAATAAGAATATGAATCATTGTTCTGATGGTAGGGAAAACTTGTGGATGGCAAGCTTTGTTGACCTCCACCACCTTTGAAGGGATTGGGCGTCCCGCTTCGCTCTCTCTTCTCCATTTCGCCGCCCAACGGGATGTCTCTGCTTACATCTTCGCCCGGAGTTCCGATTGCGATTTTTGAAGTAGAGGAGCGTAGCGCTCAGAATGGATGTTGATGTCCTCCCCGGTGCAGTGGATTTGACGATCCATGTTCAATCCTGGGTCTACGACGCGGGGAAGAAAAACGCGAAGCTGATATGAGTTTAAGACGTCGTCTGTGAAACGCGTTGAGAGGTCTTCCAAAATCCAGTCAAGAAGAGCACTGTAGATGTTCCTTCTGTAGTTCTCTTTGGGCGAGTCAGCCTGCGCGTTAGCCCTGTTCTTTTGCTTCTGGACAAGACGCGGCAGGTCGATAGTGGCGCCTTGCTCACGCGCAAGCTTGCTGGCGTTGTCGAAGACCGACGAAAATTCTTGGTCGACGTTTGACCGCTTTTCTTTGAAGATTTGGATGGTTCCAAGTGGTTTCGGAGGCGGTTTGGACGTTCATATTTTCGCTTTGGAACAGACGGCTCCATCTGAATTGCCCACTAGTGATGCTGGCCAGCAAACTTTCGGCTTTGTGCGCTGACTGATTTTCATCCCATTGAGAAACGATTCCCAACGCATTCACAATGTCGTCCAATTGGTTCAGGAACTTCAAAACTGCGTCGTACCGTTCAACCCAACGCGTATCGCACAGCGCGACAAGCTGGCCTTTGATAGTCTTCTTCAACACAAAATTCCGCTTCCAAATGCATTTTTAACTGCTTGCACTTTGGACGATTTCGAAAGTGTCAGGTTGAGCTGGTGGTTGTAGCAGGGCCCTCGAACAGCATGAACTGTAGTCCTCTGTAGCTCTTGCACTGCCCCTACAGCTTCCGATATGTTCACCGAACATCCGTCAGTTCCGATGCCAACACAGCTTTTGGGGTCTAGTTTGAAGTCGTCGATCTTCTTGGCAACGATGCCTCCCAGCTTTACCCCAGTCAGTTTTGGTTCAACAGCTGACTCTGCGGCTGCTTGAGGATTCTCATCGTCGTCTTCACTAGGGAAATCACCTTCTTCTTCTTCTTCTTCTTCACTTCCTCGAGTATCTTTCTCTTTCTCTTCCACCGCAGATTTGCCCACAAAATCCTTCCTGATTTCGTTCCTCCAGAGATACCGCAAGAACAAAGTCAGCTGAGAGATTTGCGCTACATCTGTTGTCTCGTCAAATCCGACAGAATAAAATCGGGCTTCTTGAACGCGACTTATGATCTGCTCGTGAATGTCCTCCCCGCACAGCTCAATTAATTCGTTCTGGATCGTTTTACTAGTGAAAAGGCTTCTGGGTCCCGCCGTTGCAAGATGTTTGGCCAGTTTGACGTCTCCAACTTTCACCCGGAACCGAAGCAGAGCCCGGAAATTGCCGTCGTTTTGTGAAGACTCCTCTTGAGCTATTGGGCCGTCATAACGATGACCTCGGTAGGCGATATTTTGTCGGCCTAGAAACTCGATGTTTATCAAGATGAGAGCAAGTCTTGCTCTGTTTTCTTGGATCTTTTCCAGGCGGAAGCTGTCAATTTGGTTGGGTAGCTGCTTTTGCGGATTTCTTTGCGTGCGCAAAAAGTCTTCAGCACACAAGACAGCTTCTTCATGGTACTTTATCGCCTCATGCTTCTGGAGGTCACCATCTTTCCCAAGGAGGTTGGCGAACTTCGTCAGAGGTTCCTTGACCAGGGTCTTCAACAGAATCGTTCTTCCTTGGCCACCGGTAGACTTCGCAAAAAAAAAGGGCAGAACAAACAGAAAAGTCCTCTACGTGATGGAGAGAGAACGACCCAGGGAAACTTCTGTAAGTGCTGCAGGTGAAGGTGTCGCTTCTCTTCGCTTCCGCCCTCGGTGTGAATGTAGAAAGGAAAACAATAACTCGCGTTTGGTTGCCAGTGACTCGTCAAAAGGGTAGAAATTGATCCGTCATCAGGCCTGTTTTTCCTGTACCTATATACAAGCCGACGTCGTTACCAAGATTGTCACAGGCAGCAGCATATCGACAGGAATCCTTTGACGGACGTGAAACCAGCTGCTCCGCTGGAAGTGAATGTGGGGGTCCGGACGTAGGTTGTTTGCTATTGTTATTGCCACCGCCATCGCCGACTTTTCTTTTCTCTTTTCTTTCCCTTCCCCTTCCCCTTTCTTTCACTTCCTTTTTCTCTCTTTCTCTCTTTCTTCCTTTTCTCTCCTCTTTCTCCCCTTTTCTCCGCCTTATCGGAAGTCAGGGGGTCGGTCGCCCCCCGCCCCCCCCTAAATCCGCCCCTGCTTATCAGACTGACTACTTTCTTGTCAAATGAAACTGACAATGAATGCATCGTCATTCTTAAAACTTTCATTTACATATACTGTATACGAAAACATGAATATAAAACATTGAAGTCACTACCTATGAGAATTGGCTCGAGTGTGAAATGAAATTAGGTTAGTTTATTACTGTCTCTCTACAGAGCAGAGCATAGTGTACATTCTTCTGAGAAAAAGTAGGATCATCTCCATTCTTCTTGCGAGCAGACCCATGTTATTACAGTATCTGCGTTCACTCACACTCGGAACTCTCGTGATGATTCATCTCGACAGCTCCCCATGACAAAGCGGTACTTTCTTTCCAGTCGCGCTTTCAATGAGCGAAGTTTAATGAATGTTACGACTAAGATTCGGCGAATTTGGATATCGCATACGGTAACATATTTTGATATGCTCTACAGTGTACTAATACCATAACAGACTAGATAATGTCGTAATTATGAAGAGAACCTTTGCAATGGACGTACGATCCATTACAGTATATTCAGATGAAAACTATCTGTTATTACGTGATGAGTATATGACCGTGAATGTTAAGCGCAGACGCCATCTTAAAGTCATAAAATATAAAAATAAATACCTCTGAAAACATAAGAGCTACAGTAACGAAAATTAGTAACAAGGTAAGACAGTATGTGGGACCTAGCATGCCCAAGGTAAAATAACAGACTCTCCATATATCCAAGATGGTGGCTGCGCAAAATATCAGAACTTAAAAATCGACAACTCAGAATGTAACAGGGTACTTTAGACGAATTTTGACAAGAGGAAAGTATCATATGAGAGCTCTCAATTGCGCTAATCCGAAGATTATTGCACTGAATATAGCGCACGGTGCCCATCTTTAAATTTTAAAATAAATTAATAACTTTCGGTATCCTAGAGCTATAATAACAAAATTAAGTAATAAAATAAAACCTTACAAGTCGCTTCGTATGCTCGAAGCAAAGGAACAGTGACTCCGCAGATTCAAGATGGTGGCTAGGCGAACCATTAATGTATACAAGTTAGTATCTCGGTTCATTATTGCACAATTAAGGCAAACCTTGGTAGAAGAGGAGTATTAGGCTATATAAGAGGCATCAGTAGCGATGGTGATAAATTTATCACACTGACTAAAACGCGCAGCGGCCATCCTGAAATGTCATCGTTTAAAAGTAAATAACGTTCTATGATTTAGAACCACAATCACGAAAATTAGTGATAACATAGAGACCTATATGGAGTATTGTAACATCAAGCAAAATAACGACATTACATTTTAAAATGGAGGCTGGGCGTAATATTAAAACGAAATTGTGAATCACTCAGACAGCAATTGGCCAATTAAAACAAAACTTAGCAAGAAAGAAGTACCATATAAGGGACGTTGCTGAAATAAGCCATAAGTATAACATACTGAGCACAACGCGTGGTGGGTATCTTGAAAATATTGAATATGATAGTGAATAACTCAATATATATTTTACGGTACAACGACATTTATCAGTGACAAAGTGTTACACCCACACATTTAAGAGAAAGTAGACTATATGTTCTTTACTGAACATCTTGTTGTAAGCCTATTTTCATCATATGAAAAATAGGCTTATGAGATCGGCTTTTGACCGTGTGTATGTGTCTAATAAAATCCAAACGGCTGGAGCGATTATAATGAAACTCGGTAAGAACATGGCACTATGTTGTCCAACTCCGACCGTGGCTTTCAAACTTTAATACGTTTCACCAATTCAACATGGCAGCCGCGTGTATTATTTCACCGGCATTCTGTATCTCCGAAACTATTACTTATATCACCCTGAAATTCTTTGTGGTGATAGAGAATACTAAGATAAGTTTTGCTATGTGACACTTTAACCCTGTTAAGTACACAACTAGCATGGCGGACAAACGAAGATAAAATATTTAAATGGCATTTTCTCGCGATTTTATCATCCAAGTGCAGTGAAACATAGTATGTTAAATGCTTAAACAATGTTTAATCAACTGGCTTCTAATTTAATTCAATTATTTTCATAAATTCAAGATGGCAGCTGTGCGAAATTTAAAAATTAAGTTTTTATATTTTTGTGTCTTAATCATGCGATCGAAGTGAACGATTGAATAATAAACCTACAGTAGACAACAATCTTCATCTAATGGTACATAACACTATGGCCTTCATATTGAACAATCCGACATAGTTATCATCCGAAATATTTAGACGGTTCTCAATATCTACGAATCTATTACAGCAATCAAACTGAAATTGTGTATGTTGATAGAGGCTAATAACGTAAGTTCACCTATGGTACTTTCAATAACCTGGTGAGCAAAGAACTAACATGGTGACGACGCGAAATTTAAATATATATGAGGACTTTTCTCGCGACATAATTATCCCGGCGCAGTGAAACTTAGCACGGTAAATCTTCATCCAAGGCTCAAATTAGGCTATTGGCGTCTAGTTTAATTCAATTTCTACGAGAACTTAAAAATGGTGGCTGTGCTAAATTTTAAAATAACGTTTTCAGCCTATTTCTATTTTATGAAAAAAAATAGGCTTATGAGATCACCTGTTGACCTGTGTGTGTGTCCGTATGTGTGTCTGTCTGTGTGTGTGTCCCCCGCTAATATTTCTAAACGGCCGGAGCGATTTCAATGAAACTCGGTAAGGTCATAGCACCACTTCGGCCTACTCCGACCGTGCCCTGCAAATTTTATTACGTCTCACCAAACCAACATGGCGGCTGTGCGAAATATTTCACCAGCATTAAATATCTCCGAAACTATTACTGATATCACCCTGCACTTTTGTACGGTGATCAAGGGCACTACTACAAGTTCGCCTATGAGACTTTCAAAAAACTGGTAACTACAAAATCAACATGGCGGCCAAGCAAATTTGAGACTTTTAAATAGACCTTTCTTGCGATTTAACCATCCAAACGCAATGCAACTTGGTACAGCAAATGTTTATACACATTGTAATGCACTGCCATCTAATTTAGTGCAATTGTTTACATAACCTCAGATGGCGGCTGTGCGAAATATTTCACCGGTATTCTATATCTCCGAAACTATTACCGATATCACCCTAAAATTTTTTACGATGTTGAACGGCTCTACTGAAAGTTTACATATGTAAGTTTCAAAAATCTGTAGAGTACAAAACGAACATGGCGGCCAAGCGAAGTTGAAACATTTGAATAGACCTTTCTCGCGATTCAACCATCTGAGCGGAGTTAAATAGTCTATAGTACAGTAAATGTTTATACACATTGTAATGCACTGGCATGTAATTTAGTTCAATTGTTTTCATAACCTCAAGATGGCGGCTGTGCGAAATTTTAAAATTAAGTTTTTAATTTTTGTGTCGCAACCATGCGATGGAAGTGAAAGTTTGAATAATGAACCTACGCAATAATATTTCTTTAATGGTAGTCTACATAACGCTATGGACTATACATATAACCATCCAACATGGCGACCATCCGAAATATTTAGACGGTTCTCAATATCTACGAATCATTTACAGCAGTCAAACTGTATTTTTAGCCTATTTTCATTTTATGAAAAAAATAGGCTTATGAGATCACATTTTGTCCGTGGGTGTGGGTGTGTGTGCGTATGTGTGTCTGTGTGTCTGTGTGATGTGTGTCCCCCCTAATAACTTCTAAACAGATGGAGAAGTTTCAATGAAACTCGGTATAGTGATAGCACCATTTTGGCCGACCACGACCGTGCCCTTCAAATTTTACTACGTCTCACCAATCCAACATGGCGGCAGTGCGAAATATTTAGCCGGCATTCAATATCTCTGAAACTATTACCGATATCACCCCGAAATTGTGTACGGAGATAAATAACACTACTAGAAGTTCACCTATGGAACTTTCAAAAGCTGGTAACTACCAAACCAACATCGCGGCCAAGCGAATTTGCGACATTTAAATAGACTTTTCTCGCGATTTAACCATCCAAACGCAATGAAACTTGGGACAGCAAATGTTTATACACATTGTAATGTACTGATATTTAATTTAGTTCAATTGTGTTCATAACCTCAAGATGGCGGCTGTGCAAAATATTTCACTCGCATTCTATATCTCCGAAACTATTACTGATAACACCCTGAAATTTTGCACGATGATAAAGAGGACTACTGCACGTTTATCTATGTAACATTCAAAAACCTGTAATGTACAAAACGAACATGGCGGCCAAGCAAATTTGAAACGTTTTAATAGATGTTTCTCGCGATTTAACCATCTGATCGCAGTGAAATATGGTAGCCGATATGACGATACATATTGTAATGCACTGGCATCTAATTTAGTTCAATTGTTTTGATAAACTCAAGATGGCGGGTGTGCGAAATTTCAAAATTAAGTTTTTATTTCTTGTGTCGTAATCGTGTGATCGAAGTGAAAGTTTGCATAATGAACCTACGCAATAATTTTCCTTTAATGGTATATAACTCTATGGCCTAAACATATTACAATCCAAAATGGCGACCATCCAAAATATTTAGACGGTTCTCAATATCTACGAATCTTTAACAGCAATCAAACCGATATTTTTTACGTTCATAGAGGCTATGAACATACGTTCACCTATAGGACTTGCAATAACCTGGTGGTCACAAATCCAACATGGCGGTGACGCAAAGTATATTATATTTAAATTGACGTTTCTCGCGATTTAACCATCCGAGTACAGTGAAACTTGGTACGGTAAATGCTCATACAAATGTTAATCTACTGGAATCTAATTTAATTCAATTATTTTCATAAACTCAAGATGGTGGCTGTGCGAAATTTTAAAATCTCGTTTTTACGTCTTGTGGCCTAATCATGCGATTGAAGTTTGAATACTAAACGTACACAATAATCTTCATGTAATAACACATAGGCTAACCCTAAAACCTACATATTATATCAAATCCAACATGGCGACCATCTGTAATATTAGACGGTTCTCAATAGCTACGAATCCATTACAGCAACCAAACTGAAATTTTGAATGTTGATAGAGGCAATTAACATAAGTATGATATATGAAAATAGGCTTTAGTTCTTCACGGAACTACTTGTTTAATGTTCATAGAGGCTATGAACATAAGTTCACCTATTGGACATTCAATAACCTGGTGAGCACAAATCCAACATGGCGGCGTTGCAAAGTATAAATATGTAAATGGACGTTTGTCGCAATTTAACCATCCGAGTGCAGTGAAACGTGGTACGGTAAATGCTCATACAAATGTTAACCCGCTGGCATCTAATTTATTTCAATTGTTTTCATAACCACAAGATGGCAGCTGTGCGAAATTTTAAAATCTCGTTTTTACTTCTTGTGTCCTAATCATGCGATTGAAGTTTGAATACTACAAGTACACAATAATCTTCATAACTCTAAGACCTACATATATAAAGATCCAACATGGCGACCATGCGAAATATTACATGGTTCTCAATATCTACGAATCTAATACAACAATCAATCTGAAAATGTGTATGGTGATAGAGGCAATCGACATAAGTAGGATATATGAAAATAGGCTTTAGTTCTTCACGGAACTACTTGCTATTTCTTGTGTCCTAAATAAGCGATAGAAATGTAGGTTGGTATAATGAGCCACGATTATAATATTCATCTGCTGATATATTATTCTATAGCGTATATACAATGCTATACAATTCACCAGTTCTCAATATCTCCGAAACTATTTAAGCAATCAAACTGATATAATATATGATGTTAAAAAACTGTTAAGGAAGGAAATTATGTGACTTTCCAAATCCTTAGAAACACAAAACCAACATAGCGGCCAAGTGATTTCCAAATATTGAAAATAACTTTTCTGCCGATTTGAAACTGAGAAGACGTTGGTTCGATTCCCATCTCAGCCATCCTGGAAATGGTTTTCCGTGGTATCCCACTTCCACTCCAGGAAACTGCTGGGATTGTTCCCAACTTAAAGCCACGGCTGCCTCCTTCCCAATCCTTACCCGAATAACAAATACACACCACTACACCACAATAACACAGGTTATCAGACAAATAATATCTATATACAGGTATATACTGTGCCCAATTCTAGGAATGGGTATTCCAAGATTCAGACACCTAGGTATCAAGGGAAAGGCTACAGCCGCTTTTCAAAGTTGAGATATTTGAATATCGCGCTCCTTTTCTTCTAGATTGAAATGGAAACTTTATGCAGCCAAGAAGATGTTAAGTGACGTGGCAAATAGTAGCAGAGGTCGAGACTATTTGGTGATTAAATACTTAGTCATGGAGTAGAGACTTGATACTTGGATCAGATTACTGGCACGGCCAAATGAAAGAGGATGCACTTAGTCTCAAGTGAATCAGACCAGAGACACCGGAGATATGAGGATTTACAGATTTCAGCGTGATCCAGCGTGGAGCCGACCGTTTTGTATAAAAGCCGCTCGGCCCAAGCATAAGCAGCTCACTTCAAACCAAGCTCTTGTAGTACAAGGTGCTGCTGCTACGTCGAGCCAAGGCACATAGTTGCGGAATCTACGCAGAAGATATCTTTGAATTGTGATAGTCACAAAAGTGCTACGATACGTGGGGAACGTAGTAAGTTTCCAGTAGAGGGAATCACTAAGGTGATTGTTATTTTTTACGGACATTGGTGAAACACTTTGTTTCTATATGGACATATGCTAGACTTTGTCTAGATATTATTCTGTCACAGTCCAGTAACAATAATTCAATACTTGGATATTTTAATCCAACTTGTCAGTTTCACAAATTGTAACTAAATAACCACTCAGATCTTTCAGTATATTGAAGACCAGTCTATCACGGTGTTGTTCATTAGCCGACAAAGGGAAACTATATGTTGCTTCGCGCATGATAGATGGTGTGAAGCCATGCCCAGGGAACGATCTTCAGAACAGCCGTTGATTGTTTTAGACTATCAGTGTTTTCCTGTACTGAAAAGATTACCGTGAGTTATGTTACAACTGACGCTTTTGAGAAGAGATCATTTGGATCTGACCCCATTTAAGCGAACTGCTATGGATTTAATTGAAGTCAATATTAAAATGGATCAGCAGTTACTTCAAACTTCAAGAAATATTTCCACTATGTCGTGCTAGACAGATTGTGGGTATATAATGGCGGACGATACAAGGATTAGACGTGCGTGTCCAATAGGGCATGTATCTGGATAAATCTGGTACAGACCAGGTTCACTACGCTTCAAGACCAACGAGAAATGTAAGCCACATTTGACTTTTATATTATGCCTAGCTAATTGGAACAAACTCATTTTCTGCAGATGACCAACACATTTATTTTTCTTCGTATTTAAATCTTGCATTGATTTACGCAAGACACATTAGGGTTATTCTGAGTATTTTCAGCACTCAGAACAGTTTAGGATCGATGACCGAGCATACCGAGCATTTATTTGAATGTTCATTTTGTTTTGAGAATCACGGTAATCAGCCGATATAACTGTAGAAGTTAATATTTATTTTTGTTGAGGAATGGATATTTTGTCCATATTCGAAGAGTCGAACATGTGGTTTTTTCACATAAGGAAATAATAATTAAACATATTTAAGGAAATAATAACGCCTCCGTGGCTTAGGCGGCAGCACGCCGGCCTCTCACCGCTGGATCCGTGGTTCAAATCCCGGTCACTCCATGTGAGATCTGTGCTGGACAAAACGGAGGCAGACAGGTTTTTCTCCGGGTACTCCGGTTTTCCCTGTCAAAATTTCATTCCAGCAACACTCTCCACTATCATTTCATTTCATCTGTCATACATTTAATCATTGCCCCAGAGGAGTGCGTCAGGCCTCGGCAGCCGGCACAGTTCATATCCTCGCCGCTAGATAGGGGCTTCATTCATCCCATTCCTGACCCGGTCGGAGACTGGAAGCAGGCTGTGGGTTTTCATTTTCAAGGAAATAATAACAATAATAATCCAATAATAATAATTTTCATAATTTTTCTAAATAATTATTGGATCTTACATTTTCTAATAATCACATTCGTTGAGAGAGAGCTTAAGGATTAGTTTAATCATTCCTAGTTTGGAACAGGTGATTTTCCGAAAGCTAGTGGATAGCGCAAGCCCGTATTCCACCAACATTATAGTTCTGGTTGAACAGTTAATATTTGCATTGAGCAAAGTATATTTTTCAGATAACACGGAAAGGCATGAAACAGGAAGCCAATGATATTTGTATCAATTAGGATTCTTTTTTTGTTTATATAAAATCATGACGTAGGCACACATTCGAAAGTGAAATAGAGAATATCACAAGTGTGGTAATTTCACGGGTTGAACTGAATGGTAAAATAAAATAAACTTGTAAGTTTATAGATCTTCCAGTTTTGATAACAAGCAGAGGCTTGATTTATTGTATAAATTTGGGGAAGAAAATTTATGTGTGTGGAGTAGTTGAAATGCCATTCCCAGGTGCGCATGTTTAAGTCGCAGGAATGAGGAGGTTTTTTTTTGAGCATCAATCAAATTACAGGTTCGATGGCTCAGGTTTATAGGAGGAGTATTGGAACCACACATTTCGTCGAATGAATGACCAAACCATCAGTAATTATTTCAAACTTAGAACCCGGTTTTGTCATGATAAAATTTTATTCTTCTTCAGAGGAAGACCTTTGCCGTTGTTGTTGGGATATTGTGTTCTTACACAAATAATTGAATGGGCCACTGCCAATTAAAAAATAATTCTGTATCCACGAATTACTTAAAGGATGTTTTCAATCCTATTGTCATGAACTAAATGAATTTATTATAAAGCTACAATTCTTATTTCCGCATTCTGTTCAAGAATTGCAAGTTGTGAAAGTTACTAAAATAGCAACAAATATAAAAATGTTTCTTAATAATAATTCCAAGTGGAAAATCGGATAGTTGAATGGTTCAACAATTTTTTTTGATCAAGCTGATGATTCAGAAATCATATTTCTTTGGAATTTGAAGTTCATAATCGAGTCACTTCTCGAAATGTTTAATTTTGGAAGAATAATAAATTTTGTTGTGCTTCGCACAGTTCTTCGATGCTATGCTCAAGGGTCAAATACTTTTCAGATGTTGTTATTAATATGTGTACATAATTAGTGTTGGGTCAAAGATAATATTTTTGACAATATTTTTGAAACTGGAAAAATAAGTGGAAGTTAAAAAATTCTATAAACAATTATAAAAAGTGAGAATTTCTACGAGTGTTAATATCATGTTAGAAATTCAACCAGTGAACTACAATATTTCCAGTAAAGACAATTAAATTTGAACTGGATTTCATCGTAAATAATTAGTAGTAGGGCTAAGCCGGTCCTGGATAGATTTCAAGGTCATCCATGGTTTCCCGTGGTCACGTGCCCCCCCAGGCGTTCCCTGGGGGGGCTTGGGAGGGGGGGAGGGGGGGGAGGGGAGGGGGGAGGGGAGGGGAAAGGGTGGAAGGTCTGGCTTGGAAGCAGACCCAGTTGTTAGCCGACCTGTGTTGGCCAGCCAACTGACTGAGCTGGCTGGTGTGCATTGCCTATATAGCTTGTGGATGGAAGTGGGGGAGGGGACTGGTTCGGGCGACTGTCGAAGGTAGCCGAATGTGACCGAGTGTAACTTAGAGTAGTAGAACAATGCGATGGCCGGGGCTGTAGGTATCAATCAATAAAGACCTAATAATAATAAATATTCCATTAAGCATGGTTACGAATATGAATAATATGAAATACTAAATGTCCCCTAGAGATCTATGTATGGTAAAAATGTAGTGGTATATGGACTGTTGTTAACCCATGACGAGCTGTCGTGTGAGGGATTCGAACCCTCGCTTCCTGTTGAGGAAATTCGAGGGGCGCTGTTTGTGAGGCCCCCTGTGTGAATGGGGTATACTTATGTTCGATGCTTGTGAGACCCTGATATAATCACGTGAGAGCAGCTACGCATTCTCACTGGTTGTGGGGCTTCATGGCGACTAGCTACTTGTGGGGGCGCTGTTTGTGAGGCCCCCTGTGTGAATGGGGTATACTTATGTTCGATGCTTGTGAGACCCTGATATAATCACGTGAGAGCAGCTACACATTCTCACTGGTTGTGGGGCTTCATGGCGACTAGCTACTTGTGGGGGCGCTGTTTGTGAGGCCCCCTGTGTGAATGGGGTATACTTATGTTCGATGCTTGTGAGACCCTGATATAATCACGTGAGAGCAGCTACACATTCTCACTGGTTGTGGGGCTTCATGGCGACTAGCTACTTGTGGGGGCGCTGTTTGTGAGGCCCCCTGTGTGAATGGGGTATACTTATGTTCGATGCTTGTGAGACCCTGATATAATCACGTGAGAGCAGCTACACATTCTCACTGGTTGTGGGGCTTCATGGCGACTAGCTACTTGTGGGGGCGCTGTTTGTGAGGCCCCCTGTGTGAATGGGGTATACTTATGTTCGATGCTTGTGAGACCCTGATATAATCACGTGAGAGCAGCTACACATTCTCACTGGTTGTGGGGCTTCATGGCGACTAGCTACTTGTGGGGGCGCTGTTTGTGAGGCCCCCTGTGTGAATGGGGGTATACTTATGTTCGATGCTTGTGAGACCCTGATATAATCACGTGAGAGCAGCTACACATTCTCACTGGTTGTGGGGCTTCATGGCGACTAGCTACTTGTGGGGCGCTGTTTGTGAGGCCCCCTGTGTGAATGGGGTATACTTATGTTCGATGCTTGTGAGACCCTGATATAATAACGTGAGAACAGCTACACATTCTCACTGGTTGTGGAGCTCCATGACGACTAACTACTTGTGGGAGCGCTGTTTGTGAGGCCCCCTGTAACATCTCAGTTCGAAAATAATTCATCTCTTAATTTAGAAACTGGAGCATGTTGCTAAATATGGGTACCACGCCCTACGCGCAAGCCTCTATATGTAAGGAGTGACCGCGTTTAAGCTGATCATTTGCAAGTGTGGTGTACGCGTACCAGCAACAACGTTTGGTGAGTACTATCAAATATATAACAAAACATATAATGAATTTCGTACAACATCTACATACACTAACTATTTTTACAGTATTTTCAAAGAATGTCCATTAAACTATATTTTATCATATCACACAACTCAATTTGACTACAAACTTAAACATCGCGGTTATCAGTCCTATGTAGGTTAACGCGGTTAGTCATCTGTGTTCGGTTATACTATGGACTACATGGTCATCAAGCCTGTATACTGGAGATGTGTATGTGTGTGTGTTGAATAATCATGGGGAGGAGTGAAGCATCGCGGTTATCAGTCCCATGTAGGTTAATGCGGTTAATCATCTTTGTTCGGTTGTACTAAGGACAATATGGTCATCAAACCTGTATACTGGAGATGTGTGTGTGTGTTGTATGATCATCAATTACACGGCCGAATTCCCCCTAGGTTCTTTGACATATCGACATTGAATGACATGCGTGTCGTAATTTTTGCCGCCTTTCAAAAATCACTTACCACGGCTAAGAGCTAACCTGCAAGATTGGGGTTGATAGTCCGACACAATAACCACTCACCCACCGTGGCAAGCTATCAATCAATCAATAATTATCTCATAATAATAAATATTCCATTTAGCAACTACACGGCCGAATTTCCCCTGGGTTCTTTGACATGTCGACATTGAATGACATGCGTGTCGTAATTTTTGCCGCCTTTCAAAAATCACTTACCACGGCTAAGAGCTAACCTGCAAGATTGGGGTTGATAGTCCGACACAATAACCACTCACCCACCGTGGCAAGCTATTAATCAATCAATAATTATCTCATAATAATAAATATTCCATTTAGCAACTACACGGCCGAATTTCCCCTGGGTTCTTTGACATGTCGACATTGAATGACATGCGTGTCGTAATTTTTGCCGCCTTTCAAAAATCACTTACCACGGCTAAGAGCTAACCTGCAAGATTGGGGTTGATAGTCCGACACAATAACCACTCACCCACCGTGGCAAGCTATCAATCAATCAATAATTATCTCATAATAATAAATATTCCATTTAGCAACTACACGGCCGAATTTCCCCTGGGTTCTTTGACATGTCGACATTGAATGACATGCGTGTCGTAATTTTTGCCGCCTTTCAAAAATCACTTACCACGGCTAAGAGCTAACCTGCAAGATTGGGGTTGATAGTCCGACACAATAACCACTCACCCACCGTGGCAAGCTATCAATCAATCAATAATTATCTCATAATAATAAATATTCCATTTAGCAACTACACGGCCGAATTTCCCCTGGGTTCTTTGACATGTCGACATTGAATGACATGCGTGTTGTAATTTTTTGCCGCCTTTCAAAAATCACTTACCACGGCTAAGAGCTAACCTGCAAGATTGGGGTTGATAGTCCGACACAATAACCACTCACCCACCGTGGCAAGCTATCAATCAATCAATAATTATCTCATAATAATAAATATTCCATTTAGCAACTACACGGCCGAATTTCCCCTGGGTTCTTTGACATGTCGACATTGAATGACATGCGTGTTGTAATTTTTGCCGCCTTTCAAAAATCACTTACCACGGCTAAGAGCTAACCTGCAAGATTGGGGTTGATAGTCCGACACAATAACCACTCACCCACCGTGGCAAGCTATCAATCAATCAATAATTATCTCATAATAATAAATATTCCATTTAGCAACTATACGACCGAACTCCCCGCCTGTGACATCATCCACGGTCTCAGGACGTGGCGGTCATCTTGCACATTAGTCACTGCTCCAGCTCTGACTGTCCCTCCATAAGAATAACAGAGAGTAGTTGCGCGAGGCGGCCATCTTGCACATTAGCTCCTGCGATAGCTTCGGTCTATTATACTTACCATCTAAACATCTAGTAAGGAAATAGCAAGGTTTGATGATTATATAGGACTTGAAAATAAATAAAACAAAAGGACAATACATACTATTTCTTTATTTACAATATTTGACATACACATAGACATGTTTTGATTCACAGATAATAGCGAACACACATGAAGAACAAAACTGTATTGGTTTACTCATTAAGGGCGTAATGGCCCCATGGCAAGCTTGTGAGGTGATCATTTACCCATGAACGTTTATCATCAAACAAAAGCAACGAGCGTCGCATTTGCTCGACAAGAAACACTTCATGGGTACGGGACGTTAGACGTGCCTGTTTCGCATACTGTTCAGTGGGATTATATAATGCCTCACGATAACGAGCCATACATAACGTTCGGATGACACTAGAGCGGACCCCCTTGGCTCGACTGACATGTCTTGAACTGTCGCAAGTATAGCAGTACATTTTTGATGCAAGACCTAAAAATTCTGTCATCACATCGACGCCACATTCATCTTTCATGAGCCCCATAACTTTATTGTTTTGAGGTAACAAGCCAAAGATGTTACCATCAGGAAAAGAGGACGTATCGAAATGCTCAGGATGGTCACGCATCACCTGATAAACGTCTGTTGCTTTAACCTGATATATGTAACTATCGGTATCAGTGTAAACAAGATGAACATCCTTAAAATAGCGACGAGCAAACCCTTAATGAAAGTCATACATGGTTAATTTTGAAAACTCCAAAATAGTCATCCCTAAATAAATAGGTTTATTGTAAAGAATTTCAACCTTTCCTAATTCGACGGTAGCCAATGTATCAGTAATAATTTTCATGGTTTTAAAATGGGGCTTGGCAACATATTTCCGAGCTCCATACCTACCTTCCCACGAATTAACTAAATGGATGGACCGGTGTTTGCGTACATTTTCAAACGTTTTTCCGTATGCTGCATTATTCATCAATTTAAAAAAATTAATTTCAAAAGGTTGGGTAGCACGCTGCCGATGGTGAGTATTCAGGTCCATGTAAGGCTTCAACCACGCCTTTTGTGTAAACGATACAATACGATGGATCTTACTCAACACGAGTCCATACGTTAAGCATTGTAAAAGCACTTGGATGTGAATCACATACCTTGTTTTAGGAAGAAGCGTTCCCAGTAACTTTGGATGTTTTGAGCTCGAATTTGGAGGAATCCTACGCTCGACACAGAACGGTAAATCAGCGTGATCGTCATGCACATGTGCAGGGTATTGTATATCCACTTCCAGGACAAAGCCAATTTCTTTTTGACGAGCAGCGGTGAACACGTCAAAGCGTTCGATTTCCTCGTTACTGAGCCAAACAAAATCTTTATACGGGAGGGGTTGACTCATAGCATAGCCGTATAAATTATTTATATCGTAGTGTGTTAAATAGGAAATGGGCTGCTGGGCATTATACGTTGACATGTAAGGATGATTGGCATGGACATGTCTCTGAACAAGGGAAACAAATCCTCCACGAATACCCTTTTCAAAAAATAATAACATGTCAATATCTACAAGTAAATCCAACTCGATACCTGTGTACAACAACATGGCATCCCATGATAAACCCGGTGCTGTATAATAGTGACACGGGTCCAGCTTGTAAATCTGTATACACATGCGACGGAATTTCTCAAAAATATCCGTTAATAGCAAGGTATCCACAGTGAGATACAGATCAGCATATTCACCTAGGGTGGTACAACCAAAGGTATCCCACACGTTGCAGGCGTGGATATAATCGGTATCAGTAATGGTAGTATTATGCAACGTGCTAAAAAATGCATCCTGTGGAGGTAAATGCGTTTCGTCCAAGGAAGACCAACTGTTGGTATATTCATAAGGATAAACGCCCTTCCGGATGCAAAGTTTGAATTTAGCATCATCCGAAAAATGGTTTCGTGTAAAGTGCAATTCATCGGGTGAAATACCCTTGACCAAGGCTTCTAACGAAGAGGCTATAAATCGATAGGAATCGAGAAACCGAAGTGATATACCCTGGTAATGTATAGAAAAGGAGATAAACCGCTCATGATTTTGCGGAATAATGGAAAAATGTTCCTTGTCTAATGTGGCAAACTCACGAATAATAAAGTGGGAGTCAAAATTGGTGAGACCGTGAAAAAAGACGGGTATATACTTTGCTGCACGAAACGTTAAATTACACGTGTCGTGTGCAGCTCCTCGATAGACGCCCGTGTAATGACAATGGTCGCGCACTTTAATGTCGTCAGGTAAAATAGGCTTCTGACAAATATGACACGTTGTTGCCGTATCATGATGTATCATTTCGTCTAGCGTCATCTGTATGGGCTTGGGAATTTGAAGAAGCTGATGGACATGCTCAGCTAACTGTTTCAGTTCCTGTAACAACCACTGAATACAGGTAGGTCCTCGAAACAATTTGAAATAGGATTGACTTGGATCATAGGAACAAACAACTTGAAAGGCCACAGAAAACGGAGTATGTCTTTGAATAGCATCTGTGTATGAGGAAGACGGATTCGGTGGACACCGCTGAATGGGGGTAGTTAGAGTTTCAATGTCTGCATACACAGTATAGGCCACTGGATCCATGCGATGGAAGTTTTTGAATTTCATTTTTGCCTCTTTCGGTTTTGGAAATGTAATTTTAACTGCTGGCTGAGTAGAACAATCCACTGTGTGGCTATCCAGCTTGATCTGCGTTGAAAAGTACTGCAAACACCGTTCACAAATAAATGTTTTATGGTGTCTGGATGAAAGTTGACCTCCAACAAGCTTGGAGAGGTTTTTAATTAAACAATAGTGACTTGTTTGCTCGTTAGAAATGTATAATAAATTTATATGGTGTACCTTCTGCTGCTGCGTACAATAAAGCGGTCCAATAACCGTATTCTTATCAAGACCATAAATCATAAAGGAAAAATGAGGATTAAGACTTTCAAATTTAGCCATAGAGGTAAGTTCCATAGGAAATGAAATAGTTGCAAAGTTGAGCGTGGAGAGTAACCTGTTAAACATGACCGTGTATGAGGATGTTAAACTAACATTACTTTGAACAGGGGCTAGAAATGCAGCCATGCACCACAAAAAGCAATAGTCGTCCTCATTTTGAATGTTGAGAACGGCTTTTCTACGTTGAACAGGAAGAGGAAGTGGAAAATATAGAGAACCTGAATTTAAGGGATCAAAGCAACATACATTGACTTGTAGAAACGGGATAACCTCGAGCGATTTTCCACTTTCACCTTCAAGAAAGGCGTCAAACTTAGACACCAAAGCGTCAACGACATGTTCGTTATACCAAGCTTCCCTGTCATCCGTCCGATAACATGGTCTCATTTTTGTTGTCAAATAAATGGTTTCCCGTTTTTCATCTCCACTGACTTTAAAAAATACAAAGGTACACGCTAATTCTGTGTTCACCTTTAATGCTGTGAAGCGCATAAAAAGAGTGATAAATTGTAATAAAAAAACGGGTAAACATGCTTGTAAAAACAATTTTGGATGTAAAATTTTGTTGACATTGTATATTCGTCCACTGCACAGTCGTGTTTGAAAGCAGTCACGAACATTTTCCCAAACAAGTGGCACCATGAGGTTATTTTCTAATAAACACTTACAATAATAGTCAACTGCTATTTCTCTGGTATTAAATGGTTTTGTTAGAGGTGGAACAGCGAGGCCATCTGCTCATACACGATGTGACAAAGAGTTAAATGTTATCCGCTTCAAAGAGGACTAGGCATGCATTATTGTGCATGCCTAAATACTTCAATACCAAGGGGCGTGAATTTAACGTTGCCAGCGTCTCGTTGGATATGCTGGCAAATCGACTTGGTAGAAACACCATAAACTCTTGGCAGTGACAAAGAAGTCTGGTGCCGAATCGTGTCTCAATTCTCTGCAGACTCTCTACAGGGAACGGCTGGTTAACTGGGAGATCCCTTAGTCTTCTTGTTTCCAACCCAGCCTGGGCCCCTATTTTGTTTAACTGTTGGAGAGCATCCATGTTAACTATAAAAAAAGATAGCCCCCATATAGTCTATAATCATCTACTAACTGTTGAATAATGATAAGAAAACACAAAACGTTAACTCACCTTGTACAGAGCAGAACGATGTTCACGCCAAAAGAGACTTGATGCAAGTGAGATTGGGTGCGACCCTTACACCTGTATATATAACAGATTCGTGGGTGTGCTCACCAGTGTGAAAGGGGGTATAATTATAACAAAGTTATTTACTGCAACCCGACCGCTACTATGTATGGGCACCATGCTCTACAGTGTGGAAGGGGGATATCATTTTAACAAAGTTATTTACTGCAACCCGAACGCTACTATGTATGGGCACCGTGCTCTACAGTGCAGAAGGGGATATAATTATAACAAAGTTATTTACTACAACCCGACCGCTACTATGTATGGGGCACCGTGCTCTACGTGCAACATGGCGACCGAAGGTTACATTACCGTCTTTGGTGACAATGAGATATTGATAGCGCGGAAGTAATTCATCATCTTCACTTAGTAACTGGAGCGGTAAGCGTCCGAAGGACCGCTACTATGTATGGACACCGTGCTCTACGCGCAAGTCCCTATATAAATGGAGTGAAGCCGGTTTGAGCTGATTATTCGCTAGTGTGGTGTGCTAGGAAACAACCAAGAAAGATTTTGCTGCAAAATATATATATTTCTTGTGTGAGTGTTGTGGAATAACTAATTCGTTTTTATCTTTTACTGGTACGCATTCAAGCAACAACGTTTGGTGAGTACTATGGCTAACCAATCTGAAACTTTTAGACAACACTTTTCTGACCCAAGTCACTGGATATATGCAACAAAACATGGTCATCGCAGTCAAATATATAACAAAACATATAATGAATTTCGTACTACATCTACATACACTAACTACTTGAACAGTACCTTCAAAGAATGGCCATTAAACTATATTTTATCACATCACACAACTCGATTTGACTACCAACTTCATTATTCTATGGGGCAAGACACCATCATTTTCCCACGACAATTCAATGAGTTACAGTGTGTGACGTACATTAACGACTATCACATTCCTGACACAAATGACACGTACGAAAATAGTGACGGTGAAATTGACTACATTAATTGTCACAAGTTGTGTTTAAAATGTTTTGTTTTATGCTATGGATTAGACCTTGCTATGGAAGATGATGAAGATCCAGATAGTAACAACACTGACGACACGCTTCCCCTCCCTAATAATATTCACAGTCAAAGTTATTTTGTAAAACATAAAAATTGGAAGTATCTCTTAGATGACTTGAATGAGGAGGACATATATTGGTGCCATAAATGTACAAAACCAAAATTTGTTACAAGATGTGTATTCCCAGATGGAAGTAAAACGGATATAATATATCCAAACACCAATGATTACTTATATTCTTCATACATTTACTCAGTTGGTCAAGTTACTTTACATCCTACAAACCAACTAACATCTCTCAGAAGTAGATATCATCCCTACTAAAAGGTAAGTTATATTTATTGTATGCCAGATTTACCACAAACCTTCCAAACTCAAATTGCAATAGCTTTTTCTCTAGAATGGAATTTCGTTCCAGTGTAAACAACAACCTCGCGGGAGATGATATAGAAGAAGAGGTAGTAACAACGCCTACGCTTGCCACTAGTTTTACTTCAGTGAGGAGTCCTGCTCATCAAGATACCATCCCCATCGCAACACCATACACATCACAACACCATTCACATCGCAACAACGTAAAATCTTATATATAGCTTTTTGATTACTATGAGTTTTTTTAATAAACAAAAAAAAAGTTTGACTTTTGAGTTTTTGATTTAACTATTGGTTACATGCATGCTACCCCAAGTATGAGTTAGAAAAAACAAACATATATTTTAGTTCATTTCTTTATTAGCATCGTTTGCACATCAACATGTTACCACTTGTTTAACATAAGGTAAGAATAGTGTAGAGTTTATTTTTGCTTTGTTCTTGGTCCTTTCATATGTTTTGTTTGTAAACGTCCACCACTCAACACGAGCTTCCCCTTCATAGCACCTGCTACCACAAGGGCCGCCATTTTTTCTGCAACAGATGCAGAAGGTGACGTCACACGTTCCATAGCCTTTCTCAAAAGTATCTGGTCGGCGACACGTCTTAGTTCAGAGATGTTATTCTCACGCTTTGATGTTCTGTACGCTAGATCATGCTGCTTGCAAGCTGCGTCTAAAGCATTAATTCCAGGATCACCACGTGCCAGTCGAACGTCTAACTTTGTACCAGGGCCACAGTATTGATAACCAGGTAAGTGCAGCTCAAAGGGTAAAAGATCTATGACTTTGTCAATGAGACCATGACCAGTAGAGATCCGGCATATTTTTTTCAGTCGGTGACGCACATGTTGATTCTTTTTCCGCTGCTGCGGAGGTTGCTTCTTTCTTACCATCACATCCGTGGAATGAAGACGCATAGTCGTTGCATGAGGTTTTATGTCCATGATACAGTTTAATTAACTGACACGTTCTACAATTTTGAACTGATGGCATTTTGGAAATGTACACTTGTTGATGATGTTCATAATCAGTGCACGGTTGAAGTTCACACAACACAGGATCCCGTGTCCAATCACTCGGCACACTATCCCAAATCTCCTTTACAGCATTTGACGCAACATAAAACAAAAACGCTTTAGGTAAAGCATTTAGTTCTTCTAGGGTAAAATTGTTCAGTTTTTTCTTACAAGCAAAATACTTAACAATAGCCCGTTCAATGGGGTTAGATTTTAAGCCTTCAATGGTAGCCATTATACACACACAGACACGTCTGTATTAGACATACGTCTCTGTCTCACTGTTCTGGTCTGCATTCATGCACAAGGTTTTACACTCATTTTCCAGGTACCGACATGCATTGCGACTTAGCCAATCAAAGAGTTTCGATACGTGTAGGAGTGTCTTTTTTTGTACACGTTCACCAGGCTCATATAAGGTGTGTAGTGCAGGACATCCCATTTCGTGTAGATCGATGAGTTTACAAGTTGGAGAAACATACTGACGTAACCATTCCTTTTTTTCACCTTCTTTTACAAAAATAGTGTTGGCACCGAACAAATAGGCTTTTAATACAAACAGTAGATAGTTATAAGGAATGTTTCCTTGATTCCAGTTCAATCCTAAATGACGTTGCAGCCACTCGGTTTGTCTTCTATCCTCGTCCGACTGCATGTATAAGGGAAATGGTGGTTCAAAAGTGAAAGCACTTACTGTGGGCGTCCACATGGTTGTGCAATCTATAATTGCAACGTCCTTGAAAACAAACTTATTTTCATTGACTTTGAAGCCTTGCATATCGATAATCAATGTTCTAGACATGGTTACTGCTCGCGGATACACACTCCTTTCTTCACCAGTGCTTTCTGTCAACTAATCCATCTCTACCTATAGTCCTACTAGTTAAGAGGTTGGAAAAGGAACTGGGTTTGCTAAAGGGATAAAAACAACATAAAATGGCTTATACTACTTTATTTGCAAAAAGATCAGAACATTGTTTTTCAATCTTTTATCATAGGATTTAGTCCAGGGCTCTGCAGCCAAACTTCTATTTATACTCTGGTCACCATATTGGACAGCGGCTGATAATACACTTGCGTCTCGTGAACAATCAGGCAATAGGCTGTTGTTTTTTCTGGAATAACTACAGACGTTTCAAATTCTAACCGGATATCGATAGTTGTTTCCTTCATCGACTCCTCCAAATACGAACAGTCCATCACCACCAGAGGTGCTTTGGTTTTAAAGTCTTGCGGGGATAATAGCGGACATGCTTCTTTCTGATAATAGGAGGACTGAAAGTTTGTAAACATGTCGTAGAGCTTACCATATTTGTTCTTGGTAAAGTTTAAATCCATTCCTTCATAGGGGAAGGTAACTCCGTTCAGGAAGAGTCGTATATTTCGCAATTGGATGTGATCAAATTGTGATGCATCTTTATTCTGTTGATATTTGCGATCTGTTTGAAATCCAACCATGACGTAGAGAGGTCGCTCTGTGTACCGTGAGGTTTTTATAGACCAAGTATGTGTATCAGTGAGTGGTAATACCGGGTACTCATGCAGCTCCCAGCTTCTAAATTGTATGGGTAAAGCTGTATCCTTCTCCACAATCTTGAGCAGACTCAATTTTTTCTGGTCAGAGAGAGTCACGTGCGGTACTTTCCATAGAATTCGTTGCAATAAAATTTTTGAATCTATTGCAGCTCCATCAGCACCCTTCAGCGCATTATAATCGCTCCTATCTCGAACAAGAATCAGATCCTGTCTTGCGTTCACAACGACGCGCTTATGGTCCTCTGCAAAGCCTAATATTAATTTTAGGGGTAAATGACCGGTAAATGTACCATCATCATTAACCATCCAGTCGTTTGTCGAGTCAGGACACCAACCGGCCATACGAAACGCTTTACTCTCCTCACTTCCGTACGAGGGATAAAGTTTCATAGCGCTTGTTATACCAACATTTCGAGTCGTATCCACTTCGATTCCGTTGATGATGTAGCGAACCTCGGAAAACAAAAAGGCCAGCGCATGGTTAGCCAACTTTGACGTTGTCGGAATGGTACCATCTGATTTGGTGAGTTGACCTTCAATCTGGATGTAACTTTCATGGGGTAGGGTGTAGATATCTTGTTGATTAATGGCAATACGAATTTCGTCATTGTTATTTAGACCCTGAGTGTACGGTTGATAGGAATGGTGTTCAATTCTTACAATACCCTCCTGTACTTCGACCGGGTTGATCACGTCGAGGATCGAATTCATGACGTACGGTGTAACCCAGTTGTTGTAAGATCTGCTTGTTGACACGTGTTAACCTGTACACGCGTTGAGAACAACTAACACCCACCCTCAATGGTGTTGTTGCTTTATACACTTGTTTCATGATGGCTTCAGATACAATTTGTAGGTCACAGGTGTATGAGGGTCTAATTCGATGAGACGTTGGTTTCTATTCACTAGTCTCAAGGTAATATTCCTGATGTGGGTCACACTCACAGGGTGATAGAGCACCACCGATGGGTTTTCGCGGATGATATAACCACCAGGTGAAGTAACAATAAAATCATAAAGCGAATGCGAGGGATCTTGATTGGTGTAGACGTCTGTAATAATATTACACGTGACAGATATATGATGATCTTCAATTATTTTCACCGGCTGGTCAGACTTGTGTATCACGTTTGGTACTAACACTTGTGGTGAATAGCCTAGCAATGGACCAATTGAGTCTGGTTGTGCTTTAAAATCAATCCTAAAGGAAGAAAGAATACTGCAGCGATGTGTCACGTTGTTGGCTATGAGTTCAAACTTGCGTGTCCCGTCCAGAAATGCTTTTAGACTAAATTCCTTGGTGAGAGTTGTGTAGATGTGATCGTGAATATCATCTACGGTGTAGCTGCCAGACGGTAGAGTTAACACATAGTCATCGTAGTAAAACTTATCATTGACGTCTTCAATTATGTTGCAGATTCTATTATAGCCTTCAAACGAAACAAGTCCCAGCACGTAGGGTCGTTGTCCCAATTCAATTGGAGGATAAAAGTCAACAGTTACTTCGGCTCCTTGTCCGTGCACTGTAAACGCTCTACTTTCTGCCATTATACTGCTCACGTTACCACCTGCGCTGAGTCTTATATAGAAAGGTCAGACATAGGCGACCACAGTGTTGAGTGTTAAAAGTTTGTACTCGTTTCACATTATAGTTTATTGTTGCACTGCTTCCGAAATAGCGAACAAGCTCTGTCGGCGGAGGAAGGTTTCCAAAACTGTCAAAGTACCACACGGTACAACCATGCTTGACGTAGGCCACGTAATGTGTTCCCGGTCCATGACTGTCATCCAAATTAATAACTGCACTCTCACGCTTCCAAGGTTGAGGAGGTAATTGGTTGCGCATAAATACACCTCTAAAGTGTACAATTTTCAACTGTTTTGCATATTTTATGACTTCTCCGTGTGTCATGGCTCGCCGGGGCAGTGCATCGATTAAGCGTTTTTTGGCGACATGTAAATGCCAAGTCCTTTTTTATAGGGTGCTAGCTTCATGTTCACACCCTTGCCACGCAGTGCTATAGCTTCCATCGTTTTATTGTGCCTCTCACTTTCCTTCAACTGTTGCTTCGCTTCCTCGACAGCTTTCACCGTTCGCGCTACCGCACTTGCTCCACCAAGAAGTGAACCCAGGGCTGCCAGTCCAGCGAATAGTGCGGGTAAAAATCCGCCACGTTTTGGTACAGGAATAACTCGAGCACGTTTTTTAAAACTTAGTTTACTTTTGGAATTCGCATGCAATCGTGCTGCTCGGAGAGCTTTTTTAATGGCCAACTCGCTATTGGTTTCTCCACGCGAAGCCTGACGTGCCGCATGGAGAATAGCTTTAAAGCCTCCCTTTCTTGACAACGTCTTCCTCTTCTTCACCACATATCTCTGTTTCACCATCGCGACCAAGGAAGAAGACAACCTTACAGTATAAAGGATAGACAACAACTAACGCTCCTCAGGAAGAGAGCCTGCAATTATTTAATCGATGGTGGCGGTATATTCGAGTTCTATATACAGCGGAAAATCATTCATTGATTTTCCCGCCTCTTTTTCTTCAGACGACAGTTTCAGTTGAAAGGATAATTTGTCCTCGGCTTTCACCGCAAGTTCGATGAGTGATGATATAACACTACCGTTTAATAGTAGCTCTAAATGTTTGAAATCCGGTGTATACTCGATAACACGAATGGCACCATCATACGGTAAACGGTAATTGCTATGCCCCGAACGTAGTATATAGGTGAGGTTACTGGGATCTTCAACCGGTTGTCGGTTTACAATGTGAACCAAAAATAAGTTTGGCATTGTTTTAATGAAAAGCGATAATCGTTGTTCCAAAAATCGTTTAGTCGTCACGTCATGAGGATGTACAGGATCGGCAACATCGGCTATTCGTTTTCGCTTCATCTGTAGAGCGTTCTCTCTGATTTCCCACACCTTCTCTATTTCAGAGAACAAATACCGTTTTGTACAAGCATCTTGATCATCCTCCGGATCGGCCACGTGTACAAGGCGTGTATTATTCGCTGTATAACCATTTACTGTTAGGAATGGTACAAAACGGCGTAATTCTTTCACCTTGTTATCTACATAGTCCTTTCTAGCAGCGTCCGTGTCGTTGGTTGGAAGAGCTAGCTGAGTGATTCGACGTTGGTGTACATCATAGTCTTTCTCTTTTGTTAACACCACAGCATTGGTTAACATATAGGCTTTGGTGCACACATCTTGATTGTTTACGGGGTCTGCAACGCCCATGATACGTTTATTCTGTGCTTCATAGTCTCCCTTGATACGCCGCAAGCGATAATAATCTACATACTTTTTTGAACATGCGTCCGAAGCTAATTGTGGTTCTGTTATATTGGTTAATCGCTTTCCATTAAAGTCATAATGACCATCCGTTGTGCGTGGCAGTGCATTGGCATCGACATATCGTTTATTAGCCGGATCTGTATCATGTTTTGGATCGTTTATCGAAGCAGATGGCTCATTTCCTTTCTTTGTTTTATGTGTTCTCCCAAAGGCATCCATGGTTACACTAGATCTGAAACAGCCACATGCTTCATGTATATAGAGACCACCTCTTCCCGTTTCACGTTCAGTCGATATGCAGATTATTAAGCAACAACATTCACTTCCGGTGGGGGATTTGGTTTCTCGCCTCTTCTCGACAACGTCCGAACGCCGCCACGGTTCACTCTTCCCGTCTTCCATTCGCTGTCTCATCGCCGGACCATCGGGATGTGGAAAAACCAATCTTCTGCTTACCTTAATCACCTCCTTAAACGGAGTACGATTTCAAAATATCTACATTTTTGCCAAGTCGCTCTATCAGCCTCTTTATGTGTTCTTGCAACAAGTCATGTCGGGTCTTCGCAATAACATGGGTTACTTCACATTCCCCGCGCACGAAGATGTCGTCTCACCGGATCATGTTCGCCCGAATTCGCTCATGATTTTTGATGATGTGTCCACAGAACGACAGGCTATCATTCAAACCTATTTTACCATGGGACGTCATAAATATATTGATTGTTTTTATCTCGCTCAAACCTATTCCCGAATACCCAAACAGCTCATTCGCGACAATGCCAACGTGATTGTTCTCTTCCGGCAGGATGAACGCAACATGCGTCACGTCTACGATGATCACGTGAACCCAGACATGACCTTCCTAGCCTTTACACAGTTGTGTGCCACATGTTGGAATGCTCATCACCACGGTTGCCTCGTTATCGATAAGCAGAGTGATATCAACAACGGACGCTACCGCATGGGGTTTGATCATTTTATACGTATTTAAGGCACTGCATGACTTTTTCAAACGTCATTTATTCAGCTAGCATGGCAACAGCAGGAAGTCAATTAAAGAAACACATTATCCGTGCGCAAAATAATATTCGACGCAAGTTCCGTGAACTGAAACGCACGCATGCTGATAGTGAGCTGTTGATCGCGAAACATTTGAAATCACCTCTGGAAGCCGTGTTAAAGGGAACATCACAGTCCAATAAGCCAAATACAGTATCAAAAGGAACACAAACAATCGAGGAGGAAGAACAAGAAGAAGGTGATGAAGAAGCTGAGGATGTTTTTACTTCTGGAACAGAATCACCGCTTCCAGAGTTTCTAAAAACAACAGTCATTGCTCAAACGCCCTCTAGCTCTAGAGAAAAAAAACCTACCCTGTCAGAAATCTTGGCTACACCTGAAAAGTATATGCAGCTGAAAGGTATTCTGGTAGAACATTTTGGACCGTTGGTAACGCCCTACCTGAAGACCTTTTTACTAGAAAAACTGATACGACCTACGGTGTTCGCTATGAAAATAAACGTTTTCGAATTGGTGACTCAGAGATCAAAATAAAAGATAATGTCGTGATTGTTAAAACAGTTCGATATCAATTGACGCCAGGTCTTTTAGAACTTTTATTTGCACGTGTACCTTCCAAGGATGGCTATGACGAAGACGATCTTCAAAAGTATAAGGACATCTTGATGGCTACAAATGGTTTTAGACGTAATTATAAACGTTCTGAATCAATAAATGCAAATAAGGGTTTCAAATATAAGGCCATTATATCCAAATTGTTTCCCACCTATGCAAGTGTCCGCCATGAAAGCTCAGCGTCCGGCGTCCCGTTTAAAACGTTAAAACCTTTCGTTGATTTCGCCTATTGGAACGATCCTAATAAGTTGGTTAAACGTCTACAGCTCCTGCACGCTTCCCAACAGGCTGGCCATACAGGTCATGAAGGTGAAATTGTAGAAATAGAAGAGGAGCTTCGTCATGCTGGCATTATTGTATGATGGGTCCACGTGACAATACCCCTTCGCCTATTAAAACAGTGATTGCTCACGAGTTGCATAAACCAGCTCGCCGTATCTATCCACGTCGTCATGTTGTTTCGCGAGGAATTGATGAACTTTGGCAAGCTGATCTCGTGGAAATGATTCCCTATGCTACTAAAAACAATGGCATCAAGTATTTGCTGACTGTCATCGACGTCTATTCCAAAATGGCATTTGTAGAGCCTGTGCGAAATAAAACAGGTACTCTAGTTACTGCAGCCTTTAAACGCATTATTCAAAAAGCTAAACGGCAACCTCGCCTCCTCCAGACAGATCAAGGTAAGGAGTTTTTCAACAAGGAGTTTTCCACCTATCTGCAAAAACTCGGTGTTCATCACTATACCACTTACAGCAATTTGAAAGCGAGTGTGGTAGAACGTTTCAACCGAACGTTAAAAACACATATGTGGCGAGAATTTACAGCCAGAGGGTCCTATCGCTGGCTTCATCTACTGCAGACTCTAGTGTCACGTTACAACGATACCAAACATAGAACTATTGGGTTAAAACCACGTTTGGTCATAAAAAACAGTCCACGGTTGAATCGCCTTCATCATGGCATCAAAACAGCTGACCCACAACGCCATCGTTTTCAGGTGGGTGATTATGTACGCATCAGTAAACATAAATCCCTCTTCTCAAAAGGATACACGCCCAACTGGAGCACAGAAATATTCAGCATTCGCCAAGTAAAACGTACCCACCCCGTCACTTATCTACTCCAGGACCATAACCACCAGCCCATCGAAGGAGGATTCTACATCGAAGAACTTCAAAAATCGCAGTATCCCAAGCATTATCTTGTTGAAAAAGTGATTAAAAGACAGGGTAATAAACTCTATGTCAAATGGTTAGGTTTCAATTCCTCTTTTAATTCTTGGATTAATAAATCTGATCTTGTATAATGAGCCTTGTTTTATTTCATCCTCTTAACCTTTCCTTGTCGGGTTGGCCGAGCGGTCTAAGGCGTTCGACTTAAGTTCGAATTTCCTCAACAGGAAGCGAGGGTTCGAATCCCTCACACGACAGCTCGTCATGGGTTAACAACAGTCCATATACCTCTACATTTTTACCATACATAGATCTCTAGGGGACATTTAGTATTTCATATTATTCATATTCGTAACCATGCTTAATGGAATATTTATTATTATTAGGTCTTTATTGATTGATACCTACAGCCCCGGCCATCGCATTGTTCTACTACTCTAAGTTACACTCGGTCACATTCGGCTACCTTCGACAGTCGCCCGAACCAGTCCCCTCCCCCACTTCCATCCACAAGCTATATAGGCAATGCACACCAGCCAGCTCAGTCAGTTGGCTGGCCAACACAGGTCGGCTAACAACTGGGTCTGCTTCCAAGCCAGACCTTCCACCCTTTCCCCTCCCCTCCCCCCTCCCCTCCCCCCCCTCCCCTCCCCCCCAAGCCCCCCCAGGGAACGCCTGGGGGGGCACGTGACCACGAGAAACCATGGATGACCTTGAAATCTATCCAGGACCGGCTTAGCCCTACTACTATAATTGATATAATTTTGGAACACAGTCTACAGGACTGATAATCAGACTCGTGTCTCCAAAGACAATTGTTCAATGTGTTGGAAAATTTCTGTACATTGTGTAAATAGTAGTGTGTGCCGTCGCACTGGAATGATGTTACCTTGAGCATCATTTTGCAGTCAATTTTAAAATTTAGAATAAAATGAGACAAATTTACATGTAGTGTTATGCCCAGTTGAATCTCCTTCTATCCTTATTGTTGCATTGAGCCAAAAATCAGTAAAGCATTTTTTTTTTTAATTTGATGTCTTTTTTTTTTTTTTTTTTTTTTTTTTTACCCATCTGGCGCCCCGGGATATTTTGACTCTCGTGCTGACTGATTCTTGGTAAAATGCATATGTGGTCGTGCGGACTCCGGTCTAAACGGGCACAATTCTGTATATGCTCACACACCCAAGTACACGGGCCTAAATGACCACGATGTCACACAGCCCCTAAATGAATTAACAACAACATATTTGTGAAACTGAATATGACAGTATTTAATAATTTATACAGCCTAATATATCTCAGGTGAACCATTCATATAGATCCCTGTGACTTACAGGAACTGAGATGGCTTTCCACTTCTGCTCCAGGCAAATGCCGGAGTGGTTCCTAACTCAAAAGCCACGGCTGCCTCCTTCCCAATCCTCATCTGAATTACAAATACACGCCCTCATACATGTTACCAGACAAATTCTACGCACTCCCAACTACACAGGGCTGGAATGATCACGATGTCCAAATTCCTAAAATGAAACAACAAAAAAAAATTGACTGCATCACTCATCCTGACTGTACATACTGAGCCCTTCTAATAACAAATACTAGAGTTTTTTTTGGAAAATAAAACGGAGCTATGGACTAATCATTTTTATGTTGCACGCCGACAAAGGAAATGTAGGCTATAGGGGATAAATGATTGTGCAAACTGAGGCAAGGACTTGGAACTCGGGAAGGAAGAGATAACGAGGGGTGAATCCCAGGGAAGAGATAGGGAGGGGATGACAGAGAGGGGTGAATCCCCGGCGAGTCTGAGATAAAGATACCTCTGTTTGCGAGAAGAGACAGAGAAATCAATCAAAGGGAGAGATGGAATGATCGTCCCCTCCACATTAATTAACCTACGCAGGTGCTGAGCCCTTCATTCAAAATTAATGAGAAACATACCATTGTGCAAAGAATCAAATCAAGCCGTAAATAATGACATATTAACCTTTGAATGTTATGTCATCTCGCGAAGCAGGAACCTATCATCAGTAGCTGGTAGGGATTTCACCACGGCCTGCGATCAAGCGAAAGGGCGTCGATTAATTTATTCATTAACATACGATCGGATCTTGAAAATAAGCACGGGTATTTGACCTTCCCAAAATATTATATTGTAAGGACGATGCTGAGAAAGTATTCCTGAGAGTTGTTAAATTTTGGGCTTCCGCCCGGACTAGCCTACTTATCGTAAAACTTATATAAACGGAAGTAGGCTATTGTTCTTCCTTCATATCAGTTACAGTACGCTAGATCCGCGGAGGCGGCAGCCCGCGCTAGTCTAAATAAAGAATATATCATAAAGAAAAGTTGAAATAGTACAAAGAAAGTGAATGCAGTAGGTATTTAAAACGTGATAATTAACAAGAGCGTTAAGCGAAATCAACAGTTTCGATAGATCGGCTGAGGCGGCAGCCTGCGCTAATCAATATTTAAAATGTGTATTAATAACACAAAGAAAGATGATAAACACAAAGTAAGTTCAACAAAAGTGGGCTATAAGTCAAAGAGTGATAAATTCAAGCAACTTAAAGAAGTAAAATTTGAATAATAAATTAATTATATCAGTTTCGCTAGACCCGTGAAGGCGGCAATTTTATGATATCCGGTGTGAAAAAGTTAAGAGAGAGACCAAAATAATAAGTTATCGTAAAGTGAGGTTTAGACAAAGGAGCTGTCTTCCGTATAAGTAATGTGCCTATATTTGAGGATTGGTCTTATAAGCTATTGGGAAAAAGCTAATAGAACGTGTACCTGATTAAAATACGTGAGAGTCAGTGACATTTGAGGACCCCAATGCAGTTAGCTCGCTAACCACACGAAAGGACGTATACGAATCAACAGTGAAATTGTGTTAAAATCCGGGGCAAAATGTAAGTATGTAATAAATATCTGGGCAATGACAGTCATGCAATCTGGGCAATGACAGTCATGCAAACTTATGAACTGGATTAAAATTTGATGTTACGTGCAGTGGTGAGAGTAGTGGATCGAAGACCTCTGTCGTCCTCAGGGAGTTCACAGTAGCGGTCCAATGAAGTCATTGTTATCATATCATCGTCCCAAAGATGATCAAGATTGGGAAGATGGCGGGTTTCTAAATGGACGGAGGTGAAATCTCCAATACCATGGTCATTTGAAGGGATTCCGGTGAGTACCTTCTTCTCTATTAATTAGTAACTTATTAATCTGAAGTCAAAATGGAAGAAAATTTGGGAATATGTCATATAGCCTATGTTATGTGAAGATTATGGAAAGCGTATTAGGAATAGTGATGTGGCAATGACATTTTAGGACCGAGCATGTTGTCGTAAATATGTGTTTTACCTATGTCATAATAATGACAAAAATAACCCCTGGCACCACAGCCCGTGAAGGGCCTAGGCCTAC
Source organism: Meconema thalassinum (assembly GCA_946902985.2). Taxonomy (NCBI): domain Eukaryota; kingdom Metazoa; phylum Arthropoda; class Insecta; order Orthoptera; family Tettigoniidae; genus Meconema; species Meconema thalassinum. The sequence goes on from OX336389.2 coordinate 349,974,974, forward strand.
CAAGCGACCGCTGCCCAGCCATTTGGCCTGCAGATATTGGGGTGACGCGGGATCAGCGGATCGGGTCCCCTCGGCCGTTAATCTTGGTTTTCGTGATCGGGGCGCCGCCTCACTGTCAGACAGCTACTCAATTGTCCTCACGAGGCTGAGTGCACCCCGTTCCAGCCCTCACGTCAGTTTCTAAAATCCCTCACGGAGCCGGGAATTCAACCCGAGGCCTCCAGGTGAGAGGCTGGCGCGCTACCCCAACACCACGGGGCCGGTACCTATGTCATAAGGATGTCGGGAATTAAGAGTGTATAATTATTATTTAAAAATATAGATGGCATTAATGGTTGAATGTTCGTGAAACACGGGCAAGGAAGTAATGGTCATCAATATTTAGTTTATAATATTTATTTTTTATGTATTAAAATCACCTGAAATATGAGGCAAGATAGGGACAATATTTAATTATAATTAATTTATTAAGGTGAATATAAACAACATGCAGTACTCACGAATGCAAATTATGCTGAAGAATTACAATACTCAACGAGATGCATCTTCCGGTTGTCTATCACTAATGACTATGGCTCGGATATTTAGGTAAATACATATTTTAATATTTTTTTTCTATAAATACATAAATTCTTGCTTTTCACTTATTAGCACATAAAAATACATAATATTTACAATTTTTTTAAATCAGTATGCTGGATCTTTCAGTTTATTGCAATTTTGTTCTCTGTTACTTCAAGGGGAAGAACCTATGAGCTATCTAATCTTCATGCAGAGCGTATGTCAGCTTGCAGCTGTGTTTTTCTTATCTTGTCGGCCCGTACCACTCACTGTGTAAGCCGGGGATGCCTAAAGTAAAAGCAACTACGAGTTATCGTCTGCAGCAGTATGTTGCAGAATTTAAGGATAATTTTACTTCTGATGGGGGCATTCTGGTCTGCCAACCATGTGGGAAAGCCATCAAGGCTGAACAGCGATCTCAAGTTACACCACACCTCGAGGGCAAGAAACATATTGCCGCAGTTTCGCGCCTTCAGAAGAAGTGTTTCGCGATAATCGTCAGTCATTTGTGATGGACAATCTGAAAGGTATCTCGTTGTGTATTGTAATTCGTCAGCTGCCAGTGAGGCTTAGCATAAATTGCATTCGTGAATACTGCATATTGTTCATATTGTCATTAATAAACTAAATTATAATTAAATATTTATACCTTTTTGCCACATATTTCAAGTATTTTTAATACATAAAAAATAAATAATTTCCCGATTTTTAGCACCTAAAAATCCGAGCCCTTCTAATGACCAACGATTATCGCGAAGCACTTCTTCTGAAGGCGTGAAACTGCGGCAATATGTTTCCTGCCTTCGAGGTGTGGTGTAACTTTAGATCGCTGTAGAGCCTTGATTGCTTTCCCACATGTTTGGCAGAACAGAACGCCCCCATCAGAAGTAAAATTATCCTTAAATTCTGCAACATACTGCTGCAGACGATAATCCTTAGTTGCTTTTACTTTAGGCATCGTAGAACTGTCTTACACTTCACAGTGCCAGAAATGAACTGCATGTGAGTGACACTGATTTCAGGTAGCTAGTGGGAAAGATCTAGCACGTGGTGCTATATGGCTATGGACAAGGAAATCCCCGGCTTCCACAGTGGGTGGGACGGGGCGACAAGATAAGAAAAACACAGGGGCAAGCTGTCATTAGAAAGCTAGATAGATTAGATAGTTCACTGGTTCATCCCCGTTTAAGAATCACAGAACAAAAATGCAATACACTGAAAGATCTAGCATACTGATTTAAAAAATGTAAATATTAGGTCCTTTTATGCGCTAATAAGTGAAAAGCAGGAATTTATGAAATTATAGAAAAATGTTTAATAGTACATTATGCAACGAGCCTATAATGGCAATAATTAAGACACGAGTATGTTTATAAAACGAGCGAAGCGAGTTTTATAATTTCCATACGAGTGTCTTAATGACCATTATAGGCGAGTTGCATACGACTTTTTATGTTCGACGATAATTATATAGTACATTATGCAACTAGCCTATAATGGCAATAATTAAGACACGAGTATTTTTATAAAATGAGCGTATGCGAGTTTTATAATTTCCATACGAGTGTCTTAATTACCATTATAGGCGAATTGCATACGACTGTTTATGTTCGACGATAATTATAACTATTTTATGTTCGAACATAAATATATTCATAAATATCTGTTGAGATTTCGCCAGTTTTATGTACTGAACAGAGCGCATGGGGCGCAGAGAATACCTTGTATTTGACCATGGCCTCCTCGATTACCCCACTATGACACTAGGCCACGCAGTGAAATTTAAATTAGAAGGCCTTGGAACTCAGCGCAGGTGCGATAATATCCTTACCTAATTGGTCAAACAACTGTTTCTTGAGCTCTGATTGGTGGGAGAACTGTCCCATAATGAAACCTTGTACTATAATGAGCCTCATAGTAAGTTACAGTTTTCTGACATATACTCTTTATATTTCGCCATCGTCGAACATAAACTATTTTATGTTCGAACATAAATATTCATAAATATCTGTCGAGATTTCTCCAGTTTCATGTACTGAACAGAGCGCATGGGACGCAGAGAATACCTTGTATTTGACCATCGCCTCCTCAAATACCCCACTATGACACTAGCCACACAGTAAAATTTAAAATAGGAGGCCGTGGAAGTCAGCGCAGATGCGATGCTATCCTTACCTAATTGGTCACACAATAGTTTCTTGAGCTCTGATTGGTGGGGGAAACTGTTTCATAATGAAAAATAGTGTTATATTGACCCTCTGACATATAATATTTACATTTCCATATCGTCGAACATAAAATATTTATTTACCTAAAAATCCGAGCCCTAGTTATAGGTAAGGTTCAGATGTTTAGGTAATGTCATATTTCTTTCCTTGACTACATGTTCATTAAAAACTGTAATTAAGCAGGAGTTCAATGTTCCTGATTCTTTTTAGGTGGATTTTCTAGAGAATATAAATGCATATTTCGGCCATTTTGATAGTTATTGTCATATTTCTTCAATATTAAAGTTTTAAGATCATATTTTGGTAATATTTTAGGGGTTGAGGGTGGACTTGAAATATGGTATCCCCTGGCCGCTGCAAGGTTTCTGTGCCTTAGCGGCGCTAAAAAAATTAAAAAACTTGCCAATTGTTGCAGACGATCAGAAAATATATAACTGTAAATAAACTTGGTAGTATTTTTAACTTAGGGCATTTTCTTTCTATTTACAGGAAATGTGATTTGTGTCGCAGTTTTTAACGCGAGAAAAGGTGATTAATATGCTGCTCTCCGCGAGTCTCATGAAACAAACTGTGTTAAAAATTTGAGGATTTTTTTTATCGTAGGTCTATTCATGAAATCAGTGTAGATTTTAACATTTGTTTAGGTTTGAATGTAGAAATAATAATAATAAAAATAACATTTCACTACATTATTAACACTTGTTTTTAGAAAGCACATAAATATATTAGGTCATATTGTACCTTTCTTTGGATCATATTTCAGTACTTTTAGGTTCTATTTCCATGCATATTTCTCGTTCCTTTAGGTCGTAAACATCCGAACCTTAGTTATAAGTGTGTGTGATAAAAAGGGAATCTGCAACGAGATACCGGAGCGATAAGAGCTCCGGTAGGATGTATATTTCCCATGCAATTTTTACAAATTTCATTGCATCTATTCTCAGCAAGTAATTAAGGTACATGTCTGAAAATAGATAGGGTAAACCTATGATGATTATTTAATACTTTAACGCAGGTATTTCTAAAAGTACCGTTTCTTTTGGAAGAAGTAATTTATTTTTAAATACTCGAATGTTTTGCACATTTGGAGGTGCTGTCCAGTCAAAAATTTACGAACTATGAGGTGATATGCCCTGTGTTAGAATGCTCACAGGAACATACTTTCAAGGCTGTAAACGTTTCAGGTAGTTCATGCAGGTAGTTTCAGAGTGAAGGTACACTAAATAATTCAGAAAGTAAACTTACGGGAAACTGCTGTCAAAATTTCAATGCTTTCCAGAACCATAACTTGGGTCATCTGGATCTCCCTGATGGGTTTCTTCCACCCTTCTGTTTAGTTTTCTTCTCACCTCTCGTGCCTTATCTTTAACTTACATCAATGCTTTCTTTGAAGCCCTAACTCTTCCTTTGTCAAACTTGTACATAACTTGTATGGTGTGATACTCAACGCTAATACTCAATTTCTTCAATGTATCACATCTTGACAACTTGTCATTGTTAAAAGTCATTACAACAACATAACCACCAAAATGAAGAGCATTATGTAACACAACGGCAGTTTTTGTAATTTTTGACCAAATAACACTGATGCACGCATTCGGTTTTTGCGTACGAGCATGTAAACACTTCTTCAGTAACTGCACATCAGATAGGTCCCTGAAAATAGGTTTAAGTTTCTCTATGACAGCATATGGTAAACCATCCTTATGTATAAATATTTAGCCTGCTGCTTGTGCTTTGTTGTACTTATACCATGTATTAGTTTCTTTGGGGCAGAGTCCGTGGTTCGGTTCAGAATCAGTTGAAGCAACATGAAATAAGACAACTCAAACAGATCGTTTTACTCGTATTTCTTCAACACCGTTGTTGTTATGTTATTTCAGGGATCTCTAGGCTACAAATAATGTATGTTTTACACACCCAATTAACGAGGACATTCCAAAGATCAATATTCAGCAAAAAAAAAAGAAAATGAAAAAAATCAACATTTTCACCCTACCGAAGCCCCTTAATCTTCGATGATAAGGTAAGTAAAATTGAATTGTCAGGAGTGGGAACTTCCTCTTGGTAAATTGCGACGATATGGAGAGGGAGAGAATAAGATTTCCTCCTTATAAACTTCGATGACATATAAACCACACACACAAGGTTAAGTAAAATTTGATGGATATGTTGGTAAAATATCCAGGTCCTCGGTTCGAATCTAAATAACGGAAATTCGTGTTACACATGCACTCGAGCAAGCAGTTGAATTATGTTGATAATCCATTCATTAGTTTTAAGGCTGTATTACTTATGAAATTATGGGAAAGTTCTTACTAGAGCAAGATTTCGATTGAATATGTTAATATTAAACGAGTTGATGGGATAGTATGTCATCAAGGTGTAATATTGCAAGGGATTTATTAATGAATTTAGTTCGGAAAATCATCTAGAATTTCAATATTTATATAATGCCATGCTTTCGGTAGCTCGACGTATTCGTCGTCGATGATTCATTGACCTACGTGACAACAAGAAAATAGGCTACGTTAGTATTGCTGATGAAATAAAATGCATGAATGTGATTATTCATAGGGCATAGGGTGATAAAATGATGCTTCAAGAAAGGGAAAGCATGATCTTAAGGAGCTTTCCATGGCGGTCGATGAAATGTGTATTTATTAAGAATATTGATTGATTGATTGATTGATTGATTGATTGATTGATTGATTGATTGATTTGTGTCGTTGTTGTCGTTGTGTTACAACGTGTTGCAGTCCTTGTTAATATGTTAATATTGTTGTTCGCTTAGCTACCAAGTAGTGACATTTATAGTGTTGTAAATATTATTGCTAGATTTTATAGATTACAGTACTATAGAGTCTTGTCACATAATATATAACTTTTTGACTTCTGACTAGTACTAGAATTCATCCTTAATAATTAAAGAAGACCAAATAATGCTAATCCAGTACCTTCAAAGAGCCCCTCATATTTGGGAGAATTGTAATATAGACTTGTGAGTTTATGATCTTGTTGTGTTTAAAGTAACATTTTATCGAAAAGATCATTGGTGTCAACGGAAAATTTAATTTTGCCACAAACCATTAATGGTTGTATTTAACACATAATATGCAGTTTCATTTATTTGGCCTTATTGGATTATTACATGGGAGTGTTTTATCTGTAAGTTTAGTCTTTTATAGCATTTAAATAATATGCAATATACCCTTGAGTATGTATTTGTGCATTATAGTATACCAAGCTGCATCTCTTGAAATCCCCTCTGTTTATATTACGTGATCTAGGCAGCAACCAAACACGCCCGAGAATACCGACTGAGGCAATTCGGGAATTTGATTAACCAAATGGTTACAAAACATACTTACTTACTTACTTACTTACTTACTTACTTACTTACTTACTTACTTATTTACCTATATATCAAAGCAAATCCAACACCCTGGGAGTGACATCAGCGCTAAATGGGAAGGAGTTGTCAGCTCCATGTCCGGCCGTCTTTGCTCCCAGGAATTACCCCGGTATTCATTTCTGGCGTAGGCTAAGGGAACCCTAGGACTATTTGCATTTCCGAAAGTGGTAGTTTCGTTTCTAAAATCCACTACCTAGGTGGGGATCGAACCCACTCCCTTTCAGTGTTTCATCTGTAAGTTAAGTCTTTTACTGCATTTAATAATATTGAATATGCCCTTGAGTATGTATTTGTAAATATAAGTATACCAAGATGCATCTCCTAAAATCCCCGCTGTTTATATTACGTCATCTAGGCAGCGACCGAACACGCCCGAGAATACCGACTGAGGCAATTCAGTGCCTCTACCGACTGCGCTACGCAGCCCCCACTTATAAGATATCCATTTTATAAATATAATTTATATGAATGAGGTGCTCAATCTAGGCCCTGAACAATGTTTGTAAAGCAGACCGCTCTCGGAACTTTAATCCCAAGAGATCCTTTAGATCAAAGGCCCCCGATCAACTTTTTCAGTGAATATGCAGTACAGGACATGCAAAATAGATGTTTATGCATTTTTATGGTACTCTGCTTCATACAAAAGTTGAACAACAAGTATTGTGTTTGTTGTTAGTTCATCATATTGTTTTATAATTTAAGAGTTGAATTCCAAAACACACAATGTCAATTTTGCATATTTAGAGCTGAAACCGGATTCTCAGTCATCTTGTTATTCCCCTCAGTATTTCATTTGGCAATTCCAATTTGCAGTAGGCCTAAGTACTATAAATACACATGTGTTTCATATTCACGTATATTTTCATACCAATCTTAACAGTGAATTATTTTCTTCGAACCCAAGCTAAGTCACAGTTCATGACTTAGTGTAGTTTGGAATGTAACCCTCGAATTATTTTCTCAATGGTATTCGCTTCATTCGGGGACTTGGGACACCCGCAGATACTTTGTGTGCATAAAATTGTAACATCTCTGATCAGGAGATCTATGAATATAGAAACCTTACAACGAAACGATTGATATCTTTCTAATTAGCAAGATTATGTAAACACAGATTGCGCATGGCTGGCACCAGCATTTTGGACAAACCTCATTTCTTCAGTGATTAGTACAATACACTTTGAGCGTCCAACGGAAAATTGGATAACTGTGACAATGCTTGAGGAAGGCTACTCTTGTAGGAGAGTAGCTACTCAAGTCTGCTGTGGTGCTTACAATGCAGCGGTTCAAGGAGACAATCACCAGTTCAAGTAGCTCTCAATCTGGGAGACCTCGAGTGACATCAGTTCATTTGTGTTCAATGAAAGCAGCACCTCACCTTCGCGATGAACTGAACAGTATACTAACTGCTCCAGTTTCTGTCTCATTGGTGATCGCTGCTTAAGGGGATGTATAGGAGCTATTAAATCATTGCTCCGCAATCAAAATAAACAGATTGCAATGAGCTCACAATCATCAGGATTTAAGTTAGAGGCAAAGATGGAAAATAACGAACACAAGTATACACCATTTCAGTATATTTTTCTTACAAACGTTACACGTGAAAGGAGTATTTTTTACTGATTCAACGCAAGGCATTTTTCCATAATCGTTAATTTCCTGTAACCATTACATTTTTGCAGCATAATATTTCCTAGACGCTGGATGTGACAATAGTGGATCTGTTCGACATGCAAATGTAAATGAATCTATCTATATATATAAAAATCAATGTAACGTGATAGTTTGTGGGTATGTATGTCTCCTATGCGTTCATATACCATTCGTCCGATTGCGATGAAACTTGGGTGAGATGTTGAGTACACTCCAAGGAAGGTTTCTGACATAGTAAATCCATTTTACAATAGGTAGCGCACGCGTAGATTCAACAAATGAGCGACGATGCGCGAAGCATTTCAACAAAGTCCCGTATGTGTTCATATACCATTCGTCCGATAGCGATGAAACTTGGGTGAGATGTTGTGTACACTTACGTGAAGGTTTCAAAATTAGTGAATACATTTCACAGTAGATAGCGCACAAGTAGATTCAACAAATGAGCGACGACACGCAATGCGTTTCAACAAAGTCCCGTATGCATTCAAATACCATTCGTCCGATAGCTATGAGACTTGCGTAAAATGTTGTGTACACTGCAGGGAACTTTTCTGGCTTAGTACATCCACTTTACAATAGGCAGCGCACGAGTAGATTCAACAAATTAGCTACGACGCGCGAAGCATTTCAACAAAGTCACGTTTGCGTTCATATACCATTCGTCCGATAGCGATGAAACTAGGCTGAGATTTTGTGTGCACTCCAGGGAAGGTTTCTAGCTTAGTAAATCCCTTTAAAAATAGGTAGAGCACGAGTAGAATCAACAAATGAGCAACGGCGCGCGAAGCGTTTCAACAAAGTGCCATATAATTTCATATACCATTCATCCGATAGCGATGAAACTTGGGTGAGATGTTGTGTACACTCCAGGGAAGGTTTCTGGCTTAGTACATACATTTTACAATAGGTAGCGCACCGGTAGATTCAACAAATGAGCGATGACACGCGAAGCGTTTCAACAAAGTCCCGTATAAAGTCATATACCAGTCGTCTGATAGTGATAAATGTTTGGAGAATTGTTGTGTACACTCCAGGAAAGGTTTCTGGCTAAGTGAATCCATTTTACAATACGAAGCGCACGTTTATATTCAACAAATGAGTGACTACGCGCGAAGCGTTTCGACAACGTCCCGTATACGTTCACATACCATTCATCCGATTGCGATGAAACGTGGGTGAGATGTTGTGTACACTCCAGGGAAGGTTTCTGGCTGAGTACATCCATATTACAATATGTAGCGCACGCGTAGAATCAACAAATGAGCGACGACACGCGAAGCGTTTCAACCAAGTCCCGTATGGATTCATGTACCATTCGTCCGTAGCTATGAAACTTGGGTGAGATGTTGTGTACACGTCATGGAAAATTTCTGGCTTAGTAAATCCACTATAGAATATGCAGCGCACAAGTTGATTCAACAAATGAGGGACGACGCGCGAAGCGTTTCAACAAAGTCCCGTATAAGGTCATATACCATTCTGCCGTTAGCGATGAAACTTGGGTGAAATATGGTGGACACTCCAAGGAAGGTTTCTGGCTTAGTAAATACATTTCACAGAAGGTAGCACTCGAGTAGATTCGACAAATGAACGACGACACGCGGAGCGTTTCAATACAGTCCCCTATGTCTTCATATCCCATTAGTCCGATAGCGATGAAACTTGGGTGAGATGTTGTGGACACTTACGTGACGGTTTCTAACTTAGTAAATACATTTTACAGTAGGTAGCGCACGAGTAGATTCAACAAATGAGTGACGGAGCGCGAATCGTTTAAACAAAATCAGGTAAGCGTTCATATACTATTCATCCGATTGCGATGAAACATTGATCAGTTATTGTGTACCCGCCAGGGAAGGGGACTTAGTAAATCCATTTCACAATAAGTAGCGCAAGAGTAGATGCAACAAATGGGTGACGACGCGCGAAGCGTTGCAACAAAATCCCCTATTGCGTTCATATAACATTCTTCGATTGCGATGAAACCTTGATGAGTTATTGTGTACACGCCAGGGAAGGGCTTCGACTTCGTAATACATTTCTCAATAGGTAGCGCACGAGTAGATTCAACAAATGAGTGACAGCGCACGAATCGTTTAAACAAAAAACCCTATACGTGCATATACCATTCATCCGATTGCGATGAATCATTGATGAGTTATTCTGTACACGCCAGGGAAGGGTTTCGACTTAGTAAATCCATTTCACAATAGGTAGCGTACGAGTAGATTCAACAAATGAGTGACAGCGATGAAACTTTTGAAAGTTGTTGTGCACGCTCCCACGAATGGTTCTAAATTAGGAAATCCATTTTACGATAGCTTAGAGGCAGTTAACATGCTGTGTATCCAAAAGCACTTCAAGAAACAGAATTTCAACGCCAACACTTTCTTTGATTGGCATTGCAACGCATGCCGGGTACAGCTTGTATATATATAAAAATCAATGTTACGTGATAGTTCGTCTGTGTGTCTCCTATGCGTTCATATACCATTCATCCGATTGCGATGAAATTTGGGTGAGTTGTTGTGTGCACTTCAGGAAAGGTTTCTGGCTACAAATTAATTATGTAACACAAAAGGGTGAGGGATTTAACAGGGAGCCTTAAAACCCACAGTAACCCAATTGCACAATCTGTATAATTATGACAACGCAATGCAAGGTGTGAGAATGGCTTGCTGATTCATCGCGAGGTGACATGCTCTCTCACCATAGCTCTAAATTTGCAGCCTGTGTCTATATAACAATCACTTCACACTGATTATCTTTTATTTTTATTTATACCAGCTGATGTGGGTCAGTGGTAGAGTGCAGTTCTTAAAACTGAACTCAAGCTTGACTGCCGGTTCGTATACGGTTATGGCGCGCGAATCGTTTCAAGTCCCTTATGTGTTCATATACCATCACCAATTGAGATGAAACTTGGGTGAGTTGTTGTGTGCGCTCCAGGGGGACTTTCTGGCTTAGTAAATCCATTTTACAATAGGTAGTGCACGAGTAGATTCAACAAATGAGTGACGGCGTGCGAATCGTTTCAATACCCTTATGCGTTCATATACCATTCTTCCGATTGCGATTAACGTTTAGTGAATTGTTGTACACTCCAGGAAAGGTATTTACAATAGGTACCGCACGAGTAGAAGTTTTCGGAATTAGAAAATCCATTTCACAATAAATAGCGTGCGAGTCGTTTCAACAAAATGTACTTCGGTGAACATTTGTGCACGCCCCAATGTATTTGGTCTGTTACTACGCAAGGGCCGGAAACTCCACACGTCCCTCATCATAGGCTATATCGTCATTCATGCGATCCACACTACTCTCACGTGGGCAGTACACTATCGCCGAACATTCGCCCGAATGTTTCGCCGAATGTTCGGGTGGGATTGCGACCGCGAATGTAGACGAATGTGCAACCCGAACCACCTCGAACTAACCAAGTACACCATTGCCTAAGTTCGGCCGAAACATGCCGAACCCTATCGTCCGTATTCGCTGCAAAACATTCCCGCCAAACCCATTCATTGTGACCTTTATCGTCAGAACAAAACTTTTTATTATTTTTATTTTTTTCCAAAATAGTCAATTTTTGAAATTTCTATATTTTGCAAACTAGGAAGTTGACAAAAAAGTTTGTTTCGCGTAAATGAATGGTCCTTACCTCCTATAACCCCAAACCAAGTTTCAAGTCTCTAGGACAAAAACAAAAAAAGTTCAATTTTGAAAGTAGGCGATTTTTCGAAAACGAAACATTCTACAAAGTGTTATATAGGCTCAAAAGAATGATCTCAATTTTCTTTATCGTTAAAACAAAACTTGTTATTCTTTCATTTTTTTCGAAAAGTCCAATTTTGAAATTGGCTATATTTTGGAAGCTAAGACTCCGACTTTCTTCGGCTTTTCCCAATTAATTGGGGTCGCCGGAGCCATCCATGCTCATTTTGGTTTTGGCCGGGGATTTAAAGCCGGATGCCCTTCCTGACGCCACGTGATTTTTTCAGGTAAAATTCCACCCCGCTGTCACCGGAATTCGAACCCCGGCCGTGCGGGTGAAAGACGAGCAGCTAAGCCACTGCGCCATCACGCTCCCCATTTTAGAAACTAAAAATTTTACAAAAAAGTTTGTTTAACATAAATAAATGGTCTCTACCCCTTCTACCCATAAACCAAGTTTCAGGTCTCTAGGACGAAAGTAACAGTAGGGGGTAGTAGAGATTGGCTTTTTATGTTGGCCTTTTAGGTTGGCTTTTGTATTGGATTTTGTGTTGGATTTTTGTATTGGCTTTTATGTTCGATTTTTATGTTAGCTTTTTGTATTTGGCTTTTTATGTTGGCTTTTGTGTTGGCTTTTTATGTTGGCTTTTTGTATTGCCTTTATATATTGGTTTATGTATTGGCTTTATGTTGGCTTTTATGTTGGCTTTTTATGTTGGCCTTTTATGTTGGCTTTCTATGTTGGCTTTTTATGTTGGCCTTTTATGTTGGCTTTTTGTTTTGGCTTTTAGTTTTAGCTTTTTGTGTTGGCTTTTTATGTTGACCTTTTGTATTGGTTTTTATGTTGGCTTTTTGTGTTGGCTTTTGTATTGGCCCATATGTTGGCTCTCTCATATTTGCTCTTACTTGTTGGCTTATTTGGTCTTGGAAAGTATCTCAGCCCATTTTATCACAGCATAATGCTTACCGCCATGTTTGTAAGCAACAACAACAACACACTAACATTCCAAAAAATCCAAAGTACTCTAAAGGTTAATTATTGACTCACAACTCTTACATTTACCTCTATCCCACTCTCAGTCAAAATAATATTGTATTTTTTTAAGTTGAATTGGGAAAGTAGGCTGTATGTTAAAACTAAAAATCATATAAAGTCATATGTTAACTCCTACACCTACCTCACTCTCAGTCTAAAAATAGTGGGTTTTTTTTTTCAAAATTTTCCAAAGCGATTGTTTATATTTCGAAAACCAAACATTCTAAAAAGTGTTATATAGGTTTAAAAGAATGGTCTTTAAGTCCTTTATAATTAGAACAAAACTACCGGGTGAGTTAGCCGTGGTCGTTACGGCATGACTGCTGGCAGTCACTCATATCCGGGAGGCGAGGAGGTTCGAATCCCCCCGCCGGCAACCTTGAAGATGGTCTTCTGTGGTTTCCCATCTTCCTTCCAGGAAAATGCAGGGGTTGGTCCCTCAATATAGGCCACAGCCGCTACCTTCCAACTCCTCGACCTTCTATTCCAACTTTCCTCCGCAACAGTACTTGTAGCTCACCCATTGGGTGTCCGTCTCGAAGTAGCTACAAAACTGGTGAGCCGAACATGTCCTCGGACACTCCCGGCACTAAAAGCCATACGCTAAAAAAAAAGAACAGAACTTTATATTTTTTACATTTTTTGAAAAACGTTCAATTTTCAAATTGGCTATATTTCCAAAGCTAAGATTTTTACAAAAAGGTGTATTTTACGTAAATCAATGGTATTTACCCCCTCTACCAAGACACCAAGTTTCAGGTCCCTAGGACAAAAACAAAAACAAAAAATTTTGAAAGTAGGCTATATTTTGAAAGCCAAACATCCAAAAAAGTGTTATATAGGCATAAAAGAATGGTCTCTATGTCCTTTATCATTAGAAAAACTTTATATTTTTTATGTTTTCCAAAAAAGTCCAATTTTCAAAATTGCCCATATTTTAGAAACTAAGAATTTTACAAAGAGGTTTGTTTGAGGTAAATGAATGGTATTTACCCCCTCTACCTACAAACCAAGTAATCAAGTCTCTAGGACAAAACATTAGTAGGGGGATGGTGGGGTTTCTGACGTCAGAGGGAGTGGTGGGGACTTAGAAACAACAGCGTTTCCTCATTAGACCACTCCATCAATAAATAAAGAAATTATACCAGTTAACAAATAAATAATCAACGATCACTGCACTGAATACTGTAGACAGAGCGCGTGCGTGGCTACACGAATGCAAGCGAGTGTGTACTGGCTCAAGTTAGTACCTGTCCGCGCTCGGCATTCGCCCTAGTTCGTCTCCTTTGATCCGTGTCGGTAGACCGCCAAAATAGCGAGCGCTGCCGAACACGAATGTTGGCGATGCGAACTACCCCGAATGTACACGAGCACACCGGGTGCACTATCGAGCTCGTCTCAGTTCGCCTACATTCGGCGATAGTGTACTGCAGGCTTCAGATTCACGGTGCTGGGACCCGAGCAGTACACCAACAGTTCATTGTCTAGAACTCTAGATGCAACGAGTATCGGCCTAAGCTAGCAAATAAGGTTGAAACTAGGAAGATATCAAAGGTAGAAATCTGAATTACCTATATCAGTTTTAAAATTTCACCAGGTTCGTTTAGTAATCGTTTCCTTTTTCATTAGCCTATTATTATCATTAAGGGCAAATGACCTAGATGTTACGAAATTACAATTCAAATACTTCGTTTCATTCTTTCTTTCTTTCTTTCTTTCTTTCTTTCTTGGGCTGGTTGCGTGGCTCAGCGAAAACGTTCTCGCCTGCTGTGACCAAGGTTGCAGGATAGAATCCTGGCACAGCCAGTTGACATTTGAGGGTGCCCAAATGCAAGGGGGTCGTGTCAGTAGATTTACTGGCACGTTAAAGATCCCCTCCGGGCAAACATTCCGTCACCCCCGGCGTCTCTAAAAGCCGCAGTTTTTAAAAGGGACGTAAAACCAATAACTTTATTATTATCTTCCTTTCTTTCTATCGGTCTTTGATTGGCATTGCAACGCATGCCGGGTATAGCTAGTACCGTATAAATGTTAAAACAATATCCACCATCGTCTTTCTGAAACACGATCCGTCAGTACTAGAGGCTCATTCCGTTGAATGCATGCATATAAAGACGTCCTCGGACTTAAAAGTGTTGTGATCATCAGTATCGACTAGTTCTTCGGAAGATATATGGACGTACTGGTAGTTGCCTCGTGTAGTCGAACATAATATGTAAAGGTTCATTGAAAGTGTTTTTCTTGATTTAAATAATTTTTGACAAGTTTCCTGACTAATGAGTAATTTGAACAGAATTTAATCGTGTGGATTAAGGAAAAGTTAAGTTGGTGTTATATTTATGATGTATTCACATTCTTCGGAAATATATTTATGATTGTTGTGAAGTGTCCTCACGTAAGATTAGATTTGTACTTCGTTTTGTATCACCTTCTCCTTACTAATTTTTGAGGGAATGGTTTCTATAAGGTTTATTTCTTTATGTTCGACCCTGACTATTATGTGTCAGTAAACTGTATCATAATGATGGTCACTATAACACTATTTTTCATTATGAAACAGTTTCTCCCACCAATCACATCTCAAGAAACAGTTGTTTGACCAATAAGATAAGGTTAGCATCGCACCTGCGTGGAGTTCCAAGGCCTTCTAAACTGCGTTGCCTAGTGTCATAGTGGGGTATCGAGAAGGCCATGGTCAAATACAAGGCATTCTCTGCGTCTCATGCGCTCTGTTCAGTACATAAAACTGGCGAATTCTCGACAGATATTTATGAATATTTATCTTCGAACATAAAATAGTTATAATAATTATAGTCGAACATAAACAGTCGTATGCAACTCGCCTATAATGGTAATTAAGACACTCGTATGGAAATTATAAAACTCGCATACGCTCGTTTTATAAATGTACTCGTGTCTTAATTATTGCCATTATAGGCTCGTTGCATAATGTACTATTAATTTGTTGAGTGATTTCTTTCATTATTAGTTTGCAAAATCTTCATGGATTCTCCAACCCTCACACATCACTGCTTAAGGGTGATTTAAGAACGTTAAATCAGCACAACACACGTGTATAAATACAGCTGCCACTCGCCTTTGTTTGTGGATCGAGTCTACAGTTCATTGCAGTATGATTAGCACTGCCGACAGAGCCAAACGTGACATCCACTACGAAAATTAAAATGTGTTATGCAAACCACGGATTTCTAGATTTTAAAAGCTACTTTGACCACACATATCTTAAAACAGAATATGTCTGAAAACATTTTACGAGGGTTGGAATGAAGAATAACATTCAAAAAGTAATTTATCTCCCAAGAAAAACGTGTTCTTGCCATATTGGTCAATAAGTTACGAAGCAACAGCACCAATACCAGCTGCTGTGCCTGTTACGAACTGGATTGAATCATAAAGCAGTTGCTGAGTTTTAGCTGTCTGTTAGGTAGTCAGTCCGAAGGCTGGTTGGATCCTCAAAAAGTACCGCCGTGAGGTTATGTGGGTAGATAGCCACAAAAAAACAAATCAGCGCTATACTGAGGCGTACTAGGCAAGATGAGGAGTGAGGTAGTTTGCTATTGCTTTCCTCACTGAGTCACAACAGCAGTACTAACCCTATGAGTAGAACCTTTCACAGCATGCACAAGCACTGACTGTGCCCTGAATGTCATTACTAAGGCTCGGATCGATATGCTCGATAAAATCTCCAGATATGCTCGATAACCATGTGTTTTATGCTCGATAGATATGCTCGAAAAAAACATTATATGCTCGATAAATATGCTCGAAAAAAACAATATATGCGGTTAAATATGTAGAAAATGCTCGAAAAACACCGCTAAAAACTATAGAAAGGAAAGTGAAAGGAAAAACAATAACATACCTTTATATACGATCTTTATTTTCTAATTGTATGTATGATACACTGCAATATACTCGCATTCAAGTTTTTCAAGTATATATAAGAGAAGTTTTCTTATAAAAGTTGCAGTTTAAAAGTTCATTTACAAAATGTTCAGAATTGGGCAAGTTAATGAAGTAGATCTGCATTGGTCTGTACAACAAGAATTTTTTCTATGTTTTCAGTTTTAAAAGATTTTCTTAAATCAGTCAATAAAAGTTTCAATGACCAGAACGACCTCACTAAAGGTTAAAAACCTGCAGTTCTATTATTCGCACCAGATAGGCTTTTCAATAATTATTTCAGTTTTCGAACCTTAAGGATGGAAAGGAAGGAAGGAAGCTTGTAGTTTAACGTGACCGTCAATCTTGAGATCATGAGCCACGGGACCTCCTTTTTACGTGGAATCCGAACCACAGGACATGGCATTTCACTTCGAAAATCTCACATGCATTGACCGGGAATCGAACCCGGACCGCCTTGGTGAGAGGCTTACAGCTAGACCGCTGAGCCACCACGCCCCTCGAACCTTAAGGATGGTCAGGGCCCGAATGCGCAGGGTAATTCGAAGAAAAACAAACTATTTAGACGAAAACCACAAGATTATGCATTTATATGCTTCTATTCTGAAAAACCGTGGTTTTATGCATTTATATGCTCGATAAATTTCAATTCTGTTGGTCCCAGAGAGGTAAAAAATACCACCGAAAGGCTTCTTTCAATGTGTACTATTCAGGAAAAACGTATGCAAATATGCTCGAATCCGAGCCCTAGTCATTACTAAGCGCCACCCATACCTCAGTATAAAGGTACCTTGGAGCATACAATAGGATAGAGAGGGCGCCAGCTATGCTTCTACCGGCCGACCGTGGGGCCAAAATAAGATTAGCTGATGTTGGGCAAAACAAAGATGTCTCCCATAAGAATAGCATTATGAAGTGACTTAAAATCCCGATTCAAGCGTATATCTTGCGATTAACAGACTAATTCTGTTGAAGGTGGCGATAACTACAATTCCTTCTGAACATTGCTGTTCTTTTTTGTATGAAAAGTGTGAAGTATAATCGTTATATGCGATATTTTGGTGTGTTGACATATCAGTGTTGGAATGCATAGGTGACGTGTGTAGGGCCTACATGGTTAGGAAATTATAAAATGGTGAATAAAATACGTTTACGTATAATTTTTATCCGTAATAATTGTCTGACGTGGTTATATTTGTAATATTTTTACATATCTGAAATAATAAACTCTACAAAGCATACCAGGTTACCTTTTTAGTAACATGTAGGCCCTATGCTTCTATTATGCTGATTTTCCTTTAAAAATCAAGAAAATTTGCCGATAATCATCCGACCGTATCTATTAACCTGTTTATAACTATCATCAATTAAAATTCATATTCATATTTATAGCTTAAGCAATTCGGGGTCTGAAGGGAAGCTGAAATAAGCGAATACATTTAATTATGCGTACAAAGTGATATCCAGCACTGCATCTTAAAAGAAAACCAATGATATCCCCACTCCAAATATTTATCACCTCCAGCAATAAATCTTACAAATATCCTAATGTTATCCCCTTCCCCTCCATATTTAGTAAATTCATTTTTGATGGCTAGAGAATTCCGGGTCATCAGCCCTGTGTACTTGAGTAGGCCTATGTGTTGAACTTGTCTGATACCGTAACTTAAATTTCTGTGATGACTGCAGTAGTGTGTATAGCTGCATTGGTGGTTGTTAATTCATTTAAGGGGCTTGTGATATCTTGGTCATCAGCACCGTGTAGTTGGGTGTGGGTTAAACTTGTCTTATAACCTGTACCGGTATTGATGTGATGACTGTAGTAGTGTGTAACTTTATTAGGGACAGGGATGAGGTAGGTGCCTCGGGACTTGAACTAAGGTGCTATCCCGGCATTTTCCTGGAGGGAGTGTGGAAAATCCTGGGGGATAAACCATACTCTGGATAGCCGCAGTCAGCGCCGGGATTCGACCTGCGATATCGGAGCGTGCTGCATGATTTAACGAGCACTGCTACGCCGCTGGGTGCCAGCTGTATTGGGGAAATGTATGTAATAAAGTCTGTGTATTTTAGGTCATATATTTTAATTCTTACCCGCGAAAAGATAGTCTGTTCCCTTTTCAAACCTCTGACGGCAATTGTAAGCAGCGCAAGATATAACCATTTTCGCTATATAACTTCACATTCAGCCTCTTACATAAAGGAAAATGCGTATTTTACATATTTGTAATATATTATACGACAAAAATGGGCTCGTATTGTGCCAATTCAACAATGAAATATGCAAATCACAGTTTGCCAGCAATGCTCAATCGGGAGTATCGGGGTTCATGGTTTGTTCTCCCACTCTGTGACTTACACACTTTGGATTAAATAGAGGATACACTTCCAAAAATAAACAAAATCAACTCCTACTATAAAAACATTTAATTATTCAAATATATGGCGCTACAAAAATTAAACAAATAAAATACTGACCTTTCACTTCATACTTGTTCAAAGTTGAACAAGGAATTCATATTAAACAATTATAAAATCATAATAAATGGCTTCCCATAAACCAACAAATTTCTACTAAGTTTCACTTCCATATAGTGTCCTTTTAAATTCTTAAAAAAATCAAGAGCTCCAAACGGCTCGGTAATGTTTATCTACACTGTGTCATCAATTTAATACACATCACTCCCTATTACATGAGTATATCTTTTAATCATAGATATCAAAATTTACCAAAGTATTGTTAATCATTACTCAATGCGCTACATGGCGCTTATACATTAATTAGCCAAATTGCCTTCAGAGAACTAATAAATTCAAAATCAACGTTTGATCTACATCTCAAATATATTTTACTCTTCTCCCTTGACAATAATCATTTTTACCATAAAAACATGTATTCATAACATGTATTAATTCATTTAAAGGAGCTCGGAAGCTACTACTTTTCATATATAATTCATCATAATATTCATTCATTTATATAATTATTATTATTATTATTATTACGCTTGCTTTATCATATTTATATCATTTATCAATTTCCCTGATATTTTACTGAATACATTCCCCAAGGGATTCATTTACATTCACATATTTATTATATTTTTCTCAAATTAATCGTTCAGATCGCGCTATTATTCTTTTATTTGTTATTCAACGTCCCTATTCTCTCTCTTTCATGAGGATTATACGCAAATCTTCCCAACCACATATCATAATGAAATAGTTACTCACATGACTGTCCGGTCAGTGACCGAATCCTCCAGCGATGGAACATTTTTACCCACTCACTGCTTTTTAAGCCATTTCCATGGATACACTTACACTCAATGACACGTCTTTAACAACACATAAAATATTTACCTTAATCACTTGTAATATAATGAATACCATTTTGTATTCGTTTCCCTTAACACAATATAAATTCACTAAAAATATTACACTCCAAAATTTTCACTATATTTACATTACATAGTCTTTTTTTTATCACTTGGGCGTTAATTTTTCGCCTTACACACGTGATTTCTTTTCTTCCCCGTTTCCAAGGGTGACACTTTTAGAACGTCGGCTCCCTAATCTGACGAGATGATGGAAAGTCTTGATCGAACTACACCTCAATGGAACGGCTGATCTTCAAATACGGGGTTTGACTATCGGCTTCTATACTTTACTTGCACGAGTTCGTTTCTTGCTAGACGCTAGCTAGTTCGTCTAGATAAAAGTCTGTCCCTAATATATTACTATGACGGCCGCTCGAATAGTTTATCGGTGACCTAGTAATTTCCTTGCATTAATTGCTTTTACTTTGATTCGTAGCTTATTGGAGTCCTCCCCAATGTTTACTGTTCATTTGTCTACTTAGACAAAGCCTGGAACTACAATTCCTTATTCGTATCGTCCTGCGCTCTAGTCCCTACCTTTCCGGAACACTAGGCGTTACTTATTTTGTTCGATCCTGATCGGGTTCCTTAACGTCGACAGAACTGTTTATTTCACTTTCCTTGGGTACTTCGAAACTTTATGATGCGTTGTTTCTTTAACTGAACTATTATTCGAGTACCTATCGCTTGTTTTTTCTTCGAGTCCACAGCCTGACTTAGACTATACTGGTGAACTTTAACGATAATTGTTTCTGAGTGCAGCGTCTACGCGCTCACTAAAATAACTTGTTATACTTTGCGACACAGTATTACGCTCTCGGGCGTCTCTTATAACTGAATATACTTTGATGCAGCTCTCCTGTACTAGGAGTTTACTTGTAACTTATCTTGTAGTCGATGCTTCATCGTGCAGCGTCTCGGCGCTCACGGAACTGGATTGTTGGTGAAACAGTACGACCCTCCTCAGCGGTCGTTCAAGACTGAATTGTTGTCGAAACAGTACCATGCGCTTCCGCGCCCTTGGTAGACTGAATGATCTTCCTGGCTCCGCCAGGGTTTTTATACAAATCGGCGGAAAAAAGATAACATCCGCGCCTTCTTCAGCACTAACTTTTGAAATAATCGTCGTATAATTTTGAAAAATGTATCTCTGAAACGCTCTTGTTCTAAACGTCAACTGGTTCCTTTGATCATAAAAATCGATCACACAATTCCAAGATATTAACTGATTTTGCTCTTCAGATACGTGGGTGTTGCGGTTTATTTTTCTATCCCTACCAACTCTGGTCTCGGGGAATTTTTAATTACTTGATGCTGCGTCGGCACTTCTTTCCTGTGCTAATATTATAAACTTTTTCCCCACACAAAAATCTCTATTCCAAAATGATCCACAATGATATGTTTCTTTTATTAATTAAATGCTCGCAAATGGCTTATTTCTAATTTATTCTCTTCTTGCGCAATTGCGAGGTTGTCATTTTATAGCTGAGTAAGGTCTATATCCGAAACCTCTTCTCTCTTACTCGCGTGGAAAGTTTTTATCGTTCTATTAATAATCATGAGCCAGCTCCTTATCGATGCGTCAAGCATGATATCATGTCTGCATGACTAGTGGTCACCTATTCTTGCGCCACATTATAACAGCCTACTCCTTACATCTTTCTAAGTCATTCTAAAGACTGTATTTTTTTCTCTTCTTTTACGATTAAAATATGGATTCGACCCTTGAACCAATAGCATATGAGTTCAGATCTCCCCAACTTAGAAAAATAAATTTTCGAAATTTTGAGGAAATTTATTTACATATTTTTCATAAAAATCTTATTTTTCAGTGTCGAAGCCATCATAACACTTCTCAGTACCTTTTGGTCTTCCTTTACAAGCCTTTCCCTTATCTGGCTTGTTTTGGTCTGACAGGGTTTCCATTCATTCATTTCCTTTAAGCGGATGTCCACACTTAAGGTTATAAATCACTTGTCTCTTTCGGGTGTTTATCGGTCTCCTCACAGTCTGGCGTGCACTCCAAACTTGTGTCAGACAGTTTCCTTTTTCTTGTTCTTGTTTCATGGGACTGGCGTTCTGCCTGTCTGTCTCTTTCTTCTCAGGTTAATCAATGTCAACATATTTCCATTCCCTTAAGGCTCCACGGGTGCGGTATGGCCCTACCCCGTTACTCCTTTCTTTATTTCTGTTTTCTATACTCAAAGTCTACAGAATTTCATTTTTCTTACGAGTAAGGTCTGTCCCTACCCGTCTCTTCTTGGTTCTCTTCCTTTTTCCTCATCTCATATCGAGATGGCATTTTCAAAAAAAACTTCTTTTTTCTACTCTTCCAATTCCAGAGTTCCTTAAGATCCTCTCCTTTTCTTTTCTTTCCTTTATTCCATTTCTTCTTTCGAATCTTCCAGCTGTAAAACGCTTGTGAGTCATCTTTCTCCAGGGTAATTTGCATTATCTCTAATCCTCTCCTAATTTCAATAGGGTTTCTATCATCTTGTAAACCTGCTACAATTTGCGGTTTTATTCCTCTTTCCTCATTTCTTTCAAAGGCATTTCCTCTTTTTTCTTCATTAACTCCAATAGTTTCATCTTTTCCCTTGAGGTTTTCTTCGCTCCAGTTTGATTCTGTTTCAATTTTTCTTTTCTCGGCCCTCTTTCGTTGGCATTCCTGATATTTCATCATTAGTTCAAGGATCTGTGCCTTCAATTGTTCTTCTTCCAATTTCATTTTGTCTTCATCATCCTTATGACTTTCTTCTGGATTTTCCTTTTCAATTTCTATTGGATCCTGAACCTCTACTTCCATTCGTGCCTCGACGACACTCTCTATTTGAATTTCATTTATTCTATCCATTTCCCCAGGAGTTATTATTTTAGTCTCCCCAACTTCCACTTCTTCTGTTATCACCCCTTGATCTGGGTTTTTCTCTTGCTCTCCATGCTCAATTTTGGCATACAAATGATCTTCTTTAATTTGAAACTCGTTTTCATTTCGACATCCTTCCTGTCATGGAATTATAGTTTCCTCTTGAATGTCCCTTGTTTTCTCTTGAGGTAGCTCAATATTTTTCTCCGTTTCCATAGGAGTCATCACCATTTCTGCTTTTCTTTCTATTTCTTCTTCTTTATAACCTATTTCGGGCTCTTGCACCATTATTTCTTTGCCTTCTACAATTTCTGCTTTATTTTCATCTTGGATAACTACTTCATTCACCCTATGATTCTGTGCTGGGATATCTCCCCTATACTTGTTTTCCGCGACTCGGCTGAACCTATTTCCTAGTGCTTCGAGACTACCTTTGATCTCATCCCGGGATATCTGATACATTTCCCTATTTGATCCTATCTGATCCATTAACTCTTTTCGCACCACTTGGATGTGGGTTACAAGTTCCTTTTTACATTCGTCTACATTCTTTTTACAAGTTTTTCCATGTTACTGAATTTAGTTTCCATAGAACCAAATTTATCCTTTAAATTTTCAAAATTTTCTTGACATTCAGTTTGGGAATTTTCCGTACTTTACTTCAAGCTATTTATTTGGTCTTGCAGTCCTGACTGAAGTACCCCGTTTTCCCTTTCAATTTTACTTGTGATTTCCCCTTTGAACTCTTTTAACTTAGTCTCCAACCCCGTGTCAAAACCTTGAAATTTTAAATCTATGTTTTCTTCTATACTCTCTCGGAGTTTATTTGACCCCTGTTTTATTTCCTCAATTTCAGCCTTCAGTACCTCGTTATTTGCTTTACTGTCGGCTTTCATAGATTCTAATGTCTCCTCTTTTACAGCTCTCAACTGTTTTTCAATGTTTTCCCCATTTTCCGTTTTCATGTTATCTATCTCTGCCTTCAGTTCACTATTCATGTTGATACTGTCGGTTTTAAGAACTTTTAAATTCTGATCTATGGATTCTAACTTTTCACTACTATCTGCCTTTATGGCCTCCAAGAGCCTCTGCATTTCCTCACTCAATGACATCTTATTATCTTATAGAATACAGTGGGCTATTCTGTCCCATCGTCGGTTCATGCATGAGAGATGATACTCTGAACTCTTGTGTCCCAATTTCCAAAATTCAACCTCAGTGCGGGTGTTTACTAAAACGTACCCTTCTGGTATAATACTCATTCAATATCAAAACCTTTATGGAAGTGATTCAAAAATTCAAAAATTTTGAAAAACCATATTTTTCAAAAAATGAAAATTTTGATTTTTCAAGAAAACTCGGGTTTTCCCTAGGCAAACTCATCCCTATGTACTGGGCGCCAAAAAGAAGAGTTTTAGGGGGTGTATATCAAGGGCTGCTCGGTGTGAGTTTCCAGGGTCCCAATGCGGTCAGTTAAATTTATATTTTGTAGCTAATTCTATCACTATTTTACTTTTACGTGATATGACCGTCTTAATTGTTCCTCTAATGTTAATCCAAGCACATTATTTCTATGCCCCCGTGTGGCCATTCAACAATGAAATATGCAAATCACAGTTTGCCAGCAATGCTCAATCGGGAGTATCGGGGTTCATGGTTTGTTCTCCCACTCTGTGACTTACACACTTTGGATTAAACAGAGGATACACTTCCAAAAATAAACAAAATCAACTCCTACTATAAAAACATTTAATTATTCAAATATATGGCGCTAAAAAAAATTAAACAAATAAAATACTGACCTTTCACTTCATACTTGTTCAAAGTTGAACAAGGAATTCATATTAAACAATTATAAAATCATAATAAATGGCTTCCCATAAACCAACAAATTTCTACTAAGTTTCACTTCCATATAGTGTCCTTTTAAATTCTTAAAAAATCAAGAGCTCCAAACGGCTCGGTAATGTTTATCTACACTGTGTCATCAATTTAATACACATCACTCCCTATTACATGAGTATATCTTTTAATCATAGATATCAAAATTTACCAAAGTATTGTTAATCATTACTTAATTTTGGGCTTTCACAATGCTCATCTGTTAACATCCCTCTCTCTCAAGTCAACAACTCACTACTGTGATTGGGAAAAACTTGCGTACTCCCGAGCTACAGAAGACTACTTGAACAAGTCAAAATTAAGATCACTCCCTGAATCTAATGTCCTCAACAGAACTCGTGAATCACTGAATCATACAATCATAAAGTTAGGGATTTATCATTTTGTCTTAAAAGACCATTATATTATAAGAAAGCAACGATCTGAACTCTGCAAGCGATAATCATGTATAAATGAACCTCGGTTCAAAGACCGGGTCGTTAAAACAAACTCTAAACACTTCTGTGTATTATAACTCAAACAGACCGTTCCCCGACCTACCGCGGTACATCGAGGGTAAGGGTCTAGCCTTCACTACTTAGCGTGATTTATTGCAGGGAGACAGAGATTTCACAGTCTCACTTCTACAAGAGACTAGCTACCATCAGCTTTCATACAGCTGTTTCAAATGTAATTCCCTGAATGACCAGGCTTCTCATACTGATTCTTAAAACAACATATTTAGGTTCAAACAGACCTATTCTCTTGGCTTCGGTGTATAATAATTATGAAGTGTCCTCATTGGCGGGTAAGAATAATTCAATAATACAACCAATATTTAGGGGCTTCAACACGGACGACTCTGAGTTCGATCCTTTCACATGCCTCGGGAGCAATATCCCAAATTGGAGGACTTATAACATTTGCGACTTAGGGCAGGCCTCGCCTATTACCAGCGCTCATAATACAACATAATTAGCACCCTTTTTTACCATACAACACACACACTGCCTCGTGATCACATCACAACTTTTGAGGACTTACCATAGTTCAATTACCCCCGACCAACTGTCCCTCATAATTAGTTTTACCGAGCATTTCAACGCATTCCTAACGTGACAAATTACTTCAATGCGCTACATGGCGCTTATACATTAATTAGCCAAATTGCCTTCAGAGAACTAATAAATTCAAAATCAACGTTTGATCTACATCTCAAATATATTTTACTCTTCGCCCTTGACAATAATCATATTTACCATAAAAAACATGTATTCATAACGTGTATTAATTCATTTAAAGGAGCTCGGAAGCTACTAATTTTCATATATAATTCATCATAATATTCATTCATTTATATAATTATTATTATTATTATTATTATTATTATTATTATTACGCTTGCGTTATCATATTTATATCATTTATCAATTTCCCTGATATTTTACTGAATACATTCCCCAAGGGATTCATTTACATTCACATATTTATTATATTTTTCTCAAATTAATCGTTCAGATCGCGCTATTATTCTTTTATTTGTTATTCAACGTCCCTATTCTCTCTCTTTCATGAGGATTATACGCAAATCTTCCCAACCACATATCATAATGAAATAGTTACTCACATGACTGTCCGGTCAGTGACCGAATCCTCCAGCGATGGAACATTTTTACCCACTCACTGCTTTTTAAGCCATTTCCATGGATACACTTACACTCAATGACACGTCTTTAACAACACATAAAATATTTACCTTAATCACTTGTAATATAATGAATACCATTTTGTATTCGTTTCCCTTAACACAATATAAATTCACTAAAAATATTACACTCCAAAATTTTCACTATATTTACATTACATAGTCTTTTTTTTATCACTTGGGCGTTAATTTTTCGCCTTACACACGTGATTTCTTTTCTTCC
The DNA here is from genome assembly GCA_946902985.2 of Meconema thalassinum. NCBI lineage: Eukaryota > Metazoa > Arthropoda > Insecta > Orthoptera > Tettigoniidae > Meconema > Meconema thalassinum. The sequence continues at coordinate 350,001,563 of OX336389.2, forward strand.
CCGTTTCCAAGGGTGACACTTTTAGAACGTCGGCTCCCTAATCTGACGAGATGATGGAAAGTCTTGATCGAACTACACCTCAATGGAACGGCTGATCTTCAAATACGGGGTTTGACTATCGGCTTCTATACTTTACTTGCACGAGTTCGTTTCTTGCTAGACGCTAGCTAGTTCGTCTAGATAAAAGTCTGTCCCTAATATATTACTATGACGGCCGCTCGAATAGTTTATCGGTGACCTAGTAATTTCCTTGCATTAATTGCTTTTACTTTGATTCGTAGCTTATTGGAGTCCTCCCCAATGTTTACTGTTCATTTGTCTACTTAGACAAAGCCTGGAACTACAATTCCTTATTCGTATCGTCCTGCGCTCTAGTCCCTACCTTTCCGGAACACTAGGCGTTACTTATTTTGTTCGATCCTGATCGGGTTCCTTAACGTCGACAGAACTGTTTATTTCACTTTCTTTGGGTACTTCGAAACTTTATGATGCGTTTTTTCTTTAACTGAACTATTATTCGAGTACCTATCGCTTGTAATTTCTCTTCTCTCTTACTCGCGTGGAAAGTTTTTATCGTTCCATTAATAATCATGAGCCAGCTCCTTATCGATGCGTCAAGCATGATATCATGTCTGCATGACTAGTGGTCACCTATTCTTGCGCCACATTATAACAGCCTACTCCTTACATCTTTCTAAGTCATTCTAAAGACTGTAATTTTTTCTCTTCTTTTGCGATTAAAATATGGATTCGACCCTTGAACCAATAGCATATGGGTTCAGTAGATCGATAATTATTAAGTATAATCTGTACACTCACGCTGACAACTTGGGTATAGGCGCCATATTATACCAACATCAGCTGATATTATTCTGGCCCCATGTTCCGCTGGTCAAGGCCTCTCTATCCTATTGTATGCTCGAAGAAAGGTACAACAAACAAAAGAACCCTCGGCTACTTCGGTTCGCGCAGCTCACTTCGGCTCGTCCCGATCTTCCCCGACGATACGGAATCAAGGAGTGCGCAGCTGGCTGTCAATCGCCGTCACATACCGTCCTGTAAGTACCTGCAGCCAGCTGTTCTATTGATGTTATTCCTTCATTAATGCTGCAAACGCAATGCAATTAAAAGAACGAAGGTAAATTTAAAGTGACCGAAAGTATTAAGCACAGAGTTAAACGTAAATACAGTATTTACGAGTCCCTAGTTGTAAACTAAGTTTTAAAGAAATGTACTGTTCCAATAAGCGTACACACACAGGCTATAATATCAACAACACGAAATAATGCATCAGGTGTAGAAAACTGCAGACGACCCTTGGCCATAGACTTCTTCCCTTCCGCTATTATACGGTACGCTTCACGAGTGACTTTGAAACACCCGTTGCTTCACTTGCTGAACCCACAGCATTACAATTGACTTTATAAACGGTTTTCTGTTCTCGTAAGTGAGCAGTTACGTTATAGACTATTTCTCTACCTTGTCCCTTTAATGGTCGTCCAGATTTGCTACCAGACTTCGAAGTACAGTGAGTCTCTCTCACAACTCGTCCGGCCGACCGGCGCGTCCAGCTTATCTATCTCCCGTTGACTCATCACTCACCACTTGGCATAGCATAGCAATAAGAACAGAACAGCACTTGGCTCACTTTATCCGTGCATGACATGAGATAACAATTAAAATGTAGAAAGGAAGAATTAATAAACTATGGTCGTCCCTTATGACAGGAGATGTTGGAAATGTTCTCCTCCTACATCCACACATTTCCGGCATCGTCTTAGGAATCTCCGATTCACACGCATACGTTCATCTTCCGTAATTGAGGCTATTTCTCTCCGGATATGTTCTTTCAGTTCGTCCAACGTGTGAGGGTTTCTTGCATACACTTTATTCTTTAAGTTCCCCCATAAGTAAAAGTCACAAACTCTTAAATCTGGGGACCGTGATGGCCATGAGTCCGTACTAATAACACGGTCTTCAAAATTTTCCTCAATTAGGTTTAATGTGCCATGAGCTGTGTGCGCGGAGGCAGAGTCTTGCTGAAAATATCCACTTCGACAGTCAGTGTCAGTCAGTTCGTCAAAAAATGGTTTTAGTATATTATCCCTGTATCTTTGTGCATTTTTGCCCTGAAAAAAATATAGGTCCTATAATTCTGTATTCATTCACTGCGCACCATACTCCGACCCGTTCGTCATGAAGAGGAATTTCGTATATGCGATGGGGGTTTTCTGTACTCCAATATCTGTTATTCTGCGTCGAAACATAACCGTGTAAAAGGAACCAAGCTTCGTCCGAGAAAAATATTAAGCTTGGATCAATTGTTTCATCATGAACGTTTCGTAACATCCAATTACAAAATCGTACCCGCTTATCATGATCACATGGATGCAGTTCGTGTACTACAGTAATCTTGTATGGCTTCAGTTTCAACATTTTCGTAGCCCGCCATGCTAAGATCTTCGAAACCCCGGCTTCTTGTCCAAGTCGTCTTAGGGATTTTGTAGGCGTATGTTCAAATCTTCCTGAGATTTCATTTACTTTTTCCTCATTAAGTACATGTTTTTAACACTTCGCTTCTAATCGAGTAAAGAACCAGTTCCTCTCAATTTGTTTACGAGATTCCGCATGGTACCGGTATCTCTATGTGGAGAGCGCACACCTGGAAAATGTGTTATGAAACGTCTAACGACTTCCCTGCAAGACTCTGTTTTCACATAATTATCGTACATAAATACCCTTTCTTCTAGCATGTATACACGTGGAGGCATTATGAGAATTATACCCCAAAGTAGCACTTCACAACTCGAGAACAGTTGGAGCGACAGATCAACACTAACTTAATACACGTTATGAGCACGGGCCAGAAGTGCGAAGTGCGCGCTTTGTAACAGGAAGTGATCAGTCAACGGGAGACAGATAAGCTGGCGCGCCGGCCGGCTGGACGAGTCGTGAGTGAGACTCGCTGTAGAAGCCATAACGAAACTCAAATGATACTATTACTAGAATAGCATGGTACACAACACTAGATACATAAACACATTTACCAATAAATTACACGCTACACGGATTATAGGACTACAACAAAGAAAACGTATATAAAACTGACAAAACAATAAGAGCGCGAAAATGGATTGGCAACGAAGCTCTAGTCAGCGCAGTGCACTCGGTACGGCGTCCAGACAGCATCTGACCCCCTCCACCGCTCCTCTGTGACATCGCACATCCACTCGGAGTGAATGCGCGGGGAAGTGAGCTTTGAGCAGGTTCTTTTGATCGTTGCAGGTTTATAGCTTCCATATAATCACAGCCATGAGTGAGACTCAGACATCGGTGAAAAGACACATTTTACTCTAGCCTGTGCCAACAGACAAATACAAATGCACTGTATTCATCAAGAGATGGCAATTAGGCCTACGCAATCAAATTATCAAATTCAATAGGTTTTTAATACTATTTCATTCATATTGTATACTATTAGTGTTAAATATATCCTCTAATATTTTGGGCAAGGTAGGTGTGCTTAGTCCTAGAAGTGGACCAAGGAACTGATTGAAGACTTAAAAAATATAATTTACTTACTTATAGCAATATACATTATTTTCTTTTTCTGAACATTCAAATAGTTAGCTTGAAGTTCTCCTCTAACTCAGTATTATGAAATCTTCAACGAAACAACATTCGATCATCAACTGTCCATGCAAACCAAGTGTCTTCCAAACTATTCATAGACGAACTACAACTGTTCATGCAAACCCAAATGCCCTCATACAATTCTGCCCATGCAAACCAAGTGTCTTTTGTACCATTCATTATCGATCTTTAACTGTCCATGCAAACCAATTGTCTACCATACCATTCTGTCCATGCAAAACAAGTGCCTTCTATTCCATTCTATCCATGCAAACCAAGTGTCTTCTATACCATTATGCCCATGCAAAACAAGTGTCATCCATACCATTCTATCCATGCAAAACCAAGTGTCTTCTATACCAATCTGTCCAAGCAAAACAAGTGTCTTCCATACCATTCTATTCATGCAAACCAAGTGTCTTCTATACCAATCTGTCCATACAAAACAAGTGTCTTCTATACCATTATGTCCATGCAAAACAAGTGTCTTTCATACCATTCTATTCATGCAAACCAAGTGTCTTCTATACCAATCTGTTCATGCAAAACAAGTGTCTTCTATACCATTCTGTCCATGTAAAACAAGTGTCTTCCATTCCATTCTATTCATGCAAACCAAAAGTCTTCTATAACAATCTGTTCATGCAAAACAAGTGTCTTCTATACCATTCTGTCCATGCAAAACAAGTGTCTTCCATACCATTCTATTCATGCAAACCAAGTGACATCTATACAAATCTGTCCATGCAAAACAAGTGTCTTCTTCTGCCATTATGTCCATGCAAAACAAGTGTCTTCTATACCATTCTATCCATGCAAACCAAGTGTCTTCTATACCATTATATCCATGCACACCAAATGTCTTCTATACCATTCTGTCCATGCAAAACAAGTGTCTTTATTCCATTCTGTCCATACAAAACAAGTGTCCTCCATACAACTCTCTTCATGCAAAATAAGTGTCTTCCAAAATATGCATTATCAACCTTCAACTGTTCATGCAAACCAAGTGTCTTCCATTCCATTCTATTCATGCAAACCAAGTGTCTTCCATTCCATTCTATCCATGCAAACCAAGTGTCTTCTATACCATTATCGATCTTCAACTGTTCATTTAAACCAAGTGTCTCCTGTACTATTCTGGCCATGCAAACTTATCATTCATTGGGGAGCAATGAATTAAAATCACTTTGACTAGGATCACTCCGCCATTCGAAACTGATTGGCGTTTTTCAAAGGAGCTATGGCTGCCAAAAAGACGCCGGAGGGATTAAGTTTCCTAGCGTCACCCACGCATTTGATCTGAGGAGTTTCTCCACGATGGGATTCAGACAGAATGTGTACCACGATGGTCTCCGCATTTTACACTACAAGTTAGACAGTTCCATGACCCACCGCTGGCATTTTTACAGAGAGCGCAACGTTACGAGTGCAATGCCTAGCGAGTTACCGCAGTCTACAGTATAAGACCCACCCCGCAGAGTTTCAAAGGGCAGTTCCAGGCAGTTCCAGGCAGTTCTCGAGTTGCCTGTGGGCTATCCTCACATCACTTTGTATCAGGAAAGACAGTTCTCGAGTGGCCCTTGGGATACCTTCACGTCACTTTGTATCAGGAAAGACAGTTCTCGAGTGGCCTGTGGGCTAACCTCACGTCACTTTGTATCAGGAAAGACAGTTCTCGAGTGGCCTGTGGGCTATCCTCACGTCATTTTGTATCATGAAAAACAGTTCACGAGTGGTCCGTGGGCTACCCTCACGTCACTTTGTATCTGGAAAGACAGTTCTCGAGTGGCCCGTGGGCTAACCTCACGTCACTTTGTATCAGGAAAGACAGTTCTCGAGTGGTCTTTGGGCTACCTTCACGTCACTTTGTATCAGGAAAGACAGTTCTCGAGTGGCCTGTGGGCTAACCTCACGTCACTTTGTATCAGGAAAGACAGTTCACGAGTGGTCCATGGGCTACCCTCACGTCACTTTGTATCAGGAAAGACAGTTCTCGAGTGGCTTGTGGGCTAACCTCACGTCACTTTGTATCTGGAAAGACAGTTCACGAGTGGTCCATGGGCTACCCTCACGTCACTTTGTATCAGGAAAGACAGTTCTCGAGCGGCCCTTGGGATACCCTCACGTCACTTTGTATCAGGAAATACAGTTCTCGAGTGGCCTGTGGGCTAACCTCACGTCACTTTGTATCAGGAAATTCAGTTCTCGAGTGGCCTGTGGGCTAACCTCACGTCACTTTGTATCAGGAAAGACAGTTCTCGAGCGGCCCTTGGGATACCCTCACGTCACTTTGTATCAGGAAATACAGTTCTCGAGTGGCCTGTGGGCTAACCTCACGTCACTTTGTATCTGGAAAGACAGTTCTCGAGCGGCCCTTGGGATACCCTCACGTCACTTTGTATCAGGAAATACAGTTCTCTAGTGGCCTGTGGGCTAACCTCACGTCACTTTGTATCAGGAAAGACAGTTCTCGAGTGGCCCTTGGGATACCTTCACGTCACTTTGTATCAGGAAAGACAGTTCTCGAGTGGCCTGTGGGCTAACCTCACATCCCTTTGTATCAGGAAAGACAGTTCTCGAGTGGCCTGTGGGCTATCCTCACGTCATTTTGTATCATGAAAAACAGTTCACGAGTGGTCCGTGGGCTACCCTCACGTCACTTTGTATCTGGAAAGACAGTTCTCGAGTGGCCCGTGGGCTAACCTCACGTCACTTTGTATCAGGAAAGACAGTTCTCGAGTGGCCTTTGGGCTACCTTCACGTCACTTTGTATCAGGAAAGACAGTTCTCGAGTGGCCTGTGGGCTAACCTCACGTCACTTTGTATCAGGAAAGACAGTTCACGAGTGGTCCATGGGCTACCCTCACGTCACTTTGTATCAGGAAAGACAGTTCTCGAGTGGCTTGTGGGCTAACCTCACGTCACTTTGTATCTGGAAAGACAGTTCACGAGTGGTCCATGGGCTACCCTCACGTCACTTTGTATCAGGAAAGACAGTTCTCGAGCGGCCCTTGGGATACCCTCACGTCACTTTGTATCAGGAAATACAGTTCTCGAGTGGCCTGTGGGCTAACCTCACGTCACTTTGTATCAGGAAATTCAGTTCTCGAGTGGCCTGTGGGCTAACCTCACGTCACTTTGTATCAGGAAAGACAGTTCTCGAGCGGCCCTTGGGATACCCTCACGTCACTTTGTATCAGGAAATACAGTTCTCGAGTGGCCTGTGGGCTAACCTCACGTCACTTTGTATCTGGAAAGACAGTTCTCGAGCGGCCCTTGGGATACCCTCACGTCACTTTGTATCAGGAAATACAGTTCTCTAGTGGCCTGTGGGCTAACCTCACGTCACTTTGTATCAGGAAAGACAGTTCTCGAGTGGCCCTTGGGATACCTTCACGTCACTTTGTATCAGGAAAGACAGTTCTCGAGTGGCCTGTGGGCTAACCTCACATCCCTTTGTATCAGGAAAGACAGTTCTCGAGTGGCCTGTGGGCTATCCTCACGTCATTTTGTATCATGAAAAACAGTTCACGAGTGGTCCGTGGGCTACCCTCACGTCACTTTGTATCTGGAAAGACAGTTCTCGAGTGGCCCGTGGGCTAACCTCACGTCACTTTGTATCAGGAAAGACAGTTCTCGAGTGGCCTTTGGGCTACCTTCACGTCACTTTGTATCAGGAAAGACAGTTCTCGAGTGGCCTGTGGGCTAACCTCACGTCACTTTGTATCAGGAAAGACAGTTCACCAGTGGTCCATGGGCTACCCTCACATCACTTTGTATCAGGAAAGACAGTTCTCGAGTGGCTTGTGGGCTAACCTCACGTCACTTTGTATCTGGAAAGACAGTTCACGAGTGGTCCATGGGCTACCCTCACGTCACTTTGTATCAGGAAAGACAGTTCTCGAGCGGCCCTTGGGATACCCTCACGTCACTTTGTATCAGGAAATACAGTTCTCGAGTGGCCTGTGGGCTAACCTCACGTCACTTTGTATCAGGAAATACAGTTCTCGAGTGGCCTGTGGGCTAACCTCACGTCACTTTGTATCAGGAAAGACAGTTCTCGAGTGGCCCTTGGGATACCTTCACGTCACTTTGTATCAGGAAAGACAGTTCTCGAGTGGCCTGTGGGCTAACCTCACATCCCTTTGTATCAGGAAAGACAGTTCTCGAGTGGCCTGTGGGCTATCCTCACGTCATTTTGTATCATGAAAAACAGTTCACGAGTGGTCCGTGGGCTACCCTCACGTCACTTTGTATCTGGAAAGACAGTTCTCGAGTGGCCCGTGGGCTAACCTCACGTCACTTTGTATCAGGAAAGACAGTTCTCGAGTGGCCTTTGGGCTACCTTCACGTCACTTTGTATCAGGAAAGACAGTTCTCGAGTGGCCTGTGGGCTAACCTCACGTCACTTTGTATCAGGAAAGACAGTTCACCAGTGGTCCATGGGCTACCCTCACATCACTTTGTATCAGGAAAGACAGTTCTCGAGTGGCTTGTGGGCTAACCTCACGTCACTTTGTATCTGGAAAGACAGTTCACGAGTGGTCCATGGGCTACCCTCACGTCACTTTGTATCAGGAAAGACAGTTCTCGAGCGGCCCTTGGGATACCCTCACGTCACTTTGTATCAGGAAATACAGTTCTCGAGTGGCCTGTGGGCTAACCTCACGTCACTTTGTATCAGGAAATACAGTTCTCGAGTGGCCTGTGGGCTAACCTCACGTCACTTTGTATCAGGAAAGACAGTTCTCGAGCGGCCCTTGGGATACCCTCACGTCACTTTGTATCAGAAAAGACAGTTCTCGAGTGGCCTGTGGGCTAACCTCACGTCACTTTGTATCAGGAAAAACAGTTCTCGAGCGGCCTGTGGGCTAGCCTCATATCACCTTGTATCAGGAAAGACAGTTTGCGAAAGAAAGTGATGTTAGTACAAGCAGTGTTTGAATTGACTTGGGCTAATTTACCGCCATATTATAGCTTATAGGCGAAAGGTTATAAAAGGTGAAAATATATTGCACCCTTGTAATGAAGATCTTTACATGATCCTGGGCCGATAACCTCGATGTTAAGCCCCTTAAAACAACAACAACAACAACATGATTCTGTCGCGTTCAGGTCTTTGTGGCTTAGGGAAATATTTTTCTTCATATACATAACAAGGACGCATAGGGGTCTAATCCTAGGAATGATGTGAACCAATGTTAAAATAAACAACTTTAATAACTGAATCATATTTAAACACAAACAAATCAAACATCTCCCTGAATCAATCCCAAATTAATAATAATAAACGAAACACTCGCTGATTGGAAACCAGTCCTCAAATAATCAGCATAAAACTTCACTGAACTCAATTCATGGATAGACTCCATCAACTTCTATTTATTGTGTGTGTGAATGTGGAAGACTATGAAAAACACGAGTACTATTTTATCGAAGATTCGCTTCCATATGATCAGACATCAAGTCGCGAATCCCCGCATGCGAATCAAATTGGATCAAGATAAATACAAAATTATCTCTAAATGGCTATACACAAATAATAATACTCTGACGTACCCTACCCTTACAAAATCACATAAATGAATACTTCAACAAAGTGCACCCGCACTCACTGAAATAAAGTTGCCCAAACCGGGTCTTACACACAAGACTACGGTACTCTCACGTGACCATTTACTACAAGAACACAAACACATGGCTGACCGGATGTCACCGTAAATTAAATTATGCGGACACACGGTGGTATACAAACCACTCAGAAAATACAACCTGCCAACAGTGGCTTTCAAAACACAAAAAATAAAAATTGCCATGAACACATGAAAACATAACATACGGAAAATACAGTCTCAAAGAGGATAACTAACCCCTCTTAATTACAAAGTAACTTCTAATCACACAGGCGTATATTTCAATATTCAAGTTCACAGTTTAACTTCATCACTTGTCATCCTGATGTCAATTTACTGTATCTGACCTTTGATCTGCGTGTGGTCAATAGGATGAATGTTGCCTCACTCAGTAGATTGTCAGGGTCCTCAAAATGTGCCACAAAAATACAATATCTCGGGAAAGCTCTCGGCCCCTCCAAAGATCCGTCGAATCAACCACCAATGGGCTCCTATAAAAATATGTGTCACAAAAATACAAAATATCTCAGGAATGCTCTCGGGAATTCCAAAGATCCGAAGATTACTAACAGCGGCTCCGCAGATCACCTACTGTAGTAATGTGCAGCATACAGAGTCTGACCTAGGTCACCTCCAGCTTGCATCTAAATAACAACACATAACTCTGGCACAACGCATCCTGGAGCAAACAATCATTACCTGCTCCACAATCTTATCTCACACGCGATCAAAGTCTCCCTAATATCATGTTCCAACAACACAAATAATACTGTGAATAACTCAATGAATAAAATTACGGACGAAGCGGATGGCTTCCCGTTTCAGCTTAATGCAACAATCGGCATTTTAATTAATTACAACCTGGGTAATTACAAATCCTGCAAATCAAATGTTTATTTCCCCCCAGTCATGTTCTTACGTTATTCTTAATAAAATGATCCACTTCTGCCGTAGACCCCATGTTCCGGTCATGCTGACTTGCACGTCACCCCGTTAAGTTGTATAACATTACAATTATCTACAAGAATAGTCACGCCGCGTCCATCTATTACCTGGCACGTCAGTATTACGTTACACAAACAAATCTAATATTAAAATCACTCAAAATAAAATGTATTTACAAAATTCCCTTGATGCCATTTGACCCGTCCAAGAGAAATAAATTCAATTTAAGTACTCACCTTTTCTGGTCTGCCTGTTAACGAATGTCTCCCGACATACCTTCAATTGAATGTTTACCAAGGGCGGCTGGTGATATTGTTGCAGCGTTGCACAACTCCCAATAATTTTACAACTAATTCGTCGTTTTTTTTCCTTTAATGTTTTAGTTTTATAGATCTAATGCACTCAAAAATGTGTTTAAATCATCGATATTTTGTTATTACTTATCGTAATGCTTCACACTGTACCTATAAAAGCTGCCGCCTTCAAATCAAACTCCAGGGGGTTAGCTCTCTTGTTGCGACTCCCAAGTAGACAGCGCGGCCGGCAGGGACGAGGCCAAGCTTGTACATGCTTGCTGGCCAGCATGGGTTGTAGGGAGTTGCAGACGAGCTGCCAGCCCCCTGGCAATACTCAGTTCCAAATGGCCCCGTTAGATTGCACCACTCATAGGAAATGACAACACCCTCGATTTCTCTTATCCCGCGAAGGGTAGTTTAGTTAGTTAGTTACTGTTGTTTTAAGGGGCGGAACTACGAGGTCATCCACCCCTGAAGGGTAGTTTCTTTCCCACACCACTAGGGAATGCTACACCACCCGCAACAGTACAAATATCGGAATTTCATAGGGAGACATTAGTTGGTTCACACCCAATTATTTTTAGATATTTTCTCATCATAACTTCATTTAATATTTTTGTCAATTGTTCTGTGAAGCGAGCCTAAGAACGCCACCATTGCTATAAGTACAGTAGATAATTGGCTGAACTATTTTGCGACGTATTGTTGGTGTACTGTAGCGGTTTATGTTTGCTTTTACCACTCTTGTTCTTGCGGGATTTGGGTTGCGATTAGTTCTGTATTTAGTTGATTGAGTATTTTGGTTCCAGGCAGATACATAACCGTGCATTATTATTATTATTATTGTTTGGTTGATTCACTACTATGCATTCACTACGAAATTTCAGGCTAGAAAAATTCAGTGTTTTGTTAGTTTGCCTTTCGCGCCACTTTCCGATATAGCACCCAGATGTATCATCTGTGCATCTTGTAAGTTAGTATTTTATTTAAACGGAATGTTTAGTTTGAAACATTAATTTGTGGAGTGTAAGTGAAAATTAATAGAGCAAGTAATTTACTAGTTAGACAGTTTTCCCAGCTCCCTGATGACGATAAACTCACAGTAAAAACACTCGGTTGACCATTACCAGATAAGTATTGTCCAAAATATAAGTATAGGCTACGAGGGCGTTTAAAGGATATATTTAAGGCAATAATAATGAGAGGAGGAGGAACCACAGCGAAAGGATGAATAAATTTTGGGAGAAGAAAAAAAGACTAACCAACAAATCAGTTGTTTTCCGTGGTCCACAGTAGGCCAAAATCGAAGGAAGAAGAAGAATTGGTTATGTGAATGCGACATTAAAAAAAACTTTATTCTGTTTTCCATGTTTGTTGGTGGAGAATCCGCGTGTACCAAAATAGGAGTTACGGAAATTAATCCCTAAAATAAAGAAACATGAATCTTCAGCTGAGTGGCTTTGGTGCCGTAGTTGGTAGCATGCTGAGCCTCTATGTCCAAGATCGCGGGTTCAAACCCGGCCGAAGTCGTCGGATTTTTAAGAGCGTTAAAAATCCCTCAGTATGCATTCCTTCGGAGGGGAAGTAAAGCCGACGGTCCCATGTCATAGATTTATGGCATGTTAAAGAATCTTCCACTAATTACACCTATGTGAAGCTAAATTATAGGTTAAAATTTGAACAACGCTCTTAGGTTCCAACGTTCGTCGCCAGGAGCCGACTGCGGTGGCGTGTAGTAACCAAGTTCTGAACTAGTAGTAGTTTACGGTGGCCTTTGGCGCCAAAAGTAGGAACTGCTTGAAATTCAATGTCTGCAGTCCTCACTTGAATTAAAAACAGATGACACTCACTAATACAGCCATCACAATTAACACCGGTTATCAGACTGATTCTCCACACACCCAAAGTACAGGATATGACCGCGTTGTCGCAGCTCCTAAACTGAGGAACCAACCAATCTTCAGCTGTTTGAAATTGACACTTTTTGGAACTGTTAACGAAGCTGCACAATTGGACAGTGTCTATAGAAGGTAAATTGCGGAATATAACGAAGAAGTTAGGCACAATAGGTATGTGTTAAATATTGTAATAAACTGTATTCGTTTCTGTGGCTCTTTCGAACTGGCCTTGCGTGATCATGATGAAAGTGTAACATCAACAAATCCAGGTGTTTTGAGAGAACTAATTAATTTTAGCGTTGAGTTGGATGCTGTGTTAAAGGTCATTTTGGTAAGGGCAACTGTTTTCAAAGGAACGTCCAAAACAATTCAAAATTAAATTTTACAGATTATGTTGGTGGTTTGCCAAGATGAAGTATCAAAGCAAATAAAGGAATCGGAAATTTTAGCCATTATAGCAGATGAAACTAGTGATATTTCAAACATATTTCAGATGGCTGCTGTGTACCGATAAGTTACGTAGTAAGAGGCAAACAAAACATGATGCACACACATTAGCAGCGTGTTTACTGGATTAATTAAAGAAGCAGAAATTGAATGAAACTCCGCAAAAATGAATTGCGCAGACGTATGACAGAGCGCACTTCATGGCTGGTTCCTCTGATGGGGTTCAAGCTATAGTAAAAAAATCCTATCCTTATGCAGAATATGTGCCCGTCTTTGTTAGTAATATCATTTTTCGTAACGTACAAACTTTTCGGTTGCCATGTTTTTATGTTGAGAATGTTTATTATCCTGGAGATAGAGACCCAACCTTAGACAACCTGCTGTGTTTTAAATTCTTCCAATTAACTCAGGCATAGGGCGTAAATACATACATATTATTTTTTATGAATTCTTATAGGAAGAAGCCCAAAAGAGCCATTAAAATTTGTCTATTTGTCGAACGTACAGTTTGTTTGGAAAACCCATGTATTTTAGTTTTATAGAAATGTAGTTTATCTAACGTTAATTGATTTTTGTTACATGTGTAAACTTCCCATATAAAATTGCGACATCAGAAATGTTGGTGCAACACCCAGCTTTACATACCACCGGCCGCCACTGATGTTTACACCATCGTGTAGACCATCTTCACGTTGATAGGCATCTGCTTCATCCTTCTATCTTCTCTGATGTCACCACGTTCCATAGCGACGCTGCTTGAATAAATTAGCGTGAATGTTAAATAAATTATGCACATGTTCGTTAGCTATTACTCAGTCGAATCGACTCATACAATCTATGTATTTGCTACTAGTCAAGTTATTCGATTCGCCCGACATGTCCGTGTAGCCTCGCATAACTTCCCTAATTGAATAGCTTGGTACCTATCTGCATCTATACTCGAAATAGTACTTCAATAATCTATCAACGTGACACTGCCAATTATTATTCCGCACACACAAATTGAGAAAGATGTCCAACTCGGACATGAAATACGGTATGAGTTATTGTTCACCTCGAACGTACAAAATTAACAAGTACTGTGTGTCCCTCAGACACTCAAAAATGAATAATGTCTATGTCCCACGGATATTCAAAAGATTGTTACGCGCGTCCACCTCGGACGAACAAAAGGGTGTAATGTCTACAGCTCAAACTGCAATATTTATAGGATTCTCATATATTTGCGAAGGTGGAAACTCCTCAATAAGCTAACTTCTCTAACGCTTATCTCACTCGCATGCAACACATCTCAAAATACTCCTCAGAACTCGCAGATTAATAATATGACAGTCCGCACTCAGATTGATCGTAGATTGATTAGATAATCACTTCCCGCCAATATGGTAGTCTCCTCTGGATGATGCATCTTTGGCGCGCTGGACCGCGTTCTTATTTCCTATTGACTGGCTATTTGCGAAGATTGCCACATTTTCTTTCTGTCACCTCCCAGTGGGCGTATCTGCAGACTCATTCTGTCTCAAGAGTTACACACTCTGTCTTTCTCTGACGCTACTGAATAAAGATATTCCAGAAGCATGTCCTGACGCTTCCCATCGCAGACCCTAGTTCGTTGAACCTGACGCTAACGGTCACTCGTTTATTCTTAGGCCCCCTCATAAAATCATAACACCCCGTCGTTTGTTGTTTCCAAATCTGCTCGGGTCCTATGCTCCACGACTCTCCGTCGCCAGCAAACTACCTGTTCTTGCAAAACATTTCCCTGTGTTTCAACGTATTTCAAACTTGCAGTAGAATAATATTAGAAGCATTAATGTGGACTCAACATTATGGTTTCACATAGCCCCTACTTGCTGAATGTTGAACTCAGAATGTAGTCGAGTTTCACTCCCATATATCACCTGGGTATAAAATGTGAATATCTTGCTCCATTCTCTGAATATTGTACACCCCTGGCTCGCTAATGCATCTGCAGCACGCTGTCGACTCGCCGCTGCATTCCTTAAGGGATTACCTCTGGTAGCGCGTCTCGCCCCAAAACAAGTCTTCCTTCTCACTCAAAACAAACTGAATGATCTCGGTCTGGCTCTCCTCTCGTCTCTTGTAAACATTAGCAGCTGTATTTACTTCCTCGTTCAGGCTCGTTCCTCCTGCCCCATGTGCTTGTATGTGTTCTGGTGTACACGTACAACATTTGCTCCTGCATTATTTCTTATGAGTTCCCATGGTTCTCTCTCGTAATCGACTTTTAGATTAGCGATGTTGAATACAGACATCGTCCCAGTGCTGACTTCTTGTATCCTGTATTCGTTATTCCCTAGGTTCCTCACGACGCTGAATGGACCTACATATTTTTCATAAAAATTGTGGAATACTTTGTTTGCCGGATCAGATGTAGGAGGTTTGCGAAATAGTATAAGCTCTCCTTCGTTTAAGTCTCTGTGAAATCTTTTTCCTCGTACGTGACGTAGACGTCTGTCAGCTTGGTTTCTCATGTGAACTACCGTATTTCTGATTCTTAATTCCTATGCCAATTGTGGATCTCTGGGACAACTGATAATAGTGCTCCACGATCTCTCTGGCTACTGGTAATGGTGCAACACCGTCAGTATCTGTCCTGTCGATTCATGCTTTGAGGTATTCATGCAGATCTCTATGTCCTTGACTCTGTCAACCCATTTATAGTGTCCTGTCGGGACAAAAACTCAATAAAATTTTGCAACATCCCTAATTACTCTTTTGCTCGGATTAGCTTGAGCATGGCGTATGGAACAAAATATGTGCCTGATGCCCATATCTTCCATCCCTTTCTTAAATTCGGCGCTAGTGAAATAATTTCCACGGTCTGACAATAGAAAGTCTGGTTTTTCTAGTGTTGGTACAACTTTACTCCTGATTCTGCTTAAAATTTGTTTTGAAGTGGTTTCCCGGATAGGACATAAAACCACGAATTTTGAAAATACGTCAACGCACAATAACAAGTGCCGACATCCTCCTCCGCCCTTCGGTAGAGATCCAAAACAGTCTACCGCCACAAGCTCACATGGCTTCTGAGGTAATAAAGGTTTAGAATACTGTTTCATTAAATAATTGTTTGGCTTGGTTCGCTGACATTTATCACACCACAAATTGTTGTCCTTCTATACACTTATATACACATATAGGCACTATGCTTCATAGATGATTTTGTGAGTATGCAGCTTTTATGTACAGTTTGGAACGACTTTGGAATCATGTGGGTGACGTCACTGAATCCTTTCAGTGTCAATCAAGCATATGTGGTTTTGTGACACCTATTTCCTCACATTGGATGCAGTCACTCCATTGGATTTTCCAATCCTACGTTTGACATCATCGGACGCACCACTTCTCGTAACTTCACTTCCTAGGCAGGTGGAGGATGCCACTTGTTCAATCTCTCCCCTTTCTAGTCTCAATGCTTTATCAAAATTTAGGACCGGGTGAGTTAGCCGTGGTCGTTACGGCATGACTGCTGGCATTCGCTCACATCCGGGAGGCGAGGAGGTTCGAATCCCCCTGCCGGCAACCTTGAAGATGGTATTCTGTGGTTTCCCATCTTCCTTCCAGGCAAATGCCGGGGTTGGACCCTAACTATAAGCCACAGCCGCTACCTTCCAACTCCTCGTCCTTACATCCCAACTTTCCTCCCCAACGGTACTTGTAGCTCAACCATTGGGTGTCCGTCTCGAAGCAGCTACAAAACTGGCGAGCCGAACATGTCCTCGGACACTCCCGGCACTAAAAGCCATACGCTAAAAATAATTAGGTCCTTATTGTGTTTCTAATTAGTTCAATAACCTTTGCTTCCTTTCGCAGTCCTCTCAGCTTTCCTTGAAGTCAAAACATTTAAAGCATTCATATAGTCCTTGAGCTTTACTTCGCAAAATACCTTGATACAAATCCTTTGTGATATTTAAGTTATGTTTACGCATTCCATATTAATCCAATGTTTTCCACCAGTTCTATTTAGATACTCAAATGTCCGTTCACAATCATTGAATGTTAAAGAGTAGCCTGCCATTCTCCTGTGTGCCCTAGAATAATCCTCAAAGTATTTATCAGATCAACACAACTAAAGTGCTTCGAAAGTAATCCTGTGCTTTACGAAGACGCCATTCCATTGCATCCTTCACCCTGTTCAGAATTGTCCTAGAATCAATTTTGCTTCCTGAGCCCAAAAGTGTAATTCCTCTCTAATTTCTACAAATTATGGTGTCACCTTTCTTAGGTAGATAAACAATCAGGCCCCTTTCCAATCTGATTGGACTATCTCTTCTTTCCATATTTTTCCAACAATGTTAACAGAAAAATGAGAGTAAATATCCATGGCTGGTGCCTTCCCACGTTTGATCCATTAAAGAACGAGATTTACTTCTTCGCGTGTTGGAGGATCAAGTTAGATAACCGAGTTCCAGTTCTTCGTTCTTGACTTCATCTAGGACTTCATCATCGACTGGCAGAGTGTCTCAGCGATAGCGTTCTCGCCTGTTCAGCCCATGATAGAAGGATCGAATCCCGGCGCAGCCAGTTGGCATTTGAGGGTGCTTAAATGTGAGGGAGCCGTGTCAGTAGATTTACTGGCACATTTAAGATCCCCTTCAAGGCAAAAGTCCAGCACCCCGGCGTCTCCAAAAGCCTCAGTAGTTACAAGAGACCATTAACATCACACTAGGGCTTCATCACCTTTGTGCAATATTTCTGTGGGTTACTCCTACCCTTTTTATTGTTACTCTTGAGTTAACAGCATGTTCCTTCTCGATCTTTCGCAATTGTGACATATTGGACTTAATTCCTGTCGTCTTTCTGGAACATAGTGCGTCAACATGGCATCTCCACATGGTTCTATTGACGGCCTTCCTTTTTACTTCGTTCCAGGTCCTTCCTTCTTCCAGTGCCTCCGTGAGGACAGATCTTCTCCACGAGTGTCTGGATCTTCCTTTCTTGTTTTCCCTCGTGGGTTCCAGTCCAAGGCTTCTCTCTCGAAGCAATCATTTCCCTTCCTCAGAGTATGACCGATACATTTCCATTTCTGCCGTCTGATCTGCGTGGAAATCTCAATTTATTCTGCCCTCGTCCACAGATCATGGTTGGAAACAACTTCTGGCCTGTATAAATTCAAACTTTTCCCAAACAGCGGTTGACGAAAGTTTGCAGCTTGGAGGTGATAACTTTTGTTACGGTACCCTCCGTGAAAGTGTAGGCCTACTCCTCCTAAAACATATTTTAGACAAATTCTTTGTGATGTCATAGACCTGCTTTGTGTCTCCTCTCTTCTCAACCTCTTCTGCACTTCGAGTTTGTTATCGATCCATCTTCTTTTCTCTTTCCGCACACTCATCTTAACAATTGTATCGAGCTCCGAATATTTTGTTTGAGCTGCTGATTTCTGTTGTCTGATACTGCTTTGATTTACTGCAGTTCTAACTTCTGTACGTTTTCTGATCGGTTTCCATGTTTCTTCAAACATCCAATCTTTCTGTTGGTGATTTCTAAAGCCAATTGTTTTCTCACTGGTCTACATATAGATATATCTTATATTCTTCGAAGTTTCTTCTACATTAATATTTTCCTCTGTAATTTTTGACAGATCTACAAAACGATCTTCAACTATAAACAAATCATTTCTCCTCTCTTCTCCCATCAATTTTAGACATTGAACTTTTTTCTAGTTTCAGAGTTCTTTGATCCCACAATAATTTTGATTTTAAGTTCAGCCACTACTTGGTGGTGGTCACTAGTAGCATCTGCTCCTCTTCTTTTCCACACATTTGTCAAGGATTTTTACAGTTTCTTGCTCACTGCTATATGATAAATGTTATTTTCAGTGACATGTTTCGGGGACACCCCAGTGATATTGTGATACTTGAACCTCCAATCACTAACTCATGACTGGCACAAATGTGAATGAAACTTTTTCCACTCAGTTTTCTCATCTAGCTCATGTTTCCCTATAACACGCTTTAATCCCTGATTATATGGACCTCTCTATGCATTAATATCACCCAATAAAATAACAATATCCCTCTTCTCTGAAAACATCCTCTTGGTTCAAGAAATATTAGCACCCCGACGATGTTTGTCTCTGAACTGGAGACTTGTCTTTGCTGCACCATGTTTGTAACCGGTTGAGTTCGTAGCAATGCCACAGAAATCCCCATGTCACGTACTATAGTGAGTCAAGGCCTTATATGAATACATTCGTTTCTCTGTTATTGTTATTGACGCACCTACAACGATACGGTGTTCATGCACTCAGGCATTACACTCAGGCGTAATACTGTCAAACGAGCACTTTGCGACCGTTATTTTGTGTTTGGGTACAAAGCGACAGCCAATGGCCATCAGAAAATCAATTGAAAGACGCCTAGCAAGCACGTGGAGGCTCATAATCTCCAACCCTACCAAGTGACTTAAGTGTCTATTGTGTTGGTCGTGCACTGAAGCAAATGACTAGCGGCTTATTCGACAATAAATTAGAGAATCATCTTATAACGTGGTCATAGTTCTGTTCCCAATAACATTATTTTTAGGACTATTATTAAAATGAGTTATAATTGCATTTGTATATGTAACTAGTTGTGGGATTTTTTTTATATTTAATTTTCTTCAAGCTCTCTGCTGACTCGGTAGACGCGTGGGTTCGGGCCCCACCGTCGGCTGTCCTTGAAATGGTTTTCCGTGGTTTCCCATTTTCAACACCAGGCAAATGCTGGGACAGTACCTTCTGACAGGCCACGGCCGCTTCCTTCCACATCCTTGCCCAGTTTCATTCCTCTTCATCAATTCCATCTCTCATCCCGGCGCGCAGGTCGCCCACGGGCGTCGACTAGAAAGACCTGGACTCGGCCTCTCAGGAGGCTACACGACAAAAAAAAATTAATTTTCTTGTTCATATTAAATCAGAGTGTGATTCTGAAGAGTGTTATATGCATCCCAAATGTCCATGCTATGTATGAAATTGATGCTCTGATGGCCTCTTCACAGTTCATTGCACCTCAGAAAGCAACTTATCTGCCTTGAAATATGATATTGTTATCAAATATACATATAATCAATGCAAAACAAGAAACAAGCCCTACTGATTATCTTGGCGAGCTTAGGTTGGAGGGGGAGGGGTATGAACTTTGAAGGTTATGGTACCACAATGTTACGAATAGCAGCATAGTTCACTTTTCATTATTAAACAAAGTTTTGCCTACGAGCAAATCTCACAAACTACACACATCAAAAAAAGTTTTGCATCACCTCGGTTCCCAGATCTCCGGCATATAGACGTTGACTGTGTATATTGTATCCAAGATACAGTCCCTTTGACTGTTCATAGATGTCACTAAAACTGCTCAAAGATGTAAACAACCATGCATGAGCAGGGCCTATTAGACGGAGGGGGTACGACAGCCGATCAGTTCCAGTCATTCCACCAGGACGAAGGTACGCTGCTCATGTTGTCTGTAGTTCTACCATGCCTAGAAGGTCAATACCGCAGTTCGATCGCGTCCGCATTGTTACTTTGTGTCAAGAAGGGCTCTCAACAAGGGAAGTTTCCAGGCGTCTCAGAGTGAACCAAAGCGATGTTGTTCGGACATAGAGGAGGTACAGAGATACAGGAACTGTCGATGACAGGCCTCGCTCAGGCCGCCCAAGGGCTACTACTGTAGTGGATGACCGCTACTTACGGATTGCCGCTCGGAGGAACCCTGACAGCAATGCCACCATGTTGAATAATGCGTTTCGTTCAGCCACAGGACGTCGTGTTTCAACTCAAACTGTGCGCAATAGGCTGCATGATGCGCAACATCACTCCCGACGTCCATGGCGAGGTCCAGCTTTGCAACCCCGACACCATGCAGCGCGGTACAGATGGGCCCAACAACATGCTGAATGGACCCCACGGAATTGGCATCACGTTCTCTTCACCGATGAGTGTCGCATATGCCTTCAACCAGACAATCGTCGGAGACGTGTTTGGAGGCACCCTGGTCAGGCTGAACGTCTTAGACACACTGTCCAGCGAGTGCAGCAAGGTGGTGGTTCCCTGATGTTTTGGGGTGGCATTATGTGGGGCCGACGTACGCCACTGGTGGTCATGGAAGGCTCCGAAACGGCTTTACGATACCTGAATGACATCCTCCGACCCATAGTGCAACCATATCGGCAGAATATTGGAGAGGCATTTGTCTTCATGGACGACAATTCTCGACCTCATCGTGCACATCTTGTGAATGCGTTCCTTCAAGATAACGACATCGCTCGACTACAGTGGCCAGCATGTTCGCCAGACATGAACCCTATCGAACATGCCTGGGATATGTTGAAAAGGGCTGTTTATGGACGTCTTGACCCACCAACCACTCTGAGAGATTTACGCCGAATTGTCGTTGAGGAGTGGGACAATTTGGACCAACAGTGTCTTGATGAACTTGTGGATAGTATGCCACGGCGAATACAGGCATGCATCAATGCAAGAGGACGTGCTACTGGGTATTAGAGGTAGTGGTGTGTACTGCAATCTGGACCACAAATGCTGAAAGTCTAGCTGTATGATGGTACAACATGCAATGTGTGGGTCTCATGAGCAATAAAACGAGCTGAAATGTTGTTTGTGTTGATCTCTATTCCCTTTGTATTTAACGGTTCCGGAACTCTTGGAACCGAGGTGATGCAAAACTTTTTTTGATGTGTGTATATGCAGGGAAGTCCATAAACAATGAAGTATGGTACGAGTAGGTTGTCGAGACAAATTGATCGGAACGCCATCGCAATTTGTTTATGCTTTGACGACCACTTTCATTCATTCATTTCTTTATTTTTCCAAGGCAATATATTAATATACATATGGGAGTCGTCAAATCAGGGATGCAGGTAAATACAATGATCAATATACAAAAAAAAAACACTCATATCTCTGTGCACATTGTCTCGAATTCTTCCACGGAATAAATTGCCTTGTCTGTGAGCCATTTTTTAAATTTTAATTTAAATTTGGAAATGGTTCTGACATTTCTTAAAGTTAGGGGCAACAAGTTAAAATATCCGGAGGCAGTATACAAGCTGAAAGCTCCTTTATAATATTGACAGTGAACATCCATTTTGGTTCTAGTGTTGTACGAATGTAGATCAGAATTCTTTACAATATTAGCATTTCCAGTTAGAATTTGTATCTTAATATACATAGAACAATTGATTAAGTACAATGATGGTAATGCCATAATTCGGATTTTTTTTAAATAGTCCCTACAAGATGTTAGAGGGTGTAAACCAAACATAACACAGATTGCTCTCATCTGCAGGATTTTTTTTTACCGTATGGCTTTTAGTGCCGGGAGTGTCCGAGGACATGTTCGGCTCACCTGTTTTGTAGCTGCTTCGAGACGGACACCCAATGGGTGAGCTACAAGTACCGTTGGGGAGGAAAGTTGGAAGGGAAGGGCGAGGAGTTGGAAGGTAGCGGCTGTGGCCTATAGTTAGGGACCAACCCCGGCATTTGCCTGGAAGGAAGATGGGAAACCACAGAAGACCATCTTCAAGGTTGCCGGCGGGGGGATTCGAACCTCCTCGCCTCCCGGATGTGAGCGCCTGCTATTAGTCATGCCGTAACGACCACGGCTAACTCACCCGGTATCTGCAGGATGAAAATATTGCTTAAAACTTCCTTTGTTGCACTGCCATATAGATTTATACCATAAACCAGGTGGGAGTGAAACAGGGCATAATAACTTCATAACAGGATATTTATGTTAACTTCCTGTCCTAGCTGCTTTAATACAAATATTGCACTGTTTAATTTAGACTGTAGTTTAATTGTGTGATATTCCAACTAAGATCTGTTTCCTTTGCCATACCAAGAAAGATTTGTTCATCGGTGCTGTCTATTTGTTGTTGGTTGAGTACAATACTTAGATTTATATCTGGAAGTTTTGAGGCAAACATCCTAAAGTGAATATAATGAGTCTTTTTAATGTTTGACTTTAGATAGTGAGCTTCTAAGTATTTTTCTAGTTTATGCATTATATACGTGATATTTTTTGTAAGGTTTTGTAATTTTCACCTCTAATTAAAATGGTAATGTCATCAGTATATAGCACAGCCTTCACACATTCATTATCTAAAATGTCAGGCAAGTTATTAATATACAGCAGAAAGAGATATGGCCCTAACACAGAGCCATGTGGTACGCCATGTTTTATTGTTGTAAGATTTGAATAGTGAGATTCTTTCACATTACTAGACTTTTCATTTTATCATCTAGGCTTACAGGATGGAGCCGCGTCGTGTATCGGTGATTGTTTCCCGACGTTTCGGCTGTCATTGCTGCAGCCTTAATCAAGAGTAGGTACGAGTTTGAGTACGGACACCAACTCGTAACTACCCAAGATTAAGGTTGCTTCAATGACCGCCGAAACGTCGGGAAATAATCACCGATACACTACGCGGCTCCAACCTATAACCTTAGATGATAAGCTAAACACCGGCCGCGAAAGCCTACGATTTAAATAGAATTTTCATGCTGAATGTGGACACACTGGCTACGATTGGTAAGTATGAATCTAGCCATTTTGCTGGTATATCTCTTAGACCAAAGTGTACAGTTTCTTTAGCAGCAATGTATTATTTAGACAGTCAAACGTTTTTGATAGGTCTAGGAATATAGCTAGAATTTCTTCAATTTTAGTCTATTTTCATTTTATGTAAAAATAGGCTTATAAGATCACCTTTTGTCCGTGTGTGTGTGTGTGCTTATGTGTGTGTGCATGTGTGTGTCCCCCTCAAATAACTTCTAAACGGCTCGAGCGATCTCAATGAAACTCAGTAAGATCATAGCACCATTTTGACCGACCCCGACCGTGCCCTTCAAATTTGATTACGTCTCGCCAATCCAACACGGGGGCTATGCGAAATATTTCACCAGCATTCAATATCTCCGAAACTATTACCAATATCACCATGAACTTTTGTATGGTAATAAAGGGCACTATAAGACGTTCACCTATGAGACTTTTAAAGACCTGGTAACTACAAAACCAACATGGCGGCCGAGCGAAGTTGAGACTTTTAAATAGACGTTTCTCGCGAGTTAACCACCCAAACGCAATGCAAATTGGTACGGCAAATGTCTATACACATTGTAATGCACTGGCATCTTATTTAGTTCAATTGTTCACATAACCTCAAGATGGTGGCTGTGCGAAATATTTCACCGGCATTCTATATCTCCGAAACTATTACTGATATCACCCTGAAATTTTGTACGGTGATAAAGGGCACTAGTACAAGTTTTTCTATGCAACTTTCAAAAACATGGAAAGTACAAAACGAACATGGCAGCCAAGTGAAGTTGAAACATTTTAATAGACTTTTATCGCGATTTAACCATCTGAGCGCAGTGAATTACGGTACAGTAAATGTTTATACAAATTGCAATGTACTTTCGTCTAATTTAGTTCAATTGTTTGTATAACCTTAAGATGGCGGCTGTGCGAAATTTTAAAATTAAGTTTTTATTTCTTGTGTCCTAATCATGCGATCGAAGTGAAAGTCTGAATATGAACCAACGCAATAATTTTCATTTAATGGTATATAACTCTATGGCCTATACATATAACAATCCAACATGGCAACCATCCGAAATATTTAGACAGTTCTCAATATCTACAAATCTATTACAGCAATCAAACTGTTTTTTTTATGTTCATAGGGGCTCTGAACATAAGATCACCTATGGGGCTTTCAATAACCTGGTGAGCACAAATCCAACATGGCAGCGACGCGAAGTATAAATATTTAAATGGGCGTTTCTCGCGATTTAACAATCCGAATGCATTGAAATTTGGTACGGTAAATGCTTATACAAATGTTAATCCACTAGCATCTAATATATTTCAATTGTTTTCATAACCACAAGATGGTAGCTATGCGAAATTTTAAAATCTCGTTTTTTCCTTCTTGTGTCCTAATCATGCGATTGAAGTTTGAATACTACACGTACACAATAATCTTCATAACTCTACATATATAAAGATCCAACATGGCGACCCATCTAAATATTACATTGTTCTCAATATCTACGAATCTATTACAACAATCAATCTGAAAATGTGTATGGTGATAGAGGCAATTGACATAAGTAGGATATATGAAAATAGGCTTTAGTTCTTCACGGAACTACTTGTTGTTAATGGCATTTGTTATGGTACGTGTTATCTTCGAGGCAGCATCAGTAGTGGACTTGTCTTTTTAAAATCCATACTGAGCTTGTGATAGCAGATGGTGTTTTGTTATGAATGATTTTAGTCTATCTAGATAAATAATTGATATTGCTAACATATTGATGTTAAACTATGGAGTGACACGTTTGGTATGTTGTTGATAAAAGACTCCAGTCTAAGGACATAGTATCTACGATAGCAATTACAAATATCTCTGAAAAGTGTCACGTAGGTAAAACTATGAAACAATTATGTTCACATCATGCATGTTGTCTACCTCCCAAGAACGTGGACCACGCGAGCGTGCCTACGTCAAATAAACACACAATCAATACGCCTGCTACCATTCCCAAGGGTTTGTCTTGACAACCAATATGTCCCTCGACTTTTACGGATTTTACCTGCGGCTAGTTTGCGAAAGATGCACAGAGGCTCTTAAAATACAATCCCCTACCACCCAGACAGGTGAAAATACCGGTTAGAAACTTGATGCACGTTATACTCCACTGAAGAATTTGCATTAAGGCTAAATGTCCCGTTTTATAGTTTGTAATTCTGACACCACGTAGCAGCACCAAAGTGAGACAATTTCTTTTTTCAGTTTTCTCTTGAACGAAAGCTCGTATTTGCGATCTGAAAACCACCACTATGTATACTAGACTGCAATTGAATTGATATTAATTCGATGCATTTTCCAAAATGTGAAAAACAAAAAAGTTACTAACAGTTTTTTATATCTCTGCTTAAAATATGAAAAACCTGGTGATACGAAAATGGAGATTAATTTCCTGTTTCCAATGCATTTTTCAGAATTAAAATCGCGTGAATGGACTCGACAGCATTAGTTTGGGAATTGTTTTGAAAAGGGTGGTAGGCGGCGCGGCTCCACAAGATCTCTTGCGCAAGGAAAATGATGAACACGCTGACAGGGCCGAATGAGAATGGGACGATTTGACGACAGGAAGGAGTTGTCTTCCTCTTGTCATAAATATTATAGTTCGACGAGTTACGTGTACAAGTGCCTAGGCGTGGAACAATATCTGTAGTAGTGTCGCAATATGTAACGTTGACACAATGTGTTCGTACAGATACCGTTCTTACTTCCTCAAACATTCTTGTTGATAATAATACATTGTAGGGGCGTGGGAAATCTTGGTCATCAGTACCTTTGGCTGGCTGCGTGGCTCAGTGGTAACGTTCTCGTTTGCTGTGTTCAAGGTTGCAGGATCGAATCCTGGTGCAGTCAGTTGGCATTTGAGGGTGCGCGAATGCGAGGGAGTCGTGTCATTAGATTTACTGGCACGTTAAAGATCCCCTTCGGGGCAAAATTCCGGCACCCCGGCGTCTCTAAAAACCGCAGTACTTAAAAGGGACATAAAACCAATAACGTTATTGTTATTATTATTATTATTATTATTATTATTATTATTATTATTAGACTATCATCATCAGTCCCGTGTAGTTGATTATGTGTGTAACTGTATTCGAGTCAGGGATGGGGCAAGTGCCCTGAAATTCCACGTACGGTACTACCTCGGCATTTACCTGGAGGGATCGTGGAAAAACCGGTGAAAAACACTCAGGATAGATGCTGACAGCACTGGATTTCCTTCTAGGTAACTGTTTTAGAGTTATTTGAGGATAAACTCCCGAACAAAAACATATTGTTCCGACAATAGTAATACTTTGTAGGGCATAATTCTTACCGCACAGAGCAGCAACTGGTTTCACTCGATGCGAAATTGAATACTGTATAGAAAGATATGACCGGTTTGTAGTTAGCACGGTCTTGATATTATAGAAAAAAGATGGACAAGATATGTTCGTGTTCAGGTTTATTGGGAATATCTATTCTAAAAACAATCCGATGCGGACGTCCAACTCTAGGTATCGTCTTCTATACATAAAAAACGAGACCACAAACCGTAAAAAATTCTAATCAATCGATAATAGATGACCGGTTTGTAGTTAGCACGATCTTGATATTATAGAAATCTATTATCGATTTATAAGAGGCCAAATGCGCACGCACATAGACCTACATACATACATTCATACATTTATTTTGGTGATTTGTATGGGTCTTGGGTTCTTTTGACTCTAATTCCCACTTTTTTTCCGTGAGATCTGAAACGACTCCGTGAGGCCAATCACTATAACTTACTTCAATTTTCATGGAAGTAATAATAAAAGTTCATTTATGTAGGACATTTTATTACAATAAACAAATTATGAAAATGCATACCAAGAGCTAAATTATTATGTACATAATAGAATTAAAAGTTCCTAAGATATTCTCATCTGCCTATTGTTAGCACAGGCACTAGTACTGCGTACTATAAACAAACAAAAATATTATACTTAATTATTTCCTGTTCTTGAAATCAATGCTTCAATTTTTTTCCATATCAAAGATAACGTTTCATGATTTACACACACTCAGTATTTTACTTCACCTCAGGTTCTCTTATATCCATTGATCTAGTCATCCTGGGATCACTGATCTCAGGCAACAAGATTTTCTCGCAGCAGAATGTCAGTTACATAAGCATTTTTTGTCTCCAGAACGTTTCGTCCCTCTTTATCGTTTCTATGTGAATGTCCTTAGACGTCCATACCACAAAATAACATATTTTCCGCTCTGTTATTTCCAACTGGCCATGGTTCTGGAATTAAAAATCATATGAGTGTTAGAGAGTTATCAATCTGTTTTCTTCTGAAAGGCACTGTTCTTGCCATTCTTTAGGCTTTCCTTTTCGCTTACTTTCTGCCAAACAAAATCCATTTAACTTTTTGCAGGCTTCCAGTATGGTCATATTCCGTGCAGAATAAGGGCACTTGACTTCGACTATAGCGTAGTCTCCTATTAATCCGTCTGGGGAGGCACCTAAAAAACCATGTCTTATGTACGAAAAGACCACATTCTTCGACTTTTCTTCCGATTTCTCCTCTACCTAGGTAAATTTCGTTTTGCAATTCGCTCATTATCACTGTCATACTGCATTGCTTTTGAGTGAAATTCGCCGTCCAGAATGCTTTTTGCTACTGGAGCCCATTTCGAGTTAGGTTTCCTCTTGCATACATATCCAAAATTGGATGCCGTAAGTCTGTCTTTCTAGCTGTGTGCCACTTTTCATTTTCCCTCTGGCCCCTTGTTTTCTTTTCCAGTTTTTAGGCTATTTTCTTTCATGAAAAAAAATAGGCTTATGAGATCACCTTTTGTCCGTGTGTCTGTCTGTGTGTGCGTGTGTGATGGTGTGTGTGATGGTGTGTGTCCCCCCTAATAACTTCTAAACGTCTGGAGCTATTTTAATGAAACTCGGTAAGTTAATAGCACTATTCCGGACGACCCCGACCGTGCCCTTTAAATTTTGTTACGTTTCATCAATCCAACATGGCAGCTGTGCGAAATACTCACCAGCATTCAATATCTCCGAAACTATTACCGATATCACCCTGGAATATTTTACGGTGATATAGCGAACTACTAAAAGTTCACCTATGTGACTTTTGAAAACCTGGTAACTACAAAACCAATATGGCGGCCAAGCGAAGTTGCGACTTTTAATTAGACGTTTCTCGCGATTTAACCAACCAAACGCAATAAAACTTGGTACAGTATATGTTTATACAAATTGTAATGCACCGACATCTAACTTCGTTCAATTGGTTACATAACCTCAAGATGGCGGCTGTGCGAAATATTTCACCGGCATTCTATATCTCTGAAACTATTAGCGGGATCACCCTGAAATTTCGTAAGGAGATAAAGGGCACTACTGGAAGTTCGTATATAAGACTTTCAAAAACCGGTTAACTTCCAAACGAATATGGTGGCCAAGCGAAGTTGAAAATTTCAAATAGAACTTTCTCGCGATTTAATGATACAAACGCAATGAAACTTGGTACAGGAAATGTTTATACACATTGTAATGCACTGGTATCTAATTTAGTTCAATTGTTTACATAACCTCAAGATGGCGGCTGTGCGAATTTTAAAATTAATTAAGTTTTTATTTCTTGTGTCGTAAGCATGTGATCGAAGTGAAAGTTTGAATAATGAACCTACGCAATAATTTTCCTTTAATGGTACACGACTCTATGGCCTATACATATAACAATCCAACATGGCGACCATCCGAAATATTTAAATGGATCTCAATATCTACGAATCTATTACAGCAATCAAACTGAATTTTGTAATGTTCATAGGGGCTATGAGCATAAGTTCACCTATAGGACTTTCAATTACCTGGTGATCACAAATCCAACATGGCGGCGACGCGAATTCTAAATATTCACATGGTCGTTTCTCCCATTTTAACCATCCGAGTGCAGTGACACTTGGTACAGTAAATCCTTATACAAATGTTAATCCACTGGCATCTATTTTTTTCAATTGTTTCCATAACCACAAGATGGCAGCTGTGCGAAATTTTAAGATCTCGTATTTACTTCTTGTGTCCTAATCTCGCGATTGAAGTTTGAATACTACACGTACACAACAATCTTCATGTAACAGTACATAACTCTAAGACCTACATATATAAAAATCCAACATGACGACCATCCGAAATATTTAGTAGGTTCTCAATATCTACGAATCTATTACAGCAATCAAACTGAAATTTTGCATGTTGATAGAGGCAATTAATATAAGTAGGATATATGAAAATAGGCTGTATAGTTCTTCACGGAACTACTTGTTGTATATGGCCTTCACTAAGCGTTAGTTGCATGATCTTCTCATCACTAAACTCTCTCAACAGTACCTCATCGAATTCCAACTGCATTAATCGGTTTCCATAATCACGTGAGACAGTACGTTTCATTCCATTAGACTGTTGTCGGGACATTATTTTCCCTTCTCGCGACGCAAATAAACTTTTTCGGAAAGCTGCTCTTCTTCTCTTTCTGCTGAGTGCAGTGTCCTTCACTATTGTGGCAGTTTTTTTTAGTGTAACATCTTTCCGCTCAGTTGCTGGATAGTTTTGTGGGAGTGATTTTGAAAATTGGGGACGGAAGTGGATCGGAACGATCGAGCTGGCAGTGGTGGATTGAACGGAAGTATGCACTGCCCGCTCGATCGATTGAACGGAAGTGTACTAGCTGGCAGTGGGGGAAAACGGAAGTATGCACTGCCCGCTCGATCGATCGAACGGAAGTGTACTAGCTGACAGTGGTGGAAAACGGAAGTATGCACTGCCCGCTCGATCGATCGAACCAGCGGGCAGTGGTGAGACCCAGCTGGCAGTGGTACGAGAAACAATGAGCGCGCGGTGTCGGGAATTGATACCATGACGTACTCTCGGCCATGTGGAATGTATATGACATACTGAACGGAAAACGCTCATGCGAACTCTGGTGTCAAGTGATTGAAACAAATGACAAGTTACATGCTCGAAGTCTTCGTATCAGAATTTAAATGGTAAAATGCCTTAATATCAAACATTGTAAGTAGTCGGCATTGCCGGTATTATGTTTATGCACAATGGCTATTCAAATATTAACCCACATAACGGTAATGCAGTCATCAATATAATATAATCGTTGTGGTTATATGAGAATTGAGCAAGCCTTCGTGAACTATTACTGAATACATTCTCTTTACTCAAAAGAGGGCCTATTCATAAGGCATTTTAAACTCAATTTCACGCTGGAACATTATCGAAACAAACAAAATAAAAATAAAACTTAATTCCGTAATGCAGTATTATTGGAACGTGGAAATCACCATCTAGTGCACAAAACTGCGTAGTCGAAATAGCCGTGGGGTTAGTGCTTATGACTGTGAATCTAGAGATCTTGGGTTCGAATCCCGGACGGGGTAGATATTTTTGCTACCAGATTATCATTTTAAACGATATTTATCATATTAATATGACTCATTTTAACAGAATCCATGTGAAATTACATGTTGGTCTGTGAATGAAGAGGACCTGTTAATAAGGAATTTAAGGTTATGAGCGGTGTCGCGTCTATTAATCTAGTTGATCCATATCGTATTCTTTATTTATGCTAATAAAATGAGTTCCGTATTATAAACTACAATATCTGTAAAACACTCCCTTTTACAATAGATTAATATTTGTGCCAATAATAGTATAAAATACCGGTGAATCAACAATTTCACGTGAGGTTTCTTCTATGACAGATGTTACACATCATATGCGACTACTGTAAGGCTCGTATTTTTTTTTCTAAACTGATTTCATTGTTTTATAGTGCCAGGATGGCCCAAACTGGCAGCCCGGTAGCTTTGGTTCTATGAGTGAAGGAACTTCGTTTCCCTCGATTGATCTGCTTACCTCCCGTGAATTTTGCAACAAGGGACATATAATTTTCGGCAGCATTGCTGGTGGTGTTTGGTACTAGCTGGGAACTTTTTGCAATTAGGGACTGCAAGCAATAACGCATACGTTTCGTTGCAGTTAGCTGGTTGTCTTCACCTTGCCCGCTGGTAGTTCAAAAGTGCTGTTTGCAGTCTTTATGAATCCCAATCCAATCCAGTATTTCCGGAAACCAATTTTCCATTTTCACAATCGCTACGCCTTTATTTTTCCACACAACGCATTGTTTTCATTTGAAGTCTAACTTGCTTCTCTGAAAAAAGTTGACACTGAATAGTTCGTGATTTTGTACTCCTACACTTATGTATTAGAAGTAAGAAAAAGAAACAAACTACACCCGTGGCGCGACAGCCCATGAAGGGCCTAGGTCTACCAAGCAACCACTGCGCTGTTCAGATTATTATTATTATTATTATTATTATTTTATACAGTACATATACTGTAACACATTGCTGGTACATTAGAACATAACTACTGTATATGGGCTTCAGGGAGCCAAAGTATAGTTACTGAAACAGCAACTTCTAAGCTGGATTGTCGCTACTCATGAACTTCCGGACGATTCGGGTTGTTGATAGAACTACTGCTCGAGTCTAAGCTGCGTGAACCTGACAGGAATGTGCATCGCGGACTATGAGTAGTGGTGTTGACGAGTGATGAGCTTTCTCGGTCCGTGAGTAATACAGAACCAAATACATTGGTCGGTGACTCACTCAGCCATTCCTAACACCACAGTGGTTTGAGCAACGGCCGAATGTTAGCAGTATTGGAATAGAAAGGAATACCTTATATCACGGTGGGCTGTTGACAGATCCTTCTCTTCACGCCCGACCCTTCCCTGCTCTTTCTCCTCACCCCGCAAGTTCATAGAGCTTGGACTCGAGCAGTACTGTCTTCTGCATTAGTTTGTACAGTTGCGTATCCAGATCCAGGTCTTTAAGGCCTTGGAGCATGGTATTTTGGATCACGCCCGTACTTGAGACAATGATAGGTATGGTCTTTACCCGTTCTACATGCCATTGTCTTTGGTAGGTTCGACCAACTCGCTATATTTGCTGATCTTTTCTATGTGTTTTGACTGGAGATTCTTGTTGTTAGGAATTGCAAAATCAATCAAAGTAGTTTGCTTGCAGATCCGGCCTGTTGTGTACTACCAATTGATCAGTCAAAGTACGTAGTTCGGTCCCAATACAACTTGTATTCCTTGTTTTCAAGAACACACTCTGGCTGATATTGGTGGTACGAAACTTTCTTTCCTTTTAGAAGCTGAAACTCAGCAGTCAACTCCTGATGCAAGATTTTAGCGACTGCATCATGCTTTGTTTGTACTCCGTCGCCAGGAAATATCTACATGCAGATGTAATATGCCGTATTGTTTCTGACTGTTGACAGCCGTAGCGGCACTTATCGTCTGGTACAGCGGGATCTTTTACAATGAATTTGAGGTAGTTCCTTGTAGTGATGACTTGGTCTTGAATTGCAAGCATAAACCTTCAGTTTATGGAAAGCTCTGTCCTGAAGTGAGCCAGTAGGTTGACGCTGTTATATCAACATTTGCTTGACTCACCTCATTTGGATGTCCTCCGTGCAAAGGTTTTGCTTTCCATGCTTCCATCTTCTGAAGATCAGTATGCCAGTAAACTGTCGAATCTCTTGTTGACACAAGGCCAGTGGCGTTGATCTGTCCGCCTCACTGATGGCTCTGTGAAGGACAGATGACCCCGCTTCTGCGTAGAAGTACTCCCTGCTATTATTAATAATATTGTAATTATTATTAACAACGAATGATGTTTCTGCTCACGCTAAGCTGAAAGCCCAAGGAGCCAAATTATCCCCAGGTAGACGAGTGGGTTCGAACCCCACCTCTGGCTGCCCTTGAAATGATATTTCATGACTTCCCAAATTTAACTCCAGGCAAATGCTGGAACGGTTCCTTCTAATAGACCACGGCTGCATCCTTCCAACTTCTAGCCCAGAATTATTCATTTCATCTTCCATTAATTCCTCTCCAGACGTTGGCGTCAGGAAGGGCATCCGAACGCAAAAGTTATCTACCACGTAGAAATTCATTCCACCTCATCCTGGACTGAAACGGAAACAATGAGGGTTATACATGCATTATTATTATTATTATTATTATTATTATTAAGAGTGAATTTATTTAAAACATATAGTTCCGTGAATAACTAAATAGCCTATTTTCATATATCCTACTGGTCTTTTCCATTAAAAACTCTCCCGGCTATTTAAAGGATTTTCCATGTGATGTATACTTACAAAATTCCTTCCCTGACGCGTCCTGAAAATAAAATAAATGGCCGTTGGCTGCGTTAATAAAATGATGTGATGTATACTAAATACCATTGCTTTGAGGAAGTAGCCTATGTGCTAGAATATATAACTTTGAGTATCTCCTCCCACGAGATGGCATCTTTTTGTAACGCATCACGGGAGTTTAATTTAAGAAAAGTCAAATCCACGGCATCTATGATTTACGAAAAGTAAGCTACAGAATGCAAGGCCGTTAATTTATGATTATTATTATTATAATAACTCAACATACGAATCCTCTCTTTAATCGCTTGAATAGGGTACGTGAAATTTAAAAAAAAATAAGGTTTTAAAATTTGGAACTGATGCCATCTTGAATTTTGGAAAACAATTGAACATGAGATGTCTCTATACTAAGCTCTAGATTGCTAAATAAATAATTCTAAATATTTGAAAATCACTTGGCCGCCGTGTTACTTTTGTGATTCTCAGGATTTGGAATGTCACATATATGTACTTAGTTAATAGTCCTCTATCACCAAACAAATATTCAGTATGATTCCTTAAATACTGTAGTTTCGGAGATATTGTGAACCGGTGGACGCCATGTTCGATTGTTTCATATATAGGCCTAGGCTATAGAATTATATTCCAGCAAATGAATACTGTAATGATAGTTTATTATACCAACCTACATTTCCATTGCTTGATTAAAAATACTCTGAGCCATGTTCCTTGGGGAAATCTGTTGTGCCCTAACAAACTACAGCAAATAAAAACAAGTCATAATAAAATTGCACAGCCGCCATTTTTTTAAGTTCTCATAAAATTCCATTAAATTAGACGTCAATATATTAAAGCTTGTATGAAGTTATACCGTGCCAAGTTTCACAGCGCTCGGATGAAAAGTCGCGAGAAAAATCCATTTAAATATTTAAATTTAGCGTCGCCACCATGTTGGTTTCGTGTTCACCAGGTCATTGAAAGTTCCATAGGTGAGCATATGCTAATAGCATCTATTAGCATACAAAATGTCAGTTTGGTTGCTGTAATAGATTCGTAAATATTGAGAATCGTCTAAATATTTCGGATAGTCGCCATCTTGGATTGTTATATATGAAAGCCATAGAGTTATGTACCATTAGGTGAAGATAATTGCGTAGGTTCATTATTCAAACGTTTACTTCGATCAAATGATTAGGACACAATAAATAAAATCTTCATTTTAAAATTTTATAATGTCCCACGGCCACCATCTTGAGATTATGAAAACAATCCCGAAGGCTATGTTTTGTTACCCTTACAACGCAAACCCGTCAACATCGGATACGAAGAGCTAATGGCAATCGTTAAATCTATATATTACTGTAAATCATTTGTACTGTTCTGTCTTTAAAACAAATGTTGACGGAATAACAAAGTTAAAGAAGGAGCGCGTAGACACGAAAGTAAGGTATTTGATCCTTTCCATTCTAATTTCTTGCATTTATATTGAAAGTTCTTACTTCATTTTTCTAGATAATTCACAATCTTAAATATTAAAAACATTTTTTTAACAGTCAGGTGTACTCAAACCAAAAACGGGGTTAGCATAATGCCAGACAACTCAACCATTTTCATATATCTGGACATGAACCACATTTTTTGTGGACCGCGATGGGTTCATATGGAGGAACATTGGAGTCCCTGGAGTCTCAATCCCGAAGACCAAGGGTTCATGTTCTGGTGGAACGTATGAGTCTCAGTTTCCTAAGCCAAGGGTTCATGTTCTGATGGAACATTGGAGTCCCAGTCACCTAGGCCAAGGGTTCATGTTCTGATGGAACGTTTGAGCCTCGGTCTCCTAAGCCAAGGGTTCATGTTCTGGTGGAACATTGGAGTCCCAGTCACCTAGGCCAAGGATTCATGTTCTGGTGGAACATTGGAGTCCCAGTCACCTAGGCCAAGGGTTCATGTTATGGTGGAACATTGGAGTCCCAGTCACCTAGGGCAAGGGTTCATGTTCTGGTGGAAAATTTGAGTCTCAGTCTCCTAAACCAAGGGTTGATGTTCTGGTGGAACATTTGAGTCCCAGTCACCTAAGCCAAGGGTTCATGTTCTGGTGGAACATTGGAGTCCCAGTCTCCTAAGCCAAGGGTTCATGTTCCGGTGGACCATTAGAGTCTCTGTCTCCTAAGCCAAGGGTTCATGTTCTGGTGGAACATTAGAGTCTCAGTCTCCTAAGCCAAGGGTTCATGTCCTGGTGGAACATTGTAGTCTCAGTCTCCTAAGCCAAGGGTTCATGTTCTGGTGGAACATTTGAGTCTCAGTCTCCTAAGCCAATGGTTCATGTTCTGGTGGAACATTTGAGTCTCAGTCTCCCAAGCCAAGGCTTCATGTTCTGGTAGAACATTTGAGTCTCAGTCTGCTAAGCCAAGTGTTCATGTTCTGGTGGAACATTTGAGTCTCAGTCTCCTAAGTCAAGGCTTCATGTTCTGGTGGGCCATTTGAGTCTCATTCTCCTAAGCCAAGGCCTCATGTTCTGGTGGAACATTTGAGTCTCAGTCTCCTAAGCCAAGGCTTCATGTTCTGGTGGAACATTTGAGTCTCATTCTCCTAAGCCAAGGCCTCATGTTCTGGTAGAACATTTCAGTCTCAGTCTCCTAAGCCAAGGGTTCATGTTCTGGTGGAACATTTGAGTCTCATTCTCCTAAGCCAAGGCCTCATGTTCTGGTGGAACATTTGAGTCTCAGTCTCCTAAGCCAAGGGTTCATGTTCTGGTGGAACATTTGAGTCTCAGACTCCTAGGCCAAAGGTTGATGTTCTGGTAGAACATTTGAGTCTCAGTCTCCTAAGCCAAGGCCTCATGTTCTGGTGGAACATTTGAGTCTCAGTCTCCTAAGCCAAGGCTTCATGTTCTGGTGGAACATTTGAGTCTCATTCTCCTAAGCCAAGGCCTCATGTTCTGGTAGAACATTTCAGTCTCAGTCTCCTAAGCCAAGGGTTCATGTTCTGGTGGAACATTTGAGTCTCATTCTCCTAAGCCAATGCCTCATGTTCTGGTGGAACATTTGAGTCTCAGTCTCCTAAGCCAAGGGTTCATGTTCTGGTGGAACATTTGAGTCTCAGACTCCTAGGCCAAAGATTGATGTTCTGGTAGAACATTTGAGTCTCAGTCTCCTAAGCCAAGGGTTCATGTTCTGATGGAACATTGGAGTTCCAGTCACCTAGGCCAAGGGTTCATGTTCTGGTGGAACGTTTGAGTCTCAGTCTCCTAAGCCAAGGGTTCATGTTCTGGTAGAACATTTGAGTCTCAGTCTCCTAAGCCAAGGGTTCATGTTCAGGTTGAACATTTGAGTCTGTCTCCTGGGCGAGAGGTTCGTCTCCTGGTGGAACGTTTGAATCCCAATCTCCTAAGCCAGGGGGAGATTGTCTCCCAGCCTCCGTGCCGCGCGCTGCGGGCTGCAGGATGCGGGGCAGGACGCAAGAGGGGAGAGCTACTTTCTCTTGTGCTCGCAAGGCGAGGGCAGTCCAGCAGCTAGCGGATTCTTGGTGACGTCAGGCCGCCACAGCCAGCCAGTGCGGCATTGCTTGTCATGGCGTGTGGAAGTGTGAGTACCGGGAAGTGGAATTGGCACCTGACAATCGCACTCCTCTCGGTTCTCGTCCTCGCGCTAGGCCCAGCGCTCGTTTCCACAGAACAGGCCAGCGACGGTAAGTCCATTAACGTACTTTGTTCTTCAGACCAATGGACGTGGTCTATATCAGGTTATCATCAAATTGAACCAATTTATTTCTATTAGAAAATATGGTATTCTTAAGTCTCTTGCAGAACATAAATGCTAATAGAAGACATGTGCCAGACAGTCAACTGAACTAAACAAAAAGCACAGTACAAGGGAATCCTGTTTTTCTGTCCCCCACTTTCAGGGAGAAAGAGGAAAATTGTGTGCTATATTTAGTTTAAATTTGATGTTTTTCAATCGGTCAACTGGATAGTACCCAATTGTAATGGGTGTTTACCTAATCCTGAAATAAGTTACATAGAGATTAATATATATGTGTAAATATATATCGGGATTAGGGAACACCCATTAAAATTGGGTAAATTTTGTTGACCGACCGAAAAACATCAAATTTCGATTACTAAGGCAACACTGAAAAATGGCCTCCAACATAATGTTTAGTTGACGTAGTCTCCGTTCGGCACAGCGTAGTGGGCTGTTTCATATAAAGTAGGGTTATATCGCATTCCAATTGCAGCACCGTCTCACAGCTGGAACAAAGCATGCTCGATAGCATACGAATGTCCTCGGACGGAACACACGCAACTGCTCTGCTTCTGCAGCACTTAATCAAGGTCTTCATCAAAGGGTTCGAAGCCTATCAGCGTTTCTAAGTATAGTTTTTAGTTCCTAATTAAAGGCTAGAGAGTTTGTACTTCTGAGAGTTAGGATGTTGTGCGATAGCATCTGTTCATGTCCCGGCACTGAAATAAAAGTATCCTTCCGACATACCCAGGATGGATATCAGCGCTGGGGTTCGAACCCCCAATCTGCCGCTCTTGGGAATCAATCCTGTAGTTTTCTGTTCCAGTTATTACAGTCTGTGTTGGAGTGATCATCTGTATATTGAGGTAAATTGGGATATTATCCCAGCATTTTCATGAAATGCTGAGGAAAATCTTGGATTAACCACCACTGAACAGATTCCCCATTGCAGAACATAGACATTATCCCATTGACACTTATGAACAGCTCATCTTTTATTTTGACGTGAGCTATTCCCCTAGCGTTGTGGCACTTTTAGTTAGGGCATAACCGATTCAATTGCCATTTGATGTGTCGGTAGTTGTGTTTCTAGTTATTTTATTTGAGGGTCTTGGACATAGAGGTAATTTAGTCCCGTGTACTTAAGGTGTGCGAAGAATTTGTTTTATAACTAATGTTATTGTGCTGCCTGTAGTAGAATGTGTATTTGTAATTCAGGTGAGGGTTGGGAAGGAG
The DNA here is from genome assembly GCA_946902985.2 of Meconema thalassinum. NCBI lineage: Eukaryota > Metazoa > Arthropoda > Insecta > Orthoptera > Tettigoniidae > Meconema > Meconema thalassinum. The sequence goes on from OX336389.2 coordinate 350,040,251, forward strand.
GCGGCCGAGGCCGTAATTTAGGAACCATCCCGGCATTTGCCTGGAGTAGTGGGGAAAACCACTTCCAGGACGACTGAGGTGGGAATCTAACGCACCTCTTCTCGGATTTTTCTCACGAGGCTTAGTGTACCCCGTTCCAGCCCTCAAACGAGAATTAAATTTCTTGACAGGGCCGGGAATCGAACCCTGGCGGCAGACTATTTATAGTTTTACTAGCACATTAAAAAATCCCTTCTAGTGCAAAATATTAGCAACCTGAAGTCTTGAAAACCACAGCATTATAATGGGACGTTAAACCTATAACATAAACAGTATTACTTGGGTAGTCATTAAAGGGTGCTGAAATTCGGGAGATTTCCCTATCAGTACATATAGTTAGCTCAAGAACCTCTCCAGGGTAAATGCTGAAACACTTAATCAAGGTTTACAGTACATCAAAGGGTTCGGAGCCAATCAACGTTAATGGTAGAAAGAACGCGTATCATTCATTAGTGGTTCTAATTAGTTTTTAGTTTCTAATTAGGGGCTAGAGAGTTTGTACTTCCGTGAGTTAGGATGTTGTGCGATATCATATGTTCATGCTTATTATTATGTAATAACTAATAGTCCTTGGCAGCAAAATAATTGCATTGCACTGAAGTTACGTAGTACTAAGGTAGTAGTGACTGAATGTGAGTGTAATGTATGACACAGTTAAAAGTTGAGACACAGCTATTAGGAATGTGCGTTGCCCAACCATTGACGAACAATATGAAGAGTGTATGTGTAATCGTGAACTGCACCTTCCTTCGTACAAAACATCTTCGGGATTCTAATGCGGTCGTTGCGTACCGTGCCGTGATAATCGCTTTCTACTGTTCACTGGGACAAGTGTGGGGCCATGCCAGCAAGCCATTGAGCAGACCACTGTCTTAATCTACAAATAGTGACCACGAGGTGCTGGCCAGAATCGCCACAAATCTGATGAGAACTTACCGTGGCTAAATCGGCAAACCTATTATTTTCTGCATATGTTACTTAGTTTATATGCAACCATTGGAGAATCAAGATTATGATATGCAATTTTTGTATTTAGAATAAGTTAATACACATGTTTCATTTAGGGGTTTGGACATTGTAAATGACCTAGATGTTTCTCCCCTTAAAAAATAATAAATCGACATTGCAGTATTCAGCCCCCTGTACTTGGGTGCGTAGAATTTGTCTGATAACCTGTGTTCTGGTGGTGTGTTGTAGTAGTAGCAGCGTTCTTTGCAATTGTAATAATGCCACAGACTTCCCAATGTAATATCAAGTTAGAAAGTACCCCGGCAGAATAGAAGTGGGGAAACTTAGGAAAACCCTTCCAGGATGGCTGAGGTGAGAATCAAATCCACCTCTTCTTGGTTTTACCCATATTTCAACCCTCAGACCAGGGAATTGACCATAGGATTTTTGAGACCGGATTCTTAATGCGTACCTTGCTAGAATAATATAGCCGGCTGGATGGCACAACCTTCTGTCCCCCAAGGTCCTGATGCAGGTGGTTGACATTTAAGAGTGAAAGACTTGGTCATATTATTTGCTACCATGTTAAAATGTCTAGTGCAAAATTCCAGCACATTGGCGTCAAAAATCCTGCAGTAGTTTGCAGGTACATTAAACCCTATTATCATTATCATATTGTTTGCTTTAAACTTGGGGACATGGGGCCCCTCTCCCTATCATATTAACAAAAAAGAAATAAGTATTGAGACTGAGATAAAATAGTTTCCAATATTTATAAAATATTGCTTAGTCTCGTGATCACTAACATTAAGTTACATTCTTTTTCATTAATGAAATGCACGGCATAAGACAAAAAAAATACGTTACATGTAGTCAGCAATAGAACGGCAATATTTGGAGTCAATGCACTGCAGCACTTGCTCATCTCTGTTTACAACCATGTACCACTTGATCTAGCAAGAATTTCTAAAATTGGACCATTTCATGTAAAGTTGAAAAAGTAGGCTACAGTAGTTACTGACTCTGAATGTATAATATACTCTTGTGATACCACATTCTTCCAAATATTTTGTACATTTATCGTCATTAATCGTATTATATCTTTAAAGCATTTTATGTTCGACCCTGGCGAAATGTAAATATTATATGTCAGAAAACTGTACTATAATGAGGCTCATTATAGTACAAGTTTTCATTATGATACGGTTTCTCGATACAGTTTCTCCCCCCAGAGCTCAAGAAACAGTTGTGTGACCAATTAGGTGAGGATAGCATCGCACCTGCGCTCACTTCCATGGCCCCCTATTTTATATTTCACTGCGTGGCGAGTCATAGTGAGGTATTCCAGGAGGCCATGGTCAAATACAAGGTATTCTCTGCGTCCCATGCGTTCTGTTCAGTACATAAAACTAGTTAAATCTCGACAGATATTTATGAATATTTGTTCGAACATAAAATAGTTATAATTATCGTCGAACATACACAGTCGTATGTAATGTACGGTACTATTAGAGAATGCTAGTTTGCTTATATCCTCATTTACTCTTAGTCATATTGTAACACTTTTTTCCTTATTCATGTACTGTATTGTGAAACTATAATTTGTTCAAAGCATCGCTTGGAATACACTTCAATATAGGCTACTCTAAATGTATTATAATTTAGCCTCTGTGTAGTTAGTCCGTCATCTGTGTAATGAACTATTTACTGTTCCCCACGAAAGCTCTCGGGAATCTTTTTCTAGACAAATTTAAAAAAAATCTTCACAGCCTGGGGTAAAACGAGTGTCAATGGTACGCGTGCTCGTACAAGAATGCTATACCCACATTGACAGTCGAAAAGCTCTTCAGTTGGTCCACGCGAGTGGACCCAGTTAAATTGGGCGGGGAGTAAAAATTAACTTTCTATTGCTTGAAATAAATTACATGAATTATGTATACACTCAATAAAAGATTTCTCACATAAATTAAGTGTGTAAACACTAAATATGAAACTCTAAATACTAAACACTGAACACTAAGAACTCCTCCGTGGTATCCTACTTCCACTCCAGGCAAACGCTGAGATGCTTCCTAACTCTGCCACTGTTGCCTCTTTCTCAAACCTAGCATAGATTACAAATACTTCACTTCTACAGACGCCACAATACTCTAACTTAACAGACAAATTCGAGAGAGAGGGACCCAAAGTAAACGGGACTGATATGATCACCACCACCACCACCACCACCAATGTACATTTCACACATTTTTATGTTATGAACTGTACAATTTGCAGTGTATGGATAATGTATTAACAAAATCCGCGCAATGTGGAATGACTGAAGAACAATTTTACATAGAATCTTTTAGTGCAAACCAGCAGCGGTTCATCGAAATGCTACTGGAGGTTAAAGCCTGTAGACTGGCTGCTGTGCCCATGGTTGCAGGATCAGATGGCATTTGAGGGAGCTGTGTCAGTAGATTTACTGGCACGTTAAAGATCCCCTTCGGGGGCCGATAACCTAGATGTTAGGCCCCTTAAAACAACAATTATCATCATCAAGATCCCCTTCGGAGCAAAGTTATCTAAAGACAAGTCCCTAAAAGCTGCAGTAGTTAAAAGGGACGTAAAACAAATAGTAGTCAGTATTTTTTTTTATATAAAGCATGTGGACTATATTACAGTTAGTAACACTGAAATCAAATACAGTATAATGGAAAAAGTACTGTGCTTGGGCAGTCTTAACCTTTCGGTACTCGCGCCCTCTTGCATCACACGAGTACTCGCGCGTTGTACTTTCTACAACATACGTTTGCACCACGTTTTAAACGTCTTAATATTTTTTTAATTCTTTTAAATTATGCTACAGTTTTCAAGAATCTTACATTATTTCCTTTTGGTAAAAAAAAATGAAATTTATTTAAAAAAACTGGCACTACAACCCATGAAGGGCCTAGGCCTACCATGTGACCGCTGCCCAGCCTTTTGGCCTGCAGATATTGGTGTGACGAGTGGTCAGCGCGTCGGTTCCCCTCGGCCGTTTATCTTGGGTTTTCGTGACCTGGGCGCTGGCTGTCAGGCAGCTACTCAATTGTCCTCACGAGGCTGAATGCACCCCGTTCCAGCCCTCACGTCACTTTCTAAAATCCCTGACGGAGCTGGGAATCTAACCCGGGGCCTCCGGGTGAGAGGCAGGCGTGCTACCCCGACACCACGGGGACGGCTTGAAATTTATAAACATTTGAAATTTAATATCAAAAACCTTGTAGAAATACAATTTCTGTCTTGAAACACATCTAGACCGTCAACTTCATCCGAACTCTCCTGCAGTATACGTTCAATGTCACTGGTACGAAGATACTCCGACATGTTCACTTCACTATCAACAACAGTTCATTAAGTAAACAAAAAATATAGATACGAAAACTCACTACGAGAATACTCGCGCGTTGTAAAACGTACAACAGACGCGACGTGTACTGTTTCAAAGCTCGCTGGAAAATGTTTGACCTTGAGCAGGTCGGAGGCCGATGGTGGTGGGGTAAGAGAGGGGGTGACACAGGAATAAATCACTCATGAAGCCCGTCACCCGAAACGATATACTTGGAAACAAACAAAAACGACGACTGTTGTACTTTTTACAACGGTGCGAGTACCGAAAGGTTAAGGCTGATATACAGTACCTTGCCTGTGGAGTTTCACTGTAAGAAAAGCTGTCTCGGTGAACCCCAAGCCCCAATAGGACGAGCCGTTGCTGGTGAGACCCCCCATATCATTTTGCTGATTTTCAGGATTTTTCCCATCACTTTTCACTTGGTGTGACTCATGGACGCAAGTAGTGTGACGTATGCTGCCATAGCCAGTCCGGTGCTAGTAAGATGGTGGTTGTCATGGGGTCGTGGCCGACGAGAAAGACAGGCCATGGCGCGGATCTGTGACGTCAGAGGAGTGGTGTCGCTCGCTCGCCTCGCCGCATTGATTGCACCAAGGTATTCTCATCTATAGAAGCCTACCAATAGCCGAGTAATTTGTTAGTGTGAATTTAAGGATACTCAAAAATAAAGTTAAAAGCTGTGGAAGAAATCCACCCCTATCACTAGCTCAATACCTTAGAGCAGTAGAATATTAAGCAGTGTAATACAAACGTTGAATGGATGTTCCAGTTTATGCAGATATACAAAACTGTACATATTATCCTCTTATCTTCGTTCATCAATAAGTTGTTTCCATACCAGTTTATATGTAAGTTTAACTTTAAAAGCAGCTGGAATTAAAAAAAAAAAAAAAAAGAAGAAACAACCAAGCATTGCATTAGGAGAAAGTATCCAGTGCTTCATTTATTGCAAGGGAAGGGTCATTCATGCCCCAAAATAATACAAATGAATATAAGAAATTTGAGCCAACACTCGTGGTTTTTAGCATTTTGCTTTTTTGAGTAGGCCTACCATAAGACAATCATTTTCAACAACAAAAATTTAATGCATAGGACTACTTCAGATACATATATGAATTGCTGAGATTATACTTACCTCCTTTAGCAGAGAGCCTTTTATCTGACACCAATCCCCTACAGTGCCAGGTTTACTTCTTGTGGCAACTACTATCATGATGGACATGTTTAACGGTTCTCTCCCGTTCCCAGTTAGGCTTAGGTCAAATTTATGGTTTTATGGGCTCAAGATTTTTATAACGAAGTATATTACTACAAGTGAAGGACCTTGGAAACTTATTCATTGTGAGTTAATTCAGTGGATTGAAATGTCGTGGATATCAGCCCCATGCACTTATGTGTGTACTGTACTTGTATTAGAAAAGGATGTGGTAGTCGTTTTCAGTTAGCTTTTATTTACAGTTGAGTTGGGAAGACACTTCCAGGATGCAAGGAGTGGGATTCAAATCATTCTGTCAAGAGCCTTTGTGCGAAGCTTTGAAGAATAAATCCTATATCAGGTTTCAAATAATCCTTCGCAAAGCAGGTCACCTGGACAAGAAGCCACTTTACTTACCCCTACTCCATTTAGGTGGAACTGTTCCATTTATTAAAATTAAAGAAAGACCATACTTGACATTGTAATTTGGATCTATGCTGGCTACACGGACATGGTATCTCCCTCCCAATAAGATGTCCAAGATCTCCACCAAACGTCAAACGAGACCCTTCAAATTATTCAAATGAAAGCATTCCTCAACTTTTAATTATTTTTTCTTATTTTTTGTTTCACCCTGGTGGTCTGGGGATGAAGAATTTTATAACATACCCAGTCCCCCCCTACCCCTTCTTCCCATAAAATATCGTATACTCCTCACCACATCCATTCCCCCTGAAAAAGAACATGGGCATCCTTGCAGGCCACATGGAAAATAAGCAGTTAACAGTACTACACACTGGGTAAATCGGTTTGAAATGGGTAAATCTAGAGCTTTAACAGAGAATTCTGGATGTGGTGATTGGTAGGGCCCTGGAGTACAAAACTATACTTGTATCTTCAAGAACACTAGCAAATTGCAAGGAATCTTCATCCAATGACACAGTAATGTTTACACTTAATTATAATAAGCACACACAAAATGTATTACAGACATTATTTTATTTAGGACATTGGTTATAAATATAAGCATCTCAAGCACATTAACACATTGTCTGGAAGAATCTTAGAATGTAGAAAATGAAGTTTGCAGGTTTCACCAAGTAGACTATAAAGGTGATATCTTGCTGATCTTGGATATATTACTGGCGATTATTAGGATCTAATATCCTCCAGCTATTAATATTCTCAAAAAATCCTGCACTGCACATAGGGCCTACAGCCATTATACCCTGCTGATGATTCATGATCTCTTCAGGATTTTAAATTTTTCTGACACCATTTCCCAATCTCACTGGAGCTTAGTGGGTTACAAATTCATCGTTACAAAGATGCATGAACACAATTTGAGGACTGGACATGTCTAACTTGCTTCCAGCTGCCTTGCTACTGTTTCCTTATGCAGTACAAAATCACTATCAATTACATTGGTATCTTGCAGCCTTGGCAACGATAGAGTCTTCTATTAACTCTTGTACTATTTTCATCTCTAATTTATCTCAACAAAACAAGCCTGCCAACTTGTGTCAATAGCTTTAATGTGGACATGGAATGGAATTTACACTTACAAAATTCCCCTAGACACAAAATGGCATCATCCATGACAACGTGGACAACACTTAGGGTTTAAACGCTGCATACATGTTAAATTCTATGTGTTATACTCTGATTTACAAAAGATGAACGGTGCAAGCTGCCATCCGCTTGAATGGTGAGGTGAGGAGTGGAGACAAGAGGGGTAACGGTGTCCATAGCAACAGCGAGCAGTGTTGCAATGAATGCCGACACAGCAGTGAGCACATGGTTTGACGCAGTGTTCTACTGTGAACTAACTCGTCACTGCCATTAGTAATATCCCGAGTATATATTGAAGTGCATTTGCTTATTCTTTCATAGGCTACAGTAAGCGTTATCGTTCTGTTTTTGTTGGAAGCGTGTGTATATACAGATTTTGAGTTTATTTCTTTTATTTGCATCATCGTGTCTATTTTCGTTGTGTAAAAATGGCATCGGTACATGCTCGCGGAAGGCCCAGGATCCATTCTCTGCGACAGAACAACTTCAGGCCGTAGTGTGACTCTCCATAGCCAAGTAAAGGAGATGGTATGTGCGGTGAGGAATTTTATGGAGGAAGAAGAGGAAAATATGCGCTTACGGGAGGAACCTCTGATTCCATTTGTTCAGGTGCGGAAAAGAACTGCCAAGACTCTTGGTGTGAGTGAAATCACTGCATACCGAGTGACGGAAGGGAAGTTCCTGTCTGATGATGCTGGCCCGTCTAAACTATCAACTCCAGGGAAGAAGAGGCATAGAGAAGGGGTGGTCACTAATTTAGATGGCTTTCAACAAGATGCTGTTAGACGGCATATTTATAGCTATTATTTTAGGAAAGAAATTCCAACATGTCGCAAACTTCTTGTTTTTGCTCAGAGAGGCACAATTATTTCAAGGAAGCCTTTCTTCACTGAAAGTGTTGCACGATCTGGGATTTAAATATAAGAAAATTAATGGGGGGAAGGTGATCATGGAGAGGCCAGATATTGTGGCTTTGAGGTGTCAGTTCCTACATGAAATGGGGAGACCCTACTGAGTTGTAGGCCAAAAATTACAAACAAAAAAACCAAAATCTGGTTTCATGTCCTAGAAGTTACCTATCACTTGGGGCACTTAAATATACATTTGTTTTTTAAGTACGGCCATTTTTAAATACCTTACGGGGGCTTTTAAAGAACACGTGCTTAGGTCTTGAAATGGGCAACGCCTACTTCCTAGAACCAAAAACCCCTCAATTTTGTTGTAATTTCATACTCTTGGCCAATATTATCATGCCAATCATCTGAATACAAGCTTATGGTGCCATCTGTTGGTAAATTTATCAGTTATGAGTAGCCTAGGCAATGTTTGTCAAGTGTGAAACTTTTCTTAGAGCATTATTCTTACTTTTCTTACCGTACATGTTATTTTCTTATCCCATATAATTTTTAACTGTATGGCATTCACTAAAAGAATATCATTACTATACACATGCACATATTTAACATCGAACAGAAGTATTTTGGTTTGTAGTAAAGTATAGGCCATTTTGGATACATGGTGGAACCATGCGTCTTTGTTTATTTTGATGGTCAGTGGCTTTAGTGAAGTTTATTCGCAAGAATTATACAGGCTGTAAAAAAAGTCCTGCACCAAACTTAAACTCCGCATGGGGATGGGGGCAGGGAGTAATTTGAGATAGGGAACCCATGTCCGGAACGCAACCGTAACACCCCTATGAGCGATTTTAATTAAGAGTACATCTGGCAACGTCGCGTGCTATCCACGGCAGAGGACCGATTATCGCTCACAAGTCTACCTAGCTCCAGTCCCACTTCGTGGCTCAGTAGTAAAGCACTCGACCCTCAGGCGTAGGTGACTCCACGCTGGGGATCGAATCATTCTACCAACCCAACTTGATTTTTTTCCCTCCGAGTAATTTGATGATGGATCAACTTAATTACCGTAAGCATGATGTTTTCAGGTAGATGTTTCAAGAACGTTTTAAGAATCTTAATTAAATGTCCTCAGTTCCAACGATCGCTGAACCTGTCTCTGTATCTTCACTGTACCTTTTTTAAACTCGCAATCTTTTGCTTGTAAAGTACCCGCTTATGGCCTTTACCTCAAATTGCGATCTTAAATATATCATTGCGAAACAATCATACAGCAATTACGACAAAAACAAAGAGATAATTTGTGTCCAAACAAAATCCTACCGTGAAGAAATAAATCGGCAACGAATAGAACCAATTTGTTTTTCTTTTAAAACGCAAAATTGCGGCGTATAATGCAGCTCCTTTTAAAACGAAATTAGAAACGAAATCTAGCCCTATGTAGTAATTAATTGATGCAAATACAAACGACTCGAAGAAAAAAAATCTGCACTGTCAGAAAGGGGATTCGAAGCCGGTCACGTCAGTGTGAGAGTCTAACGGCTTGGCACTGAGCCACGAGGTGGGCCTACAGATAGATTGTCTTGTGAGCGGTAATCGGTCCTCTGCCGTGGGTAGCACGCGACGTTGCCAAATGTGTTCATAATTAATATCGCTCATAGGGGCGTAACGGTTGAGTTCCTCACATGGGTTCCCTATCTCGAATTACTCCCTGTCCCCACCCGCATGCGGGATTTAAGTTTGGTGCAGGACTTTTTTTACAGCCTGTATTTTTATTGGTTTACTGTGAGTGGTGGAACTTGTGTAAGTTAATGGTATTTTAGAGATTTGTGTGCAGTTTATTAGATGTATTCTGTATCTAGTCGATGGCGTAAACCGAAAGTCCGTGAAACAAAGAAATGGAATAGTGCTATTTAGAATGTTGACAAACAGTGGGGTGATATTACATGTGAAGTTAAGTAATGCAAGTTCAACAGCTGCAACTACTTCTTCTGCCAGTGTCAGAAAACTGGAATAGGCCTATTTTAGTGAGGAGAATACTGTTTGACCTAGTGTTAATGACAAGCACATTCTCATTCATATATGGGTGCCCTCCAAAATTTGTTTACAGACCTGTGTGGTGAATGTGGCAGTAAATCTTCGTGTCAACATCAGGGAGAAATATGGGTTTAGTAATAAGTTACCTCTGAAGTGTGGGAAAAGTGATTTGTAAACTCAGGGAAGTCTTGATGCAGGAAATTCCACTAAAATACTGTATTTTTTAATAAAGTTAGCTTTTTCTCAATACCATATTTTTCAGCATTTTAAATGTTCCAGTTGCCTGCGTTTTGATCCCATTACCTTCAAACTTGGTTTTCACATACAACTTTGTGGTCTTAATAATGTGTGGAATTCATTTTGAAAAATATTAATAACTTTTAGAAATATTTAGGTTCAAATTTGAAAAAAATGACATATTTTAACAGAACAACAGGTCATTCTAAAAAAAAACATTTTAATAATAAACCATTTGCACTGATTTTAAAAGTAATACCAATTTTTATTTGTAGACCATTGATGATCATTCCATACAAGTTTTAGATTGATAACTTTAAATTTGATGTACCTGGGACATTTTCAAAATTTGCATATTTATTACGTAAAATGTTATAATTTCTAAATGACCGAACCAAATAGCTCCAAAGTTTAGAATTCCCTTAATTATGCTCACTTTAAAGAACCTACAAAATTTGGTGAAAATTGGGTGAAAATAGGCTACTGGAAAATTCAAAACTTAAGTTAATAGGGCAAAAATGTTATGGATATTGTGTGGTTAGGTGAAATGTGGGTCAATGCTGGTCACACAGTGTCTAAGGGTTGGAGTGACAACTCAGTTCAGGGGACAAGGAAGGGCCGTCAGGCAGAGGGGGTCGATTTATTATTCTACATGCCGGGCAATCACACGGCTTTGTTAATAATACACTTTTGCTCTTTAGGTCGAAAAGAACTGGTGATTTCCATGAAGACATGGACTACAACTAGTTTTTAAAATGGTTCCAGGAACAATTGTTACCCAACATCCCTGAACACAGTGTTATTGTAATGGACAATGCTTCGTACCACATAGTACAGATAGAATAAGCTCCAACAACTTCAAGTACGAAGCCGCGAATGTTGGAATGGCTCGACCGCCATCATGTAGCCTACCATGCGACAGCTCTCGGACAAAAGGAATCCTTCTCGGTAGTGCTGAATGAACATAGAACGAGCGATAACACTCTATATAATACATGAATTAGCCAAAATACCTTATAAAAGGATGAGAAATAAATCAGGAAGCAATGTTTTAATAGATGTTTCCTCCTCCGCCGTCTGTGACCCATCCAGCCATTCCAAATATAGCGAAAATTACAGCAGTGAGCGGCATTGTTCAAATCAATCATCAAAAAAAGTACCATAACAGTACTGCCAACCTCGCCCTTACGGTACTATGTGAAACAAAAAAGTGCCCAATTCAGTCTCTAGTGGGCATCATTTGTTCGCAACACTCAGTTCACGACTCTAATTATGCTAGTGTGTGCAATATTTCGCATCTCTGTACGGCTGAAATGAGTGTTTTTTGTTATCTGCTCAGTAATAACTATGCAGAATATCGCTCTCCTGTAATATGTATGTCTATATTTTTCCGCACAACTGTGGTTTTGACAAAGGTTACAGCCTAACGTGCCCAGATCAATGGTTTTGTGTCAACCATGCCCCGCTAGCAGCGCGCGGCCAAGGCTGCACCTACACCTGACCATTCTTACCTTCACTTTGTCCAATCCAATGGTTTTTGACAATGGTTACAGCCTAACGCACCCAGATCAATGAGTTTTGGCAATGGCTACTGCCTAACGTGTCCCGATGATTCTTTTTTTATCAACAGTGATTTTGCATCCCACTTCTTTTTATCAACAGTGATTTTGTATCTCACATGTGTGCCTCGATGCGTGCTGCTAGAGTGAGCCTTGATGACGGTTAAAAGAGATCAAGTGCTATCGAAGCATGGCAGCCGTTTTTAAAATAGCAAAAAATAAAAACACATATTTACGTACTTTAGCACATATATGAGGTTCAGTAGTAAGTTTTAATTAGGGTTCCTAATTTCAATACGTAATATCGCCCAAAAAATGAAACAAGGACACAAGGAATGTAAAAGTACATTCATGTCTGCTACAAGTGTATAAGCCGCGTTCCACTTTCATTCAGAATTAATATCCTTCTCAACCTTATACAGCAGCGCAAGCCTAAATCCATGTAGGCTACCACGTGGATGAACTGGCGAGAAAGCATGGCCATGAGATCATCACGCTGCCCCATATCATTGCCACTTCAATCCTATAGAAATTATATGGGGTCAAGTGAAGGGTTATCTAGCACGGCATAATAAGAATTTCACACTCCGTGAGGTTGAGAAGCTTACCGTTTAGGCTATTAGGGAAGTGACTTCATAAAACTGGAAGCGTTTTGTGTTAATAGTGCAACGAGAACTGGATGAGGCTACGAAACGTGAATGTATACTCGATGATGGGGTAGATTGGTTCATCGTTTCCCTGGAAAGCAATTCCAGATCCAATTCAGACACAAGTGACGAAGAGGGGGCTATGAAAGGAATAGACCCATAATTAAGTTAGTAGCAGCTAGAGCGATTAGGCAACTAAAAATTCCCCTAAACTCGCGTGCATCGCAATGTTTAATTGACCCTTCACACGAATATGGCTGACACACCACAGATCCCAGTATTTGTGTCTTCCTGGAAGCTTCTTGGAATGTTATGAGTCATGATCTGCCTCAGTGGCAACGCAGCATTTCCTCACGTGTTAGCTTTGACAGCTGCCAGCGCTCATTATTGGTACCGGCAATACAGAGTATTCTTTGCGTACAAACACAAACCTAACCCCAGACCTCCTTGCTTGTACTACTAACAATAATTTTGGTCCAGATAGTCGCCTAACCAAGTAGCGACCAATGGCTTTGTCTCGCCATGGCTTTAGAAGAGTACAGTTCAACTTTTCCATTAAAATGAACTACGGTAAAAGTAATTTATGAACATTCATGATCTTTCAAGAAATTATTCTTCTTTAGACTGAGATAGGCTACTCAATACTCCCAATAATGTCAAAAGTACTCAAATCAAACTTACCAAGCAACTTTTGAAGATTTGATGGATGAGGCAGATAAATATGACCACTCCGATGTAACTTTTTGTACACTGATGACAAGTGAACATATTATATGGAAGCTGCCAAGAGTAACGTGTCTCCACTGTACCTACGATTGTTTGCCTAACATCTAAAAAATTAACTCGCTCTATTAAAGACTATAATGGTGTGCAATCATCACTCGAAAAACTTCTCTGTAGGATATTCACAGGAGCATTCACTGCTGACAACTTTCTTCCATTTTCATCGCATTCAGAATTTTCAATGAAATGAAGTAGGCTAGTTCATCAAATGAATTTTTATCAGTAATGCAAAGTAAGTTTTGTGGAACTTAATGTTTGGGAATCTGCAACCCATTGACAGCCAGCTCAATGCTGAGGTTATTTAGAATACACACAGAACCTGTAATTATGGGCACTGCATCACTCAAATTCTTCAAGCACTTCACCAACTTGTCTTCTGTCTTGATATGTGTCCATTCCTGCTTAAATTTATTCCTGTTGGAGGAGAAGTGTTCAGATATATCCGATAGACTGTGCACAGAATTCTCTTCTTCGTAGTGGCTGAAGTCTTCCAAGCTCGCTTCTATGGCTTTATCCGAGATTTTCTACCTCTGCATCACACAGTCTTCTAGAAGAAGGCCCAGGAGTGGATAGCTATCCTGGCAAATTCGAAAATATTGAAGATACTGCATCAGGTTTCAACTTCGGATAACTCCTAGCAAATGTCTTTATTTCCCCATCAACTTGCTCTGTCCTGATAACAGAGCTATCAGGAAAATGTGTTATACAAATTATAGGCTTGCTCACTTTAGAGAAGTCAGTGGGAATTTTTCTAGGCCATATATTTCCTAATTTTTCGTCCTTTGGGAGAGAAAATGTAGAAACATTTTCATGCTGAGATCTGTAATTGTTCTTACAGCCAGCCACATTACAGCATCTCGGCATTTTGATTTCCTGTAAAGAGACACATTCATTAAATATCTAACTTTAACTCAGATAATTAACTTAGCATGCATTCTAATAGTCCTTAACATCCACAATATTAGGCTAACGAAGTTCGTACATAACCTGCACCACACGTGCGTTTGATTAACCTGTATCATTAATGAGAAATAAAGTGTTAACACTTACCCTGTAGGCTACGTGATTATTGCAGCTACATGATGCACCACAACACAAGTTGGATGTAAAGTTGGACATTACACTTTATAAAACACTAACTATTCTCACACTGCTATTCACAAGAAATTCACAAGTCGACTCAACCAGGGTCACTACATCGCCTACGTCACAGACAAGATGGCTGTTCGCACTGGGGCCAGTATCTTTCGTCGGCCACGTCATGGGGTAGTCTGACGTCACTGAACCCCATGTTGTTCTAGGAGAGTTAACGTGTATCCTATCCCGTGCGTGTTTCGGATGCGTAACATTTAGAAAGTTGCTTTGCTAGGATACTGTTGGCTCCCCACGTGACTGGTCGCGCGATGTTTTCTCGAGCAGTGTACACACTGCATAGTCTCGTGTAGTTAGAACGCCTGCGGGAGGGCACGGACTTCTACATTCTTTCTCGAAGTGTTCCAATTCACTTCTTGATTCATCCCATTGCGTAGCCGTGCGCGTTCAATCACCTGCCCCAATCCCTTACCGTATTATATTTTTTTTTAGTGCCCGGAGTGTCCGAGGACATGTTCGGCTCGCCAGTTTGTAGCTGCTTCTATGCGGACACCCATTGGGTGAGCTACAAGTACAGTCGCGTGTGGAGTGTTGTCTGGGGAGGAAAGTTTGAATGTAAGGACGAGGAGTTGGAAGGTAATGGCTGTGGTCTATAGTTAGGGACCAACCCCGGCATTTGCCTGGAAGGAAGGTGGGAAACTACAGAAGACCATCTCCAAGGTTGCCGGCTGGGGGATTCGAACCTCCTCGCCTCCCGGATGTGAGAGACTGACAGCAGCCATGCCGTAACGACCACGGCTAACTCACCCGGTCCCTTACCGTAATAATAGGCATAGTAGTACAGCCACAAAGAAACACAGGTTATCAGGAAAAATCCAACACACCCTAGTACACAGAGCTGATGACAAAGGTGTTCAAAGCCTCCTTACATGAATTATAACCGGATTCGATTCCCGACTCTGTCAAGAAAGGCTATTATAGGCCTACTTTAATTCTGATCTGAAGTTCAGTCAGCCTTATTAGAAGAGTTAGATTCGATTCCCACCTTATTCTCCATGCGACTGCTGAGATAATGTAATATTTATTTGTAAATAGGGACTAAACTTATGCCTTAAAATAGCCTTAAAATATTTAAAAATATTCAAATAATGAACTAAGTACGGTACATACAGTATTCTATAAACTTTAAATTAAAAAGTATAAGAAATCCCTCTTAAAACAAACCAACACACACACCCAGCTACCTCCTACCCAAATCCTAGCCCCGATAGCATATTCTCACAATGGCACATGTTATCAGACAGATTCCACACACACCAAAGTATACGGGGCAGCTTGACCACTTATGTCGCGAAGGTCCTGAAAACCAACAACACAAAAGTATGAACGTAAATAATGAGGTATGCTTACGTGTAACTTGTAGAAGCTAGTTAGTTAAATATCACTTATGCTTGACATGTACGCGATTTCGCAGGTCACAGAAACCTGGCCTGCGTTGCTGTCTCTCATGTAGTGTAATGCATTTAAAGTGGATGAGTAAGGATCACTACATGGTATATCTACCCCCTTTTTCCCGTTTCTATGGGGTCAGGAAATGGTATGCGGTGATTTTCAATTTGTCGGGTGGGTTTTGACAGACAGATGACCATCCTGAAGCCAACCTTGTGAGAGGATTTAAAGAGGAGGAATGAATGAAACGACAGTGACCTACTAGAAGGAAAAGTCTGGAGTTGAAATGAGAAACCGCGGAAAACCATTCCAAGGGCGGTCAACCTGCTCGTCTACTAGATTTGACAGCAATCTCTACGCCTTAGCGAGCGTAGCTATCACTGCCAGTACTACTGTAATGAAGGTGACAGGGAAATTAAAGAACCCTGGTCTTTCAATATCCTCATATCCCAACTAAGATGAAACCAACAGTTCCATTCCATTGTGGGAGTTTCAGATAAGGTGGCCATGTCATATGGAGAGTAAAGGAAAGAGCCAGTCTTCTATCACCTTTTCCAAGGCATGGAGTAGGTAAAGAAATAATTAATGGACCATAGCTCTTCAAGAAATAAGTCCCTAATTCATCAAATGCCCCGTTTCTTAAGCTCTTATCCCTTAACCCCCAACTGATGTAGGCCTATTTAGTGCATTGTGCCATATTCTTTCGACACATTCCATGGTGTAGGGTTGCGTAAGACACCTCGCCCAAAGCGTTCCATTCAGATGTTTGGAGCAAAGTGCACTAAGCCTCGTGAGGTCAACCGAAATGAGAAAGTGGCTTCGAATTCCACAGACACCAAGAAATCATAGTTTCCCTCTTCCGCTCCAAGTATAACTTAAGGGAAGTTCGCCTCCTTCCAAAACACAAGTAACCGCTATTGCAGACAACAATGTCGCTGGTTATCAGATAAAGTTGTGCCAAACACGACGCTGAAGACCACGTTGTTCAAGCACCGAAATTAAACTGTTATTGATTTTCCTAGAGATTATCAGGCAGATTCTACGCACACGCAAGTACTCGGGACTACATGAGCACGTTGTTGAAAAGCTGCTAGATGGATCATAAACTGTCTTTTGGTGGCGTGCATGCTGAACTGCTGTGCCCAAGATAGCGAGTTCAAACCCGGCCGAAGTCGTCGGATTTTTTAAGAGCGTTAAAATCCTTCAGTATGCCTTCCTTCGGAGGGGAAGTAAAGCCGGCGGTCCCAAGTCATAGATTTATGGCATGTAAAAGAACCTTCCACCAACTAAACTTGTCTGGAGCTAAATTTCTAGGTTAGATTTCGTTGTAACGCTCTATCAAATTTCCAACGTTCACCACTAGGTATCATTGACATCTGGTAGCGAAAGTTGAAACTACTTGATATTGAACGGAACTTGTAGCTCACCCTAGGGGTGTCCGCTTGAAGCAGCTACAGCCTCTGGCGAGCCGAACATGTCCTCGGACACTCCCGGTACTAAAAGCCATACGATATATAAATAAATAAAAAATAAATGTCTTTGGGTATGTTGACGTAGAAACTAGGGCTGGTACCTTTAAACTAATAATTTCATATATCGATTAATCGAAACAGAATCGATTAATTGCCACACACAACGATTAATCTATTATGCGTTTAGTCGTTTAATCGAAGAGTACGATGCGTGACGTTCTACTTGCCTTCTCTCAGTGTTGACAATATTAGTTCTGTAACAATGGCAGACTTCCTCCTTGCCCTTTCAGTCCAGTCTTGAAACAGCATTTGCATGGCATCACGCCAATATCTGCACTTCCAGGTGCATTACTTGAAGTGGTTAATCTTCATCATCAAGAATACACTTGTCGAGCCAAGTTGATACTCACAACTTGCTGTTTGGGGAGTTCACATCCTGGTATGTGTGTGTTTTTTTAGCGTATGGATTTTAGTGCTGGGAGTGTCCGAGGACATTTTCGGCTTGCCAGAGTTTGTAGCTTCTTCTAAGCGGACATCCATGGGGGTAAGCTACAAGTACCGTCTTGTGTGGAGTGTTGTCTGGGGAGAAAAGTATCAATGCAAAGGCGAGGAGTTGGAAGGTAGCGGCTGTGGCCTATAGTTAGGGACCAACCCCGGCATTTGCCTGGAAGGAAGATGGGAAACCACAGAAGACCATCTTCAAGGTTACCGGCGGGGGGATTCGAACCTCCTCGCCTCTCGGATGTGAGCGACTGCCTGCAGCTACGCCGTAACGACCACGGCTAACTCACCCGGTATCCTGGTGGTGAAGAAACCTTACTCCCGGAATGAGAGAGCTTTAACCTCATGTATAATTCAATATGCCGAATGTGTCTGCTAAGAATTTAATGTACGCAAATAAGTATGCGTTATGATGCAATCCAGACTGTATTGTAAGGCAATGATATACAAAGGATTCATAATTCGCGAGCGTGGATCCTTGAACGGTACTAACCAAGGTTTGAGATACGTCCCCTCAGGCTCCACTTCAGCACAAATATAATTGTCTACTATCTCATGTTCTTTTCTCGTTACGTAACCTCATAGCAATGCTTCTGCCAAATGAGAAGAATGAGTAGGACTGAGTCCATCCTTCGCACCGCGATTTCCGGGAGCAATCCTAAGTAGGCCTACTGTATGGTATATTGTTGGGAAGTGCTGATGGGAGAATTCTGGGATAACACTTCCCAATTCTACTCCCAGTTAATCATGTTGACACTTATCGTCCAGGATTCATACATAGGCCTACACGAAACTTATCCACAGGCATGAGACATAGCTATAACTAGGACTGAATTGTATGGGCCATTTTCATATTCTTTTGTCCTATTTCATCTGCCAAAATTAACAAGGTTGTCAAAAACGTGTTGTATGTGCTTGGGAGGGGACTCTTTTTTTTTTTTTTTTGTAATGGCCTTCTGCACATCAAAACGTTGGTCAGACAGGAAAATAAATGTTGATTGCTGTAATTCAGTAAAATGTAATAAAACTCATGAACAGTTAGTAATTATTTTTATTTTTCCTCAGTTTAAAACAAAGTTTTCTCTCATTCTTGTTAATAATGAACTACTGCAACATTAAACTTGAGTTTTCATGCTGTGCCACCCCAAATATTTCATCATACCATATATTGTTTCTCAGAGTTACATAGAATCTATTATCTTAGTCTTGCCTTTATTTTTGTAACTTTTTAATTGCATACAACTAAAGTTATTTTTAAAGTAGGATGTTGCTCATGCTTCACCATTTCCAAATATGTCACTGGGTGTTTGTTTTGAGATTTAAGTTGTACAAAAAAAATGGATTTTATAATCGTGCCACTCATGAGGTTTTAGGCAGGGAGACAAAAAAATGTATTTTTTTCAAAACATTATTTTTTTATTATAGAATGTTATATAAGTTAACTCCTTGATTTTATGATTGCAGTCTCAACAAACAATAAATTGTTAACTTATTCTTTCTTAACTTAGGTTGCACAATGCACAGTCCTTTAAATATTTGAACTTAAGTTTCACTTTTATTTTAGAAGGTAATTTGACCTCGCATGTCGATTCCAGTTCTTGCTTTACAAGTTGAACAGCTGTCCTACTGGGAGCCAGAAGTTGGTTTTGATTGGTAGTCTTAGATAATTCACGTGTAATTGTTAGATTTTTTCCCTCTGAAATTGCTTTTTAATTTCCAATAATGTCGTCTTATAGCTTGGTTTTCATGCTGAAGTTTCTTTATTTTGAGTGCGCTAATTTCCAACTTGGTTCTCTTTCTGTTGCGTCGTACTTGCTTCAGTTTGCTCCTTTTGTGATGGGGAGGGACTCTTCGTGGTAGTGTAAACAAGTTGACAGCATTATTGTTGCCTGGAATTTCAGTCTAATCAACCAAAACTGGAATATTTGACTGCTGGTGTTGACTGGAGATCCACTACTGGTCATCTCCAAAAGGTCTGATCGTTGCATCCCTGTTAAATTATGAGATTGTTGGCCGATATTGTGCCTGATTAGCGTCATTAGAGCCGCAGTGCAGGGCCGTCTCAAATCCTGAGAAGTCGACGGACTAGGATGGTGCTGGGATGTGTTTTGTTCCTCCTATTGTTATCCCACACTCTCAAATTTCTCCGCGCTTTTCTTAGTTTCGTTAGACTCATGTCTGAGTTTTTTCGTCGTTGGGAATTCCTAAAAATCGAAGAATATAGAAAATAAATGAAATAAAACAGAGAAAGAATGTATATTGTACGTAGGTTTATGAAACTATAAAATAGGTGTTCCTACCTCCAAAAATGCATTAGTTTGTATTCTCTTTCCCATTGTAAGTCTTCTTTTCTCTTCTCCCCGTACCTTTCACATTGCTCTGCTTTGGATAAGGCCCAATGCATGGAAAATGTCATGAGTAGTCATTTGTTAATTAAAAAAGAATATATATATATATATAGTCATGGGTAACACAGTAGTACATGAGTGACATGTCCGGAATTTTCCTCGAAAGTGTCACTCATGAATTACTAAAAGTAAGCCTGCATTAGGCCTACTGGATAATGTTTTATGCCAATGCGTAGGCTATATATAGATACATAGTAAGGCTACAAAATGTGATATATAAGATATTTAGAAATAAATTGATATTGATTAAAATGTGCTCGTCACTCATAAGAACCTTGGGAAACCTTTGCCTTGTTTTGAAGAGCGAGGCCCACACAGCAAATGTCCTTCCACGATGACGAATTTGAATTTGAGCAAGCTCCCCCTTCAATGACTCAAAATCGTGAGCTCCCCGGAACAAATGACTGCAGTGCTGCTACTAAAACACAATGTCACTCCTAAGGATGGTTTTTTTCCTTTTGGAAACTTGGGGACAAATTCATTTTGAGCAAAACCCTTTAAAAATATATCTTTAAAATTCTAGTAAAGGCACAGCATAATCTAAATTTAGATTTCTATTTTCTTAACCTTGCTAATAAATATAGGTGTCCAAATGTTGGAACGTATAGGTGAGGACAGTGTTACTCATGAGTTTCTGTTAACTTTAAACAGTCGTAAAAAATTGTTTTCGACCGAAATAAGTTCTCGAGTGCGTAAATAGCTCTTCAGCAACCTGAATTTGCCAGGAAAAACTGATACACAAAAAATGCATTTCTTCTGGGTGAAATATGGTTTAGAGACCTGAGGACATGGAATCTGACAAAAATATGAAAATGGCTCGTATAACTGTTTGCATTGTCTGGTTTATCATGGTTCTGTGTTGAACCACAGTCCTGTTCTAACCATACATCGAGACCCACGACTCCTGGAAAGCCACATTAGTTTTACATCTTGGTCCAATATTTAAACTTTCAACAAGAAATCAACAGTATCCATCTCGGCATCGAACTTTAAAAAAATAACCGACTCAAAGATCGGTAACAAGACTCCTAACATTCACTAGACTAATAATACATCAAAGTAGACCCAGTCGGCATTGACTTCAGTACAATAAAAGTGTCAAGTGTGCTTTGAACGTTCAACCGACAGTAAGACAACGAAGATTAACAGTGAACTCAGGGATGGAAACTACATTTAGTTGAGATTTTACACGGCTATTTCTAAAAGGAGCGTCAAAGCCCTGACACTAGTAACATTTTAACAATTTAACTTGAACAAGTAAGTTAAGCAAAGCATTTATCGGAGAACATAATTAACACTGATAACTTGGTTGCCATTTCAAATTACTTTCAGGATAGATTAAGCGACTTTTAATTGAAGATTTTTTATGTATCATATTTGAAATCACATTTCACCCAATACTCCCCCCAGAACCACAAAAGCACGAATGTATTAAGAGTTGCTTTGTCGTTCTTTATTCCACCGCTCCTTTTTTTTAATATAATTAAGTTATAAGGGTTTACTTAAGTGTTTTCTTTGCATGGCTTAGTTTCATATGCTACGTCTCACTAGAAGGAGCAAGCATTACTAAGTTGTAAAGGAACTCGCGTGTGTGAAGAGTTAAAAGGAAAACTTATCTCGCTTTTACCGCTAAATGCACTTGAGCTATGCCTACCCGGATTCTAGGTTTTAATAAAACCTGGGTCACTTTAAACAATGTATAATCTGTTTGAATATTCCGTATTTTAAGTGTGTGAATATTCCGTATTTTAGGCTAAGTGTGTTATTCATCAGTACCTGAAACTTTCGTTTTACTCCAGCTAACGGAATGCCCTCACGCCTCACCCGTTGCTCAAGTGCTGACAAGTTTAACTGTATGGGAGTAGAGACATTCACAAGGAATGTTAAAAGTAATTCCATATTCTGACACTACTCCTTCAGTGTCAAGCTTGGCGCATTTTAATCCAGTAGCCTCCCTCAGGACTGCAGACTCGTGAAGTCTGAATCATCTGTTCATCACTTACAG
Source organism: Meconema thalassinum (assembly GCA_946902985.2). Taxonomy (NCBI): domain Eukaryota; kingdom Metazoa; phylum Arthropoda; class Insecta; order Orthoptera; family Tettigoniidae; genus Meconema; species Meconema thalassinum. Next base: position 350,062,425 of record OX336389.2, read on the forward strand.
TACGTAGGCATTCTCTCGCCCGCATTTGAACTGCTAACCTTGTGAGACAGAAATCACTGCCAAGTAGAATGGCAAGAAGGCCTTGAAGTCGGATGAAGTTGGTGTCCATGTAGTCCCGAGTTTATAGCCTACTAAGAAACATGATGTTCGAATGAAATAAGCTTACTTAAACTAAAAGCTGAAACTTGTAGTTTTACGTGACTGCTAATCTCTCGATGTCTTACGTAGAATCCGAACCACAGGACGTGACAGTTCACTTCGAAAATCGCACATGCATTGACCGGGAATTGAACCCGGTCCACCTATGTGAGAGGCAAGGAGCTTGACCACCGCATCATCATGCTCCCCCTTAATTGAAATATTTTAGAAGCTAGAGCAAGCTGTCTGTTGAGGGACAGAGTGCTGGTTAGGGAAACTGCAAGACTTCCATTACCCTCGCATCATTCATTATTTGAAAGGAATGCGGCGGCACATATTACCAGTGCTATATCTAGACCTAGACTGCCAAAACTCTTTCTCTCCCACCAACATGTTCACATGTTTATACAGGGGATGTCTCATAAGTAATGTCGTTTATTTAAAGAATATTTTATTAGGAACTTTTTCTGACAAGTCAAGACCAGATTCTATGGTCTTGAAAAATCTTTCAGCGAGCTTTATTACCCCGTGACGGTACCAGTCTTTGGGTTTTGATGCGAAGAATTCTGCGAGACCAACTTCCACAGCTTCGATGTTTTCGAAATTTCTTCCACGCAAGAACTGGGCCATGGATCGAAAAAAGATGGTAATCTGAAAGCGCAAGATCAGGGCTGGATGTGGTAGCAGTTTGACTCCTCTCAATTCCTGATTTTTTGCCATGGTTGTTCGTACAATATGAGGTCTCGCATTGTCCTGCTGCAAGAGAACTCTATTTTGGTTAATTAATGCTGGGTATCTATCTCAAAATTTCATGAACTCGTTCGAGTTATTGAGAATAAAGATCCCCATTTGACTGCACGCCCGATTGGAACAAACTCCCAGTGAATCGCTCCTTCAAAAATCCACCACACAGACATCACTTGGGGCTGAACCGATCCTCTTTTACGATGACTTTGACAGGTTGACGGGAACTGAGCCACTGTTTCGAAACGTCAGCGTTGCGGTAATAGGCCCATTTTTCATCACGTGTGTCAATTCTCCTGATAAATCTATCATCCATGGGGTTACCGATAAGCTGACGACAAATATCCACTCTACGTTGAGCCTGTTCAGGGGTCAGTTGAGGTACAGATCTAAAGCTTCTGTTTGATTTTCCAAGTTTCTTAATCTGGCAATGTATGGTATCTTTTGATGCACCAAGTTCTTCTGACAGCCTACGAGTACTTCTTTGCGGATTTTCTTCCAAAACTCTGCGTGTATTCTCAATATTCCATAGTTTAGGTCTTCGACCCGTGGCAGCAGCTTTGTAATCTTGTTTCCAGTAGTGCTTTAGAAGGACCCTAACCTCCAACTTTGTAAGTTCCATTTGTGATAGTGTATCAACAACTGACGACTGATACATTCTCGCAATATACGCAATTCTAGTCATGGCCAGCTGTAAATAACTTGGCGAACTAAAGAAAACAAAATAATTTAAGTTATCTTCCTCTTTCTTCTTCTATATATAAAGCTCAAAGTTTGTCTGTCTGTCTGTCTGTCTGTCTGTCTGTTATGTATACAAATCTACACCGTTTCACCGATCAGATCCAAAATTCGTATACTTACCCTTTGGTGCCCTGCGAGTAACACTGTCCGCTTAACATTTCGGACAGACCACCCCATTCCCTGCATTTAGGCCCTTTGGCACAAATCTACACCGTTTCACCGACCTGAACCAAATTTTACATACTTACCCTTTGGAACCCGACGAGTAACACTGTTGACATGACATTTCGGACATACCACTCCATTCCCTGCATTTAGGCCCTTTAGCACAAATCTACACCGTTTCACCCATCTAAAACTTACCCTTTAGAACTCGAAGAGTAACACTGTCTGCTTGAAATTTCGGACCGACCACTCCATCCCCTGCATTTACGCCCTTTGGCACAAATCCACACCGTTTCACCGATCTGAACCAATTTTTAAATACTTACCCTTTTAATCCCGACGAGTAACACTGTCTGCTTGAAATTTTAGACAGTCCACTTCATTCCCCGCATTTAAGCCCTTTGGCACAAATCGACACTGTTTCACAGATCTGAACCAAATGTTACATACTTAACCCTTTGGAACCCGACGAGTAACAATGTCTACATGAAATTTCGGACAGACCACTCTATTCCCTGCATTTAGGCCCTTTAGCACAAATGTACACCATTTCATCTAATTGCACCGAATTATACGTACTTACCCTTTGAAACCCTGCTGGTAACACTGTCCACTTGATATTTTGGACAACCCTCTCCATTCCTTATATTTAGAATAACAGACAAATGGTTCGTAAAAAACACGTTTTAGGCGCTAGAACTATTCATGTCCGTAGTAGTGTAACTGTAAAAATATTTTAATAAGTCGTATTGTTGGCTGGCAATGCGGGCTGCAACACGTCACCCCTACCGGTGTTCTGGTGCAGAATTGTGAAAATAGTACATATTGCGCTGCTTATAAATGGCAGTCACGGGGACTAATAAGTGCAAAAAATTTCTTAGGCCCTTAGAACAGCTGCTATCTTGATAATAGTATCCCTCTGTATAAGTGCCATGGTGTTGGTGCAGTACATTGAGATTATCAGCTGCAATAAGCGTTGGTGCTTTCAAATTTACTTTCATTTATTCAGAACCTTATCGTTGAGTGCTATGTGACGATCAATGACACTTCTGCTATCTCAGAAGCTCGGGACAGCCGAGGTTTTCCAAAGTGCTCTGCATATTTTCCTACGGCTCTATGTGACAAAAGACGACACTATTGGTGTCTATTTTTCTAACAGCCAATGAGATATAGGCCCTAGGCAGTGTCTTTTAGTTCCCTGGCTCCTCTTCCTAATCATATTTTTCAATTCGATTGTAAATTACATGTGTCCGTACTGTAGTTAGTAAATAGCCGTTCCCATATTCATTACTATCGTTATCAATACGAAAAAATGACCTTAATTGTACGTCAATTACACTGTAGACTACTACTTATCACCCCCCACCCACCACCACCACCACCACCACAAAAAGGTATATATTTCTTTTTCTGTTAGTTTCAATATCATTTGCCAGTTCTGTAGTAGTATTCATTATCATCCATAAAACAAATAAATCCACCGGACGAAGCCGTACACTACTGATAGTATCTTATAAAACACCAAACATTAAAAAACATTACTTATGAGACATCCTAATAGTTGATATAAAACAGACACGTTGTTAATTCATGTTATCGGCTTGGGACATCTTGCTCATCAGCCCGGGTGTATGTTCAATTTTTCTGATAACCTGTTTTCTGTGGTGACTATAGTAGTAATTGTGATTATTAGGGTCAAGGATGGGCTTTTGCCTGAAGCCAGTGCGAAAAAAAACTGGGAAAAACCACATTCAGAGTAGCTGCTGTCGTCTCCGGGATTCGAACCTCTGATCTCAAGACTTGCTGAAGCCTTCCTGTTGCGGTCGTGGTGAGCGATTTAACGCGCACGGCTACGCTGCGGGGTATAAAACAGAGAAGGGTTTTTCAAAACTCTTCCTCGCGTTGCTTGCACAGCTTCTAACCTCGTTCAGACATTTGGCTCCGGACAAAGTAAACTAGCAACAGTTACAGCTTGGTATAGTTCTTACATTTTCCTCATTAACGAGCGGCTCGCTATTGAAACCTTACTGCTCGGTTGTGTTCACATTCCATGTCTGCGTGGAGCTAGGGCTTTCCCCGCTCGAGGCACAACGTTGTCAACTCTCCACCATAGCCAATGAGAGCAAGCAGCGAGACAGACAGAACTGCGCAACACTTGAGACCTGAAAAGTGAGAGGGCAGCCTGACCTGGCCTGGACTCCACGTGGAGTCACAAAGCAAGCATGCTATTGGTCAGCAGCGAACAATAGTTATTGTCGGAGCATGCTGATGCCTGACCTTCGAGTCGCAGGTCGTAAACGAGGGAAGTGAGGAAATTATATCACAAATTATTGACTGCCCAATCTCTTTCTATGGGATCACTTCGTGGCGCAGTGGCTAGGATAGATTTCGGACACGGCCAAGAAATTTAACACTGGCCTGAGGGTTAGAAGAGTGTACATTTAACCTCGTAAAGCAAATCGGAGAATAAATTGGTTCGATCCCCACCTCAGCTATTCTAGAAGTGGTTTTCCTTGGTTTATCACTTGCGTCTTGATGCAGATGCGAAGTGGTGCATTGCTCTTTTCAGAGACTCCCTTCAGTGTATTGTAAATATAGTGTAAGGCACTGATGATTAAATATGAAATTAAATGAAATGAAACTTAAGGCCACCACGGGGTTACATGGTCACGATGTTGCTAAGCCCCTCAATAAATCAAGAAGACCCATGGACAGCGCTCACGAAGCAAAGTCTCTCAGCTGGGTGAGAATATCATATCTTGGTAGCGTCGGTATTAGCGTTTCAAGATACAAGTGCCGGTGGCCAAGGTGGGAACTATACTGTCAGCCTGCTTGGTTGACAGGTATAGTAGCGTGGCTATAGTCTGTATTATAGAAGAAGAACGCTGACAACTGTGGGGAAATGCTACGTTGCCACTGTGACGGGAAATCTCAACGTCTGATGCCGCATGCACGTGTAACACGAGAACCTCTGGACCGCTTTTCACTCTTACCTAAATGAACTTCTATACTGTGAAATAATAAGCAAATTCACGTTAATAGGTGCATGGTATAATAGTGACAGTGAGTGACGGGACACGCCACACAAGGTCACTGCATCAAGACGCATGCTCGTTGCTGTCCGTGAGTACATTGCGAACACGGCCCCCTACCCCTACTCACCTCCTCTGCACACCGCGCCTTTCGAATTGATGACAGCCGTCAGCGTTCTTATTTCGTAATACAGACTATAGGATATGACTGAACTAGAGTAGCCTCAGTCATCGTTGTACACTCCATGGTGACATGTTACGCATTGCTGTGCTGTTGCGAAACTATTAGAAACGCACCATTCATAATTCGCCCTTCATTATTTTTTCCGTTCACAATGCAAATTATAACTTCTAACTCAAGTAGGCTAGTGATGCTGCTTGACTTATGTGCAGACTGCACTCGTCATCTCTGCCCCCACCCCTTCGTCCTGCAAGGTTCATGCTGCTATAAACAACAAACGCTGGCCCAGCCAAGTTCAGCGGCACTCGTATCTTGAAAGGCTAATACTGCTCATTCTCGGACGTTATCGGCAGTGTCGCTGTAATGGCTGAAACCAGCCTATTTAAACCACTGCGCATTTTAACGCCTTTAAAACTCAAGGAAAATCTGCACAGGACTCTTACCCCAAAACATGAACAGTAGACTACTGTACCTCGTTCTTACATTAACAAACTACAGAACAGTAATCGGAACAGTGCAGTGGTGGCATCTTTAGGAGAAGATTGAAGTGCCTCTCACACTCATTCCATTGTTTTACAGTCTTTGCTCATGGTATGACCCGCTGTGGCCTTGCAAAGCGTTGACTTACCAGTCGGAAGGACTGGGGTTAGATTCCTGGTGGGGACACATAGTTTAGATATTGAACTAGTAATATTTTATATTTTGTGATCTAGTACTTACCCTATTTTTAGCCTATTTTCGTTGATAAAAATAGGCTTATGTGATCACCTTTTGGCCATTTGTATGTCCCTCTAATAAAATGTAAACAGCTGGAGCAATTTCAATGAAACTCGTTAAGGTCATAGTACTATTTTGTCCAACCTCAACTGTGCCCTTCAAATTTTATTACGTCTCACCAATCCAACATGGCGGCTGTGCGAAATATTTCACCGGCGTTCTATATCTCCGAAAGTGTTACTGATATCACCCTGAAATTTTGTACGGTAATTAGGGCACTACTAGAAGTTCACCTTAGTGACGTTCAAAAACCTGTTAAGTACAAAACGAACATGTCGGTCAAGCGAAATTGGAACATTTAAAATCGACTTTCCTCGAGATTTAACCAACCGAGCGCAGTGAAACATGGTAGGCCTACAGCAAATATTTATACACATTGTTATGCACAACATCTGATTTAGTTCAATTGTTAACATAACCTCAAGATGGCAACTGTGCGAAATTTCAAAATTAAGTTTTTATTTCTTGTGTCCTAATTGTGCGATTGAAGTTTGAATAATACACCTACGCAATAATCTTCATGTAATAGTACATAACTCTATGGCTTACATATATAACAATCTAACCTGGCAACCATCCGAAATACATAGACGGTTCTCAATATCTACGAATCTATGACAGCAAACAAACTGAATTTTTTTATGTTGATAGAGGCAATTAACATAAGTAGGATATATGGAAATAGGCTATTTAGTTCTTCCCGGAACTAGCCTACTTGTTTCGTCCGTATTAGAGACCTTTATTAAGGGTACTTATGCTTTGATGTAATAAGTAAACTGTACAAGAGGAGATGGCAGGTGGAAGTTAATTTTGAAGGACAAAATAAAACGTGCAATTTTGTTTTCATTATCTTTAATTTGAAATATTGACAGAACTGTGCTGAAAATAAACTAAAATTGCATGTACTGGAATATTTTACTCATTGGAGCTACTTGATTCTTTCACCATAAAAAATAGGAACGTTATGTTTTAGTTTGAAACACTGCATTTATTGTTATAATCTCTGGCACTTGACCACACAAGGCTATCATTACACGCCGAACTGTCCTAATTAAATAAAAAACTTTACGAGCCTTACAGTAGTCGCATATGATGTGTAACATCTGACATAGAAGAAACCTCACGTGAAATTGTTGATACACCGGTATTTTATAATATTGGCATGAATATTAATATATTGTAAAAGAGAGTGTTTTACAGATATTGTAGTTTATAATACGGAACTCATTTTATTAGATGATTTGTAGCTTCCACCAGCACTAGCCTAAATAAAAAATACGATATGGATTAAGTAGATTAATAGACGCGACACCGCTCATAACCTTAAATTCCTTATAAATAGGCCAACTTGCGAGTAAATGCAATGTGCACAGCAGTAGATCATGAAAGGCTTGCCCAGTTCCCGGACCTTTTGATTCACAGACCAACACGTAATTTCATATGGATTCTGTTGAAATGAGTCATATTGATATGATTAACAGCAGAGTATCAAGAAGGCAGTGCGAGAGCAATCAAGAAGGCAGTGCGAGGGTAGAAATAGCCTATCAAGTAGGCAGTGAAGGAAAGAAAAGTCTTGGAACTATGTATTATTAGTGTGTAAATGAAAAAGATTTTTGTGTGTTGATGAATGTCCAGGAGGGATACGATCCAGCTGGCAGTGCGTCTTACACACTTCCGTCCGATCCACTTCCGTCCCATTTTTCAAAATCACTCCCACAAAAATATCCAGAAACAGAGTGGAAAGATGTTAACACATCAAAAGAGGAGGATTTGAGAAGGATCGACGAATCTAAACACATAACAAACATCCACAATCACAGATTCTTGAATGTAAAATCTTCAGTTCAACATTCTTATAATCATAATATGAATCTCTTGTGCAGAACGTGAAGCACTTGACTCTCAGCAGCCTTATTCCACAAAATACATCACACAGGTTGTTCACTTCACTCTCCTGTTGCGTGTTCGTTCTGTGAATTTGTGTGGTTCTTACGTCAAACGAAGGAAGATTTCCTCCCTGTCAGAATCAATCTATAACTCATCTTGGCCCAATAGTGCAGCTACCTCGTTCTTTGACCAAACCCTTCAATTGCATAACTAAAACCATAATGTACTGTATTTCCGTCAAATAGAACTTTCTTTTATTAGAGGTGGTGGTGGTAACTTGGGGGAACCCACAGAAATAAATCTCCTAATCTGCACACTGGCGTGCAAAGTTTCATGCTGTAGTAACTTGAATGTTACGCGACAGGTCACGGTACGTTACAATCTGGTCAGGGGTGCCCACTGACGGCTCATTCATGGGCTCAGTTGTCCCCACCACCCGACTGGCTTTCTCGCCAATGGGACAGGCTTGGTCCCATTGGTCTGCACTGTGAATACTCGTGCCTTCTGCCCACAATCTCTTCTCTCTTCTCTCTCGGACTGAGCAGAGGTTCCGCTTCGAACCGGCCAGCGGGCAGTTGGGCTGGAGATCCGTGGTTCAAGCCAAGTGATACTGCCCGCATTATCAGCAATAGACATATCTAAGACCAGCACTTTTGTGAGACTGATCGACGATACAGTAAGCAGTAGCTTGGCCTGCTCTTCACCAGAAACTGTTAATTGCCTGAAATGAGCATTGCTTCACAAATGGCATTATGAAGCAGCGCTGGAATGGAAGTTACGAAGAAAATGACTGTCTCGAAGATGCTTGACTCTTTTTTTTTTTTCTGTCCAGCTGAAGTTTCACATGCATCAACTGAGGTTTGAGCACGGAGTGAAGTGATTAAAGGTCGGTGTCTATGTATCAGCATAGAAAGCAACTGTGCGAAACTTGAAACATATTACTGTTGCCTTCGGGTTGGTTCGAAGTATCTATTGTAAAGGAAGGAACTTAGTAGTTTTACGTGGCCGTTAATCTGGCGCTCATAAGACGCGGAAGACTCATTTTTACATGGAATCTGAACCACCGGACGTAACATTTCACTTTGAAAATCTCACAAGCTTTAACTAGGAATCGAACCCGGTCCACCTTGGTGGGAAGCAAGCAACTTCACCACTTAGTCATCACGCACCTAGCCATCATAGCCAAAATTACGAATTGCAACTCCATTACTTGATCGTTCGGAGTCCGATTCTCGACTCTGGCACGTGGAATGGATCGGTGTTTCCCAAACTCATGACGCCAATTGAGCCTGCCTTGTGGTGTACAACCACCTAGCGAAGCACAGGTAAGTTAGGCTTCTAGGTGAGAGGAAGAATGGTTTTAGTCGTTTAATTTAAGGCCATGTGACATCATGGTCTGATCAACTTTGTCATTGTGCTGTCTTTACCTAAGTGTGCAGTAGAGCGATAACCGAACTCCAGCAGTCTTGACGAGTGCTACTCTGTGTACGGGGCGGCGAAGCTTGAGGACAAGCATAACAGTCCAATAGAAATGTGTGAACAATCAAGTCCATTTAAAGCCTCGTGCTTTTTGACCCAGTTGTGGGGAAGTGCGCTAAAATCAAACTTGGCCCATCTCTGTTCTTTATAACGGACCATTAGAATGGACTTAAAGCCATATAGAACCACATTCTACCTTTTGCTGAACGGAAATATAATATTAAGTCATTGTACAGTAATGAGCATATGCCTACAGTTGGTAATGCTTACTCGGAAGTAATGTGCGGTGTGCCGTGTTTCACTGAATCTCTTACTGGGTGAGTTAGCCGTGGTCGTTAAGACGTGGCTGCAGGCAGCCACTCACATCCAGGGGGCGAGGAGGTTCGAATCCCCCTCCCCGCTGGCAACCTTGAAGATGGTCTTCTGTGGTTTCCCATCTTCCTTCCAGGCAAATGCCGGGGTTGATCCCTAACTATAGGCCACAGCCGCTACCTTCCAATTCCTCGTCCTTACATTCACTGTTTCCTCCCCAGACAACACTCCACATGCGACACCCCATGGGTGTCCGTATAAAAGCAGCTACAAACTCAGGCGAGCCGAACAAGGCCTCTGACACTCCCGGCACTAAATATCTCTTCAATTTTATAACACAGATATCGGTGCCAAGATAATTTCGTCGTTGTCAACGTATACGAAACTCGAAATTGGATCATTTTAATTACAGAAAATATTTCGTGCTTGCTGCTCACAATCAGAATTCCTAAAACTGCAGGGAGCAAAATAGCATTATGTAGTATGCTCCATACGCCAATAATGCCCTGCCCAGTTGGCTTCACCGGACATATTAAGCAGTGAAGATGGCCCCGCTAATAGAACATAAACATTATAAACATTGATACTGTTCCACTTTTTAGATTGGACCCTAATAAAATATTAACCGATTCCCCAATTAACGGGATTTTACCGCATTTCACTTAATCCCTTGCAGTAACCACTGAGAATATAACATATTTCTAGTTTAACTCGAGAAAGTATTTAGCTCCATTTTATTACACATATTTCAATAAATGACTGTATATCTTGGTGAAGTGACTAGCATTCTTCGCTGTCACCTTTGAGGTCCAGGTTTGATTCCCATCTCAGCCATCCTATAAGTGGTTTTCCATATCTACCCCAGGTGAACGCCAGGATGGTTCCTTATTGAAGGCCATGGCCGCCTCCTTCTTAATCCTAGCTTAGATTACAAATACACACAATACCTACAGCCATCACATTGACACAGGTTGCCAGACAGATTCCACGCACACCCAAGTAGCCTATACGGGGCTGCATGACCAAGATATCGCACAGCCCTTAAATGAATAAACTGCTGGGGCTGATAACCTAGATGTTAGGCCCCTTAAAACAGCAATTATCATGAATAAACTACCACTCGTATCTTGGGAACACTGAGAATCTACTGCAGACAGGGAAATTATTTTGCTGTATTTCATTAAACCCATTACAACAAACGATTGTTTATCTTGGAACAAAACCGAGTGTGTATCATCGAGTTTCTGAATTGTGGCGTTTAAAATGTTGTTGTTGTTGATTGCATGTTTTTGTTCCGACGCTCCTCAATTCATTTAGAGGTTTGCGACATCGTGGTCATAGCCCCGTGTACTTGCGTTTAAAATAAATCTTTAGATTGACTAATAATGGTGAAACTGTATGTATGTCCAGTGTAAAAGGCATCCGCTATGGGTTGATATTAATGGGCCTTGAAGACCTGGCACATTTGTACATCCAGCGTATCTAGGTGGTCCTTGCGCAACGAGTACACTTTCTACAGCGTCTGCAAAGCGTGCGGGAATTTTTACGTGGTAGGTATTATTGACTCCAAGAGCCTATGGGCTAGTTTTTGCTGCGTAACATTGCAACCTGTGATTATTTATATAGGCCATCTTCAACCGAAACATCTGACCTCTCGTATGATCGGCCTAGTGTAACAAAAGTTGTCACTTAGTGGTCAAGTTGCTTGCCTCTCACCAAGGCAGACCGGGTTCGATTCCCGGTCAATGCAATTGAGATTTTCATAGTGAAATATCACGTCCTGTGGTTCTGATTCCAAGAAAAAGATTGGGATGTCCTACGGTTCATGATCGCGAGATTAACTGCTCATTATCGGTGGCTGGCTGCGTGGCTCAGAGGTAACGTTCTCACTTGCTGGGCCCAAGGTTGCAGGTTCGTATCCTGGCGCAGTTAGCTGGCATTTGGGGGTGCATAAATGTGAGGGAGCCGTGTCAGATTTACTAGCACGTTAAAGATCCCCTTCGGGGCAAAATTCCGGCATCTCGGCGACTCTGAAAGCCGCAGTAGTTAAAAGGGACGTAAAACCAATAACAATTATTATCGGTGTCAACAGGTCTTCGGTGCTGACCACGCATAGAGCTGATAACAGTAGTTGTTGTTGTTGTTAATTCATTTAGGGGCTTTGAGAAATCATGGTCATTTAGCTCCGTGTACTGAGGTGTGTGTAAAATTTGGCTGATAAACTGTGTTATTGTGTTGTCTGCAGTAGACGGCCTTGGCCGTAAGTGGAATACCACGGAATACTACGTCCAGGATGGCTGAGGTGGGAATTGAACCCAGCTCTTCTCACCTTTGCCTCACGAGGTTGAGGGTATCCCGTTCCAGCCCTCAAACCAGAATTAAATTTCTTGGCAGAGCCAGAAATCCAACCCAGGCCTTCGCGATGACAGCCAAGAATGCTAGCCACTACGCAATGAAGGCGGGCTACCCGATGACAGAGATGACTCAAGTAATGTTACTGGATGTGTGTAGTACCTGCTCCCATCATAACTCGCTTCATTGCTTCCCTCAGTTCAGAAATCGACAGCCCCATTGCGTGTTTTCCGAGGCGTTGGAAGCATTGAATTGTTGTTGATTATTTATGGGATTTGCGACATAGTTACCATGTAACCCCGTGTACTTGGGTGTGTGTAGTATTTGTCTGATAACCTGTGGCACTGTGATGTCTGGACTAGTGTGTGTATTTGTAATTGAGGTAAGAATGGGGTAGGAAGCAGCCGTGTCCGTAAGTTAGGGATCATCCCGGCATTTGCCAGGATGGCTGAGGTAAGAATCTAACCCGCCTCTTTTCAGTTTTGCCTCACGAGGCTGAGTGTGCCCCGTTCCAGCCCTCAGACCAGAACTAAATTTCTTGGCAGAGCCGAGAATCGAACCCGTGTCTCCGGGGTGACAGCCAAGAATGCTACCCACTACGCAATGAGGTGGCATCAGCAATGACTAGTTATAACTGACGCAAACTAAAATGTCAAGGTTTGTATAGAAATGAACGTTTAGCAGAAGAACTCGTTATTTCTGTTTAAAGCTGGAAAAAATCCACAGGTTGGTCAGAATTGAATAGCCTCCGGCATTTGTCCAGTTAAATACTGGCAATCACGAAAAGAAATAGTCTTGGAATTTGAGTAAACAGGGTAGGTGCGGTATAACTAAGCAGCCGGGAACATACTATTCTCCAGGTAAGGAAGAACCGAAGGTCGTGAAACCCCTACGGTAAAATGTGCGTGGTTTAGTGCAATAAAACCATTTTTCGTCACTGTATTTAAACATGTCTAGCAGACCGATCGCTCGTTCTTTAGACTTTGGGTTTGCACTAGGTTGTGCAGCAAAGCAAGACGAAGAAATGTGGCCCAGGGTGGATCCGCGTACCGTGAAAGGTTCTCCCAAAATTCGTGCAATCACTTTGTTGGAAACCGTTAAACTTAATACTCTTCAGAAGTTGCAAAGTATAATAAAGTGGACGGTCACTTAGTATCAAACATCCAACTTACTCGATCATAGTTCTGCACGTACAGCGCGACAAGTTCAACTGAAGCCCCGGAAAATATGCGAACTACTAGGTTTCCCCTTGCCCCTGTAGTCGTGTTGCTGGATCTACTGCTATTTGCTGCCGCCAAAGGCGTGACTTGCACAGAAGCCAACTGGCGCTTGGTAGCGCGCACGTGAGGATGATTAATAATGGTGTCACTTCTACCCGCGCCCACCACGTGTTTTCCCTCCCTCCTCCCTCCCATCATCCTTCGCTCACTTGCGCCGGCAGCGCCCTCATTTAGGGCTTCAGTTGAACTTGCCGAGCTATAGGCTACCTTATATAACAGCGCTCGCTAACGTGCAGCGCTAGCCCATGGGTTAGAACTCCACCGTCGGTCGTACTTGAAATGGGTTTCCTTGGTTTCCCATTTTCAACTTGAGGCAAATGCCTTCTAATAGACCACGGCGTGTCGGCTTCCTTCCATCTCCTTACTCAGTTTCATTCATTTCATCTTTCTCAACTCCTCTCATGAGGTTGGCGTCAGGAAGGGCATCCGGTCATAAAAACACCCGCCACATAGACTTTAGTCACATTTCACCCCCAAACCAGTTGAAAACTGGAAGTATAACGGGTAGACATACATTCGAGATACTTAATAAATATGTATACGATAATACAGTATGCAACTTGCGAATGAGCTAGGATGGTGAATAATTCAGTCCAGAAAAATAAATCTTGAATTGTAGAATATTCTATCCAGTGTTAAAATTAATTTTTGCTTAATACCAGGTGTATGAAGGACTGCCACTAACAATGTTTCTTCACCAACTACGACTCGCTTCTTTGCTGGAATGGAAGACTTTTAGCGCATATTTAGTTACCAATAATATCCCGTTCACTTCGGTCAATGAACTGTCACTGATAACAATTGATTAAGGGACACGAGGTTGGTGCTGACGGGTATGAACTTGGGGAGAAATCTTCAGCCCGGAGAACATATACAATAGACCGAGCAATTTTCTCCAGGTTCGTAGCAATGCACGCTGCACAAATCGCTGAGCTTATTTTCATAGTAAAAAGAAAATGGGGACGAGTTGGGGCTAGACAATCATTGAATATATTCAATAGCCTTTGTTCATTAAACAGCCCATAATAGGAACGTCCAGAACCTGGCTCTTTGTTAATTGTTCCAACTGGCACTGTAATGGTTTCCTTTGCCCTCACGTTGAGCGACAAGCGTAACGTTAATTATTGCCCCATCTGTTGGTAGCGACAAATGTAGCAGTTTCGCTGCCCCTAACTGTTGGGTGATAAATGTAACTGTTTACCTTTGCCTAAGCTATGTTGTTTTAATGGGCGCCAAGACCTCAATGCAATGCTGAAATCTAAATTTGTATTTAACAACGTCTAGCTCTGGCAGAACACCTTCAAGACTCTATTCACTCAGATCGTGGTATGATTTGATCATTAACCCAACAAACAATTGTATCAGGAGAAGGAATTGGTCTATATCTAATGCTACCTACTGAGAGCAAAGATTGCATTGTAAAAGAATTGAATTTATTATATAAAACAAGTATAGCAAAATTAATAATAAGTATAAAATTTAAATTGGAGCGTTGCGATTTTAATATTACCGATAGAAAATTACGTGAAAACGGAGTTTGATAAATTGATTTTACTCTTATTTCCAAGCTATGAAGTTACTGAAATATGAAATGTAAAACAACGAGAAATGAGAGATTGCGTATTTCTGCGTCATCTGCGCTTACCACTGGAAATTGCCAAAGCATTTCCCTCGTACTTGATGATGCTGTGTGCTTCCCACAGTCTCCTGGACGTCGTCATCTCCGCCGAAATTTGATGATATTCTGGTAGATTAGATAATTTTATGGTCCGTACATCGGACCCAAACACTCGTATAACCACACTGGTTAAGTTTTACAAAAGTTAGTCGTCCACTCCACGGAACATCGGAGCGACTCCCGCGTCCAACCGTACTGCTTTCGTCTTACACAGAATGTCTCACAGAATGTCCTCGTTCCACGCCGGGCCGAACGATATATCTCCCCGTTGGCTCCCCACTCCAGTCTCAACTTCCAGCTTACGTGGTCTCCACTGATTGGCTGAGCACGCCGCTACTTCCCCTCCTCTGGTTCATTACACACGGCGGGAGGGAGAAGTCGTTTTCCGTTCCAACAATTCGCCTTTTCTTGACGATGCGACCCAGCCTAGCGTAATACTTCCTGACAAGATTAAGCTTGTATTTGAATTCCCCGTGACTCCTCTCTCTCAAATACCCTAACTGACAAAACTCCGTAAAATTCCGTAATCAGATAATTTTCTATGATATCGTCGTTCGTAATAATTTGCTTGATAGCGTTTTCTAAGACATAGAAAACCTATCTGAATGCTAATAATTTTTATAAAATGCTCCGAAAATACCTTAATAATAATTATAATAAATTAATAATAATAATAATAAATTAACATGAAAATGTATCTTGGCTGAACAATTTGCCGCGTAAATAAATAGAGAATGGCTTCCTACTGACTTATGCCAGTGGCATAAAAACCCCTCGAAAAACACGTTACATATTCGCCTCGGATCATCGGATGATTTACCGTGACGACGGTCCATTATCCGATTATCCCAGACACGTTAATAAACCCATCCAAAATACATATTACATAAATGAGATCACCCTAAATTACAGATATATACACTCATAATTTTTCTTCACGCACTTTGCGTCAAAGTTTGTTGTCACTATGGATTGCACTTTGCAACCAGTCCAATGTTTCTCATATAAAATAGTGTTCCACGGATATTTCCGCCTCTCAAATTTCTCTATGTTGGAGAAATAGACATAATTAATGTGTGAGCACTATGTATTTATGATGTCATATCACACGCATTGAAGGTGTTCTGATATATTTATATCACCATAGAACTTCCTAATTTCACTGGAGGTCCCTTCCTTATGGTGAAATTTAATCTCACTTAGCACTGAACACACGATCACACTATTGTGGCAGCGCCTCGTGACCATAATACTTAATCTCTCTTTAAAGTAGATTAAATTAATATTGACTTCTGGAAAAAAAAACAGTAAATGCGCATTACATATAACACCAAATATTTCTGTGCCGTAATCGCCCTGTCTTAAGTTCCCGTAGACCATATTCTACTTAATACTAGTTCTCAACACATACCATTTCTCCTCACACAAATAATACCTTTGTACAAATTACCTTAAATTACACACTTACAAATCTTACATGGCGAGGCCGTAAACAGAAATCACGTGTGCTGATATGTATGAGTTTCATGAAGGACTGTCTCGCATTCTGATGGCCCATCTTTTGCCTCGTGGACGCCTTAAGCAAAAATACCATGTACAAGCGCTCACCCATCTCTAGGAGGCAAATGGGAACCCATCAGCGCTGCCAAAATGGCCTTGGTGCATCGAGACAATTTAGTGCTTAAGAGCATCCGACAATCCCGTCATATTTCCCTGTACCTTAAAAACTCTCATTTACTTACATACTACCCCCCTGTGACTTCTGATACGCCTGCCTGGAAGACCAGATCCTCCACGCACCAAACACCACACTTACTCATTTGATAGGCTGGCTCGCCAGCTAAACACACTCACTTTATGACACATATTTTCGTAGACTATGTATATTATACGTCCCGTATAATCTGTTTCCCTTACTATCCTCCAGCACATATGCTGTTTTGCCAATACGTTTGGAAACTATAAATGGGCCCTCGTAGAGTTAAAAGAACTTGGACATGACTTTCTCTAGCTTATTTGACTGTTTCGGCACTCTAAGTAAGACTCTGTCTCCCGGCTCGAATAGGTCAAATTTAGTTTCTTTTTGTTGGCGAATTCTCTTTTGTGCTGACATAGATAAATTCTGTTTCGCCAACTGGACAATGTAATCCATCCCCGGTTGCTTACCCTCATTTAATCCCAACACCCTCGCTAGTTCATTTTGTGGTCTTTTTCCGAAGTGAACTTCGTATGGCGTCAATTTCGTGCTCTCATGCTGGACAGAATTCAGCCAAGTCTCGACCTTGGGAAGATGTCAAACCCAGGCCGCATGCTTGTCATGCACTAAGAGTCCGAAAAAGACGAGCCACTTCCCTTAATGGACGCTCTGCAGAATTACCCTGAGGGTACCTTACAGAGGAATGAACGTGTGCTATACCAGCTTCCTGCATACTGGTTCTCCATTTCTTTGCAGTAAACTGTGGTCCACTGTCAGATAGTATCCTGAGAGGAATGCCAAACTCAGGTACATACTTATTAATGATCAGACGGCTACACGCTAGTCCCGTGGCTTTCCTTAGCGGATATAGCTTGACATACTTACTAAAAGCGTCAATAACTATAAAAATGTACTCGTAGCCGTACTGTCCTTTAACGATCGGGCCAAATAAATCCACACACAGTAGTTCGCCGGGACTACTGGTGAGAACTGCAGATCTCTCCCCCACTAAATATTTAACTGGATATTTACTCCTTTGACAGGTGTCACACTTAGCTAAAATCCTCCTAACATCCCTTCCCATTTTACTCCAAATGAAGTCACGACCAATTTCATAGAAGACCTTGGCAGCACCAAAGTGTCCTAATTCCCTATGAATGAACCAAATTAGCTCCTCCCGCAAAGTGGCAGGAACACATGTTGCCCACCGATTATTCCTACATTTCCTTGCAAGAAGCCCATCCTGCATCTTGTACGTGAACCGTCCTACTTTCACATACTCTTCTTCACCTATTTCCAACCTAGCCAGTGGCTCCTTTAACTTAACGTCATCACGTTGCTCCACTAGCATATTTCTCAGTGTCTGTAACGATGCCCTGTTGCTACTGTCCACACATGCACATATTAAAATACCGTCCTCTGCTTTAACCACAGGATAATCCCTACATAAATTAGTGTCCCTTGATAGATGTCTGCAAGAATGTTATCTTTACCCTTAATATATTTTACTGTGAATTCGTATTCCTGCAGAGCAAGAATCCACCTACTAACTCTGTTAGAACTGAGTTTACAAGTCCTCATATACAGTAATGCATGGTGATCTGTGTGGATCTCAAATTTCCCCCCTACTAAATACATTCTAAATTTCCCTAAACTGAAAACAATACCTAAAGCTCTAACTCAGTAATCGTGTATCTTTTCTCTGCTGCTGTCAGTCCTCGCGAGGCTAACGATAAAATGCACAGATTACCCTCATCATCTTTCTGACATAATACTCCAGCAATGCCTATATGTGAAGCATCTGTCATAACCACATATTCCTTATCTTTTAACGGATATTTCAGCACTACAGCTTTCTCAAAACCTTCCTTCAGCGCTCTAAAAGCCTGATCATGCTTGGACTCCCATCTCCACCGAGTCCCACTTTTAAGCAATTCCCTGAATGGTTCTACCAACCCAGAGTATTTAAGAACGAACCTCCTGAAAAAGTTGCAAATTCCCAGGTAAGTTTTTAACTGTTTAACATTCTGTGGCACCTCTGCGTTAAGTATCTTATTAACCCTACTTTCTTCTGGTGTAACACCTCTACTCGACACTCTATGACCTAAAAATGTCACTTCTGACTGACAGAATGACGACTTAGACAGCTTCAAAGTGAACCCTGCCTGATCTAACTTCTGAAAAACTATATCTAAATGACGTAGATGCTCCTCAAAACTGCGTGAACTAATTACCATATCATCTATGTAAATGGTTACAAACTCTCCTGTGTCATCCCCTAATGCGATGTTTAAAGCCCTAATTAAAGCTGCTGAACTACTCTTTAACCCATAAGGTGTTCTACAAAATTGATAAAGGTTATATTTATGACTAAAAGCTGTAAATGGTCTATCTTCGTACATAAGTGGCACTTGCCAAAAACTGGAACTCAAATCTACACAAGTGAAATACCTCTTCCCCTCAAATGTTTGCATTAATTCCTCTATTGACATAGATTTCAGCTGATCTGAACTAATTCTACTGTTAACCAAACGAGCGTCTAAACAAATACGAACTGTGCCGTCGGTCTTGGGTACCGTGATCAAAGAATTAACATACGGACTGTTAGAGTGCTCAATAATCCCATCTTCAAGCATCTGGTTAATTTGTGCCTCAACTGCACTCTGATAAGCGAAAGGTACAGGATATCTATGTCCTGTGAATACTGATCTATCAATAACGTTCAATGAATGTGTATAGCAATTGGCCATACCAATGCGATCCTCAAAAACTCTCCTATTACACCATAACACATCATAGAGCCGAACACATTGTTCCACCTCTATATTTCCCAGAAATGCAGCATCACGTAACGAGTCCTCTAGACTTCCGTTCGTAATCACACTACCCACAAAACATGGAGAACCCCGCTCTACGGCTGGCGATATCTCATTTAAAGTACAAATCACACCTACAATACTACTCCTCTGAATATGGTCATTGAACGCTACTTCTACTTGAGAATCTCCCCATTTAAATTTCAAACTCCCTACATCATAACATAAGTTACCAGACACTCTACTTAGCCACTCGGAACCCAAGATAACACTGAATACTAAATTTGGAATTACAAGACAAATCTGCTTCTCTACATGATTATTAATTTTAATGTCTACTAAAACTTGCTTAGAAATTACTTTAGACCTCTTCCCAACAGCTGTGATAACAAAAGTGCTTTTAATTGGCATCTCCTCAAAATTTACTCCAGTTCCTTTCATTTTATCATAAAATGCACTACTTATGCAACTCTTCATACAACCACTATCAATTAAAACATCTGTGTACGCCTCGGACACGTTAAATTTAACTATGGGGCTCTTACTAACCACTTCCTGAATAATACCTTCATCATTTAGTTCATGTAATAATTCATTTCTTACATTTAGGTCATAGGGTTCCTGTATAATTGTATGGACAGGGCATGCTACAGACTGAGATTCTGACCTTACTTCGCAGCCTGGTTCGCGTTTAAAGAACCGCTACAGCTGGCCGTAGTACTACTAACTACTGAACTGGTCTGGTTGTTCTGGGCAGTGTTGTCATTGTTTGGCTGTATATTACTACCACTAGGCTGTCCTCTTCCTTGACCCCTATTCTGGTTGTAATTATTGTCATTATAATTTCTCCCTTGATTTCCCCTGTAATCATTGTTCCTCCCTTGATTTCCCCTGTAATCATTGTTCCTCCCTTGATTTCCCCTGAAATCATTGTTCCTCCCTTGATACTGATTACCATAGCCATTTCCTCTGTTCTGATTTAGCTGATTATTGTTATTTCTATTTTGAGCATTGGCCCCTTCGCCACCGTTCCCTTGAACTTCTTGATGCCTGGCTTCATTAGGCCTATTATTATTATTACCCTGGTTCCGATTGAAATTGTCCTCATAACCCCCTCTCCCTAGTGCATCAAATGTGCTTAACAAATTTTCTACTTGTGATATTGTCTTTACATTCTGGATACAAGCAGCCTCCTTGATCCTATAGGGAAAGTGCCTAAGTAGCAACCTCACCACATCACTTTCCTCCTTCAAGCCATCCAGATATTTACACACTAATACCTGCCCTAAAAAGTATTCGGTCATGGTGGAGCTTCCTTTAGGGTTATATTTACCACACACTACTCCCTCACGATGCTGCGACTGAATGACCTCATTCCAGAACTTTTCACAGAATTTCATTTTAAAATCATTAATATCAGTAAACTTGTCTCTGTAGACAGCAAACCAATTCCTCGTTTCCCCCACAAACACTTGTTCTAAAATTTCAACTACCTGGCACCACTCAATACTACCATTTTCCAACCTCTCCCCGAATTTATTTTCTATAGTGTTCATGAACTCCATTGGGCACCCCTGTCGATTGCTGAACTTACCCAGTTCTACCTCCCTGTGTGTGCTATTCACAAAAACTGGCCTATTCTGACTATTTTCTTGCCTGATCCTAGCTTTTAATTTTAATTCTAATTCTGCGATTTTCTCCTCAGCCTTCCTCTCAATACTGTTTACTGTTAATTTAATGTTTCCTTCTGATTCTTCTACTTTATCATATAGCTTTGCTTGTTTCTCCTCAATCTTGCTAATGCTCTCTCTATTACTCTCTCTTAAATCATTTACTTCTGCAACTATTTGCGAGTGGACTTTCTCAATTCTACCCCCCAGCTGTTCCTTAACCTCTTTAGTAGCTACCTGAATTTTGTCAATTTCTCCCCCCAATTGCTTTTTGACCTGCTGTGTTTCCAGTTGCACTAGTTCTTTTAAATTTTCAGCCTGTGTGCTGATTCTAATTTCCAACTCCTCCTGTACTTTTCCTAATTTCTTGTCTACATCTGCAATGATCTCTTTAACCTTCTCTTCCATTACTCCTCTGATTTCTCCTCTAATCTGTTCCATTTTCACACTAATTTCCTTACTGTTTTGTTCTAATTTAGCATTTAAATTTTCAGTACTCTCTCTATTTTCCCTACTGTTTTGTTCTAGTTTAGCGTTGTTTTGTTCTAGTTTAGCGTTGTTTTGTTCCAGTTTTGCATTTAAAGCGTCTGTACTTACTTTATTGTCCCTACTGTTTTGTTCTAATTTGGCGTTTAAACTATCGCTCAATTCCCTATTGCTCTCTTTATTTTCCCTACTGTTTTGTTCTATTCTTGCATTATTCTGTTCTAACTTTGCATTTAAGGCATCACTACTAACTTTGTTCTGATACATAAACTCGAGAAGTACAAGTTTTTAATTATGGTTGGCCGCCTACACTCCCTGTTTCAGTATCGGGATTTACCTCCGCTACCCCGGTACTACCATCACTCGACATACTGCTCGTATCATCACTCTCCCGTTGATAACCACTACGTAACCTCATCTTTCTTTCTCACCCCCCATAATGATATACACTGATACAGACAAATAACCCCCAAAATACAGGCACAGAAATATATACCCTTCTCCTTCCACAAATGTTATTAGGTTTTCATCCCCAAGTTGTCGGCGACAATGTAATGGTTTCCTTTGCCCTCACGTTGAGCGACAAGCGTAACGTTAATTATTGCCCCATCTGTTGGTAGCGACAAATGTAGCAGTTTCGCTGCCCCTAACTGTTGGGTGATAAATGTAACTGTTTACCTTTGCCTAAGCTATGTTGTTTTAATGGGCGCCAAGACCTCAATGCAATGCTGAAATCTAAATTTGTATTTAACAACGTCTAGCTCTGGCAGAACACCTTCAAGACTCTATTCACTCAGATCGTGGTATGATTTGATCATTAACCCAACAAACAATTGTATCAGGAGAAGGAATTGGTCTATATCTAATGCTACCTACTGAAAGCAAAGATTGCATTGTAAAAGAATTGAATTTATTATATAAAACAAGTATAGCAAAATTATTAATAATAATAAGTTTAAAATTTAAATTGGAGCGTTGCGATTTTAATATTACCGATAGAAAATTACGTGAAAACGGAGTCTGATAAATTGATTTTACTCTTATTTCCAAGCTATGAAGTTACTGAAGTATGAAATATAAAACAAATAAAAATGAGAGATTGCGTATTTCTGCGTCATTTGCGCTTACCACTGGAAATTGCTAAAGCATTTCCCTCGTACTGGATGATGCTGTGAGCTTCCCACAGTCTCCTGGACGTCGTCATCTCGGTCGATATTTGATGATATTCTGGTAGATTAGATAATTCTATGATCCGTACATCGGACCCAAACACTCGTACAACCACACTGGTTAAGTTTTACAAAAGTTAGTCGTCCACTCCACGGAACATCGGAGCGACTCCCGCGTCCAACCGTACTGCTTTCGTCTTACACAGAATGTCTCACAGAATGTCCTCGTTCCACGCCGGGCCGAACGATATATCTCCCCGTTGGCTCCCCACTCCAGTCTCAACTTCCAGCTTACGTGGTCTCCACTGATTGGCTGAGCACGCCGCTTCTTCCCCTCCTCTGGTTCATTACACACGGCGGGAGGGAGAAGTCGTTTTCCGTTCCAACAATTCGCCTTTTCTTGACGATGCGACCCAGCCTAGCGTAATACTTCCTGACAAGATTAAGCTTGTATTTGAATTCCCCGTGACTCCTCTCTCTCAAATACCCTAACTGACAAAACTCCGTAAAATTCCGTAATCAGATAATTTTCTATGATATCGTCGTTCGTAATAATTTGCTTGATAGCGTTTTCTAAGACATAGAAAACCTATCTGAATGCTAATAATTTTTATAAAATGCTCCGAAAATACCTTAATAATAATTATAATAAATTAATAATAATAATAATAAATTAACATGAAAATTTATCTTGGCTGAACAATTTGCCGCGTAAATAAATAGAGAATGGCTTCCTACTGACTTATGCCAGTGGCATAAAAACCCCTCGAAAAACATGTTACAGCACCTAGTCGCTATCATCTTGTTTATTTGTTTAAAAGCACTTTATAAACAAATATATTTCCGTTGACTTTTCAAGAAATGCAAGATTCTTCCTGTACTATTGAGATGATTTGGAAGATTTTGGTACAAACCACACCTTCTAACTCCCTCTGGTTTAGGAGCTTGAGTTTTGTGAAACATACACCTTAGCTTATTATATAATAAGATGTTACCTTGTCTTAGAATTTCACATTCTCAGTCTGCTTCTAAAATCTGGAGGCAGAATTAACGTTGGTTATTTCATCTTCCATTACAACTGCGTCACTAGCTTCTTATGCCAGTCAATGCATGCGAGTAATCGAAAGAATAATTCACATCCATGTGGCTTAAAATTGACTCACTTAAGTCATGTAAAACTGTTTTCTTGAGGGTTTAGACAGAGTACTCGGGCGATGGGTTCAGATCAGAGCTATGTGATCGGCTTCGGGATGTCCTCACTTCCTGGGTGGGTGTCTCGCTTGCTCTACTACTAGCTCATGTAGCCATGGCACGTGATGGAGCACGTCGTAAAGAAAGTGTTCAAGTTGAAGCCATATTGAATCACATAATACATGTTAATTACGATCGAAACGTGCCTATATTCTTAACAATATGAACGAAACTGCGTTATGTTAAATACGAAAAGATCGAAATTTGGTGTGACATAATAAAATGTATGAGAGTTGCACATAGTCATCACAATTGTATAGGTTGACACAAAATGTGATAAAAATGTCCAGCATAACTCAACACGTTGCTAGCGTTTCGCCCCAGTGTACCAATTGGGCTCTTCAGTTGGTAAAGGTATACCTACCAAGACGCGTAGACTGAAGAGCCCAATTGGTAAACTGGGGCGAAACGCTAGCAATGTGTTGAGTTATGCTGGACATTTTTATCACATTTTGTGTTAATTATATGGCTCAACGGGCAATACTCATTTTGTTTTTCTTTCGAGAACATCTTGATTTTATATTGTACAGGTTATCATAGAAATTCGACACACCCAAATTCACGTCCCAAGCCCCTAAATAAAGTAGTATCGACAATCCGTTTAATTCATATGAATTTGCAGTGAATATTTAGTACGAAACGTTCAATTAGAACGAGGTTAATACACCTGTAATAGAGAAAAAAACGTATCTTCTTTTTTCCCTTTTAATTCTCACCTTCCTGCTCATCACTCTCGCCTCCGACAGTTGCGGGACTGCTTTCTGCAGTCGGCTCTCGGGCAGTTGAGAAGGAGTAGAGGAAGCTTTGTGTCGTGAGCAAGTGAACGAGATCACTTCGTGTCCTAAATGGATTAAACCATTCTTACTGTTCAGGAGGCCACACGACAAAAAAAAACTGTTCAAAACAGTTCACAAAGGATTTCCATATCTCCAGTCAATATTTCAAATATTTAGCCAGATTTTTAATTTGGATCAATTCATGCATTCTTTTCAATCCTTTGTCTTCCTGAAATTAAATGAACGGTATTTTTTTTACCTAATCCAGAGCTCCAAACGTTCTGTAGAACACTTTACTGGGAATCCCAGCTAAAAAAAACTTTATCCAGATGCCGAAGCACCCGGAATCACGATTACATGATCAGCGAAAGCACAATCGCGGCGTCTGGCATTTGTTTTGATTTATTATCCCAGAAGATTACACATTATCTGGTTCTCATCAATCACAACCATAGCAGTTTACTGTGTTTCCTGCTACCCACCACGTGCACGCCACTGCCGCTAATTAGTGGATGTTGCAAAACAAGCATTCATAAGACTGATACAATCCTTCTCTCCTTTCCCCTGTCAAAGATTTTGACAGTCGTCATGGCTCTTGTAACAGGTATAGGCTATAACTTAGCAGATGGGGTTGAGTGAACTCGAGTGGGAGTCTCGACACCAGGTAAATACCCAGCTGCGTAACCGAGTGTGTTTTGAGTACATGATTGGAATACACCCATATTCTCACAATCGCAGTATTGAATTATTCAAAATAACTGATTAGATTCGAACCTTGGAGCTGAAGTGACAATCTTGAATGTGGCTCTTCTCCGAATATTTCTTCGCTTTCTCTTGGCGAATGCCGGGATGGTAACTCATTTAAAGTCCCTTCTACAACCCTAGACATTAATAAATAACTATTAGTCACCACAATAACACAGGCTATCGGACTATTTCAACACAATCTTTAAGTACACTGGGCTAATGACTATGTCCCAAATCGGTAAATTAATCACAAGTACATCAGAAGAAAGTATGATCAAAAAAGTTGAGACTTAGCTTATGATTATTATTATTATTATTATTATTATTATTATTATTATAAGAAATACAGGCCCTTGAGATTGCACGTGTGTTTTTAATAAATGGTGGCCAGGTGAATTTCAAATACTAAAATCTGCTTTTCTGGCGACTTAATCTGACCACTGCGAAACTTTGCATGGTAAATCTTACTTACGAGCAGAACTTAAAATACTGGTCAAAAAAGTTTTCCATAGCCTATTGCATGATGCTGTATTTTCATTGCTGTATGACGTCATTTGGTTTTTGCACATTGGCTCGTATGTTAACTCGAAAATAACATGTTTGTTTGTACTGTACACTGTTATCGGACATGGAGTCTGTGCATGCAACCTGCACAAATGGGGGAAGCGGCCAAACCATTGAACTGTAGGTACTACTGGAACAACTCCTCCCATGGTAACCCTCGCTGAAAACTGCTTCCTGGTCATCGCCTCTTTGACATGCACTACCAGGCGTAACTAGTCGCACCAAAAACTGTCATACCATTGAACTCGAGGTTGCAAGTCAGCTGATATGTCGTGATTCTTTTCATGTAGTTGATCGTACGTACCTCTGTGCACCGTTATATGCATGGTATTTTCCAATAATACGGTGGGTTTACGGTCTACTTTATTTTCGAATTGAGATTTGTAATGAAGTAGCCTATTTTGCATTTATGGATACGTCTTACATCAAATTTAGACCTAAATAGGCCTAACATATGACAAATACACGTAGGCCCTATTATAGGTTATAAGCTATTAGTCACAGAATTATAACCTAGGCCTAGCTTATATTAGCCTACAGATTTCCATGGAAACTTCCAGATGTATTAAATAAATGGGTTATAGCTGTGTGGATGAAGGACTGGACCCAAACAAAATTCAGTTATATCTGTAGTGAACACTTATGCTACTTGTTTCATTCAAATTGAAACAAACCACTGCTTAAAGAGGATACAGTACCTGCAATTTTCAATTTCCCACAGCATCTGCTTCAGCCACCCAAGAAAAGACAGAGAGTTATTGGATGACAAGTAGAAGTTGAAATACCTATGTAGACCTAATATTTACTGTTACTTTTTTCATCAGCATAGGCATAAAATTTCACATTTTCCAGTATACTTTTATGATGTCAGTCTTGGAGACGATAAAAAGGAGACGATAAAAGGGGAACTCCCTGCAGGACCCTGTTCGTCTGCTGTATGACTTATGTGAGGTCTAAGTTTCGACTTGCTTTGAAGAAAAAGAAGCTTGTAGTTTTACCTGACCGTTAATCTTGTGATCATGAGTCACGTGAAATCCGAACCACAGGACATGGCATTTCACTTCGAAAATCTCACATGCAATGACCGGGATTCAGACCCGGTCCTCCTTGGTGAGAGGCGAATAGCTTGACCGCTGAGCCATCACGCCCCATCGCTTTGAAGAATATTGATCATGTGGTTGTTTTGTATAAATAAAGTGTGTATTTTTGTTCACTAAGCATCTATTTTATTGTTTAGTTGTAGGCTTATGAATTTTCACACACACATGAATGCTGCCATTGAGTTAATACAAATGTTGAATACCAGTTGCCATATTTTTAAATCTTTATTCTTAGTCATTCCCTGTAAAACCGTATTTTTATTTTATTTTAATGTACGTACGGCTTGTATTTTTTTGCCAGTAGGCCTATACTTATTGTTAACGCAGCCTTTGATATAAGGATAAAAATGATGAACAATCAGGCTGCAATATAATATTTTATGTTGGCGTATATTCCTGGCCATTTTAAGTATCAAATTACTATGATATTTTGAAATATGTATTTCGGCGTAAGTTCCGTTTAGTTTACCGTTCGCCTAAATGTTCAAAAGTACCTCTTTTACTTGTATCTCTCGTATCTCTCCTTGCGTTCGTATACGTCAAACTCGCCTCCTTGACGTGCACTACCAGGCGTAACTAGTCGCACCAAAGGCCGCACTTTGCTCCCATACAGTCGGCATTCCAGTATTACCTAGAGTTCAATGGGCCAAACCCCTGCTGTGATCGCGGTCCATCAAACCGGCCATCAGGCACATTGTCGAAGATCGCAAACTAAGAGCGTACCTAGGTGACCCTATCGACTATTTCAGTGCTACACCATCCAGCCTGGACTGGAGGAATAGACTGGACATACGGCTGATATCTGTGCTTGTATGTAATAATTATTATTATTATTATTATTGTGTTTCATGTGTAATGCCATACGCTACATAAATAAATAAAACAGTTATCGGATAATGCACGCGTATTATATTTGGTCCACAAATACATAGGCTAAGCTTGCAATATGCAAAACCTTTTTTGACCAGTAGGCCTATATGAAAAATGAAAATCCACAGCCTGTTTCCAGTCGACCGACCGGGTAAGGAATGGAATGAATGAAGCCCCCATCTAGCGGCGAGGATATGAACTGTGCCGGCTGCCGAAGCCTGTCGCACTCCTCTGGGGCAATGATTAAATTAATGACATATGAAATGAAATGAAAGCGGAGAGTGTTGCTGGAAGGAAATATTGACAGGGAAAACCGGAGTACCCGGAGAAAAACCTGTCTGCCTCCGCTTTGTCCAGCACAAATCTCACATGGAGTGACCGGGATTTGAACCACGGACCCCAGCGGTGAGAGGCCGGCGTGCTGCCGCCAAGCCACGGAGGCTCTGACCAGTAGACCTATATATTGGCTTCTAATGTAATACAATAATGATATTGAGAAATTCAATATGGCAGCTGTGCAATTTTTATTTTAAAATTTGTTGCATATATGATTTATAGATGGCGTTTGTGCAAATTTCTAAAATCTAACAACTTTCTACCCATGCTTTATTGAACCGATGGCTGGAAAATATTGTATGATAAATACTCATGTAGCCTATAATAATTTAGCACAGGAATTTCTAGCCTAGTTTTCATAACAGTCGCCACGCATATGACCTTCCCTTAAATGAACACCGGTGACTGGTCACAGAAAGATGCGATCTCTACGGTAGTGGTGATAATTAGCCCATAATGAGTTAAATGTTCTTGCATGTGCAAGCGTGGTGGTGGTGATTGTTGTTTTAAGGAGCAAAACTTCGAGGTCTTCTTCATAGTGTACTTACCGTAAATTATGCACGGCACGAAGAAATGTTGATGGGAGGTATGTTGAGATACGGTGGAACATTACTTTCAAACACGACACGTTCTAGCCTACCATCCTATTAATTCAATTTTGCTATCTGAATTCTTTCCTTATTGCCTAAAATGGCTAAATTGTTGGAATATTGAGTTATAAGTTTGAAATTGTTACCCGATATTTTATATTTCATAAACTAATGTCTGTTAGGTAGTCAGCCCGAAGGCTGGTTGGATCCAACTAATAGCTGTTTATTCCACCACAATGAAAATCTTTTTGACAGGGGGTTTTGTGATGTGAAGGACGAATAGGCCTACAATATATGAAAATAGGCTAAATTAGTAATTCACAGAACTATGTTTTTTATTTATTTGTCGTTTGGCCGCAGGCAGGCCCTGCAGGTAACTAAATGTAAAAAAGAAGCCTCCAACACACTCGGAACCGACCAACTTAACAGAATTAAAGGGGTGGCATTTCACGGCCCGGAATTTCTGTTAAAATCCATGTAGTTCAAATCATTGTGTTGGGAGTCCTTCAGTAACGAATTAATGCCGAATAAATGGTCATATCTGATGACGCAGGGAGTGCATCACTCGATGTTTGGAATGTCTGGCCTAAAGACAGTACATCTTTTAATAGTTTGTACTGTTGGCTGGCATGTTTCTTGCATTGAGATAAAAGATTTCTTCAATAGGGAAACTATTACATACACTGTAAGAAGTAACCAAAACATCAACGGTACAGAGGACATCTAATACTGCCATTAATTAAGGATACAGTAAATCTCCTGTGGAAATTCCACTGGGAGAACCACAGATGGCGTTAGGGGTAATGTTGCATGACTGAATATGTACGACCCATTTGTTGATTCCCACTCAGTATTCCCCCGAGTTCTCTCTTCTCTTGATTGGTCTCTAGCATGAACTGAAACATTCACTTGATCCCCATACATACCTACATACATACATACATGCTTGTATTGAAAGATGATTCAGATCGTTCGTTCGTTGTGCACTATGCTTTTGTGTGCTGGTATCCATAGCAAATAATATTAAACACTAATTGCTCGAGTTTGATGCGCTTATTATTATTATTTTTATGAGGTGTACATTGTTTTTATGCACTAATGGGCACAATAGAGAACAGAACACTGTAACAACCGGATAATATAATGTTATCTCTTGGCTGTAGTGTTGCGATGTGAGAAAGAGCAGCAGATAAAGTGAGACGACGATCAGGACAAAAGTAGGCACATCCCACTCGTGTTCCGAGGACTTATTGAACCATTATCAATGTGCAGTATAATGAAGCAGACCAATGAGTTATATGGCATTCAGTGCATATTTTTGGGCAGGTAAATTATCTCGTAGTTTTGTTTTTAAGGCATGCGTAGAAAGTGGTTTTACCAGATAAAAATTTGGTCTTGGGTGTTAACTACTGTACGCCAGAAATAAATTCAAAGCTGTTCAGCATTGGGAGTCTTAAATGAAGTTCGTATTGTTTCTTTGCGGTGATTCACAAGCTGACGTAGTCACATAATAGTCATACCAGAAGAGAAAAAATCACATCGAGATAGAAATCATTCAAAAGTTGTCTCATATGCAGTGGCATTTAGACTGCCTCACACAATAGTGTATTGGTGGGAGTTCAGTTCATTGCACCTGAACACATTTTAAAACATCTGTATTGAATACGATCACGTTTCCTTAAGTTAAAATTGTTGCCTCATACTGCCACATTCTAATTTAGACCTAATTAGCCCACGAAACAGTGATAAAAGGATAGCTCGATGCCTCAACACAAGGTGTGAGTAAGCGTACGAAGTATGTAGATAGCCTTTTCTACACTAGAAATAAGCCTGATGCAGTCCATGATAATTGACAATCAATTATAAGTCCTGAGAAATGAGCTTGAGCTCATACAAGGATGTTGTGTTGCCTGACGATGATCAACCGGGGGTTAATTCTTCTTTTGTATAATATTAAAGCTTTGAAAACTTAAAATTGATAACGTAAATCAATTTATAAACTACTCTCCCTTATATTACACCACTCATAAGTTGTTTCAAATCATATAACGTCCTACTAGTAGATGACAGAATCGCAAAACTGGAAATGTCTCGACATACGAGTTAACACAAAATATCAATTTCTGTTATCCCGTTAACAAGACATCATCCATTGAGAACTTCATCCCAATATCCCGATTATTTAATTTTTAGATTTCTCTTGTGGCATGCGTAACACAGCAGCCCGCACTTGACCGACAACGGGGCCTCGCAAATGCTGCTTGGCCTCGTCATATTTGGATTTCAGTGCTCCAACGAACTCGTGAGTAGTTGTGTATACAACGAGAAATCGTGAAAAGAATGGAGATGTCGAAATGTGCAATAGGGTGAATACTAAGATGAAGTGAAGACAGTCCTTTACTGCAAGGTAGTTTGACACTTATGTTGACGCTTATTTGTACACTACTGGAAAATAGAGAATGAACATCCTGAAACAATGGGCCCAAATGAATGCAGTTTTATTGAAATATTATACGGGTTGTACACTGTGTATGATCATAATCATAGGTTCATACTTCTATGGACAAACTACACACATCAAAAAAAGTTTTGCATCACCTCGGTTCCCAGATCTCCGGCATATAGACGTTGACTGTGTATATTGTATCAAAGATACAGTCCCTTTGACTGTTCATAGATGTCACTAAAACTGCTCAAAGATGTAAACAACCATGCATGAGCAGGGCCTATTAGACGGAGGGGGTACGACAGCCGATCAGTTCCAGTCATTCCACCAGGACGAAGGTACGCTGCTCATGTTGTCTGTAGTTCTACCATGCCTAGAAGGTCAATACCGCAGTTCGATCGCGTCCGCATTGTTACTTTGTGTCAAGAAGGGCTCTCAACAAGGGAAGTTTCCAGGCGTCTCAGAGTGAACCAAAGCGATGTTGTTCGGACATGGAGGAGGTACAGAGATACAGGAACTGTCGATGACAGGCCTCGCTCAGGCCGCCCAAGGGCTACTACTGTAGTGGATGACCGCTACTTACGGATTGCCGCTCGGAGGAACCCTGACAGCAATGCCACCATGTTGAATAATGCGTTTCGTTCAGCCACAGGACGTCGTGTTTCAACTCAAACTGTGCGCAATAGGCTGCATGATGCGCAACTTCACTCCCGACGTCCATGGCGAGGTCCAGCTTTGCAACCCCGACACCATGCAGCGCGGTACAGATGGGCCCAACAACATGCTGAATGGACCCCACAGAATTGGCATCACGTTCTCTTCACCGATGAGTGTCGCATATGCCTTCAACCAGACAATCGTCGGAGACGTGTTTGGAGGCACCCTGGTCAGGCTGAACGTCTTAGACACACTGTCCAGCGAGTGCAGCAAGGTGGTGGTTCCCTGATGTTTTGGGGTGGCATTATGTGGGGCCGACGTACGCCACTGGTGGTCATGGAAGGCTCCGAAACGGCTTTACGATACCTGAATGACATCCTCCGACCCATAGTGCACCCATATCGGCAGAATATTGGAGAGGCATTTGTCTTCATGGACGACAATTCTCGACCTCATCGTGTACATCTTGTGAATGCGTTCCTTCAAGATAACGACATCGCTCGACTACAGTGGCCAGCATGTTCGCCAGACATGAACCCTATCGAACATGCCTGGGATATGTTGAAAAGGGCTGTTTATGGACGTCTTGACCCACCAACCACTCTGAGAGATTTACGCCGAATTGTCGTTGAGGAGTGGGACAATTTGGACCAACAGTGTCTTGATGAACTTGTGGATAGTATGCCACGACGAATACAGGCATGCATCAATGCAAGAGGACGTGCTACTGGGTATTAGAGGTAGTGGTGTGTACTGCAATCTGGACCACAAATGCTGAAAGTCTAGCTGTATGATGGTACAACATGCAATGTGTGGGTCTCATGAGCAATAAAACGAGCTGAAATGTTGTTTGTGTTGATCTCTATTCCCTTTGTATTTAAAGGTTCCGGAACTCTTGGAACCGAGGTGATGCAAAACTTTTTTTGATGTGTGTATCTTGGATAACAACTTCAGTATATTGTATAGCCTCCTTTAGCTACAATGCAGTCCCGCAATTGTGCATAGAGATCATAGAGGTGTCGGATTTCTTCTTGGGGGATAGAATACTACGCTAAATCCACCTGTTGACGCCATTGTTCAAGGGATGTTGCTGGTAATGCATACCGGGCCAGACCCCGTCCAATCATATCCAACACATGCTCAAAGGGAAACAGGTCTGGTGATCGTGCTGGCCAGAGGAATTGACAAACATCCTAGAGAGCACGTTGGGTAACGCGAGAAGTATGTGAACAGGCATTGTCCTGCTGGAAGAACCAATCTCCCTGACTTCGTAGGAATGGCTACAGAATTAACTGGATGATATGCTGGATGTTCAGAGGTGTACTGTCAATGTATGCCACGACTCCCCACACCATGATGCTAGGGTTGGCCTGTATGAATACACTGGGGTAGTTGTCACTCTCTAGGTCGACGCCGCTCTCGCATACGACCATCACTGACAACAAAGCAGAATCTTTCATCACTAACCACAACTCGGCGTCATTCATCCCTCCAGTCGCACCTTTTGCGACACCATCAGACACTGGTTTTACAGTGATGAGGTGTGAGTGGCAGCCCAGCTCTCGGGAAACTGTTCCTGTTGTCCCATTGTGTGTGCATCTAATGTGTGTGTGTGTTCGCCGTGCGATCAGCATTGGTGGTACGCGCGTGACTGTATGCCGCTGTAGTCTGGAACCAGGATGAATAGTATGTGCACCTTCCGTGGATCACCGGCACCAACACTGATACACTGAAGACACTTCATGTCTAACGTGTTGGGCAATTCTTCAGAATGACCATCCAGTCTGCTGTATGTCTGTATGTTTGTCGAGTGTGAAATGTCTGACAACGTGTGTCACTGTAATGGCTGTACTAGAATGTGCATTCTCAATTGAAACTAGGGTTTGGAAGGAGGATTCCGTGGTCTTAAGTCAGGGAACTATCCTAGCATTTGCCTCCAGTAGAAGTGGGAAACCACTAAAAGCCACTTCTAGGACAGCTGAGGTGGGAATCGAACCCGCCTCTTGTCAGGTCTGCCTCACGAGGCTGGGTGTACACCTCCATATTAAAACCCAGGCTCCAGGACGTGCAGATTTTTGGATGAGAACACCGTATTCCTACAGTAAGTAGGTGAAACTAAGACAGTTATAGTATATTCATCCTGTGGTATGCATACACCCGGGGTACGGGGGAATGTTAGGGGCACCTGAAATGTTACCCGAGACAGATAAGTTAGCCAAAAGATTCATGGAGTGGTAAGCATTCTTATTTACCCCAAATGGATATAAGATCGTGTGTCCTAATAATAATGAACCACTGTGAAATTACGTTTAAATGTCCCGAGGCGAATGTGGTTAATAATTTGTTTGTAGTGCTTTAATGGGATAAGCCAGCCCCGTGGTGTTGGGGTAGCGCGCCTGCCTCTCACCCAGAGGCCCTGGGTTCGATTCCCGGCTCCATCAGGGATTTTAGAAACTGACGTGAAGGCCGGAATGGGGTGCACTCAGCCTCGTGAGGACAATTGAGTAGCCGTCTGATAGTGAGGCAGTGCCCCGATCACGAAAACCAAAATTAACGGCCGAGGGGACCCGATGCGCTGATCACGCGTCACCCCAATATCTGCAGGCCAAATGGCTGGGCAGCGGTCGCTTGGTAGGCCTAGGCCCTTCATGGGCTGTAGCGCCAGGGGTTACTTTTTCTTTTTAATGAGATAAATGTTAAATTACAGTTAGACTGAATCCTGAGACTCCTAATGGCTTGTTTTTACCAGTGGCGTAGCGTGAATATTTGAGTTGGGGACGCCAAAGTTTATAACGACAGTTAAACTAAGGGACAAATCAAAAAGCTAATATGTCTGGCTGCGTGGCTCAGGGGTAACGTTCTCGCTTGCTGAGCTCAAGGTTGCAGGTTCGAAACCTGGCGCAGTCAGCTGGCATTTGAGGGTGCGCAAATGCGAGGGAGCCGTGTCAGTAGATTTACTGGCACGTTAAAGATCCCCTTCGGGGCAAAATTCCGGCACCCCGGCGTCTCTAAAAGCCAGTGTAGTTAAAAGGGACGTAAAACCAATAACATTATTATTATTAAAAAGCTAATATGAAAGATAGTGTCACATACCGTACCTCAAACAGTCTTGTACATCAGCTCCATTCGTCTTTTCTGCGAAAATGTCTATGGAGTGTTCAAAAAATGCGGGCTCTGATGAAAGCTCACCTAATAATTGTTTTTCAATAGCCAATGAATTTAAACACGACATGCGACTATTGCTCATAGAATTTCTAAGGTAGGTTTTAATTTTTTTCAGCGTGCTCATGCTGCGTTCTCTACTAGCTGTAGTAGTTGGAAAAGTCAGTACTAAGTATAGTAGTGTAGTTACTTCCTGATAAATGGAGTCAAGACCGTTCGTAAGAAAATATTTTAAAAGATTTTTGGAGCTAAATGCTTTGTTTGATCTGCATAAACAATGTGAAGTTCATTTAGTAATTGGTTAACATTAAAGAATGGTTGCTGTTTTACCAAAATATCTAATTTGCTCTGGCGGAATGTTTCGGTGTATTCTTTAAACTTCTTTTCTTGTGCTAACTCAATGAAATTTAGATGAGTAAGATCTTCAAATCTACTCTTCATTTGAGCTGTTAGTGAATCTACTATTTCAAAAGTCAACACTCTCAAAGTGTTCTTTTTCTTGCCATCATACATTACGTTTTCATTCAACTGGATGCTTATTTTGAACGCATCTGTCAGTGAAAACTTCATTTCTTAAGTTTGATATGCTTTTGACGACAGCCTCTATCTCATTATGGCAAGTTACAATACTCACTGTCGATGATTGTACAGTAACAATTTGAAAATATGATC
Source organism: Meconema thalassinum (assembly GCA_946902985.2). Classification (NCBI taxonomy): domain Eukaryota; kingdom Metazoa; phylum Arthropoda; class Insecta; order Orthoptera; family Tettigoniidae; genus Meconema; species Meconema thalassinum. Next base: position 350,098,199 of record OX336389.2, read on the forward strand.
AGTGTAAATGAAACAAGCTTCGATTACACATAGCAAATATACAAAGGTTGGGTTATCCATATGTCTTTTGAGACGAATGGCACAGTTCACAGGGTCGTCGTCCCATTCACAATTTTCATCATCAATAATTTCATCAAAAATACAGTGCAATCCTTGGAAATGTTTCATAATGCTGAAAACTGCCCTCGAATGAAAATTCCATCTCGTATTGCTAGCTTGTGGAAGCTTAAATCCTCTTTCGGTCAACAAAACTGTCCTTTTAGAAGACTTCCTGAAAAAACTGTGAAAAGCAGTCAAGGCACAGACAAACAAACGAACCTGTTTTATTGTTTTTGAGCCATGTAGAAGTACCAAATTTAATTGGTGGGCGTAACAATGGATGAAAAGAGCATATGGGCAAAACTGCTTCACTAGCTTTTGAACTACTCCTTTTCTGCCTGGCATTAAAACTGCGTCATCAAATGTATGGCTTACGACTTTTTCTCCATTTACTTCCCAGTATAGTAAAACTTTGTGCACGACTTCCGACAATCCCGGAGCTGGAAACGTCATAAAAGGCGACGAATCTCTCCTCTATTCTATCATCCACACAATATATAAACATTATGCTCATCTGGCTCTTACACGATACGTTTATTGTCACATCTGCTTGTATTGAGAGAAAAGGGACTTCATTTATTTCTGATTTGATTTCTTCATATAATGCAATTGTTGTAACTTCAATCAAGTCATTTTGAATGTCTGGAGATGTTCCTTTTAATAATGATGATGACTGTGAATGGTCTCCAACTATCGATTCATTTTGAGCGAGCCGAATCAACAATTGCAAATAATTCCCTTAACTTTCATCTTCTCTATGCCCACGGAAGGCAAGTTTTTGTGTACTGAGAAATACTACAGATTGAATGAGTCGTCGCAAATACCGTACTGCCTGTGTGAAGACACGATCTCATTATGTTTTACTGCTTGTAGTCGAGCGGCTTCAGATAATTCATGTTCAATGCGAGTTTTACCTAGCAGATGAAATGCTGCACAATGTAACAAATGGTGTTTTGAAGACTGGTGTTCTACAGCTTTTAAAATTAAATTACTCAGGTCCGAAATTCCTTCTGTTTACCATTCAGTATATTTCGCCCCAAACATAAGGCAAACGTAACAAAACCTTTTTTTTTAACACACCAAGTTAGCCAAGAAAACCTGTCATACCAAGAAAGCTGAAAACCCCGTGTGCGATTTTTACCAACTTCTTTAATTGATAAATTTGGCATTGGTCTTTTTGTTTTTAATTCTCATCGCTGTTCACATATGGTAAAATGCTCGAAGGAGTTGCCTTTAAAAATTAATAACATTAGAGTCAGGTGAACTTACTTCAGTCATATTGGCAGTATTAAACACACACACGCACAATTAAAAGTAACTGCACTTCTACAGTTCCTTCGTTCGAAACTAGCACTAGCGCAGCGATCGGGCTATTGAGTTAGCAGAACAGATCATGCAAAGCTGACGCCCGCCAAACGCCAGCGTACGGTAGCACTTCTCTTCCGGGAAGCATGATGAACTCGCGCATGCGCTGCAACGTGGCCTGGCCAGGATGATACATAGCTCTTGACGCCAAGAAGCGCTGGCGTACGTTGAATGAAGAAAAGCAATGCACAGCAGTAGACCACAGCTGAGCTAAGACTAGTTACATGGGGGGGGGGGAGATAAAATAACATAAAATAAGGTAGCGCCATGTAATATGCTAACGCTGCATTTATAAAATAAAAACAATGTTATATTTTACTCATTAATGAATACACATTCTAAATTTTTAATCAGGGAACGCCCGGCGTATCGGCGTATTACAGCGCTACGCCTCTGGTTTTTACCATAGTATCCCCAAAGCAAACTGGTATCCGGCATGTACAAATATATTATTGATGACTTTCTAATGTTTGCCGTCGTTAAATAACTGTGCTACTGCTTAGCATCTCGGGCGCGAAGTGATCCTAAATAGCGCCCTTTCCTCAGCCTTGGGCAGTCCGATGTCTCACAACAAAACCTGTATCACACTGACAAAACCTTGTAAATTCAGATTTATCCAAACGTTAGTTCTCAAAGGAGCACAAGTTGTCAATAGTGAGTGAATATAGACTGTCGAATGATATAAGAGATGTGCAGGATCTAAAATGTTATGTCACCTAAATTAGTTATCTATTAAAGAATGCTTTTCAGTTGGTCAACATGATTGTGCCCAATTATATTAGCTGGGTAGTACAAATAGTCAAACACCTTAACCTGAAAAAAATAGTGGTGACAACATTATAGGCTATCTAAAGTTTATTATAATATTAACAACGCAACATTTATAGATGTGGCTTGAACCAACTGAGTAATAATACTGTGTATGCTAATAAGAGCGACACGTTACACCAGTTATAAAAAAAACTCTTAAGTTAGAGCACTCGAAATATCTATTCACGTCTCGTGGCGAAGCTTAGCCACTAACCAATTGATTTTCGTGATAAGGAATAGGGATGCCTTATGACTAAGCTATCTACTAGACAAGAAAGTTCTAGCATTAGATAGAATCAAATTAAGTTAATACAAAAATGTAGCAAAAGTTAAGTTACGTTTAATAATAATAATAATTATTATTATTATTATTATTATTATTATTATTATAACATATAAAGTTTGAAGTTAATTTAGGTTGGCAAATATATCAAGATTTACGTTAAGAAAAAAAACTTGAATTTACTTTGCCATTAAAAAAAAATACAGAGACTTGTTTGGATTTCCACATGTGAGCTCACCGTAGTAGAGGATAAGCATTGATATTAAAAAGACGACACTCGGGTGATCAAGAGAGAACAGTTGGCAAGAAGATGAAGAAACTTGTTTCATGAAGTATTGGTGCACAAAAGTGGACATTCCAGTAAATGTCAGTGAATTGTTTGTTTGTGAGAGACAAAAACATGATTTGAATGGGTCCCCACCATAGAGTTTAAAGCGCCAGGAACCAAATTTTACGGGAACTGAAAAAACAGTTTATTTCTCAAATTTACTGATTAATGATACTTTTCAAAATTAAATGCTTATTATATACCGGTATCACGTTATGAGCAAAATATTCTTCTTTCTTACATTGTACTCCACATCTCCTGTTTTAATACTTGCAACGTTTTGCCAAAAGGGATTTGTTGTCTCATTATTGATTGCGGGAGAGTAAGAGTTCGCATATGCAAAGAAAAGTATTTAATTCTTATATTGTTCAAACAAACATAACATTTTCATATACAGGGTGTTTCGAAAAATGTGTCCGATATTGCAACAGGGGTTGGGATTGGTCAAAACTAGAAGAAATGTTCTGTAAACACATGTCCGGAAACAAATACCTGTTGAGATATGAGCCATTTTATTTGTGTTGTGTATTTACACTTCAGATAATGGAAGTCATCCTACCAGCTACTTCTAATGGACACTTGACTGTCACACGTGTTTAAGAGAACACGCGTTGGGCAAACATCCATCAACACCACTAAACCAGGAGCTGTGATGATTTCGGTCCGCGGATACCATCTGCACGTTACAAGAGATGCTCCACATGGTTACCACATGCTTTGGCTCTTCTTCGCAAGGAATCCCCAACTCGTCCTATCACGCCTGGCTGGTCACGGATGTGGGCACTCTCATTGGCCACACGCTCTTGTAACGTCTGCACATTGTCAATGGGTGTGGCATACACCAATGTCTTTAAATGTCCCTATAGCCAGAAATCTAATGGATTAAGGTCCAGAGAACGGGTAGGCCATGCTACTACCATTTTCTAATCCATGACTGCCATTTCCCTCGAGGAATACTCCATCGCACTGTTTACGTCATCCGCAGAGCACGGGACAAACAGTCTGGTGTGGGTAGCACACTGCACTGCCAGCACAACCGCATACTATGACTGAACATCCAACTCATGCAAAGACCTTCAACGGAAGGACGCCTGCACCACCGAACACAACGCCTCGTCCACGTGGGTAAAATGGTGCATATCTCAACAGGTAGTCTATTTGTTTCCGGACATATGTTTATGGGAATATTTCTTCTCGTTTTGACCAATCCCGACCCCTGTTGCAATATCGGACACTTTTTTTCGAAACGCCCTGTATAATAACATGTTAGCATCGTCACACCCAAATAGTTCACATGCTCATAGATCTGATACCAGATCCGTACACGTGTCAGACATTGCTCTTTCATGGAGTCACCATAATAAGAGAAAAAGACTTGCTTGTCGAAACATTTGACAACATCTGGGTTGTCAAATAATGTTGATGTGGGAGGCGAAAGTGACAATGACATTTCGCGGGGTCACAAACCTCGTGGTGTTCTTATCAGTGACAAGTTTTGCTGACTCAGAGTGGCGGAAATGAGACGAACGTATAGGCAGCAATGACAGTATTATAAATAATAATGCAGTGCTTAGTGAAACCTGTTGGAGATACAGTCGGCTGTATGTCTTTATTGATCACTTTTATATGTTGAAGCAGGTGTAAAATTTAATTAGTCATGTAATTTAGCGTTCATGACCATCATTTATTATTCACATCAATTTATTAGTAGACACTCTGAACTGGCTGCTGCCCTTAAAAAATATTTTTTACCGAGCGTGTAATACGCTACGGACAAATGACTGATTCAAACGCAGCGGGCCCGTGACGTATTGACGCGCGCTCTCCCATTTGGCCGAGAGTTACGGGGTAACCTGTCTTCCACAAACCTTGGTCTGCTACATGGATGAGTCGAGTAAGCGCCGACGAGTGGTGTAAGGCATTTCAAGATGCGATTGCAGGGGGCAGAGGTGCGAACTATTCTTTGTTTACATTTGTCATGCTGTCAGCAAGCTTGGGTTGACAAGTATCGGGGATATGACTGATGTGAGCTCCAGTAGCCGCAGTCATCGTTCTCCTCTACATGGTGACATGAACTTCTGTTATTACGCTCAGCTGTGCTGTTGCTGCTTGACTTATGGCTGGAGCAGTCATCGCTGTGTCTCCCTCCTTGTACTGCTCCCTCAATGTCCTGCAAGGCTCCAGTTGCGCATTATCTACAAACGCTCACGCAGCCAAGTTTGTCCCCCAGGGGCTCACATCTAGTGGGACGTGGGTTGGCGACCACGGGACCCCAGCTGAGCCTGGCATTGCTTCCACTTACTTGTGCCGGGCTCCTCTCCATCTTCTCTCCTGTCGACCTCCCTTGGTCAACTCTTGTTCTTTTCCGACCCCGATGGTATAAGGGTATCAGAGGCCTAGGGAGTCTTTCACTTTCCCTCCTTAATTGGCCCTTGTCTCTTTCCTGATTCCTCCTTCATCGAGGGGTCATACCTCGTGTTTTCTTTTAATTATATTTCCTTTTCTCTTTAAGATTCCCGCACTGTTTCTGTTAATTGGCCCCCCATGTATCTAAATTCCCTTTAGCCATTTTTTTGCATCTACACTCCAGTTTGTAGGTATTTTCAATCTACGTTGCATTTTGTATGTCTTTTCTATCTACATTGCATTTTGCGAGTGTTTTCAGCCTCCATTGCATTTTGTAAGGATTGGCAATCTACATCGCTTTTTAGTAAGTCTTTCAATATCCGGGCCGGGACTTTTGTGAGTATTTTGAATTTCAATTGCATTTTGTAAGTATTGTCTATCCAATTGACAGAGGCGTAGCGCTATAATACGCCGATACGCCGGACGTTCCCTGATTTAAAATGTGTATTCATCAGAGAGTAAAATATAACATTGTTTTTATTTGATATAAATGCGGCGTTAGCATATTACATGGCGCTTAGTTATTTTATATCCATACCCCCCATATAACTAGTCTTAGCCCGGCCGCGGTCTACTGCTGTGCGTTGCTCTTCTTGTCTGTACGCCAGACCTTCTTGGCGTCAAGTGCAGTGTACCACCCTGGCCAGGCCACGTTACAGCGCATGCGCCAGTTCATACTTGTTTCTCGGAAGGGAAGCGCTACCGTACGCTGGCGTTTGCTGGCGTTTGAATTGTATGATCACTGTTCTGTTAACTCAATAGCCCAATCGCTGCGCTAGTGCTATAGTTCGAACTGTAGAAGTGTAGTTTCTTTTAATTGTGCGTGTGTATGTTTAATGCTGCCAATATGACTGAAGTAAGTTCACCTGACTCTAATGTTATTAATTTTTTAAAGGCAACTCCTTTGAGCACTTTATCATATGAACAGCGATGTGAATTAAAAACAAAAATACCAAAGCCAAATTTATCAATTAAAGAAGTCGGTAAAAATCGCACACGGAGTTTTCAGCTTTCTTGGTATGACAGGTTTTCCTGGCTAACTGGGTGTGTTGAAAAAAAAAGTTTTCTTACGTTTGCCTTATGTTTGGAGCGAAAGATACTGAATGGTGCACGGAAGGAATTTCGGACCTGAGTAATTTAATTAAAAAGGCTGTAAAACACCAGTCATCAAAACACCACTTGTTACATTGTGAAGCATTTCATCTGCTAGGTAAAACTCGCTTTGAGCATGCATTATCTGAAGCTGCTCGACTACAAGCAGTAAAACATAATGAGATCGTGTCTTCGAACAGGCAGTATGTGCGAAGACTCATTCAATCAGTAGTATTTCTCTGTACACAAGAACTAGCCTTCCGTGGCCATAGAGAAGATGAAAGTTCTATTAACAAGGGGAATTATTTGCAATTGTTGAACCTGCTCGCTCAAAATGAATCTCTAGTTAGAGACCATTTACAGTCATCATCATTATTAAAAGGAACATCTCCAGACATTCAAAATGACTTGATAGAAGTTACAACAATTGCATTAAATGAAAAAATCAAATCAGAAATAAATGAAGCCCCCTTTCTCTCCATACAAGCGGATGAGACATTAGACGTATCGTGTAAGAGCCAGATGAGCATAATATTTAGATATTGTGTGGATGATAGAATTGAGGAGAGATTCGTCGGCTTTTATGACTTTTCCAAGAATAAAACAGCTGCGGGATTATCAGAAATCGTGCACAAAGTTTTACTTGACTGGGAAGTAAATGGAGAAAAAGTTGTAAGCCAGACATACGATGGCGCAGCTGTAATGGCAGGCAGACAAGGAGGAGTTCAAAAGCTAGTGAAACAGTTTTGCCCATATGCTCTTTTCGTCCATTGTTACGCCCACCAATTAAATTTGGTACTTCTGTATGGCTCAAAAACAATAAAACAGGTTCGTTTGTTTGTCTGTGCCTTGACTGCTTTTCATAGTTTTTTCAGCAAGTCTTCTAAAAGGTCGGTTTTGTTGACTGAAAGAGGATTTAAGCTTCCACAAGCTAGCAATACGAGATGGAATTTTCATTCGAGGACAGTTTTCACCATTATGAAACATTTCCAAGAATTGTATAGTACTTTTGATGAAATTATTGATGATGAAAATAGTGAATGGGACGACGACTCTGTGAACTGTGTCATTGGTCTCAATAGACATATGGATGACCCTACCTTTGTATATTTTCTGGGTGAATTCGAAGCTTGTTTCATTTACACTGATCATCTTTTCAAATTGTTACAACCATCGACAGTGAGTATTGTAACTTGCCATAATGAGATAGAGGCTGTCGTCGAAAGAATAGAAAACTTAAGAAATGAAGATTTCACTGACAGATGCGTTCAAAAAAGCATCCAGTTGAATGAAAACGTAATGTATGATGGCAATAAAAAGAACACTTTGAGAGTGCTAACTTTTGAAATAGTAGATTCACTAACAGCTCAAATGAAAAGTAGATTTGAAGATCTTAATCATCTAAATTTCATTGAGTTAGTACAAGAAAAGAAGTTTAATGAATACACTGAAACATTCCCCCAGGGAAAATTAGATATTTTAGTAAAACAGTATCCATTCTTTAATGTTAACCAATTACTAAATGAACTTCACATTGTTTATGGAGATCAGACAAAGCATTTAGCTCCAAAAGAGCTTTTAAAATATTTTGTTGCCAACGGTCTCGACTCCATCTATCAGGAAGTAACTAAACTACTACGCTTAGTACTGACTATTCCAACTACTACAGCTAGTAGTGAACGCAGCATGAGCACGCTGAAAAGAATTAAAGCATACCTTAGAAATTCTATGAGCAATAGTCGCTTGTCGTGTTTAAATTCACTGGCCATTGAAAAACAGTTATTAGGTGAGCTATCATCAGAGCCGGCATTTCTTGAACACATCATTGACATTTTCGCAGAAAAGAAGAAAAGACGAATGGAGCTGATGTACAAGACTGTGTGAGGTATGTGACTGTATCTTTCATATTAGCTGTTTGAGTTTTTCCTTAGTTTGTCGTTATAAACTTTGGCGTCCCCAGCTCAAAAGTTCACGCTACGCCACTGCCAATTGAGTAGCTTGAATCTACCGTACATTTTGTAAGCATTTTCAATTTCAATCGCATTTTGTAAGCATTTTGAATTTCAATTGCACTTTGTGAATATTTTGGATTTGAAATGGGAATTTCAATCTGAATTGCATTATGTATTTTCAATTTCAATTTTTTCAAGTATTTTGAACCTCAATTGCATTTTGTATGTATGTTCAATCTCATTTGCATTTTGTAAGTATTTTGAATTTCACTTGCATTTTGTAAGTATTTCGACTGTACATTGCATTTTGTACGTATTTTGAACTTAACCTACATTTTGTGCGTATTTTTCCATCTATTCCTTTTGTGAGAATTTTCGTTCTAAATTCTCTTTTGTAAGTATTACCACTCGCCATTTTGTGAGTAGTTTCAATGAGTTCCTTTTTGCAAGTATTTTATTACGTCTCACTTAATTTTTATTCTGTTTTCCACTTCATTGTCATTTTCGCTGTCACCCAGACCATTAGGGGCCGATAGCCTAGATGTTAGGCCCCTTAAAACAACAATTATCATCATCATCAGCAGCAGCAGCAGCCAAGTATCTTGAAATGCCAATAGCTGGCGTCTGGAGATCACAGGTTCGAATCTCCGTCTTAACGAGTTGTCATCCAAGGGGGTTTTTCTTCGGATTTCTCGTAACTCACTTCAGGTAAAAGCCGAAAGGGTCCCTGGGCAACACCCCAATCGTAGATCCTAGTAACTACAAGTTTGCACACAGTTATTGTTTTCGAAATACGGTAACATTAATTCCTTAGGCCGGTATTACACTATAAAAGAAATTTTATGAAATATTTTATAAAACTGAACTTTTATAAAAGTTATACAAAGCGATCATCACACCATTAAGTTACACTACATAAAATTTGTTATCATAGTTCAGCAAAATGGATGAAGGGCAGTTCCTCGTTCACTTGACTGTATTACGGTAGTTGAAATTCCATACTGGCAATACCGGTATATAAAAGAAACTAATTGTCGTGATATAAGCCATTTTTCAGTGTTGCCTAATTAAATTAAAGAAACGGAAATATTAAATAAACGTCTATGGGTTAAACCTTGGGTCGCTCACATGACGAGAAAGATATTTATAGACTACGAGTAAAATCTTGGGTGAACGAGATGCAGTAAGAGGACTTGAAAAATTAAATTAATTGATGAATTGAATGATGGTGACGTTCCAAACAACCACTGCCCGGGCGAAAAAAAAAAACATACGAATTAGAAAAGTACGCATTAGGGGAATAGGTTAGATACCTGGTCATCTCGTGCAGGAGCCGAGCACTCGACGCATTCCGCCAACTGGACACTTGCTTATTACGTTTGGTCACATGTATTACCTAAGTCAAAAATAAAGTGCTTAATTACACTCGCTTGTAAATAAGTATTATACAAATATTGTAACATTAAATACACTACCATTCACGTCTATTTTCAGCATATTGGAACAAAGCATCAGGCATAGATGATATACTGATTGAGTTGCTACACTGCATAGTTGACGGTCTGATCAGGTTATTTCACTTGGTGTGTCGGATTTATGAGACAGGTGAGGTGCCCTCTGATTTCAAGAAGAATGTTATCATCCCTATAACGAAGAAAGTGGGAGCTGACAGATGTGAAGATTACCGTACAATCAGCTTGATTACTCATGCTTCAAAGATACTGTCGAGAATAATTTACAAGAAGATGGAAAGACAGATAAAAACGGATTTGAGTGAAGACCAGTTTGGTTTCAGGAGAAATGTAGGAACAAGGGAAGCTGTACCACTGTCGTCCAAAATATTATGTGCACTCGAGTTTGATGGTTGGTTCTTGATTGTGAAGTAACCAATAGGCTTACATAAAAGCCAATAACATCATTTTCGTCGTTCTATTTTACCTTAGGCTAGTTCATGTAGATTTGAATTTTTTTTAATACCCAGTATTTTTATCGCAGTTGGAACACACAAAGTGCCAGTTTTTGAGCGTGTTTCAACCATGCGTCAACTTTAAGAATTAGTATCTCAAAAGCCCGTCATCAGATAAAATCCAAATTTTAACACTATATTTATTGGAATGTTTCATGACTAATTCATTAATTTCAAAATGTTTTGTACCCAAGCAACAAAGTTATAATTTTTGTAAGATAACTTTTTCTCGGCACGGGGTGGCTGGTAAATTGAGTTTTTGGTCGCGCTGTAATCCGTATACTGTATATTAAAAGGTTATGCTGTATGACTGTCAAATACGTAAATGAATTCTCTTTTTTATATCGGTTTGTATTTGTAAGGGATAAAATGACATGGCTCAGCAGCTAGCCGATACGCCATCCAAAGGAAATACTGACTTAATTGAATCTTCTTAGTTTACTCCTCAATACAATATATTGGTCCTGACTAGTGATCCTTTTCTCTTATTATACTCGCAGATTAGCACATTCATTCTTTAACAAATAAATATTGACAGGTTACTTGTGCTGTCTTACCTTCTAACTATAATTCCACTCTAAAGTGACTTCTTGTGCTGTGCAGGACATTCCTAAAGCATGTCACATTCAGAAATGGGTTCCTTATGTTAAGCTAAAGGTCAAGCCTCCGTGGCTTAGGCGGCAGCACGCCGGCCTCTCACCACTGGGTCCGTGGTTCAAATCCCGGTCACTCCATGTGAGATCTGTGCTGGACAAAACGGAGGCAGACAGGTTTTTCTCCGGGTACTCCGGTTTTCCCTGTCAAATTTCATTCCAGCAACACTCTCCACTATCATTTCATTTCATGTGTCATTCATTTAATCATTGCCCCGGAGGAGTGCGTCAGGCCTCGGCAGCCGGCACAGTTCATATCCTCGCCGCTAGATGGGGGCTTCATTCATTCCATTCCTGACCCGGTCGGAGACTGGAAGCAGCCTGTGGATTTTCATTTTCATGTTAAGCTAAAGGTCTAGATGAGCCTTTCAGAAAAACAACAGATTCCTAAACAATGTCTGCACCGAGACACTTTTTAAAAACAGTAAACGCAAAGGTTGTTTATTTTCTTAAATATACCCTCTCCGATTTTTCTAAAATTCATAGAAAGTGACGCCAGTATTCACCAAAATTCTGGATAGAGCAAATACGGTTATAAATAGGGCCCGGATTTTTAGGTGGCTTAAACCTTCACTTTAGGTTTCTTGTATTCTAAAAATAGGTTATTTTCGGTTTTTCTTCCAGGATCAATACAGGCAGCAATATTTTCTGTTTTTCTTATTTGTGTGAAATTTATTTATGAACTTATTTCACAAAAGTATACATTTGTCACTTACTTGTGCCGGGTTCATCTCCGTCTTCTTTCCTGTCGGCCTCTCTTGGCCAACACTTGTTCTCTTCTGACCCCGACGGTATCAGGGTATCGGAGGTCTAGGGAGTCTCTTCCTTTCCCGCCTTAATTGGCCCTTCTCTCATCTTTCCTGATTCCCTCCTTCTGCGAGAGGTCAGCCTTCTCCTTCTTTTCATGTTATCTCATGCCTTCTGCTCAAGGCCCTCAAGGAGGCAGGGTGTATGTAGCCCCACCACGTCTGGTGCACCCTGGATATGTCTACACCCTCAGGGGCTCATGCCTGGTGAGTTCGGGAGTTGGCGATCACGGGGGATTCCTGAGCTGGGTCCGTTTTATCCCCTTTATCCACTGACTTTGGGGCGGGCACTCTCCTCTTTCCCTTTCCCATCTGCCTTTCATGGCTCTCCTTCCTTCCAAGTCCCTCAATCCTCATTCTTTGAGGGTTGCGGACATTTGTGTTCTTCCTGTCCTTTATTTGTTTACCCTTTCTTCTTCTAGTATGTCAGTCTGTAGTTAGTATTAGTTCAAGAGTTTTCATTCTCATCTCATCTTTCACTATCACCCAAACAATTAGGGGCCGATAACCTAGATGTTAGGCCCTTTGATACAACAATTATCATCGTACTGCATTTAACGGTAGTAACCTGAACTATCTCAGTCCTACTGTTTGTAATCGCGGTGGAAATCATTTTAAGATGCATTTCAATGGGGAAATAATATACTTTATTTGAAAAAGGCAAAACGGCTATTTAGGTTATTTTAGGTGGCAACTCCTCATTTAGTCTTTTAAGTGAAATGAAATTCCCATATTCTGCTCCAGGGAGTGTGAAACGAACATATATGTTGAAATTTGTGAATTACATAGCCAGGAAAAATAATAGGTAAAAACCTTAGAATCCGGGCCCTAGTTATAAGATCTAATTTCATGACTACCCCCTCGTGGTGTAGCGGCTAGCATTCTTGGCTGTCACTCCAGAGGTCCGGGTTCGAATCCCAGCTCTGCTAAGGAAATTAAAATGTTGTGTGAGGGCTGAAACGGGGTACAATCAGCCTCGTGAGGCAAATGAGAAGAGGGTTCGATTCCCACCTCAGCCATCGTGGAAGTGGTTTTATCATTTTAAACGATCTAGTCGACTTCGTTGTTACGTTACGGCGACGTCACTAAATGTACCGAGAATGCACTGAGGGGTGTGACGTCATAGTACAGCTTGGTGCATGTGTACTGAGTTCACTGGTGAGCTCTGGAGTTACGAGACGGTAACGACACGGCGAGCGTGACGTCATCCATCCAGGTCCCTCCTTTCACCACGCACTCCAGCTCCCTTATGACTTGTAACTTTCTAGTGTTCTGATTGTTTCTTGATCATCTAACATGTCAAGAGTCTTTGGCTTCGAGCGAAGCGAGAAGCCTCCAGCCTTTCTAGCATTTTTCAGCATTTGTAGCATTTAAAATGATATAAAGTCCAGTATTTCAGACTGACGTGTCTCTTTTACAAGTGGTTTTCTACTGCAAGCAAATGCCGGGATCGTTCCTAACGTAAGGCCACAGCCACTTCCTTCCCATTCCTGTCCCCCAGTTTATAAATACACACACTTCCGTAGCCATTACAATAACACAGGTTATCAGACAAATTACTTATACACACACACACACACACCCAAGTACACGGGTACACATGACCACGATGTCGCTAAGCCCCTAAAATAAGCAACAACTAATTTCATGACCTCTCCGATAACCTTGGATTTACAGTATTTATTTGCTTTAGATGTACACATAATCAATATGGAAGATACCTGCTAACGATGTGCTTTGGACTATTGTTTGAGTAACTGTTCATCATAATTAGCGACATACATCATTAAGTGCACATGGCGACCTGCCAAGAGCAGCGACGCGGCGCGTTGTGATCTTGAGCCAGTTATTGGCGTGTTTCCCTCCTGCAAGGTTACGGATGAATCACGTACTGTCATCTCCGCTACTCCACCACTTCCTCTTCACTGCAACTCCTGCTTTGCGCCCACCCACAGCTTGCCAAAGACGATAAACCATCGTTTGACCCCCCTATGGTAAATGAACACTCCACCAACGACTGAGAAGGTCAATGTTCAGGTGGACTGGCATTAAATTGAAAACTCGCGAACGTGACTTACGTACTCAGTCGGTCAGACCAAGAGGTATTGATGGGAGCTACTATAGATAGAAGGGTTGCATGAGGAATGTGGCCGAAACCCGCCTCTCACCCTTTCCCCCTCGCTAAGCTTCTTTATGAACCTGAGTGACAGGCTTGAGAGAGAGAGGAAGCTGCTTCCCCGTCCCACCTCCCGTCCAGCTAGACAACCCTTCAGCTCGCATCATTATGCAGTTGTCAGGGGGATGACAGTTCATAGGGAGCGCGTGGGTCGGGGTAAGGCCCTGTACTGGTTGTTCTGCCAACCAATGAAGAATTAATTTTAGCACTAAGGTTCCGTAGTTGGCACTCATGAACGTTCACATCAAACCGACTGGCGGAAGCGGGAATAGTCTGTTTTGATTGATTTTCCTCGTGGTGTTGTTGGTTGTTTCGATTTGTTCAGTATTTTGATTGTTTATTTTAATTGAATTGAGAGTCAATCATGCCACTGCAAGGGAGGAAAAATTGCCAAGCACCGGGATGTAAGAATTATGATAGTAAGAACAATACGGCAATTTTCATCTTCCTGGTGTTGACCATGTGAAAACTAGTGGGCAATATGGACTACTCTCGAATAAAAATATATAGAGAATAAATGTGTGCATTTCATCTCTTGTTTGTTTTCTTACCCATTCTCCTTTGCATTGCAATAAAATTTGTGGTTTAGGGCTACGGGGAGGGGTGGGTGGCTGCGGGCATGCTAGGCAAAAAGTGAGGTTATGGCAATGTAGTGTGTGCATTTGGACGATTTTCTTTATATTCATCGAATATCCCAACAATTCTGTAGAGTATGAGAGCATTTTTAATTAGCCTAGAGGTGAATTAATCTCTAGAACGGCATAACTGTGTCTTTCGTGACAAATCCATTGCCAACATTGATATATATCAAAATGTATTCTTTTCCTATCTGGACGTATATTTCAGCACCTAGCGAAAGGCGCAGTTATGTTTGAGTTATTTTCATCAATAATCAATAACTCATCGCAGAACATACTGTTCATTTACGTGTAATAAAGGCTACATTCATATGGCTTTTTACTTTTTATGTTGCCAGACTTGCCAGTACAATCCATAGCCTCAGGCGGTGTTCTCTCTCGGAAATTCTATAACCAAAAGTGACGAATCTCTTATACTTACATGATCCTTGGCAGTTGTGATCGTATTTAGTTCCTCAAATACCCTTGGTCACCCCCGAGTTGCCAACCTCTCAAACCTGAAAATCCCAACTTCCCACTCAGAATGTCCCTTTTCACTAGAAAGTATACCACGTAAAAATTTATTTTGTCCAAAGCAAATGTGGAATGAAAAAAAGTGCTCTCGAGTCTCGATAATGTGTTTCTAATTGCAATACAATATGCGCTAAAATTGATTTCAATGAAACACGAAACTGTCTAGTAAACTATCATTGCCATACACTTAAACATCACTTAATGCACGTATTTATTCATTTAAAGATTGAGATGTTTATCTTTCACTGTATAACTTAATTCTTTAATTATTTTTTTAAATGAAGGTTTCACAAGAACACAAAACATAAGTATTAATCTCCAAAATCACACACAACTGTCTGTTATCGCACAAGCAGCAGTTGGCGTTTGTAATGTAATACTACACTACCCTACCAGGGAATTGTTACCACCAGCTGTGGAGCGCCTCGTTATGGCTGCAGTGAGCGGTTCCGGGGCAAGAGGGGAACGCATGTAGCCATACAATGAGAACACACCGCACAGCTTACGACCCAGCATGAATCATGCACACAAATGACACGCGATGAGGTTTCGCTGGCGACAACTGCAAGTCTATCGCAGGCGTGTGGCCGGGCGGAGCACGTTAGTTCCGATTTCCGCCACCGGTAACAATTCGCTGGTAGGGTAGTACTTCCGTGCAAGGTTTATTTTCATTCTATCGGCATGTATGAACTATTGTGCACGTTTGCTGTGCAAACGAAGCTTTTATCGTATGTATTAATGGCAGCTCAGCTGGTGATGTATAACAACGGCTAAATATCCCAAATTCACCTCACTTTTTGCACACACAAAATTCCCCTTACCCCTTTCCTAAAAATATTTGTCTAAATGTCCCACAATTTGGGACAAATCACACGGGTTGGCATCACTGGGTCAACCTCTAAAAGGGGATAAATTGAACGAATTAAAAGTATGCTTACGAGATGTCGCGTGCCTCCACCGGTGAGTCATACACTGCATTGTTGCCCACTTGCATCAACCTACTGTACATTTCATTTGTGCCGCGAGTTTGCTTTGTTTGGTGCCTTCAGTGTTCGTGGTATATTGTCAGCGTTGCTCATAACGGCATTGGCATTTGCATTTGCCCCTCAGGGTCTCACATGTAGTGGGACGTGGGTTGGCGACCACGGGACCCCAGCTGAGTCTGGCATTGCTTCCACTTACTTGTGCCGGGCTTCTCCGTATTCTTTCCTGTCGATCTCTCTTGGTCAACTCTTGTTCTCTTCCGACCCCGACGGTATTAATGTATCCGAGGCCTAGGGAATCTCTTCCTTTCCCGCTCTAATTCACCCTTCTCTCATCTTTCCTGATCCCTCATTCTTCTAGGGATCAGCCTTCTTTTTCTATTCATTATATTTCCTTTTGCCTTTAAGATTCCCGCACTGATTTTGTGAATTGGCTCCCCGTGTATCTAAATTCCATTTTGTGGATATTTTGACTACACTACATTTTGTAGGTATTTTCAATCTAAGTTGAATTTTGCGAGTATTTTCAACCTAAACCGCATTTTGCAAGTATTTTCATTCTAAATTGCATTTTGTAGGACGGGCATTTTGTAAGTATTTTCAGTCTAAATTGCATTTTGTAAGTAGTGTCAATCCAAATGAGTATTTTCAATTTCAATTGGATTTTGTAAGTATTTTAAATTTCAATCGCATTTTGTGAGTATTTTGAATGTACATTACATTTTGTGAGTATTTTGAACTTAACCCTTGATTGAGCTCGTGGAAAAAAACTCACGCTAATAACCTCGTGTGGTCCCACGGACCACGGAATTTAAGACAATATATTTTGAAAACGATTTTGTTTTCTTTTTATTGATTTAAATAGCATTGTATTTACACTCATATTAATGCAAATAAGACAAGATATAGACGTAAATATAGAATATTGAGATTTTTAAACTCACAAAAATAAAATTATTACCATGATTGTAAGGCTTCTTTGCTTAAGAAAAATACCAACTTTCAAGTTTGGCAATTAAATGTAATGTCCTTTAACACACAAATATATCATCTAAATAACAGTAAAATTCAAACTGGCTCCAAACAGAAAAGAATCCTGCAAGGGGTCGAGATGCCGTAAATTTTGTTAGTAACGCACCCTTTGCTAACTGGATTGGTGTGTGCTAAGCAGACTGGTAGCTTTCATTCGTAACCCAGGTGGGCTGATAATAGTTCTGTTCTTAGCTGGAGACTCTTGGCAACATTTTCGGTTGTGGCAATGTTTTTCCTCCGACTTATTGTTGGGATCTAGATTTTGTTTTAGATTGCGGGCAATCCCGAGCGCCATAGTAGAAAGGCTGTCCCCGTGTATTACCTTTTCAGTTGCAGCGTCCTCACCTTCAGCCTCGGCATGCGCTTACTTCGGGAGTTGTGTCCTGATCACTAGGTATATATTCGGCATTATCTTGGTCAGAATAATCTTCTTCTGAAGCATGCTGTAGATGGGTAACCATACGCTCTTTGGAGTCTGCCACATTTTGTTGTATCTCTTCATCCGCTTGCAGCCAATCAGCAACAACATTCTCAAAATTCGTGGATTGCACATTATTCCAACTGGGCCAGGTTTATAATGGTCCATTATGTCACGATTCATCAGATTAAAGACAGACTAAAATCAGTTGGTAATTACAAAAAAAAGTTGCGTAGGTTATCTCGTGTTGTCCCACGGACCACGAACAACTAAATACCTACGTACCGAACGACCACACGTTCACGTCATTTCACTCCAGCCTGACTGGCGCGACTGCAGGAAGGTACTAGGAGTCAATCGGTGGTAAAGTACTCCACTTACGAAGATATAAAAACCGTCTCGGGTCCCAGGGACCACACGTGGTCAATTAAGGGTTAAACTACATTTTATGCGTTTTTTTAATCTATTCTTCTTGTGAGTATTTTCCTTCTAAATTACCTTTTGTAAGTATTTCCACTCTAAATTTTATGAGTCATTTCAATCTGAGTTCCATATTGTACGTATTTTCAGTCTAACTTAATTTTCGTTATGGTTTCCATTTCATTGTCATTTTTGCAATTACCCAAACCTTTAGGGGCCGATAACCCAGTGGCGATTTTAGAACAAGGGCACACGGGCACGTGGCCCACCATTAAACATTCTCCTTGGGTCATAGTCGTCTTGATAGTCCTTCCGTGCTAATGGCACGTAAGTCGCGACCAAGCAGTTCTTTCGCCCTGCTTTTCACTTTACCGAACAGTAGGAGCCTGTCACAACGAGGTGCTGGGCACATGTCTTATGAGACCAGCACAGTGTTGCCACATGCTTCCTATTCCTGGCCCTGTAACCTCATCCATGGCCGGCTATACGGATAGCCGGCCATGCCTCATCCCATGCTATTCAGCGGGGCGAGTTCAGAGAGGGGCTATGGGAATTTCCTCAACTTGGGGCACAATAATACTGTGACGAGACGGTCAAATGGCCGTGAAAGTATCAAGTTGTGGTGGGAGGGGGAGAGGTGGGGGAGGGGTGTTAAAGTGTACCGGTAGAGGGCAGACAAGTTCATGGATAGCATATTTACATACCCTCAGCAATTTTCCACCATAATAATGTACGGTACATCCCTCTGAATATTGTGCTCTTTATTAATATGTAAGAAGAAAAATCAACATATACGTATACGGTAATAAGCTTTGAGACAGAATTTCACCGAAAGGTAACAATTTGAACGTAGGCTATGTTCCGTAAGTGAATTTGTATTATGTTATAACGTCAAGTTTGAGAATTCTCTTGGGAAAACACAACTGCATGACGACAGTCCTGCATTAACACTTGGCTTCGAAAGTGTTGGCGCCTGCGATATTGAGTTATAATTGCGTATGAGTGTGGTGGTCTTTTGCAGTGTTCAGTAATATTAATCTTACATAATAGTTGTTATTGGAAGCGTGATTTGTGAGGTGCGAATAATGCGTACCGGTGTTAAACATAATAAAAATATACACTGGGCGCGTATTTCGTCGTACGAGGTAAGCGGTTAATTCCTACTTGTCGTTTATCTAGTATGTGTCATTCTGATTTTAGACCGTACCTGAATGCTGCTACAAATTACTTAATAATCTTCTTTGCGTTTTCACGCACTGGAGGTGTTCATGTCGTTAACGATGATGATGATGATGATGATGATGATTGTTTTAAGGGGCCTAACATCTAGGTTATCGGACCCTAATGGTTTGGGTGATAGTGAAAGATGAGATGAGAATGAAAACTATAACTAATACTAACTACAAATTCACGTACTAGAAGAGGAGATTATAAACAAATAAAGGATAAGGCAAATAAAGGACAGGTAGAAAATAAATGCCCTCAACCCTCGAAGAATGAGGATTGAGGGACTTGGAAGGAAGGAAGGAGAGCCATGAAAGGCAGATAGGAAAGGGGAAAGAGGGGAGGGCCCGCCCCAAAGTCAGAGGAAAAACGGGACAAAACCGACCCAGCTCAGGAATCCCTCGGAGTCGCCAACTCCCGAGCTCACCAGCCGTGAGCCCCTGAGGGTGTAGCAATTTATGCAGGGTGCACCAGAAGTGGTGGGGATACGCACACCCTGCCTCCTTGAGGGCCTTGTGCAGAAGGCAGGAGATAACATGAAAATAAAAAGTCTGACCCCTCGAAGACTGAGGGTACCAGGAAAGATGAGACAAGGGCCAATTAAGGCGGGAAAGTGAAAGACTCCCTAGGCCTCGGACACCCTAATACCGTCGGGGTCGGAAGAGAACAAGAGTTGATGAGAGGTCGACAGGAAAGAAGACGGGGAGGAGCCCGTCACAAGTAAGTGGAAGCAAAGCCGGACTCAGCTGGGGTCCCGTGGTCGCCAACCCACGTCCCACTAGATGTGAGCCCCTGGGGGGTGTCGTTAACGAAACCATGAAATAAACTAGGTAAAAAAACTTAAAGAATAAGATCTTAACTTATGAGGACAGACTATTAATAAATGAATTAGGCCCTCCAAAACCAGATCTGTGCAAGTCTCTAAAGATAAAAACAGAACATATAACAGGACTTTCAATAAATCTGTGTATGAAAGATGGGATTGGATATGTGGGTGTCGGGTAGTAAATTCATTTTTGTTGTTGTTTCCCGTGCCTGTTATTTGGTGGAGATGACACATGGTCCATGACTGGCATTAATGATTTAAAACATTTGCCTAAAAAGGTAAGAAACATTGTTTGTCAAAATGCCATACGAACAATGAAATGAGCTTAGCAGTGTTGGTGAATATAGTATAGGGCAGCAACTGGATTATGGCTGTTCGTAAACACAACGACCTTGTGGACATGAATAGGTATATTATGTCGCGCATTCGAAGGTCATAATATTCACTGGATTTTTAGGAATTTGAAGTGTTCGTGTTAATGTCTTTAATGGATCCGTGAAAATATTGAGTTTAAGTAATCTACTTTAGGAATATCGGAAGGAATAGTAGGAGTGCTTGTACTAATACGTGACCATTAACTTCTCGATCATAAACCACGGGACCTCCTTTTTACGTGGAATCCAAGCCACCAGGCGTGTCATTTAACCTCTGAATTCCCATAAGCATTAACAGGATCGTGCCGGACGATCCTTGGTGCGAGGCAAGCAGCTTGACCGCTGTGCCATCACAGCCCGGTAAGCCCGCAGAGAAACGATTACCAAATGGCCGCTACAATTAAACTAATTGAGTGACATCGGTTTTCTCGTCTACTTATGGTACGGCCAACATGTACCATTATGGGCGTATGCTCTCTCAAAAATGTGCTGTGCCCCACCCTTGCTTCAGAGTACGAACCGCCACTGCGATAACCTAGATGATAGGCCCCTTAAAACAATAATTATCATCATCATAACGGCATTTGAACCTCTAGACGTAACTAACTCGTCAATTTCAGCGGGAGGCCATTTACCATTTGTACAGTAGTGTGGAATTGAAACTGACACAGTGCTAAGGGAGCTCAGTCTCCCGCGCATATTTAAACTCGCTAAACATCGCCCTCTCCGGGCAGGACCAACTGAACCATCACAGATATTTGACCTATACAGTGTATGGCATTGGTGTTGGGGGTAGCACGACTGCCTCCCAACCCGCCCGGCCACATCAGGGATTTTAGAAACTGAATGAGGGCTGAAACGGGGTGCACTCAGCCTCGTGTGGACAATTGAGTAACTGTCGGACAGAGAGGCAGCGCCCCGGTCACGAAAACAAATATTAACGGCCGAGAGGACCTGATGCGCTTACCACGCGTCACTCCAATATCTAATTGGTAAGCCTAGGCCCGTCATGGGCTGTAGTACCACGTGGGATCGGGATGTTCCCTTGTGGCTGCGAGCTCTCGACAGGAGCTCAATCCGAACATAGCGCCAATCGGTATCCTATTAGGGGCTCTGCGATATCGAAGTCCAGTAACCCTGTGTTTTTGGGTGGGTGGAACTTGTCTGATGACCTGTGTTATTGTGAGGGCTAATTCCATAAAGGATCAATTTGGCTCTTGTTTCGTACATTCCAAGAATTATTCGATACCTAATGAAGACGTTTAGTGAGTATAACTCGTCACAGTCGAGATAAATTCTACTGAGGTTACTGCACTGTTGAAAACGAGGCACCTCACAATTTCGTATCATGGAACTAATTTCTCCTCAACAAGTTAAATCCAGTGTTTCTAACAATTTGATCATTCTTAGGAATAGGTAAAGAGTTCTAGATGTACAATAAACTGAATGCCTGCATAACTGGGGAAACTTTTGCCATCCAAATAATAGTTAATATTCACAATGTTGAACAAAAGTAGTAATGAGTATTATTTCATCACAAAATCTTCCCAAAATCTTATAAAAGTCGTGTACTCCGGAAGTACAGCGTTTTATTCCGCCAAAAAGCATATTACACTGTAATAAATGTGACAAGAGAAGTTTCGAAAGGGGGAAAAAAAGGAAGCTTGTAGTATTCACCTGGACAATTTCACATTGGAATTTCTCCAGTGGTTTGAAAATGATACAGGAAACTTTCCTGGCGTTTAAAATTCTCGTTGCAAGAAGGGGACATGAGTTAGATTGTGATCTCCAGGGTCCATAATGTAATTCTTCTAAATGTTCATAGTCTCCCATCCGAGTGTGATGTTAGGTTCAGTCAGATGTCATTTAATGCCTACGGTATATTCTCTGTTCCTACAAGCCTTTCTTTGAATGAGTTGAATGGGTTTTAAAAGATAGTTATTAATATGTGGCCTATTATAATTTTATTATTATCATTATTATGAAATCGTAGTAATAGTCAAAACAATAATTACTAGGCTACTGTAACTGCGGCGTCACGTCCCATTCCGTGCAGTGAGTCATGATTCTCGAAGGTTCCTTGGGGGCTTTAATAATACGTGGTCACCTTTCAACAGACTATGGCATTAGGCATAACAGACTTCTAGGATCTAAGTTGTTCCGTAATTGTATTCTGACTTAAAGCTTTGATATGATTGTATTTAATTTTAATTATTTCTGTTTATTTCCATCCATATTGAATATCTTCGAAGTTGTCCCTGACTCGCCTCTGCTCTCATTGCACATTGGCGTTCCACTAAATGTGGAATGTTGCGCAAACCTCCCCAAATTAAGACCTAGCGGCTAAACACTGTTCACTGAGCATTTGTTGAGAACTCATTGGCATAATGACTCATGTAAGCAGTGTGGTTATTACAGTAAGTTACTGTTCGCCATGCCTTGAGGGCTTCTGTTCAATAATCAATTGGGCGTGCCTCGTGTTCTACTTTGGTTACACCATCATATCGGTGCGACGTATATTCTATATCTTAGCAGTGCAGAGTAAAAGTTTACTTTAAAATCCTGTTTGCATATACAACACCTGTGAGGCATAGACTACGACTGAGTGAATGCCGTAAAACTATCGCATGGTGGTCTGTGTTGTATGACCAAATAATTGATTCCCAATGCAGCGGTAGGCGCTAACTATTTTTCACAGAATTAGAGTTGCTTCTGTTTAATTTTTGCTGATAGCTAACTTGGGATCAGTCCCATGCACGTGCTGTGTGTATAGACTAATATTCTTTATTGTTTATTATTATTGTGGAGGTCTGCTCTAGTGTGCGTAAGTTTACAAATTGCTATTTGTGACCAAGCTTGTAAACCATTTGGACAGAAATGATTGAAAAGTCAAATTACTTAAAGTTAATGCTGAATTTTCGTGTGGCTAAATTTATTTCCCATTTGTCCTGAAGCATGAATATAGTTTGTAAGAGCCAAAATACCACAAGTCTAATTGCTGCCTACTACGAGAATAGTAAAGCAGTTCCCTTGGCTTCTAATGTAGCCTGTACATAATCAGTGCAAATGTATAAACGTACGTTCAAAAGTCTATGATCACTGAGTTCAAAAGGCTATGATCACTAAAGTCTTTTTTTCCTCTCGAGGATCAGAGCTGACTGAAATACACCCTACAGTAGGCCTACTGGTACCATAACTTCAACAGCAACATAGGCCTACATGCTTTTCGCTGAAATCACAAGCCCTGTTCTCGCAGCCTGAGTGCTTATCATGAACACTTTCCTTGACTATGACGGCCTGGAATAAACTCGACGTCACACTTCACTGAGTTGGAAGGGTAGATGAGCTAGGGGTTACGCTTCTTAGAGCAACAATAGCCATCAGTGAATTGACCTGGGCTGACTAAGGACATCGGTCACATAAAATGACATGTGCACTTCCTGAACTACAGAGGTTTCAAGATGCGACAGTGTACCATCAAGTGTCAATACATCAAATTACGCACAAAATTTCGCTGTACATGATCTATAAATACCACAGTGACCCCAAGAAAACTGTGTTTGTTTGGATTATGCAGTTAGCGAAGTCAGAAGTGAATAATCTAAACCTCCTGAACGAATGGATTTAATAGAGATGTTCCAAAACTTCTAGAATTACGAATATAGGCTACTAGGAATTTTCTAGAAATGTCACTGTATCACGTTACTAAAAAGTTAGTTCAAAAATTTCTGATGCACGGTGATTTTAAAACAGATATAAATGTGGAATCGGGTGAGACCATGCAATGGACAAAGTTTTTGTTGGATCTGTGCAGATAAGAGCAAGTTGACTGTCCTTTCCAACAGGTTTTAAATATTCAGCCTCTTGGCAACCATTCCAAACCTTGGCCCAAATACACCATCTTGCTACTGCTACTCCAAAATAACACAGGTTATCACAGATATTATGTCCATAAGTAAAGCCGTGCGGGATGCGGATATCCGCAAAACGTTTCGCCATGCGGATAAACTGTGGGTAATGTTTGAAGTAAATTTTCGGATAGTTTTTGGGACAATCCGAACTTGTTGAATATGATTACTAGGACCCGGGTGTTACGACACATATTTTTCCGTTGTTTTTTATTCTTATTTTTCGTGACAAATGTAAGATTATGATTTAAGCTGTCTGTCTGTTCGGTCATCAGCCCGAAGGCTGGTTGGATCCTGAAAAAGTACCGCCGTTAGGTTATGTGGGTACATACCCACAAAACCCCAAGGCAGCGCTATATTGAGGCGTACTAGGCAAGAAGAGGAGTGAGGTAGTTGGCCATTGCTTTCCTCACAGAGTCAGAACAGCAGTACTAACCCTATGAGTAGAACCTTTCACAGCATCCACAGGCACTGCCTGTGCCCTGAATGTCATTACTAAGCACCACCCATACCTCAGTAGCTTCAATATAATCACAGCCATGAGTGAGACTGAGACATCGGTGAAAAGCCACATTTTACTCCAGCCTGTGCCAACAGACAAATGCAAATGTACTGCATTCATCAAGAGATGGCAAACAGGAAGCTAATATCATTCTAATTGTCATTAAGCATATTTAACTCTCCGAACTGAAAAGGGTTGCAATTCTGGCTATAATAGCAGTCATTTAAAAATTGACATACATAACCTAAGGGAGCGATTTTCTCCTCAAATGTCTAAATGTGTTGCTTTATGCTTTATCTAATTAAAAATGTCATTGTAATGCCAGTAGATTCGGATAACAAACGTGCGGATGCGGATAAAAGTCGGGCGGATGCGGGGTGGATGCGGATAACTTTTTGTTTATCCACGCAGGGCTCGATCCATAAGGTTAATGACAAAGACTTCACCCGTTCCCGAACTAAAGCACTGCCGTATAAAACTCGGTCGCAGCTTGAAAGGGTCTTTATCACCCACGTGTACGATAAGATTTGAACCCCATGCTTCTCCAGTGCGTGTGTGATTGGTCGTAGTCAAGTAGCCCCAGGTACTTGGGTGTGTGAAATCTTTCTGAAAACCTGTGTCATTGTGTTGGCTGTATTAATGTGTGCCTGTGTTCTTCACACAGGCGTGGATCCAGAGTGTTCCCCGTGACGACTCCCGCCTTTAAATATTAGACTATTATTAGGCAACGAGGGGAAACCTCCGTGGCTTAGGCAGCAGCACGCTGGCCTCGCACCAATGCGTCCGTGGTTGAAATCCCGGTTACTCCATGTGATATGTGTGCTGGACAAAGCGGAGGCAGACAGGTTATTCTCCGGGTACTCGGATTTTCCCTGTCCAAAATTTAATTCCAGCAACACTCTCCACTATCATTTCATTTTATCTGTCATTCATTTAATCATTGCCCCAGGGGAGTGCGACAGGCTTCGGCAGCTGGCACAGTTTATATCCTCGCCGCTAGAAGTCGGTCGACTGGAAGCAGGCTGTGGATTTTCATTTTCATTAGGCTACGAGGAAACAAAAGATCAATACGTTATATCAGTCTTT
The DNA here is from genome assembly GCA_946902985.2 of Meconema thalassinum. Taxonomy (NCBI): domain Eukaryota; kingdom Metazoa; phylum Arthropoda; class Insecta; order Orthoptera; family Tettigoniidae; genus Meconema; species Meconema thalassinum. The sequence goes on from OX336389.2 coordinate 350,124,059, forward strand.
TTCAGGTTTGTACGTCCGAATTAGGGAACATTGATCTACCCACATCAGAAATGTAATTAAACGTGTGGACTATCCTTGCCATCTCAACAAAACAAGAACAATTTTAAAATGTTAACGATTACATGAATGTTAATGGCCAGACATGACACGTTATTTGATGATTCATTCTAGGGATTTTATGGCATCGTAGTCATGTAGCCCCATGTACTCGGGTGTGTGTAATCTTTCTGAAAACCTGTGTCATTGTGTTGGCTGTAGTAGTGTGTGCATTTGTAATTAGGGCTGGTATTCAAGTAGGAGGCGGCTCTGGCCTTAGTCTAAGTACCATCCCGTCATTCGCCTGAAGTAGAAGCGGGGAAACCCGGAAAACCATTTCTAGGATGACTAAGGTGGGAATCGAACCCACTTCTTCTGCCTCACGTGGATCAATAAACCCCGTTTCTGTCCGACCGAAATTGAACTTCTTGGCAGAGCCTAGAATTGAATCGAGATTTGGGACTTGAAATGGCATGCCCTCCCAACATTATCGTGGAGAGTGTGGATGAACTAGGGAGAGAGAACCTCATATGATGACCGCTGTCAACGCCGGAATTCAAACACCAGTAGTGCAGCGTGCCTTTACATTACTCGGCTGCACTGTTGGCTTAGCTACTACTAGTAGACAGTACGCTGATAATAAATCCAGTGCAATGTATGCACACTTCATGTTTAAACAAGACATTGTCCACCCTTACAAGTCATGCGCAAGGATATACTCGCTTGGCCCACAAAGTCTCCGGACCTTGGTCCCAAGGAGCATGTGTAAGATAAGGTATAAATACTACTGAAGAAATTTCTTCAGTCAGTGCTTCATATTTAGCCTACACTCTTAACTTCGAAGACGTGGAAAAGCCAGGACTTCATTGAATCGATGCCTCCAAGCCGAACACAGAAATATATTGGAGTTCATAGTAATCATAATAATAATATTACTGGTTTTTCCGTCCCTTTTAACTACCATGGCGTTTAGAGACGCAGGGGTGCCAGAATTTTGCCTCGATGTGGATATTTAACGTGCCAGTAAATCTACTGACACGACTCCCTCGCATTTGCGCACCCTCAAATGCCCAATGACTGCACCAGGACTAGATTCTGCAATCTTGGGAACAGCAGGCGAGAACGTTACCGCTGAGCCACGCAGCCAGTCTCATAGTAATCAGCTGAATAAAGTAAACAGGTAATTCCTGCATCGCCCACCAGCGTAGGAGTCACGCTACGCTTCTAGAACGAGGACTGGGTTGTCTGAAATGCCTATGCTTAAATCCCAGCATTTTAGTGTTTTATCCAGGTGTTTCAAAAGTCCATGTACATACCAGGCTTGGTTACCTCTTGGCATGCTCCATGGCCCCTATCCCCGTCTTACATCACAGTGACATGGATGTGAAGCTACAAGGGGCTGATAACCAAGATTCCCCTAATACCCTAATGATGCTACAACTTACTACCTATTTAGCCTATTATTATAAAAGCAATTTTCTGGAAAACTGCTAAATACAGAGGAACGGATTGTGCATCATCGGTGACCTTTGCAGACAGATTCCCACCATCATCAGTGATTAGCATACTCATTCCTTTCTGAGAGCCCACTAGATAGCTTGAGGGGATCATTAAATTCACACTCGCGATGCGGAACATAACTTAAGCCTAGCGTGCTCACACGAGCCAACACCTGATACACATTTCTTCATACCAGTTCACCTAACAAGCGCTGATAAGTGACATAAAGTTTACTTTAGGGACAGTGTACCGACTGGTTTAGCTCAGCGTATTAACTTGTAGGTCATGGTATCAAGCTAGGTTATAATTGTGTAGAAGTGGGCTCGAATCCCATCATCTGTCCTGAAAATGGTACTTCGTGGTTTATCAAACGCTGCGACGGTACTTTCTAGTAAGTAATTTCATTCTTCAGTCATTTCACATTTTAACTTTCATTACCTCTTCTGCTGAGATATTTTCTGAAAGAGCGTCTGGCCATATATAACAACTCTCCTTACCTCATTCCCGACTTCATCAAGACATTAACATTAAGCGGCAGAAATATGCAATTTGGGTGGAATGGAATTGAATCATTTCACCAGGTAAGTATGACATCCCAAACTATAATATTAATATTCTCTCAAAATTACGTGGTGAAATATATTATTTGAATCAAACTACAACGAAGTGTACATTGAAGATGCCCGCAATTCCAAAACATATTGGCATTTGTTAAATTCAGTATGGATGAAGGAGTGCAATTTGCAGTGTACTTGGATAAGCAGTCGTTTCTGACACACATGTACAATTTTCAGTAGCAACCCTTTTGTCCTCCATGTAAATGAAGTGGATGCAGTGGAGTGATCAGTCGGAACGGACAAGAGCTGGGCATCTCGCCTTCCACGTGAGCACCTTCGCCCTCCCTAGGAATCTTTCAAGTTCCATGTTTTCGCAGTGGTCTGACCGACATGTGTGTCGAGTTGCAGCATGATCGGGGAGGTTCCTTGTGAGCGAGTGGCGGAGAACATTCGTGCCAGGAATATTCAAGACATCACTGACGTTGAGAGGCGTGTATCGCGGCCACACTCTTGCCATGCTGATTGAATGGCATTTTGCACCTATGTTAATTTCGAGATAATTGGCAAGTTTCTTTCCCAAGCGGACTATTTCACAAACAGTGATTACAGCAACAGTGCTGTTATTCGAATGCATGAGTTCAAGAGAAATAACTGTGGTAAACTTACCTTCAATGTAGAATTGAGGTTATACCATTCACCCAACATTGCATGCAGTGGTCTACATGAAGTCATCCTTGCATTTATTACCAACAGTAAACCAATTAAACCTTACTGGCCTTTAGCATTAATAGTTAAATGTTATGAGTTATCATTGTGGCTGTAGTTTCACAATTATTCCCGCGGCTTAGCCGGGCTCGTTAAATCTTGTACCATGACCATGCGGGCAGCTGCAACAAGTCCGGTGATCGTAGGTTTGAATCCTGGCGCTGACAGTGGCTATCCTGAGTGTGGTTCTCCCCCGGAGTTTTCCACATTCCCTCCAGCAAATGCTGCGATAGTACCTTATTTCTAGTCCCTGTCCCTAATAAAGCTACACACACTACCGCAGTCATCACACAAATACAGCATATCAGACAGATTCAACACACACCCAACTACACGGGGCTGATGACTAATGTGTTCCAAGCTTTCAAATGAATTAACAACTTAATTCGTTAGGCATTCAGGACAACAGAGAGATACTAGTTTTCTACTGAAACCAGGATATGTCTCGTAATATTATTCAATTACACTGAAATGTATCCTTGGAATAAAGGTGCAAGAAGTAGCTTTTATGGAAAATTGGTGACTTTGAATGAAGATTTAGATATTTTCCATATAAGAAAATTGAATACAGTTTAACACACAACATAGTACCGTTCAAAGTACGGGACTAACTTTATTTTTTTCCAAAATCAAGTAACAATTCCAAGTCGCGTCGAGCTTAGTGGCACAGTTGGCACAGGGTTTGGTGTGCCTCGGTCTGTTATGCGAATAAGACACTTTTGTCAATAGATTTACTGGCGCTACAAACAAAGTAACCCAGCAGCGTAACCGATCGCAATATTGGGAGCTGCAGAAAATCCAGAGATTGGAGATTCGTATCCCAGCGCTGACTGCGGCTATCCTGAGTGTTTTTTCCCTAGGTTTTCCACATTCCCTCCAGGTAAATGTCGGGGTCAACTCAGAAACACAGGTCAACAAACAAACAAACAAACACACATCCAAGTACACGGAGTTGATGACTAAAAACAAATTAACAATAAAAACCAATAAATCGTGGTGATATATCAGGAGTATTGTTATTAGGATTACTGAATTTTTCACGGCCGCACAAATACGTATTGAGGCTTTCAGCTGGTAATGTACAGTATATGAATTATAAGCAATATAGAACTAAATTATGGTGTCTGAATGACCGAAATCGAATCGTGAATATCTCGAGGTAGCATCTATTTGCTTTTTGGCTCCATGGTATATTACAACCTAATAGCTGAGCTGAGCCCGTTTGGTCAATAGAATGGCACTGGCTTACAGTATTGGTCCGTTCTTGAGTCACCGTTCTATTAATATCCTAGGTTACCACAAATTAGACTCAACTGCTCTTGGTGATACAATGACATATATCTTAAGTTAGTCATTACTTCTTTGAGATGTGTCAAGTTGCTCTTTTAACGATAGGTCGAATTTTTATGGTTGTTGACGTCAGTCTGCCATACGTCGCTTAGCATTTTCAATGCAGCTGCACTTCACTGCAGTATGTTCTAAAAGCAAACTTCGAGCAGGTGGCTTCAGTTAAATATGGAAATGTCTTCTGATGTTGCCAACCAGAACCGGATGACCTGACATGATCGTGACCTCGCGTCATGTATCATGATGAGTTTACTTACTACCACAATCCATTCTTCATGCGAGGCAGAACAGATGGGCATATGGTCTCCCTATAATCCCAGTTGGGTTAGCCTCTTATTAGCCTTTCAAGATACGAGTGCTGCTGAACTTGGCTACGCCAGCGTTTGTTGATTGTAGCACCTGGAGCTTTACGGGACGAGGGGGGGGGGGGGAAGGGGGGGGGGGACAACGATGACTGAGTGCAGTCTTCTCATAAGTCTAGCCGCATTGCGCGCGCTACTTATGATGTAATGAATTCTGAACGGAAAATTTAATAATGATGGGTGTTTTAAGATTGGTGCGTTTCTAATTGTTTTGCAACAGCACAGGTAACAGTAACTGGAGCACATGTCCCCACGGAGAGGAAAAATATGACTGAGGCTACTGAATCTGTCATATCCTATCCACGCGACTGTACTTGTCAAACAAGTAGGCTGACTTCGTGACACATGTAAAGAAGAATAGTTCTCTCCTCGGCCGCCGGCATTCATATCTTCACAGGTTAATACCTAAGAGATCCTTGGTTCAATACCTGGCTCCATCAGTGATTTTAGAACTGACGTTAGACCTGGAACGGCATACACTGAGCCTCGTGAGGACACTTGATTAGCTGTCTTATTCGAGAAGCAGTGACCCCGGTCACTTGCAAGATTAATGGGCGAGAGGACACGTCGCGTTGACCACGCCTCATCCCGCAATCTGTAGGCCATATACCTGAGCCACGGTCGATTGGTAGACCAAGGCTCTCAATGCGCTGTAACTAATAGCCAAGGGGTTGGTTGTAATCTCAGTTGCATTAAAACATAAAGCATGAGTAGTGGTCTTGGACCCTGGTTACATCGTATCGTCCATACCGCAGCAAGGAAATAAGCACAACTCCTTTGAGATGAATGGATTGGTCATACGAATATCTTGGTGTGCCCACACGTGTGTAAGTTCGGGCTTATAGTCCGTGGTATTGTACTGATTGAACGCCAGGATTGGGAAAGGTACAGTGTCGAATGAGCGGGAGAATGGAATCAGTATGTATTGCCACGAATTGATCGAGATTCGAGCCACTTATCATTGGCTTGTAGAAGAGCAATGTCCGCGACACAAATTTCATCGAGTTTTCAGGAGACTTAAAAAAAAAGGAAACGCTCACTTCAGTCTCATAAGCTTTCCTTTCATGACTTCTGCGTTGCAATTTTATTCTACCTCTGTTATATCACGAAGTTATTAACATTATTGTATCCCACTAGCGAAGCATCACAGGTAAATTTGTGCAAAGAGGAATTCTTAAAAGATAAGAAGAATTACTTAATACAAGAAACATTTTTATTTTGCTGGAAATGGCTCTATAAAGCTTTGATGAAATTAGTGTACAGAACACACGACTTTCTTTTTTACCGTAGTTATGTGGTACATGTCTTGGCACTCAAACTATGAAGCTAAGTAATTTCTTATATCTGAATAAAAGTACTTTCTTTTTATAAATTTCCCCGGAGTTTATTAATTTTTACGTGCTTTACTGTTTAATGACGACTATGCGCAAAAGTAAAAATTACCTGCCTGTGATTCTTTGTCTCCACGCATGTAACTAACTTCAGGGTAGCTCGAAGAATCAACATAATAGTACATTACGCAACGCGCCTATAATGGCAATAATTAAGACAAGAGTATGTTTATAAAACGAGCGTAGCGAGTTTTATAAATTCCATACGAGTGTCTTAATTACCATTATAGGTGAGTTGCATACGACTGTTTATGTTCGACGATAATTATAACTATTTTATGTTCGAACATAAGTATATTCATAAATATCTGTCGAGATCTCACCAGTTTTATGAACTGAACAGAGCGCATGGGACGCAGAAAATGCCTTGTATTTGGCCATGGCCTCCTGGAATACCTAACTGTGACATTCATCACGCAGTGAAATTTAAAATAGGGGGCCATGGAAGTGAGCGCAGGTGCGATGCTATCCTCACCTACTTGGTCACACAACTGTTTCTTGAGCTCTGATTGGTGGGAGAAACTATATCATAATGAAAACTTGTACTATAATGAGCCTCATTATAGTACAGTTTTCTGACATATAATATTTACATTTTGCCAGGGTCGAACATGAAATGTTGTATCTTCATCAATCATAGGTATGGCTCCAATCATTTCTATATGTTCTACCATTACATCCATTAAAGAAAAAGCTTTGGAGAAAAAATCCCTTCAAAATTAACGATATTATTTACACTAAGATCAGATAAAGGTGAATTTAAACTGTTTGATGATGATGATGATGATGATAATTGTTGTTTTAAGGGGCCTAACATCTAGGTTATCGGCCTAAACTGTTTGACGTAGGGCCTAAGAAACAAAACTTAATGTCCAAAGAATCCCGAAAACCAGGTTTTAAGTCCCGCAAAAACCACACATGAGTGCAGGAGATCCAGTCCCTGTCTCAGCACTTGGTAGTAGAGCTGCTGGTGGTTAATCGATTAATAATAATATCGTATGGCCTTGGGTGCCGGGTGCAAGCTTTGCTATTTGACACCCTGAGGTAGCTTGCATGTCGAATTTCGTTGTTCCTTGAAGCACTATGAAAGTCAAGGAGGTTAGATATCTAAGCTCCTTGAACACTATAGCGCTTTCTATTAGAGAAATGAGGAACTTTGTGTTGGGCGGAAACTCCCGAATTAATGTCATTATGAACACGGCCTACTGAATTCAAATGGGTTATTTGACATGCCAACATCTTATGACATGCGTGTCGTAAATATTTGCCGCCTTTCAAAAATCACTTGCCATGGCCAGGAGCGAACCTGCAAGCTTGAGGTTAGTCGACCGACAGGTTAACCACTCACCCACCGAGTAATGATGTTAAATTAATCGAAAACGGTTAATCGATTAATCGACTGACAGTTAAATTTAGTAATCGGCTAGCCAAAGAATCGATTAATTGATTAGTAGACACGAGATAAGAATATAAGTTTAAATGAGAGGTAATCGCTTAAGTTGAGTTACGCTTATTTTCGGGATTATGTATAGAAATCTTTAAAAGTTAGTTTTTGTCCTATTATACAAAGTGTCCTTCCCTGCTTATGTTAACAGTAAACAAATAAGAGTCAGTGACACTGCAAGGACATAGGCTACATCAAATTGGGAAGGGTTAAAAAAACTGAGATTTCAGCAATGATTTTGAATTATTGTTCAATGTTTACAATGCAGGACAGGAACATATTTTGTTGTTTTACTTTTTCTTAACCTAGTTTTCACAAAGAAAGTAAATTATGACACAATATATTTTAATTCAATTGATGTCTGTTTTGCTTGTGTGAGAGCGTAGTGAAAGGAGCGAATTACATCGATTAATCGACGAAACAATTAATCCAATTATTCGACTAATCGATTAAACGACCAATACAGTAGATTAATGGGTTAAAAGCACAATCGTTCAATCGTTATTTGTTGTAATTAATCGATGTTTATTTCAGTTAATCGATTAAAGGTACTAGCCGTAGTTGGTAGCTCGGAGCGCGGCTTGTGTGTGTCCTTCTGTAGGTTCTCTTTATTGCCGCACCAGCTCTGCCGTAAATATAACAGTCGTTAGAGGCCCCATCTGTGTCACAAGTGTATCTCCCTTTGAAGGGTTTTAGGGCTGACTACGTGCCGAATGCGACCGTGCCGGATGCGATCCAGTAAAAAACGTAGCTGTAGCGACCCTGCTAGTAGCTTACAGTGCCCCATGCGACCCATGGTTCGAGAGAAGAATTGAAGATCTTATTTCCAAAGTGAAGTAAATCCATGAAATGCAAAACTTCAGAAATTGCTATTTTGTTTCTTCGTTTAATTAAATTAAATATGAATATAATGTAATTTCATCCATTACTTTTATGCATATCCAGACACTGTGTTTTAAAAATCTCCTATCAATGGAAATTGTGGTAATCGTCTCCTGTAAGTTGGAGTTAGGTCGTTGGGAAATAAATCATAAAATTGACGCTTTGAGTGGCATTTATGAACATTTATATGGTTTAAACACAACAAACACAAACTGATGCTCTACATATTCTTCTAAGTTAGCCATGGCCTTGATTTATCACGTGATATCACGTGATGTCCAGAGAGCCATCGGATTGGTCAACATGGATATAAGACACATTGGAAATAAATACACGTTGGAGTTACGCCACTTTGCAAATAAACTTAGTTCTTAGATCTCTATTAATATGGGATATACGACGTATTGTGACTTACAACCTTACGTTGAGAGAACCTATAAACTTGCTTATGAAAGAAAAATAAGCTGAAACCCGCCAATTTTGGATTTACGACACTTTGCAAAAAAAGCTCTTCAATTTTTACGGCGCCTAACCTAACGTAACCTAAGTGGAATTCTAGCACAAACAGATGTGTTTGACATTCCCAGATTCCACCTACACATCAGTGTTTGGGTCGCTAGTGGCACGATAGCAAATCGGTAGGTCGCTTGCGGCATGGGTCGCATCCGCACGGTCGCATCAGACACGACACCGCTGACATTAATGGTGAGCAAATCCTAGAACTGTTACAATGCATTAAAGAGAAGAATTCTATGAAAACACATGGGGAAAAAACGGTAAACGACATTGACTATAACCAAACCAAAGGGTGGATGCACTTGATGAAAATTGGATGCCACACTCAGTTTGCCAATTTTATCCCATCTTGAACGTAGCAGGGGTCAATGCTTCTGTTTTGCATGGTGGTAAGGAAAGTGTCGATATTGACAATAAAATATTTCTGAGTCAGCTCAGTTGTTGTCGTTGTTAATTCATTGAGGGGTTTCAGACATCGTGGTATTTTAGTCCTGTGTACTTGGGTGTGTATAGAATTTGTCTGATAACCTGTGTTTATGTCGTGTCTGTGGTAGTGCGTGTATTGGAAAGGAGGTGGCCGTGGCCTTAAGTTAGGAACCATCCCGGCATTTGCCTGGAGTAGAAGTGGGAAACCACGGAAAACCACTTCCAGTACGGCTGAGGTAGGAACCGAACCCGTCTCTTCTCAGTTTAGCGTTACGAAGCTGAGTGGACCCCGTTCCAGCGCTCAGACCGTAATTAAATTTATTTGCAGAGCTGAGATTTGAACCCGGGCCTCCACGATGACAGCCAAGAGCTCCGAAGGGAGCTAGTGGACAAATGAGTAAGCCCGAGGATCAGGGAGTGTTCAATTAGTCTGATAACCTGTGTTTCTGTGGTGTCGTTAGTGTGCATAACTGTAATAATTATTAGGATCGGGAATGGATGTAGATGCCCCGGGACTCGAAATAAGGTACTATCCCGGAGTTTTCCTGGAGGGAGTGCGGATAAACCTGGGGAAAACTACTCAGGATAGTCGCTGTAAGTGCCGGAATTCGAACATTCGATCTCTTGAATTGACTACAGGCCCCCATCGCGGTCGTTGTGAGTGATTTAACTCGCATGGCTACGCCGCAGGGATTTGAGAATGGTCGTGGAGAACAAAATTCACCACCACTCTTCTAACAATGTTCTGTCTCCTGAATACTGTCGAGTTTGCGTACAGTCATTGACCCCAAAACAGCATTTTGACAATGTAACATGACACAGCATTATAATTGTTCGTGGCTGATCTACTTAACTTTTCATATGAGCCACTGATCGTGAGTGATTAGGTGTGAACTGGTGTCTGTCTGCACCGTATTGCGCAATGTCCCAGTTCCAGCTAGAGTCACTCCAGAACAATTACTGGAGATACAATCTGGTTCTCTGTGGGAACTCGAAATCTGAATGGTGTGCCAACTACTCAGTCACTGCAAGGACACGTTCACTGTCCCGCCTGTGCTAAGAAATTTTAATTCTGGTGTGAGGGCTCGAACGGGGTACACTCAGCCTCGTGAGGCAAAACTGAGGAGAGGAGAGTTAGATTCTCATCTCAGCCATCGTGGAAGTGGTTCTTCGTTGTTTCCCACTTCTACTCCAGGCAAATGCCGGGATGGCTCCTAACCTAAGGCCACGGCTGCCTCCTTCCCAATCATATCCCCATTGTACAAATACACACATTAGTACAGCCATCACAACAACTCAGGTTATCACACAAAATGCACGCGAGGTCGCTAGGCGATGTCGCAAAATGCACTCCCTTGGAAGCTAATAGACTCGTGCGTCTTGCTACATCCTAAAGACGTTAATGGAATGTTATGAGTGAAATATTCAACTATTTTTGTCTGGCTTAAGGATATGCAGTATTTAAGATGATAGCTTGGCTTAATCTCACGTAACATTAATTGTGGTAGACACTAGTGTTCCTTCAGTCCCTGGCCTCAATAAATATTGCCCATTCTGCGCTCACAATTAGCGGTTAAGGTGGATTGAAGACGCAAGTTATAAGGAATCAGATTTAACAGTTGCTTGGAGAAGACGTGAGGCTGACCTGATCGCTGGTACCAGGCCTGTTATGGTCTATTGTCAGGGTCCACGACGACCCGGGGGCAGCCACGCCCTGACTCAAGGTCCCTTGCCATTCACGAGTACCTGTCTGTCTCGATGTGCTCTGGTAAGAAACCTACACCGCCAAAACCAGTGATTTCCCAAACTTTTCCACCAGGCGCCTCGATTTAGTAAGCTCTCCAAATGCCATGTCCCCTTGCGTCATGACAAATGGCTTTTTTCAAATATAGAAATATTAGAAGCCATTTTAAATGTTGCCTAAGTAATCTATTATTAGAAGCTTTTCAGTCGGTCAACGCGAGTTTAGCCAATTAATTGGGCAATTAAAATTAATTTACTCATCATCATCATCATCATCATCATTTCCCCTTTTCCAGCTGACACTGGCTGGGGGCAAATATGGTTCCTCTCCACTTTGTTCTGTCGTTCCACCATTCCTCTTCCGACACGGTGTCCAATCCAGGTTCCGTGTTCTAATGATATACATGACAGTAATATCCAAAAATTAACATTCTATATACAAAGCAAAGCCAACTCCGTACAGGCCATGGAGGCCCTGGGAGTAGTGGAAGGTAGAGGCTTTTACTTTTTGTGACATCGCCACTAGATGGGATGGAGTTGTCAGCTCCACGCCCGGCCATCTTTGCTCCCAGGAATTACCCTGGTACTCATTTCTGGTGTAGGCTGAGTGAACCCTAAGGCTATAAGTGTTTCCGAAAGTGGTAGTTTTGTTCCTCAAATCCAATACATGGGTGGGGATCGAACCCACTCCCTTTCAGTTAGAAACTCAGCGCCTCTACCAACTGCGCTACGCAGCCCACATTCTATATTTTAATTTAATTGGTATTCTGCCCGAAGGCGGTCCCAGCCTCCGAAGAGGCTATCCTCAGCCGGAGTTTACGTGCGGTAGGGTGGCCAGGGCCTTTCCGCTCCTCCTTATGTTGGCCAACAGCGCACAGTACCTATTGTCTGAAATAAATTACATGAATTTTTGTCCACTTCTCACATAAATATGTGATCAGCAGAAAATCTGTGGGGAGCGTCGGAACAAATGTCGATAAATCCACTTTTTCGGTTTTTACAGAAAGTAATAAAAGGTGACCACTGAGTGGTCGCACACCATGATATAGTATCAGGAAACACTGTTCCGAGCTTTCAATCGATGATGAGTTTTCTCCTTCTATTACCCAGATATTAAACTCAGTCGAGCATCGATGCTTCCCAACCAACATGCTAAATATGTGTTCCGCACGATGTTACATATGCTTTCTTTCTGTTGGCATAAACCTAAAACATATTGAATACCAATACAACAAAATGTTCACGTTTAGAAATTTCGAATCAGGTGCTTCGAATTACAATATACTGCATACAGTATGGCTTGTACGTGGGGGGGAATTCCATCCGCAATAGGTTACAGTGACATTGCATTCAGTTTCAAAGAAAATAGAAACAAGATCCGTTCAGCTGAAATCTGTTGGATAGAATTTCGGCCCGGTGTGCCATTGGGCTCGTCAGTTAGTATGGCACACCTTACCAAGACACTGCAGGCCACGCTGGCAAATAGATTGAACTGACCGGATCAATTGTTCAATTTTATTCGAAATTGGATGGAATGATATGCTCAATCGGAGACAGTGATTTAAGTATGCTTCAATCAAGTAGCCCTACAAGTGGAAATATATCTATCATGAGATCAGTTCTCTCCGACCGACAGCTGACTATGATCCTTAAGAATTTTAAAAAAATATATACCTTATTGTGGTATTTAGCCGAGGAAAGTAGGACTTCACAATCAAACGCTCCATTTGGTACTTTAATCTCTCTATATAAAAATGAACGTTACGTGATAGTTTTTGTTTGTGTCCTTTATGCGTTCATATACCTATTAGTCAGATTGCGGTGAAACTGGTGAGTTGTTGTGCACGCTCCCACAATGTTTCTGACTTAGTAAATCCATTTTACAATAGTTTAGAGGCAGTTAACAGAAATTGAAAAAATAAATATTGTGTATCCAAAAGCATTTCAGCAAACAAAATTACGTCAACACTTTCTTTGATTGGCATTGCAACACGTGCAATAAAATAAGAGAAGTAATAAGATTCAGCGCTGAAGAACAATGCATTATGTAATTTTAATTGAAGAAGGATTCTTTGCAGCTATTAGGTCGTGTATTATACAGAGAGTATAAGTGAGGAAAGTCGAAACAACCGATGAATCAATTTTTGCTTCATTCATGTTCTTGCGGTTCTGGGGTGAATACTCTGCAAATTCTGATTTCAAATATGATGCTACAAACGTCTTCTTTCAGTAACTTCTAAATCCTGTTGTTGATTATTTTAGGGGCTTTGCGACATCGTGATCATTTAGCCCCATGTACTTGGGTGCGTGTGGAATTTGTGTGATAACCTGTCACTGTGATGGCTGTACCAGTGTGTGTATTTGTAAGTTGGGGATATGATTGGAAAGGAGGCGGCTGTGTCCTTCAGTCAGGAACCATCCCGGCATTTGCCTGGAGTAGAAGTGGGAAACCACGGAAAACCACTTCCAGAATGGCTGATGTGGTAATCGAACCCTCCTATTCTCAGTTTTCCCTCACGAGGCTAAGTGTACCCCGTTCGAGACCTCACACAAGAATTCAAATTTCTTAGCATAGACGGGATCGATCTCTGACCTCGAGGTTGACAGCCAAGAATGCTAGCCGCTACACAACGAGGTGGTCAATCACAAAGTAGTTTGAAATGCCACTGTTTATGATATGCTGTAGACTAATAAATCCTTCGCTCAATTTATCGGTTTTTGTTCCGGTTCTCCGCAAGTTACATAACTTAGATGGAAGATGTTATTGTTTGAGCCTTCAGTCTTTTGACGGATTTGATGCAGCATGCCAAGGTTCCCTGTCCTGAGCTAATCGTTGCATCTCTACATAGCTACCACACCTCACATCCGAGGCAATCTGTTTAACATATTCTAACCTTGGTCCAACCCCACTGTTCTTATCCTCGACCCTTCCTTCCATAACAACGTTTGCTATTCCTGGGTGTCTTAGTATGTGTCCTACCAACCTCTCTTCTCTTCATTAGCAGTCGCCAGAAACATCTCTCCTCTCCCTAATCGTCTTCATTTGTCACCCTATTTACCCATCTGATACTCATCTTTCTCCACATTTCAAACGCTTCAATTCTCCTCTTTTCTGCTGCTCCAACAGTCAAAGTTCCGCGTCCATAGAGTGCCACGCTACAGACAAAGGCTTGCAAAAATGACTCCCTAATACCTAAATCTATACTCGATGTCAACATATTCATTTTCTGTAGAAATGCCTTCCTTGTCTGTACTGACCTACATTTTATATCCTCCTTGCTTCGTCCATCACAGGTTATTTTGCTTCCCAAGTAACAGAAGTCTCCTACTTACTTTAGGTTTTCACGTGGAAGGTAGGGACTTGAAATGACTAATAAATGCGGGAGTCTAACCTGTGACCACCGCCGCTCATCAAGCTGAACTAATGCGGCAGATACTTTAATTCTCACGAGAACAGTTCAATCGGTGAAGCCAGCCTGTGGTGACACAATCGCATTGAGATGGTAGCCCGCTGTGTCCAAGAATTGGATTTACTCCACTGCAATTTCCCGCATTCTGCGTGCGGGGATGATAACTCGGCACGTTAGATAACAGGATCTCGCAATTAGAGCAACTCGACATGAAACCTGTTCACATCTTGTTGTCCTTGACCTCATTCCTAGCTGGCTGCTCTTTTTGTCGCACTCCTTAGTATTTCACACTGAACGAGTCCATTTCGTCATGTCAACATACATGTGGAGTTCCAAAACGGAATGGCCTATAAGTTGGGGATTGTTGGGTGAAATATTGCTGATCATATCAACAAGAATGCAGCTCTTGAGCCGCTGTGTTCTAGGTGGACTAAACCGTACATCAGCGAGCCGAACTGGAGTGATTCGATCCCGTACCTCGGCGTGGCGGCCATCCTGAGCCAGGTTATTTCCTACACACACCAGGCAAGAACTGGCACAGTAGGCTGCTTCCAGAATTATCTATTTTTTGGACATAACAGTAAAACTGTTTTCGCACATGTTTTCTTGCAAAGTGAGTTTTGCCACCTGTACATTCTAAATTCGAAAGTTAACTACAAAACGAGAACAAGATAATTTTTTTAGACATTAGAGTTTCCAGTGACTATCTACTGTATTCTGCAAGAAAGAACTTAGTGGCGACGACTCTCTCTCTCTCTCTCTCTCTCTCTCTCTCTCTCTGTCTCTCTCTGTCAGTATTTAGACTGCCCGAGCTGTATGGGAGTGAGATCTGGGAGATACAGGATATCTCATACATAAGCTGTAGGTAACTGATATGAGGATACCACGAATGATTTCTGGGACAAATTGATGGGAGCAATGACTGGAGGGTACACGTAATGAAGAGAAAAAGGCAAGTTAGATATGAACAGGTTATATTATAAAGCTGTTCATTTGAGCAGACTCAAATGATGGGGTTATGATGGAAGTGGGGGAGGAGTAATTACCTACGAGGTAATACAGGGTAAGAGAAGCAGAGGTAGACTTTTTTTTAGCGTATGGCTTTTAGTGCCGGGAGTGTCAGAGGACATGTTCGGCTCGCCAGTTTTGTAGCTTCTTCGAGACGGACACCCAATGGGTGAGCTACATGTACCGTTGGGGAGGAAAGTTTGGATGTAAGGACGAGGAGTTGGAAGGTAGCGGCTGTGGCCTATAGTTGCGGACCAACCCCGGCATTTGCCTGGAAGGAAGATGGGAAACCACAGAAGACCATCTTCAAGGTTGCCGGCGAGGGGATTCGAACCTCCTCCGCCTCCCGGATGTGAGCAACTGCCAGCAGTCATGCCGTAACTACCACGGCTAACTCACCCGGTAGAGGTAGACTTAGGAGGCGATGGTTGGATTCAGTGTTGAACGATTTCAAAGCGGGGGGTGTAGAAGCAGAGGAGGCCGCAGTGCTATCTGCTAATAGGGGATCATGGAGGCGACTTGTTCGCAAACAGAAGCTTGCAGACTAGACTGGACGCTGAAAGGCAAATGAAAATGGAATGGAATTTAATGAAGAAGAAAAGCAGATGGGCGGAAGAAGAGAGCGAAGGGACACCAGCACAGAAGAGAAGTTGGAAGTGTGAGTTGCTGCGGACACTTCAGTAGGCTATACTTCTGACGATTGACAAGACGACAAGCAGATAGCAGAGGACTTGTTGCAGAGGGGATTCTCACTTAAGCTTCCTACGAGCTGTTCTGAGACAGTTATTATTATTATTGTTCGTCTGTTTGTTTGTTTGTTTAATTACACACATCAAAAAAAGTTTTGCATCACCTCGGTTCCCAGATCTCCGGCATATAGACGTTGACTGTGTATATTGTATCCAAGATACAGTCCCTTTGACTGCTCAAAGATGTAAACAACCATGCATGAGCAGGGCCTATTAGACGGAGGGGGTACGACAGCCGATCAGTTCCAGTCATTCCACCAGGACGAAGGTACGCTGCTCATGTTGTCTGTAGTTCTACCATGCCTAGAAGGTCAATACCGCAGTTCGATCGCGTCCGCATTGTTACTTTGTGTCAAGAAGGGCTCTCAACAAGGGAAGTTTCCAGGCGTCTCAGAGTGAACCAAAGCGATGTTGTTCGGACATGGAGGAGGTACAGAGATACAGGAACTGTCGATGACAGGCCTCGCTCAGGCCGCCCAAGGGCTACTACTGTAGTGGATGACCGCTACTTACGGATTGCCGCTCGGAGGAACCCTGACAGCAATGCCACCATGTTGAATAATGCGTTTCGTTCAGCCACAGGACGTCGTGTTTCAACTCAAACTGTGCGCAATAGGCTGCATGATGCGCAACTTCACTACCGACGTCCATGGTGAGGTCCAGCTTTGCAACCCCGACACCATGCAGCGCGGTACAGATGGGCCCAACAACATGCTGAATGGACCCCACGGAATTGGCATCACGTTCTCTTCACCGATGAGTGTCGCATATGCCTTCAACCAGACAATCGTCGGAGACGTGTTTGGAGGCACCCTGGTCAGGCTGAACGTCTTAGACACACTGTCCAGCGAGTGCAGCAAGGTGGTGGTTCCCTGATGTTTTGGGGTGGCATTATGTGGGGCCGACGTACGCCACTGGTGGTCATGGAAGGCTCCGAAACGGCTTTACGATACCTGAATGACATCCTCCGGCCCATAGTGCAACCATATCGGCAGAATATTGGAGAGGCATTTGTCTTCATGGACGACAATTCTCGACCTCATCGTGCACATCTTGTGAATGCGTTCCTTCAAGATAACGACATCGCTCGACTACAGTGGCCAGCATATTCGCCAGACATGAACCCTATCGAACATGCCTGGGGTATGTTGAAAAGGGCTGTTTATGGACGTCTTGACCCACCAACCACTCTGAGAGATTTACGCCGAATTGTCGTTGAGGAGTGGGACAATTTGGACCAACAGTGTCTTGATGAACTTGTGGATAGTATGCCACGGCGAATACAGGCATGCATCAATGCAAGAGGACGTGCTACTGGGTATTAGAGGTAGTGGTGTGTACTGCAATCTGGACCACAAATGCTGAAAGTCTAGCTGTATGATGGTACAACATGCAATGTGTGGGTCTCATGAGCAATAAAACGAGCTGAAATGTTGTTTGTGTTGATCTCTATTCCCTTTGTATTTAACGGTTCCGGAACTCTTGGAACCGAGGTGATGCAAAACTTTTTTTGATGTGTGTATATGGAAGGCCTGGTGAAAAAGGGCGGGCCCCATATTCATAAGTTACGTTTCACGAGCACATCTTATATCACTATCAATATATATGAAAATCAATGTTCGAGATTGACTGTATTTCTGTCTTTGTCTCAGGCCGCCCAAGGGCTACTACTGTAGTGGATGTATGTCCCCTCTGCGTTTATATAGGCCTACCATTCATCCGATTGCGATGAAACTTGGCTGAGTTGTTGAGTATACTCCAGGGAAGGTTTCTAGCTACAAATTATTTATGTAACACAAAAGGGTGAGGTGCTTACAGGGACCCTTAAATCCCACAGTAACCCAATTGCACAATCTGTATACTTCTCACACCTGGCATTGCGATGTAATAAATGGCTTGCTGATTCATCGCGAGGTGAAACGAGGACACTGTTAGCAGCCCGCTGTGTATCTGGTATCGCTGTCTATTCCAATACAGTTCACGCCACGATTTTTGGCCGGGGGTTCATTATTATCTTCCTTCCTGTCTTTGATTGGCATTGCAACGCATGCCGGGTATAGCTAACCCACTTAAGATTTGATTGCCGCTGAGTGTGGCTGGGCCAGTGTTAGTTGTTTATTGTAGTCGCTGCCCCACGGGGCGAAGCGGCGACCTCAGCGATGACAGAGTGCCTGCTGCACATCAGTCAAGCAGCAATGCGCATCACAGGAGCTCATGTCACCACGGACCGTTAGATGACTGAGGCTACTGGAGCTGAGTCATATCCTACTCACGCAACTGTACATGTCAACAAAAGCAGGCTGACGTGTGGCACAAGTAAACAAAGAATAGTTCCCATCTCGACCGCCGGCAGTCAATTCGTGAAAGGGTAATGGTTGCATATAATTACACATACTGGGGGGGGGGGGGGGGGGAGTGGTGGTGCAGCGGTCAAGCTGTTTACCTCACACCAAGGTAGACCGGGTTAGATTCCCAGTCAATGCATATGAGATTTTCGAAGTGAAATGCCATGTCCTGTGGATCGGATTCCACGTAAAATGAACGTCTCGTGGCTTATGATCGCGAGATTAACGGTCACGTAAAACTACAAGCTACCTTTTTTTATACATACTAGAGGGCCTGTGCAAGAAATATCTCGTGTATTAAACGACTCTTCCTCGTCTTCAAGAGCTCACATAGGAAGAATGGAGAAGCTGCACCGTATCTGAACATACATGTGTATAGGCTACTACCAAGGAAAGGGGAAGGTCATGAGGTGAGGATTAACATTAAAGAGCTGTGAGTCAGGGGCGTATAGAGTTTTATTTCGGAGGGTGCCCAACCGGGGGTTAGGGGGCATGGTGTAGGCCCAAAGAATAGGGGGTCCGGGGTTCTCCTCGGGAAACTTTTGTATAATTTGGTGCAAAGTGATGAGTTTTAAGGCTATCTGGCATAATTTTTTCAACCAATTTGTTGTGATGTTTTATATTCGGTTAATGTCAAACATAACTAAGACCATTTTATGATACTTTTTATTAATGCAATCATCTTGCTCACTTGATAGTACTTACATGGAAAGAATTAATGTTACTGTTTTGATTTACAACTCACACTGTTTACATCGCTCTACCTTCGCCTTGCTTTGCAACGTTGCCATACGTCACTTAGTAACAATAGTACATGATTATATTGGTTTTTAATGTTTAAATTCATCAAACAAATAATATATGTGAAAACAATTGTGGCGGGCGGGGGGGGGGGGGGTCCCCCTTATATACGCCCCTGCTGTGAGTTACGCATAAATGCAGTTATTGAAACTTACGTACAGTATAATATTCTTCGTCAGTACAAATACTCGATAGTATCTCTATTAATCAGTGGTGATTGCGTCAAGGTGTACCGTAAGCTATAAGACAGCTGAAACGCACGTGGGCTGGCTCCTGAAGACCAGATCTCCATGGTCTTCTATCCAATTAGTGCATAGGGCTGCAAGTAGCAAGTCCTCTCTTATCTGTTGAGTAAGACTTGAAACTGTGACTGCAGACAGATTTGGACCGGAATCTCGTGCTGTCCGGACAAGTTCGTTGAGCCATTTACACCAATGTAGCCACACTCCGATTTTCAAGTCTTAGATGGAAAGGCGCTGTTGTGGTGGCTTCTGGAAATATGTTTGATCTCCTCGACAACACACCAGAGCCATCTGTGCCCCAAAATCTGAATCTGAATAAAGAAATGGCTTTAGAACATTGGTCTCGTCTCTTCACTCGGTTTGACTGGCTGCGTGGCGCAGCGGTAACGTTCTCGCGTGCTGTGCCCAAGGTTGCAGTATCGAGTCCTGGTGCAGTCGGTTGGCATTTGAGGGTGCACAAATGCGAGGGAGCTGTGTCAGTAGATTTACTGGCACGTTAAAGATCCGCTTCAGGGCATAAAAGCCTTGGCAGTTAAAATGGACGTATAACCAATAACATTATTAGTACGGTATTATTATTATTATTATTATTATTATCTTCTCCTCTCTTCTCTATTACCTTCTCCTCTCTTCTTTTCTCTATTACCTTCTCTTGTCACGAACCACTTCAGTAGCTGAGGGAAATTTTGCAATGTGTTCCAAATGTGAGGTTTCAAGTAGCCTTGACTGCAAGCTACTCAGACACTGTTATTAATGAAAGTGAGAGTAACGCGAACAATGGGTACAGAGGAGTGGTTCTACTGAACCCTCAGTCACCCCTGGTGAGTCAGATTAGTCGTGATAATATCTGGGCTACCACACGCCTTAAAACACTTGCCTCAGCTACCTTTCTTAGAATGTGTGCGTGTAACCTATAGTCGACATCACCTTGCTAAATAGTATAAATTGTTTACTCTTTGAAGAACATTTCTCATCCGAGACAATGTTGCCAGCATTGATATTTACTTTCGTAACCGTAGTGAAATTACGCTGCAAGAGCATAGTATTAGTTGAAATAATATTGTGCCCGTCATAAACAATAATGCACAGTAGATAGCATATGCAGTCTACAAGAGGTGAAAATGTATCTGTGTTCTTAAATACGCGTTGCTTTATAGGTTATGTCAGGTGAAGATTGGCTTGGTCCACCTCGTTGCGTAGTGGCTAGCATTCTTGGCTGTCGCCGCGGAAGCCCGGGTTCAATTCCCGGCTCTGCCAAGAAAATTAATGGTCAGAGGGCTGAAATGAGGTACTCTCAGCCCCTCACTGTGAAGAGAGGCGGGTTTGATTCCTCACTCAGCCATCCTGGAAGTGGTTTCCGTGGTTTCCTACTTCTACTCTAGGCAAATGCCCAAATCCAACTGAATTACAAATACTCACACTAGTACAGACATCACAATGATACAGGTTATTAGACAACTTCTACACACCCAAGTACAGGGCTACATGACGATGTCTCAAAGTCCCTAAATAATCAACAACAGTTCTTTGTCGCAGAGGCGGCGAATATTGACGAACATGGAATGACGTCACCACGACAGACCACGATCAGCACATGGCTGCCTATTTTCAAATTACATTATAAATGACAGTTCTAGTGTTTGCAAGTGGTCTGCTGACATTGTGACAATGAAACATGCGTGGCAACAATGAATGAAACACTGATGCAACCCAACAATAAGAGATTACACTATAAATCGCCATGTTTGTAGTGATGGGGGACAAATGGTCAAGTTCCGTTGTTAGTAACTTACTTATGGTGACACGGACTATATGTAAAATGGCACCCGTCCCCGGCTCTTAGTTTAAACTGGAAACTGACAAGTCTTCAAACCTATTTATCATACATATTTGTATTCTTCTGACACTCACAAAACATAGACAGAATAAGGAGGCTAAGGGCCATCGTCAACATGCAAGTCACCTCGTGGCGTGGCGACTAATATTCTTGGCTACCACTGTAAGTTCAGAAATCGATTCCCGGCTCAGCCATGAAATATAATTCTGGTCCGAGGACTGAAACGGGGTACTCGGTATCACGATGCTGAACTGAGAAGAGTTTGGTTCGATTCCCAATCCGGCCATCCTTAACAAAGAGTTTTCCTTTTTCTACTCCAGGCAAATGTTCGGATAGCTACGACCACCTATTATCCAAATACTAGCCCCCAATTACAAATACACACACTAGTACAGCTATCACAATGTATTTGTACTCCACTCAGGGGCTCACATCTAGTGGGACGTGGGTTGGCGACCACGGGGCCCCAGCTGAGTCCGGCATTGCTTCCACTTACTAGTGCCGGGCTCCTCTGTCTTCTTTCTTGTCGACCTCACTTGGTCAACTCTTGTTCTCTTCCAACCCCGACGGTATTAGGGTATCCGAGGTCTAGGGATTCTCCTCCTTTCCCGCCTTAATTGGCCCTTGTCTCAACTTTTCTGATACCCTCCTCCTGCGAGGGGTCAGCCTTCTTTTTCTTTTCATCTGCCTTCTGCTCAAAGCCCTCAAGGAGGCAGGGTGTATGTAGCCCCACCACTTCTAGTGCACCCTGGATATTGCTACACCCTCAGGGGCTCACGGCTGGTGAGTTCGGGAGTTGGCGACCCCGAGGGATTCCTGAGCTGGGTCCTGTTTTCCCCCCTTTCATCCATTACCTCTGGGGCGGACCCTCTCCTCTTATCACTTTCCTATCTGCCTTAATGGCTCTCCTTCTTTCCAAGTCTCTCAATCCTCATTCTTCGAGGGTTGAGGGCATTTATTTTCCTCCTGTCCTTTATTTGCCTTATTCTCCTTTTGTTTTCCATTTCTTCTTCTAGTTTGTAAGTTAGTAACTTAGTTAGTTTTAGTTATGTAGTTCTCATTTCATTATCATCTTAACGATCACCCAAACCATTAGGGGCCGATAACCTAGATGTTAGGCCCCTTAAAACAATAATTATCATCATCATGTATTCGTACTCGACCGGATATGGACAGGTAGTAGGGTTGAGAAAGTAACACGCTACAGCACCTCAGTGTTGTATAGGACTGAAAGTTTTGCCATCAGCCCAAACACTTGTTTCATAAGCTTGCAAGTGTAAGCCTACATAGCCAAGAAATGGTGCTAGCTCAATAACCGATGACTGGGCCCTTTACATATAGTCTAGCCTACTATACCTCTAGTCACATCAAGACCTACGCGGTCCCTTTGATGTTCTGCTCAGTGAAGAGGCTAACCCGTCAGGAAATAGTTCCCACTTTTTGTGCTTGTTTTTGGCGTACAAGGTTTTCCAGCACATGTTGCTAAGTTTCCCTAAGCTGTCTAGATTACTTCAGAATTCCTTTTGCAAAAATAATTTTCACGTTTATTGGGAGCTTTACCAACGTTGCTATTTATGTGTGTGTGAATATAGTTTTTAGTGGCATTTGAAACGATAGGCAGAGTAATTCAGTACTAATTTGATATTACATTACATTTAGTTTTTACAAAACTTCTTTGAGCTTCAAAAGAGCACCCGAGTAATTCGATTTTATGGCGAATCAGGCTCAAAGGTTGGCAACACTGTTACGAATGTATAAAGTTCCTCAAGTAGACAGTGTTCAAACTTCAGCTGTAAAGCTTAAATCACCAATAACATACTTCAAAGGTAATAAATGTGGAGAGAAGCTGGGTCAAAGGTGCAAACAAATGATTTTGAATGTATATTATATAATAGTATGAGAGATGACAATCTCGAATTTCCATGCCGGAAAAAAGAACCAGAGAGAGAAGATACGCGGAGAGATATTTTCCTCAGGACTTGACCTGACGTTTGGTATAGATGCACAGAATCATAGATTTAGTAGACATTGTCGGTAAATTAAGCAAGCACTGGTGTTCATGGCGAGAATGGTGAGTAGATTTTAGCGCACACTTAGTAAAAGCTACCTTCAATTGTAGACTTCTTAGTTTTGCTAAGACACGTACGAGTATCATTAGAGGACCAAGATGCCTGGCTCAATCCCGGTCCATTAGATTTCTGGCAGTTATCATGTGCGCAATTCTTACTTTCGCTCCAAGAAAGTACAGACGTTCCGGAGAACATATCCCAACCCTCCATCATGTAGTTATACTATCCACAATAGCGAAACGTGGCAATTATTCCACATTCGTAAGGTCTCGGGAATAATTCCAAAAATATCCTTAGCATCTCAAAATAAAATAAGATAAAATAAAAGAAATGACTAGTAGCCTAATCGCACTCAATTTTACCCGGGTGAACAATAACCAGGACTTCGAACCTGCTTAACTCTTTAAAATTACCACAAATATCTATTAAGTAGCCTATATTTTCCATTATTATGCTGCCTATATTTTCCATTATTCTGCTGCGATTGATTTTCAATGTGGTATGGCACCCAACATTGCATCAAGCATTTACTCCCCACCAAAGAAACATGAGTAGTCCGTGTGGGGTACCTGGGTGAATGTAGAGTAGTAGCCCTTGTGGGGTACCGGGATAAATGTAGTGTGGGGTACCGGGGAGAATGTAGTGTGGGGTACTGGGGTGAATATAGAGTAGTAGTCCGTGTGGGGTATTATACCGGGGTGAGTTGTCAGTGTGTCACTAGTTCCTAGACCTTGCCGGGTCAGCACTCGCTCAGCTGAGTAGCCTTTCCCGTTAAGCCGGTCAGTGGCTCACAACGTCACGCCAGAGCATTTACATAACGGGCCTGCTTACTTGCGTGCCTTGCGCTGTCGCCCGCAACTGCTACTTGGATCATAGTTCTCAACTTGCCATCATACTGTAAATTCAGACTGTGGTACTTCGAATATACTTATATCATGTTTTTACATCGTCAGCTCTCCGGGGCTTGCCGGCCAAGATGGTTGACTGGTACAGACATTATCGTCCCCGATCGGTGGAATTAAAATACTCCCTGATGTGTGTCAGAGGTACCGGTACTCTCATGTTTTCCTTCTCAGGAGCAAATGCTCTGTTCAGGGAGGAGAGTGCCCCACAACTACAAAAGTGAACCTCCCGATCTTGAGTAAACTAAGCTCAAATGTTGAACAGATCGGTGTAAAACACACATCTCCTGCTATTTCGTCGTCAAATTAACTTGGGTGATCCCTAAAGAAGACCAAATGCTGCCAAGTTACATGCGTGCGCCGAGTTCTCAGAACCTCTCAAACCAATCGCACTGCTACAAACACTTCTCCGGCACGTTCTGTTGGTCCTCTCGCTTCACACAAGCTGCTGAGGGAATTGTTACTGTAGTCGTGCAATTGTTTGGAAAGGTGATGAGATCTCTGCAAGTAGATGGAAAGAAGTGTGTGAAAGTGTGTGTAGAAATCGGGAAGAGACGGCCTTGGCCGTAAGTTAGGAACCATTTGCCTAAAGTAGAAATGGGGAAACCACGGAAAATCCCCTTCTAGGATGGCTGAGGTGGGAATCGAACTCGTCTCTCCTTAGTTTCGCTTCACGAGACTGAGTGAACCTTGTTCCATCCATCGGACCAGAACTAAATTTCTTGGCAGAACCGAGAATCGAACCCGGACCTCAGGAATGACAGCCAAGAATGCTAGTCACGACACCAATTCATCTCTAACTGCAATAATTGAAACACGTTTTATCTCTACAAG
This sequence comes from Meconema thalassinum, assembly GCA_946902985.2. Lineage (NCBI taxonomy): Eukaryota > Metazoa > Arthropoda > Insecta > Orthoptera > Tettigoniidae > Meconema > Meconema thalassinum. Next base: position 350,149,225 of record OX336389.2, read on the forward strand.
CATCAATGTCAGTTGTCATCAGGTGGACGGAATGAGAGCAAGAGTCAATACCTGTCCTTGACAGCACGCCTAAGAGCGCTGTATGTGTAGGCTTCCGACGAGGTCAACGCAGCACTTATTCCTGCCTCGCCATCAAATTATTTTTGTGATAAGGGAAGTTCCTTCCATGCACAATTGTACATGTCAAGGTCAATTGTCGACCTATTTTTAGCCTACTTTCGATTTTTGCAAAAAAAAAAAAAAATGGAAGTAGACTTATGCCCTATGAGATCTACACGGGTGAAATGTCAGTGTGTCTATCTGTGTATAACTTATGTAATGTATGTATGCCCCCTATCAATTCAAACAGGACGAAACCGAATTTAACCAAATTTAGTACAGAGGTAGCACTAGCAAAGGACACCTCAGTGTCATATTTTATATCGCCGCCATCTTGAAGAAAACAAACTGGTGGCCAACCAAATGTATCAAGCTTAAATCGAATTACGACTCAAGTAATCATCCGATCTCTACCAAACTACAGAAAAACATAACCTTGTTTGCGAAACGTCATGCGCCCAAACTAAAAGGTCATCAGCCAAATAATTTCAAGATGGCGGCCGTGCGTATCATTAAAGCATTATAATCCAGAATCTATGAACCAATGAATCAATGTTCACAGTACTTGGCATTCAGATAGATTTATATGAAGACCATCAGTTACAGACGTGATGAGCATAAAATGAGAGTGCATATTGCATCTTGAAATAACCGGGTGAGTTAGCCGTGGGCGTTACGGCATGACTGTTGGCAGTCGCTCACATCCGGGAGGCGAGGAGGTTCGAATCCCCCCGTCGGCAACCTTGAAGATGGTCTTCTGTGGTTTCCCATCTTCCTTCCAGGCAAATGCCGGGGTTGGTCCCTCACTATAGGCCACAGCCGCTACCTTCCAATTCCTCGTCATTCTATTCCAACTTCCCTCCCCAATGGTACTTGTAGCTCACCCACTGGGTGTCCGTCTCGAAGCAGCTACAAAACTGGCGAGCCGAACATGTCCTCGGACACTCCCGGCACTAAAAGCCATACGCTAAAAAAAAATCTTGAAATTATAAAATATAAAACAAATTAACTCTCAACACTAAAGAGCTACAGTAACGAAAATTAGTGATAAGGTAGGACCGTATATGTGACCTTGTATGGCCAAGGCATAAGAATACTCTCTCCATACATCCAAGATGACGGCTGCGAAAAATAGTATAATATTAAAATCGACAACTTTGAATGAAATCGGGTAATTAAGAAGACATGCCAATAGGTGAGTATCATATAAGAGCTCTCAATTGCGTTAGCCAAATGATTATCACACTGACTTTAGCGCGCAGCGGCTATCCGCAAATTCCATACGGTAATTAAAAAGTCAAAAACTTTCTATGATTTAGAACTACAATAACGAAAATTAGGGATAAGATTGAAACTTGCATGTAGTAATAGTATGCTCAAAGCAAATTAACAGCGACAAAACCTTTTAAAATGGTGGCTGGGCTTAATATTAAAACTTATTTGTCAAACCTTCAGACTGTAATTACGCAATTAAAAAGAAAGAATTGCCATATAATAGGCCTATGGGACGTTACTGAAATAATCAGCAAGTATAACGCACTGAATGCAACACACGGTGGCCATCATAGAGAATATTAGAATATGATAATTAATAACTCTATGTATTCTTACGATTAAACAACGAAATTTAGCAGTAATGTAGAATCCTTAAATGGTTCCTATGACCAAGTCATAAGAACAGAGACTACATACGTTCACGATGGTGGCTGGGCGTATTCTTAAGACCTGCATATATTTAACTCACGATATAATATCACAATTAACGCGGAATGTTGTGAGAGAGGAGTACCATACAAAAGACCCCACTTCCATTATTCATATATAGTCTAATATAACTGAATATAACGTGCAGCGGCCACCTTGAAATTATAAAATATACAAACAAATCACTCTATTTTAGAAATACAATATCTCAAATGAGCATAAATGTAGATACTTATATGGGCCTTGTATGCCAAAGACAAGGAACATCCCCACCATATATTCCAGATGGTGGCTAAACATAGTCTACTACTGAAACTTCAAAATCAATAAACTCAGGATCCAACTGCGCAATTAACACGAAACTCTGTAAGAGGGGAGAAACAGATAACCTCGCTTGCATTACCGTAGTCATAAGTCTACCTCTTTTCAAGATAGCGATTACGCGCCATATGCATACATCAGACATTAATATTAACACATTAATTATTACAGTTAAAATCACGAAACGCAAATATGTAGTCGCACATAGAAGGCTTTCTCTGCAGAAGGCGCAAGATAAAAGATTTCATACATTCAAGATGGTGGATGGGCGTAATTTTAGCCTATTTTCATTTATGAAAAAAAAAAAAAGGCTTATGGGATCGTGTGCGTGTTTTTTTTAAATTGCTGGAGCGTTTTAAATGCAACTCGGTGACGTCATAGCACTATTTTGGCCGACCCCGACCGTGGCCTTTAAATTTTATTACGTCTCACCAATCCAACATGGCGGCTGTGCGAATTATTTCACCGACATTCAATATCTCCGAAACTATTACTCATATCACCCTGAAATTTTGTAAGGTGATAACGGACACTACTAGACGTTCACCTATGAAGTTTCCAGAAACCTCTTAACTACAAAACGAACATGGCGGCCAAGCGAAGTTGAAACATTTAAATAAGCATTTCTCGAGAACGCATTGAAACTTTGTACAGCAAATGACTATACAAATTGCAGTGCACTGACATCTAATTTAGTTACATTGTTAACATAACCTCAAGATGGCGGCTGTGCGAAATTTTAAAATTAAGTTTTTATTTCTTGTGCTCTAACCATGCGATTAGCGTGTTTAGTGGAATGGTAGCGTCTCTGACTCGTAGCTTGTAAATTTATGGTTCAAATCCCATCAGGTTCATTTTTTTTACTTCCGTTTTCTTTTGCATTTATTGATTTCTAACTACTCAAACGTTATAATGTTAAGCAGATATAGTGTGTATTTGCAATCGTTAGCATTTTCTGCCGTTTTTATAAACCATTTGATACTAAATATGTATTATTTTGTTCAGTACATTCCTAATAATAATGTTATTGGTTTTACGTCCCTTTTAACTACACTGGCTTTTAGAGACGCCGGGGTGCCGGAATTTCGCCCCGAAGGGTATCTTTAACGTGCCAGTAAATCTACTGACACGGCTCCCTCGCATTTGCGCACCCTCAAATGCCAGCTGACTGCGCCAGGTTTCGAACCTGCAACCTTGGGCTCAGCAAGCGAGAACGTTACCCCTGAGCCACGCAGCCAGACAGTACATTCCTAAGAGGATATCAACTTCGGAAATAAATGAATTTACGAGCAAACAAGAGGAAATTTTCCAATTACACCCTGGGCATGGGTTCACTAACTGGCCGGTATAGAGCGCAGCTCGCATCTACTGTAGTAGGCCGTGGTAGGCATAGTTCAACTGGTTGCTAGTGGATGTCACTCGTGCGTGGAGAATGTTGTTTTCATTAAATACATATTTTCCATTGCAAAATGCACAATATAACGGTCAATTTTATAACGTCTCAGTACTCGAAAAACAATAAATATAAAATAATTCAAGCAAAAAAATACAACTCAGACAGGTTCTGATCCTCGGCCGGCCGGGTGGAAGACCAAAGCTCTAACCACAGAGCCAAACGTGCCAGACCAAGTCAAACGTTATCAATCGATTTGCATACAACATCTTAGCAAATGATGACTTGGACTAAACGATTTATTCACTGGAGTATATTTCAAACAAAGTTCATTTCATACAAAGTTCATATTATTTCTATCAGTAGGCTACATTGCATGCTACATACTCAAATTCGTGAAATATAGGTCCACGCGAAAGATCACCTGCCATCTTGTCTTGTAACCGAGACGAATCAGCTTTTTAAAGTAATTTCTGCAGTATAATATTACAATATAAGTTTTTAATTTCGAACGGGCCACGTCCTTTAGAACAGTTTAAACGATTCCCCGTTCGACAATCAGAACTGGTGGGTCCCATGTTATGGATTATAAAGTTTGCATAATTCACACGGCCGCCATCGTGAAATGGTACTTGTAGTTTGGGCACAAGACGCATCCCATATGAAGGCATGTTTTTACCAAATTTGGTAAAGATCCGATGATTAGTTTGGACATAATTTAATTTTATGTTCAAACCATTTGAGCCGCTGCGCCGCCATTAAGTTTTGGTAAAGATGGTGGCAATATAAAGCATGACACTGAGGTGCCCTTTGCTAGTGCTACCTCTGTGCCAAATTTTATTCAATTCGGTTTCGTAGTGTTTGAATTATTAGGGGGAGGGGGGAGCGTGAGGAGGGGGGGGGGGGTCAGGGGGGGGGGGGGGGCAGAAATTCAGAGTACACACAAAGAGTACATACACTCAGACAGACACACAACGTTTTTGGCCCTGTGTAGATCTCATAAGACTATTGGCTGCATTAATAAAATTAATGGCAAATATACATAGTACTAGACACTGCAATAACAAGACATTCTACACAAGGAGCTGTTGACCACGATGCTCAAGCCCCTAAATGACACAACAAAAACAAATACTACATCGTGGGCTGTCGGTCAGTACCCATTCTGTTCGCTAGTGGTGGATCCTCAAAACGTATGTGGCCAGAAATCTACAAAACCCAAAGACAGCAATATAATGAGGCGTACTGGGCAGGGCGAAAAGTGAAGTAGTATGCTATTGCTTTCCTCGCCGAGCAAGTGCAAAAGCATTAACCCCTATGAGTAGAACCTTTCGCACTAGCTGTGGCTCTAATGCCATTAATCAATAGCTTCCATAATTACAGCTATGAATGAGACCGAGATTTCAACATTTCGACATTTAACTCTAGCCTGTGCCAACAGACAATGCATTCATCCAAATATGGCAACAATGGTACCTATATTTTAGTTATCTACTGACAAGTGAGTGGCATTTCAATTAAATTACTGTAGAATAGTTTGCAAAATGAGGAGGCTGCACTTATTATTATTATTATTATTATTATTATTATTATCTGATATAACAAAATAATATAGTATTTTAAATTATAATCGGTACTAGAGTAGTCGACATGCAGTCCCCGCCCTGCCTACTTCCACTCATGACGTACTATCACATCAGATGGATAGCAAATGCAAGATCTAATTAGTTAGCGTGGTCTTGCAACGAACCCAACCTCAGTGGTTTCAAGTGAAACAACCATGCATAGATCATATTGAGCACGAATTAGACCTCCAGATTACAAATTACCTTTGAACCATCACTGACGTAGACTTATGGTCCCAGACTTCGTGACCAATTATTTTATATAGGCACAATAAAATGGATGTGCGGTTATTTGCTTCTTAAGCAATCGTCTAAGTGAGGTTGCACAGTGTCTTGTAATAAACCCCAGCAATGGAGGCTAACCGCTCGGTCCATGCAACCTAACACCTGATCTCAATACTCCACACCGCCCACTGCTGGCCCAGTTGGGGCGGCGTGGCGTCTCTTGCATCATGCTCACTCCACTGCCTGCTGACCAAAAGCTCAAACATGTTGTATGCAGAAATAATCCAAATCCCATTACACAGTTTTAAGAAGAGAGTCCAAAGTTACAAGTGAATCTGCAAATCCTGGAGACAGCCCATACATTTAAGCTCATTATAACGGACTAGTTAGGGCTGAACGTCGTTCATTCTATAGTTAGCTATAAAGGGTTATTTATACTGTGCATCAAATACAAAACAGCGTTCAACGTAGATTGAATAGTACGTATACGCTGTATTAATCTTTAGAAGCAATCATGTTTATTGCTTACATTCATATTTCTTTTCCGATGGGTTTATTTACTGCTTATTTCATGAGTTGATCACTGACTGAGATGCCGTGAGTGTTCGAATATGCGAATACAGCTTCAATTGCTGAATATCGAATAACAAACTGTAAATGGTTTCTCAATTTACTCACCTTAATTGTAGGTTGAGCAGTGCCTCCTACCTCTTCGTCCTCGTCCTCGGATGATTCTGCATATTCAGTTACACTGCCGACAATTGCTGCTTCATTCAATATCAGCACGTCAACTATTTTTTAATATTGGGTCATAGATTGATTTAATAGAGAATTTATGTATGTTTAATTGCTTACATGGAAATGTAAAACTAGTCTGATAAAAACAAGTATCCTCCATTATTGTTGTTCTTACATTTTTGTTACTGTCCGTTATGAGGTTCTACTGCATTAGGTTTCAAAATCTTTTTTTATATATTTTTTTTTATAGAAGATTGTACACCAAGAAAAATATGATTCCTTAGGAAACTACACTGCTCAACAAAAGTTTGGACTACCGTCATTAATTGTATGCTGATGCTGCCAAAGAGGAGTGGGACCTCTTCACCCCAAGATAAACTTGGTCTCATTCAGAGCATGCCTCCTTCGTGTGCGGGGAGGACTACTAAAGAATGATAACTGATCATCATGAGATACAGATTTTCAGTGTTTTAGTTTTCAACAGGGACACTTAGAAGCGAGTTCGCTTTGTGTTTGTACCGTTTCATCGTTATCTAACCACGATTGTTATTGTTTCCAGAAGGACTGATGTTTAGTTTGTTAATAAGTTATTGGTCGCCTCCGTAGCGTAGCGGTCAGCATGGTTCGCTGCCGCCCCGGAGGTCCTGGGTTCGATTTCCGGCTCTGCCACGAAATTTGAAAAGTGGTATGAGGACTGGAACGGAGTCTACTCAGCCTCGGGTGGCCCAAATGAGTAGAGGGGGTTCAATTCCCACCTCAGCCATCCTCGAAGTGGTTCTCCGTGGTTTCCCAGTTCGTCTACGGACAAATGCCGGGATGATACCTACTGTAAGGCCACGGCCGCCTCCTTCCCGTTTCCTTGCCTATCCATTTCCATCTATCCCTCATAAGGCCCCTGTTCGCTTTGCAGGAGAGGCCGCCTGGGCGAGTGCTGATCACACCTCAGTTGTATCCACTCCAACCAGATGTTCCCAGCTCTAGGACACTGCCCGTAGTGGCGGTAGTGGTGAGTTCCCTCGCTGAGTCCGTGGGTTCCACCAACCTGGAGGGTAAACTCGATTTAAAAAAAAGTTATTGTATAAACCTCAATGGGTTTATTATAAGAGGTCGTTGTAGTAAAATCTATGCTATTCCAAACTTTTGTTGAGCAGTGTAGAAGCTTTACATCTCGACTGAGAGTATTAATAAGCTATTAATCCGAGAGTTTACGCTTATTAAACAACTCAATCTAATGCCAATGTTTCGTCCCAGAGTAGGCTACCTCAGTTCGTGTGGTACACCTCACCAAAAAAAACTGGCAACTGCAAGGCATTTATAAATCTCCAGCAGTGTCAATGTTCTACGGGAGATGAAAATCTCTACTTTCATTATACATTTATGAAATTCGTAACATGCCACCTGAGCATCCCGGTGGAACTACAATCACATTGCCTGGTGAATGTTGTCATAACCTAGATTCAAGCAGCCCATCTTCGATTTTCACGTCCTCTTATGGAACGTGGTTTGTTATGCATGGCTCTAGAGGTGGTTTAATAATCTCGCTGCATATAAGTTGTTTTTTTCCGTTTGGAGATAGCTTGACCATCTCGTGGTGTACCAGCTAGCGTTCATGGCTGTAGCCCGGAGGTCCGGGTTAAATTCCCGTCTCTGCCAAGAAATTAAATTCTGGTGTGAGGGATAGAACGGAGTACACTTGTAACGTTTCGTAGTTAGTGCACAGTCTGCCCCATGCTTGGGTGACATGTTGTAACGTTTCATAGCTCGTGATAGAAAATGAGTGCAGTAAATAGCTCTGTTAATAGGGCGCCAATCTCCAACAGACTGTTGTGAGATAAATGTATGTTTATTAAATTGAGATTCTTTACTTTCGGGGGAGGGGCAACAGAGGCTAGCTGAAAAACACCTTATTCTATTTATTTTGACCTCTGGGAAGTCTAGCATGGGGTAAATATTGACTGAAAGTCATAGAAGTTAAAAATAATTTATTAACAAAACAGGGTGAGATGAATGACGTCTTGCGACCTTTCAAACAAATAACATAAAAAGGGGAAGTTATTTCTTTAATTTATAGAAGTTAATAGTATTTACGTCCGACTTGCAATTGCCAAATATGCATGAGCTCACCGGGTTGTAGATCATCATGGGCGATGTTGGCGGAGGTATCTCGTTCCTGAAGTAGACATCTCGCGTGGTCTTCCATGGTTCGAAGTACCAATCCTCCCTGATAAAGCTATCTGCTCACTAATTGCCCAGATACTGTCGCCTAGCTGACTGAATGGAATGGTTTCACTCGTCTTCGATATTCAGCGCAATGCTGGAAATATCCTAGCTAGATCTCCACTGAGTTTACTAGTTGAACTTTATGAAATTTTGTAGTTGAATCTCAACAAGTGAGGTCCAAGTTTAGAATTTGAAGTGCTTTCAATTGAAAACATAATAATATTCTTCCTCTTAATACAGCTCTGTCCCGGCTTATATATGGCAATTATATCTCCCACCAGCAGTAGGGGATCGGCCAATTGCAATATCAAAGTATTGTCTACAGAAAGTGACGCTCCATCCTTATTGGCCGAAGTAAGTTCTTTATCACGCACCAAGTGGCTATTTTGGGGTGAAGGTCTCTCCCCCAGTGACACACTTCCATATTGGTGTCATGTAGCGGTATCTTCCTTAAAAATGACAAGGTTGCAGTTTTCTCGTCGTAAAACAATTTATTCTAAAAAGCTGGGGAGTACATTGTTCTGACCATCTTTTAGAATTAGCCTGCTGGCTACCGAGGGTCTGGGTTGGGAATCCCTTTCCACTCTTCCTGCCTCTTCATAAGCGGTTTATGACGGTTCAAGCGGTATCTATTGTCAGTTGTTAGTTCCGCAAGTGAGCTCAAGAAATATACTGTATTTATTGGGGGAGGGGTTGTAAATTTACGGTTTGAAATCTCGGGTCGACGTCTAATTACAAGAATGAATGAGAATGAACATATGATTTTATATTACCCTTAAACACAATATATAAACATGCACTATCGTTGCAATTGCACATCAATATAGTACTCTTAGTTCAATTGTTTTGGGTGTGGTGTACAAACACCACACACTCAGCCTCGTGAGGAAAAACTGAGAAGAGGAGAATTCGAATCCCTCCTCAGCCATCCTGGAAGTGATTTTCCGTTGTTTCCCACTTCTACTCCAGGCAAATGCCAGGATGGTTCCTAACTTAATGCCACGGCCGCCTCATTCCCAATCCTATCCCCAATTAGCAAATAGAATACACACACTAGTACAGCCTCACAGTGACAGAGGTTATCACACAAATTCCACACACACCCAAATACACGGAGCTATATGACCACAATGTCGCGGCCCCTAAAATAAGCAACATCAACGAAATAAACCAGTCGGTCACTCTCTCTCGAACTTATATACTGTACACATACACTTAAGTATGGCCTACACGTGTTACCACAATATCCAAGCCCCTAAAATAATGAAACATCTGCTCTAGAGAGAAAAGTTGCATAAATGCCAGCCACTACTGTCTACCGTATAATCCAGCCAGGAGTGGATCAGATATACAATTATGAAAGGCAAGAATATTGGTACACGCTCACGACATAAATACCAAACGTATTGGCAGATCATGCTCACGATTATAAGTCAAGATTCGAACCTGTGACCTCTTTACCGGCTGCCTCAAACTATCTGAGAGCAGTAAACTGTAATTATTCCACCTGCATAACGAGAGGGGGGGGGGGCAAGTGTTCATTAAATAGGCGTGATTAGTTGGTGTGGTGTGACGCAAGGTACAGTAAATGTCACTGACGTGATATCTCTTCATATTCCTTATTACAGGTGTTGCATTACATGAGGAGGGGAAACAATAGTAGAACGCCAAATGCAGTTTTTCAGCTATTTGGTCGTGTTGTGTACAGTACATGAAGTACGTGCCATCAAGATGTTAGAGTTAAAATGTCTGACGCGACCAGCACTCGAACTTTTGCCTTTGGATTTCTGGCCCGTTGTTCTTACCAACTGAGCTATCACGCACAGGGATACCATTTTGTATTTTTTTTAGCGTATGGCTTTTAGTGCCGGGAGTGTCCAAGGACATGTTCGGCTCGCCAGTTTGTAGCTGCTTCTAGGCGGACACCCAATGGGTGAGCTACGAGTACCGTCGCGTGTGGAGTGTTGTCTGGGGAGGAAAGTTTGAATGTAAGGATGAGGAGTTGGAAGGTAGCGGCTGTGGCCTATAGTTAGGGACCAACCCCGGCATTTGCCTGGAAGGAAGATGGGAAACCACAGAAGACCATCTTTAAGGTTGCCGGCGGGGGTATTCGAACCTCCTCGCCTCCCGGATGTGAGCGACTGCCAGCTGCCACGCCGTAACGACCACGGCTAACTCACCCGATATTTTGTATTTAAACAACCGCGAACAATACAAATTTCAATGGTAGAACAAGTAGTTCCACCGAGATATAATCTGCCTACTGTATTTCCATACTGAGTGACGCTCACAGTGTCATACACTGAAAATGGTCAATAACTGTACAAGTTAGTATTGAGATCCTCATTGCAATGGCACATGGCTATACAGTGTACAATATGCCCACCTTCTCGTCGCACAAACCTCGAGACAACCTTCATTTATGTACTCGCTTTACGCCGCAATGGGTCTGGAGTCACAATGGCCGCTCAAAACTGCAGACCATTTTCTGAATTGTGAAAGTTGATTGTCCCCACAGGATGGAGTTACAAAATTTGGGGCGATAGACAGATCCTCTCCCGTAGTTGGCACAAGTTGATATCGGGGCTATGTGGTGGCAAGACTGAACTGCATCTTGTCAGCCATGTTGCATAACTGGATGCGTGACATGTTAACCATATCGGTTCATGCATGAGTTAAGGTACTTCTGAACCCAAAATTACTAATTGTATACACACCTTTCACTGTGATATTTTGAACAATTCCCCGTTCGTTGTCCATGTCTAACCTACCCCAGATAGATTCCTCTTTCCAATAATGTTCAGTATCATTGCCTCGGTTATCAAGAGTTAAAAGTACTGTAACTAATGGTTAGAAAATTGCATGGCTCCCAAATGAACTCCCAAATACCGTTTAGGTGGGGTGTATAGCAGTAAATCTATATATAGCACCCATACATTACACCAAGTTTCGCTGGGAATGGTACAGGTACTAACGATATAAAACAAACTAGCGGACCCGTGCGAGAAATCTCGCATGTTCATAAACCACACTTTCCCCAATAGGTTTATAATGAGAGATGAAAGGAGAAAGGTTGTTGTGTGTTTATTTCAACCAAATGATTATAGAACACTATTTACATTTCAGTTAGAATTCAAAGTTCTACGTTCCCTAACTTAAGAAGGCAATCAGTGGAGTATGTACGTCCTATACCTACAGTGTTAAATTTGCAATATTGATATTATCTCAGAACCTTTGACTGATAGGGATATGATATTTTTTTTGGAAGGTATAGTGTCACTCTTTTTCTGATTACTGAACTAGAATCAGAATATACCGACAAATAATTAGTTAGTTACGATTTTTTTAAATGATTAATTTTTGTCTTCTAAAAGTCCACTTTTTCTTCTGTAAATAAAAAACCGTTAGAGGCAGAAATGGTTTGGTAGTTGAGTAACTGCAGCATACTTAGAGATAACACTATGTCAAATATGGTAAACATATCTGTAATACACTGGTCAAAACAATTAGGGGATCAGGTGAGATATCATACACAAGATACATATGGTAACGTCTTTTATTCAGATTTCGGTTACAATTGTAATTTGTGTGTGCTACAGTACAATATTTTGCTGTCTCAACTCTTTACTGGAGGTTTACATGGCGATTATTTAGAGCGAGGCACCATGGGGCTACCATAATAGTGAAAAAGTCATTCTCGTTGCCCTCTGATATGTGTGTGATCACCTCGGATGGCCAGGACAGTTACACAACTGCGTGGCATGGGGAGTATGAGGTTATCAATCAGCTCTTTAGGGATATTTGGCCATTCTTCCACGAGTGCAATATCCAGCTCTGCAAACGTTGTGGGAGGTGCTGGTCTGGCTGCAATGCGTCTGCTAAGTGCATTCCAGACATGCTAAATCGGGTTGAAATCTGGTGAACAAGATGGCCACTCCATTCGTTCAATGCCCTCGTCGACAAGCATGTTGTCCAACAGTGCAACTCTGTGGAGTCGTGCATTATCGTCCACCAGAATGAACTCATCGCCTATGGCACCAGCGTAGGGCACAACAAACGGTCGAAGGATCTCGTCTCGATACCTCTGAGCAGTCAAAGCGCCATTCTGAACGACATTGAGGTCCGTACGTCCGCCAATACTGACTCCAGCCCACACCATTCGTCCACCACCATGATATGGTACTGTTTCCTGCACATAAGCGGGATTGTTCAGAGTTCCACGTTCTCTCCAGATGAGAGAACGACGATTGTCCGCCTGAACACAAAATCTTGACTCATCTGTGAGCAGAACGCGGCGCCATTCGTTACGACGCCAATCCTGATGTTCCTCCGCCCAGTTTCTGCGGGATAATCGGTGGCGTGGTTTAATGGAACACACACCATAGGCCTCCGTGCGTAGAGGCCACTTTCCCCCGAAGGATTTCGGACTGTTAGTGTTGATATTGGGCGTCCTGTTGCCGCCTGGAGGGTGCGTCGCAGCTGAGTTGCATTCAGCCTCCTGTCTCGGCGGGCTGTTAACCAGAGATAACGGTCATCTCTTGCTGATGTTACCCGTGGACGACCTTGGCCTGGCCTTCTTTTAACGGTTCCTGTTGTCTGAAATCACGTCCAGGTCCCGGAAATTACACTTTGGGACACTCCAATAACTGCAGCCCCCTTCCTCTGTGTCTGTACCGCTTCCAACCTTCCTATGGCTCTCTATGCCATTCCTTCGGGTAAGACACGTTGTTGTTGCATTGCACTACCTTCTCACTACACCATCTGAACCAAACTGCTTGTGTCATTCGTTTGGTAGAGTAAACACACGTCCACACCAACCCCCTCTGCAGCAACTTTCTGTTATTACCACTCTCTCGGTTGCCGTAATGTTGATGTCTCCACTCCGTAGAACCGACAGAAAGACGTCGAACCATTTTAGGTCATTCTGCAGATGACAATACGTCATAACCTAGATATCTCAACAGATCCCCTAATTGTTTTGACCAGTGTAGTTTCGGAGATAATGGGTCAAATGTAAAAATAAAAGTCATTTTTGGGAAATAAAGTTCAAAGTTTGACATGGTGTCAACTCGCATATGGAGGCATGCCAGCTGTCAGGAACAGGCAATCCTTTCTTTATGCACCTCATTCCGTAAAATAGTCAAATATTACTATCAAATAAATCGTTCTTGCATTTTCGAAAAGTCCAAAATGACTTGCAAAGTTGCAATCTCCACTGTATTACCCATTGTTAGCAACTCCAGTCCTTGCAGATATGTCTTCAGAGATGCTAATTTTCCCACCACAAACATTACTTGACACAACAACTTCTGAATCTCGTCCTAAGACACTCAAATCTAATTGTTGTTAATTTAATTAAGGGGCTTGGGACATATTGTTCATCAGCCCCATGTAGTTGGGTGTGTGTTTAATTTGTCTGATGACCTGTATTTATGGGATGACTGTAGTTATGTGTATAGGTGTATTAGGGACAGGGTGCCCCGTGACTTCAAATAAGGTACTATCTCGGCATTTGCTGGAAGGAGTGTGGAAAAACCCGGGGAAATGCCTCGCTCATGATAACTATTGTCAGCACCGGGATTCGAACCTACGATCTTCGGATGTGCTTCAGGTGCTCACGCGGTCGTGGTGCATGATTTAACGAGCATCACTATGCCACGGGACTCAAATACAATTAAACATAACCTAAACAATTTACATGTTGTTCTTTATGAATAAATAAGTCTCCTTGCTTACTCTTCAAAGCACTAGTGGGCGTGTCCGTATAGACTACCTATAATAAGAAAAGACTTATCGTCAGTCTGAAAGACTAGACTTTATATCATTTTAAATGCTACAAATGCTCCGTGAACTCAAAGTCCGTTAGCAAGTGCAAACCAAGGTCAAAGGAGGTAGCTGGCTGGATGACCGTCACGCTCACTGGAGCGCGCGGGGAAAGGAGGAAGCTCAAGCAGTACTATGACGTCACACACCTAAGTGCATTCTCGGTACATTTCGTCCCGTCACCGTAACGTAACGCCCAGACCCCAGCGTAACGACGAAGTCGACAAGATAATTTAAAATGATAAAATCGTACTTTTTACGTTAGTTTCGGGAATAGCATTGGATTCAGATCCAGGCACATGATCATTTCCATGGAAACGTCTTCTAGATTGAACATTCCGGAGATACAGATATTTAAGGAAGTCACTGCATAAAAACTGAATGTATTTAAGTTTGCTTTAAAAACTTTGAAATAATAAAAAACACACTTCCAATTGGAATTTTTCGACAAATGATGTACCAAATTATTCAGGAGAGATCAAATATTATTAAGCGATTATAATCGGAAAATGTAACTTTTTGACAAATTTCACCATAGGTACTCTCCTTCAGAAGACAATCACTGAAAATTGGACCATCATAACACTCACCGGTTATTCGATATTTATGAAATTATACGATTTGAGTACTCAATCCTTCGATTTATTGTTTCGGAAATCCATGCAAAATTATAAGGAAAGACCTCAGAATGTTTAAATGACATGAAACAGGCGCCACAGCGGCCAAAATGTGAGGTGAACAGTAATTATGGAGCATATTTTCCTACAGCAGCAGTATCTGCAAATCGCACACTTCGTACATTTTAAAAAGTAATTTCTTTAAGAAATTATAGATAGATATGAAATTAGAGTGCAATTCGTCACTGCTAATGTCTATCCTCTTTAATTTGAATGCTCATTTGTCACGATCGGTCGCTTGTGAGCGCCACAGGAGGGATCTATACTACTGAAATAATATATATGATAGGCTGTATTTTAAAGTTTTGAGTGCCCCATTGATGAATTCGTGGCTACGTTGTAAGATACTTCTATGAGAAAGTTACCCAACTCACTTTCACCAACATCAGTTCGATAATGAATAATATGCTCCCTTCGCGGGAATTTGCAATTGGGCAACTACTAATGATATGAACCTAATACCGCAGTTCATACGCGCATATCCTAAGGTAGGTTGTATCTATCATGAGCCAGATATTGATGTTTCAAAGTTAACTCGCACATTATCTATAATTTATGAATATTAGACTAAGATAATTGCGTATAATGATAGTATAGACCGTAATTCAGGATACCGGTTAACAGAGGCAAGTTTCCGATCACTCGGTCACTAAGTTACGAGTTCACTAAAGGACATACAGCTTACTTCCACCTAAAGTTATAACTCTTGTGTCCTTATCAAGTGGTACGAGTATAATTGAATGCTCTTGTGGTCAACGTTAAGTGTTGTATCATATAATGAAGAGTCTCCGTTAAATAGGTTTCGTTGTAATTCTGCTATTGCATCCAGAGGAATTGATTGAAACTGAAGTGTCCTTTGCTAGTGTTACCTCTGTACCAAATTTGGTTCAGTTCTGTTACGTCGTGTTTGAACTAATAGTGGGACACTGACTGACACAAGGACATTCGGCCCGTGTAAATCTCATAGCCGAAGTCTATTTCCATGTTTAACAAAAATCGAAAGTAGGTGAAGAATGAAATCACCTGAACTATCAACATTTCACATTAGGCCACGTAATTATTAAATATTGGCAAGTCTGCGAGTAAGTGTTAAGTCTATTTGTGATAGGTTCAAAAGGTCAAGATTTCAAGCAATTAGGGCACCCTTCGTCGGTGTCTTTCGAAATGCTGTGCTAAAGAATCATTTTTTATTATTTCATCAATAGAATATGTTCAGTTTATTATTATTATTATTATTATTATTATTATTGGTGCCTTTATTGTAGTGAAGTTAGGGCTCTAGGCCCTCTCTTACACTTAGCCACACACAATGCAACTTACATGAATACTCATATACTGTATGTTATTCTTAAACTACCAAACTTAAACACTAGGAAAGCTTAAATACTAGAATTGAAGTGGCAACTGTGATATTAACTAAGCTATACAAATTGAATACAGTAATAACAATACATGGAGTTTTAACAGTTTTACTATGATCATCCACTCACATTCATACACAAATTGTTTTAGTTGGCCTACGAATCCAAGAGGAATTCTTTACATGCACGTTTGAAAGTTGTTAGAGATATACAATTTCTAACGTGACGAGGACAATTATTCCAAATCTAGTTCCCGACACGAAGAAAGAGTTACTGAAGGCAGATGAATGATGTAGAAGATTTGGAATTGGGTCCATATCGCGTGTGACTATCATGAAAGGAAGAAAGAAAACGAAAATTACAAGAGAGATAGTGAGGTGCACTTTCATTGAGAAGTCAATAGATGAGTGTACATATGTACAGGTTTCTTTGTTGTTCTACTTTTAACCAGGAAAGTAGAGCATAAGAAGGAGATAACGTGTGAGGAAATTTTTAAAGCGAAAATAAGCCTAATGCAGGTATTTAAAGCTCTCTGAAGTTTCTTGTTTTGTTCGCCGGTAGCATGTACTAAAACGACGTCGCAGAAGTTAAATAGGGAGTATCAAGTTACGGGGTAGAACGGACTGATGAATCTTAAGTGGATGAAGTGATGAGGAAACGTTCCTGCATATATTGTAACGTGCTCATCCCAATCCAATGTTTCATTTAGTGTGACTCAAAGACTTTTTACCAATTTAGAGAACGGGATAGCAACACCATTAAGTTGAATTAAGGAAAGTGGTCTACTGTGTAAATGGAAAAGCAATTTAGTCTGTCCTATTACGATAGCTTGTGTTTTAATTGGGTTGATGGCAAGAGAATGTTCAGCTGCATAGCAGCTGATCCGCTTTAAATTTAGATTTATATTTTCAATTGCCGCATCTATTTCATTTACTTTAGTGTGACAATATATCTGAAGGCCGTCTGCATATATATGGTAGTTGCAGTTTTCCAGTTTCGATGAGATGTCGTTCAGATATAAAATTAATATAAGGGGACCGAGAATTGAGCCCTGAGGTAATCCATTCATTTTGAACTTCCACTCAGTTCTGTTTTCATTAAGGCGTACACATTGTCTTTTGAAGATAGGAGGCGAATAATTTGAGAGCAACGGGGCTAAGATGGAAGGATTGTAATTTAGCCTTAAGTATTTCTGTATTAATGGTGTCGAATGCACTGCCGAAGTCTAGAAGAATGAGTATCACTTTACGCTCAACCATTGCTTGTCTTAAGTCATCAGTGATCTTAATGAGTGCAGTAGATGAGCTATGTCCTTTCTTAAATCCAGATTGTAACGGATCAAGTAGTGAGTAATGCGTCAAATACTGGAGCAGTTGTTCATGCATAAGTTTTTCTAGTATTTTGGAAATTGAGGGACGTTTTTGGAGATATTGTGGGAACATTTCTGGAGCGTGAGAGTTGAAGACTTCCAAAATTTCAAATAAGCATGAGGGGTAATTTACATAGTAATTTGAATCTCGCTAATTATTCAGAAATGTATCACTTGTATATTTATTTCGGGTATTGCAAAAATTATTTTGAGTAGATTATATTAACCACTCGAGGGCTCCCGTCTCAATATTCACCGAATGAAACACAATCTTTAAGTAGATGGCGAGGACTACATACTGGAATCACGGGCTCACACGAAACTCTCAGGGGACCGCAACGTGGCTCTGTCTTGCAATCTGGGCTATCATCTCTTAGATCAGAGTTCGATTCTTGGCTCTGCCAAGAAATTCAATTCTGGTTTGAGAGCTGGAACGGGGTACTCAAACTCGTGAGGAAAAAACTTAGCAGAGGTGGGTTCGATTCCTACCTCAGCCACCCTAGAAATGGTTTGCCGTGGTTGCCCACTTCTACTCCAGGCTCCTAACTTAAAGCCACGGCCACCTCCTTCCCAATTCTCACCTGAATTACAAATATACGCATTAATACAGCCATCACAAGAGAATAGGTTATCAGAAAAATTACACCTTCAGGAGAAATGGAAGGTGCAACCTCCATGGCTTCAGGAACTACATCAGAACTTAAGAAGGGCAAACATTGGACCAGCCGAAGTCTGGGACAGGACAGGATTCAGAACCAAAATTGCAGGTGTGAAGGATCCCCCCCAAATAAAGACCCACGCTCTCAGCCAAAGAGCGATTGAGAAGGAGCCAGAGGCTGAAAGATCATTGGCAGGAAGCTATACAAGGAAGAAACACCTTAAAGAAGAAACCTGAACGGTTTTTGTGTATTTGTAGTCCATATGTGGCTGTATCAAAAGAAATATTATTATATATACACCCAAATCCAAGTACACGGGGCTACAGTGTCACAAAGTCTCTAAATGGAATAAAAACAACGAAACTTCCAGAGGTCTTGAACATAGTGAAATTTCATGTGGCGGACCATCTTGATGAAACTGATATTAAAAAAGTATTGAAAGCTTCATTTAATATTCCTCCGGGTATAAACTCATACATTTCATGTTAGCTATGGAATATTCTGCACTAAAACTGTCAGTGTCTAGGCCTAATGTAACTCTGACTCAAGCTGGAACTCTGTATGAACCTAATATAGTAAGGAACAAATCTGGGTTCCTCCACTCTAAAACGTGTGGCACACATTTAATTTGCTAGCAGAAGTTATGGGCTCCAAGCGGTGACAAAACTCTTGTCATCACAGGAAACTTATTACATAATGAGAAGCAGAGGTGGTCGTGGATGCCATCGCCCACTAATACCCTCGTTGTATATCGCACTACCAGAAGGAAGTTATGCAGAAACACAACAATTCACCAAAGAGCATATTCTAGAATACCGGTTCGAGTGTTTTTGGACAGTGAAACCTGGCTCTGTGCCGTATTCGGCTAGGCTCTTTTAAGTAGCTCATTTTAAAGCTCTGACCGACCACGGTGGCAGAGAGCACTAACGCAATACCTCGTGCTTCGCTGGCATCGGGAGTGCGTGGGTTCGAATCCCACCTTGGCAGTCCTGAAAATTGTTTTCGTGGTTTTCCATTTTCACCATCAGGGCAAATGCCGGGACGGTTCCTTCCAAAATCCCTTCTTCAGCCCGTCCTAAAAAGAAAAGAAATGGCCATTGGCTGCATTAATAAAATATTATTTTAAAGCTTTGTGGTGGTGGTTCTTCGTTTGAGAGCTTGGATATTAGTCACGCACGCACGGGTGGCCGTGTGTGTGTAATGTTGAAACTCTCGAATCAAATTATACCCGTTAGCGTCGGCGAGGTCATTTTCTTTTTCGTAGGTGGAAGAAAATTCCCCCGAAATGTATGAAAAGAAGAGTACAGTGCTTTGGTGTACAGAATTGTTGGTTTGTTAATTCGTTCTACAGGCTTGGTCATCTTAGTCATCATTCCCGTGTACTTGGCTGTATTCAGTTTGATAACCTGTGGTGACTGGTAGTGTGTCGGGGATGGGGTGGGTACACCCAGACTTGTAATAAGGTACTGTCCCAGCATTTTCATGGAGGAAATGTGGAATAACCCGGGGAGAAACCACGCTCAGGGTAGTCGCTATCAGTGCTGGGATTCGAACCTCCAATCTCCGGACTGGCTGAAGCTTCCCATCATGGTCGTGGTGAGCGATTTAACGCGCACGGCTACGCAGCGTGGTAGAAATTTTTCGCCATTTCAACATCTCTATACATAATTTCCTGTATATAGTGGGGAGAGGGGAAATCGCTTGTGTTGAAGACGCTAAGTGCAAGTAACAGTCGCTGGAAGCAGACTGCAACCTCTCCGATGTGACTTAAGCACAGTTCACTGTTGCGTCAGTTAAGAAAGTTGCAACCGGAAGTATCGTCCAGCAGTGCCATTGTATACTGTACACAGGCTGTGAGATAGTATAGTATCCTAAAACTTTCTCTTAGCACTCCATCTCTGCAGTAGCCCGAATATGACTTGTCATTATCAATTGTATCCATTGATGTCTCCGTGCAACTACAATGTGTGTGCCTGTAATGAGCGATTAGGAAGTGGGCTGATTCCAGTATGTCAGGAACTTTAGAGCGGTCATACCTGTTGAGTAGGGACAGATGGCATCACTGTTCCGCCCCTTAAAACAATCACTGCTGAGTACGACTTGAAAATGGGATCAGCTCCCACATTTCATCTCATTTTGAAGTCTTAGGGCCGGGTTCACCAACGCAGCGTTAACAGGCCGTCACTAAATGCGTTGTTACCTTTAACATCGGCATTAAGCTCGTTGGCGTTTCACCAGCACATTCGCCGATTGGCATTAGCAAACGTAGTGTTATGTTTAAGGGCTGTACAAACCTCATTGAAAGATGATGATCGTGGCGGTATTTGTTTATTCTTTGGTGTAATAAAACAGTCAGTTAACTGATAAAGCTTTAAAGTTACAAACTCCTTGGTTAAAAACAAACATGGCTGATGAGCAAAAGAGCAAGAAGAGCCGGGGACTGTGAAATTTTCGTTGAATAAGAGAAACCTAATTATCCACCCGTATCTACTCGGTGGATGAGTATCGTGAAATCGTTGATAATAACAGGACTGATGTTGTGACGTCTGGGTAGTCATTTATTAAATTAACTACATGTGCTACACCGTAATGCATCACACGATATTACACATAAATAAGGAATGGTACATAGGCCTAGACTATCTTACTTATCAGATGGGAATTCCAGGTTAGGTTCTGTCATGTGTAGAACATTCAACACAGAAGGTTTTGACAACCGAAAACTCATGATAAATTCTGTGTCGTCGCAATCATTCAAGTAATTCCTTCGTTATTTAGAAGTTAGTGGTCGAAGAAAATCTAGCATGTCTTCAAAATTATCGTCATCGTTCAGAATAAAGTTTAATGCACGACTATTCCGGCTTTGGCCGCACGCCATTTTGGATCTGAATGCTACGTAAATCGACCGTCAAGTCATTAATTCCATGTTAACAGAGCAATTAGTTTTGACGGCTTGTTAGGGAAGATAGTGGATTGTTATAGTTTGGTGAACCACGACATTTCGGTAATCGTTCGTCAACGGCCTTAATTGGTTTAACATTTTTACGAACCATGGTGAACCCGGCCCTTACTAGACAAACATTCAGTTTAACACTTACACTAATCGGCCAGCGGCTTCGGTGGCGTAGTTGGTAGCATGCTGAACTGCTGTGCCCAAGATAGCGGGTTCAAACCCGGCCGAAGTCGTCGGATTTCTTAAGAGCGTTAAAACTCCTTAGTATGCCTTCCTTCAGAGGGGAAGTAAAGCCGGCGGTCCCATGTCAGATTTATGGCATGTAAAAGATCCTTCCACAGTAGTCTGTGTGAAGCTAAATTGTTAGGTTAGATTTCGTCGGAACGCTTTATCAAAATTCCAACGTTCACAACTAGGTATCATTTATATGTGGTAGCGAAAGTTGGAACTACTTGAAATTGAACGGAACTTGTATCTCACCCTAAGGGTGTCCGCTGGAAGCAGCTACAGACTCGGGCGAGCCGAACATGTCCTCGGACACTCCCGGCACTAAAAGCCATATGATAAATACAACAAAAAACTAATCGGCCAGCATGGGAAGAACTAAGCGAACGTCTGGGAAACCCCATCTACCTGAGCAAGGCAGATCATCCGAATAAAGTTAAGGGCCGACCGCAGCGTACAAATTACGGGAAATTATATTTCATTGACCGTGGTATTGATAATTGGAACTCAGTCTTAGAGCCTTTCTCCAAACATATTGATGTATTTAAGAGAAGACTTCAATTTTGAGTAAATACTACGATGTTGGCTATGTACTATAGTTCCCAAATCGCGACTTGTGTACATTAACTGTGTTTGATATAATTGTGGGTAATTTTCTGTAATAGTACAATTTGCCATTGTAAATAAGTAAACGAATGAATGAAAAACATAGGCCTACGAATATTCACGCTAATCAGATTAGGTGTTTTGCCTCGATCAAGTGATAGAATCTAATTTCTATATACACTGGCGGAAAAAATATCCCAACACCAAGAAGGGGTTGTGTTAGATTAGCGAACGTTGATAGGAGTGTTTATACATCTGAAAGATGACGTTGATTCAAATTTCCCGCAAATCACATTAGCGTGATGCTAGTAGTGGCCCCATGACGTTGCACATTAGGTTTGCTTTTAAATACGGGCTGTACTCTGCGAGAGCGTTAGTTACCTGTGCTATTGGACGGAGTGACTGTGAATGGGGTCAAGAATGCCTTGACGGTGGACCGCCGTATTCGGCGTATGGCTTCGGCGCATCGGACGGCGTCTGCAGCAATTTGAACGGCAGTAGGCACCACAGTGACGCAACGAACTGTTCGAAATCGGTTACTTGAAGGACACCTCTGAACCAGACGCCCTGCGGCGTGCATTCCACTTATCCCAAACCACCGCCGTCTGCGACTTCAATGGTGTCAAGCGAGAGCTCATTGGAGGATGGAGTAGAGGTCCGTTGTGTTTTCCGATGAAAGCCGATTCTGCCTTGGTGCCAGTGATGGCTATGTGTTGGTTAGAAGGAGGCCAGGTGAGCGTCTGCAATTCACCTGTTAGCGGCTTCGGCACACTGGACCTACACCGGGCGGTCTGGTCTGGGGAGCAATTTTCTATGACAGCTGGAGCACTCGCGTGGTTATCCCACTCACCCTGACTGCAGATGTGTACGTCCGACTTGTTATTCGACCTAATGTGCTGCAATTCATGAACAGCATTCCCGGGGTATTCTCCAACAGGATAACGCACGCCCCCATACTGCTGTTGTAACCCAACGTGCTCTACAGAGTGGCGACATGCTGCCTTAGCCTGTTCGATCCCCCTGGTCTGTCCCCAATCGAGCACGTATGTGACATCATTCGAAGACAACTCCAGCGTCATCCACAACCGGCATTAACCGTCCCTGTGTTGACCGACCAAGTGCAACAGGCATGGAACTCAATCCCACAAGCTGACATCCGGCACCTGTACGACACAATGCATGCACGTTTGCATGCCTGCATTTAACAGTCTGGCGACTAGACTGGTTATTAATGGACCAGCATGGCACATTTGCGATGGCATTTCTCGCGCGGTTATTAACCTGTCGTCTTGTACCTTTAATCAATTAAATATGTTACCTCGCCAAATATATTGCCGAAATTTTCGTACTCTACATTCCTTATTTCATGGTGTGGGGATGTTTTTTCCGCCAGTGTATTGATGATGCAAATTTCATTCTCCATAACAAGTATTTCTAAGCGCGCAGAAATTGAAAACACCACATGTGAAAAGTTGTATGCATTTTTAAAATATTTTGCAGTATTTTTCTCCCAACTGACAGAATTGTTTTATTTTACAGTGATTTCATAACATAAGATAGTCTGGTTGCCAAAAGAACTTTTCGACCAGGTGTTATTTGTCACGTAATCGTGTGTGTACTGTATAATACAAAAGACAGTGTTCGAACACACTGTATACAAGACCGGTCTAGCGATCACTGGAATATCGGTTGTTGCTTGAATCAGAGCTCTAGTTTCACCAACGTCTGCTGTACGTCTGACCTTGGCGAGGTAGCGAACGATAATCATCCGTGCTGCCAGGTTATAAAAAGCACATCCGGTAGCAATCACAGTTATACGAAACTTTCATCAAGATAATGCTATTTTTTCTCCAAGAACGTTCAAGACTGTTACAGTTCCAACGGCCATCCCATTCCCAAGTGGCTTGCTTTCTTATGAGCTACGTAATACCACAAGTTTCCTTGCTTGTCTTTTAGGAGCATACTTCTGTCATTCCGTCAAATGATTGAGGGTCTCTTACTTACAATTAGGGATGGATCATCCGTTCACTCTAACCGGGGGATTCTTAAAAGATAGTGACAAAAGTACGATATTTGGGGGGGGGGGTTCTGTATGAAAACATGTACGTTCGTCAGTTTGTTTGTTATTACCTGATTTGTAAAATTAAAGAAAGCTTTCTAGTCGGTCAACACATTGTGCCCAATTACATTAGGTGGGAAAACAAGTATTTATATGCCCTAATCTGAAAGAAATATTACATCAGATATTTATGACAAAATAACCCGCTTTTATGTACCAAAATGGGGGGTGGATACTAAATTGGACTTTTGTACATAAATGCTTGTTCATAATAATCATCATCATCTTCATTTCCCCTTTTCCAACTGACACTGGGTGGGGGCAAATATGGTTCCTCTCCATTTCGTTCTGTCGTTCCACCATTCTTCTTCCGACACGGTGTTCCAATCCAGGTTACGTTTTCTAATGCTATACTTCAGAGTCCATCCAACGCATTCTTGGTCTTCCTCGTCCTCTCTTCCCTGTCATCCGTCGTTCCAGTGCTCGTCTTAGTAGCCTTACTTCATTCATCCGTTTGGCATGTCCCTGTTTTGCTCCAGTTTGTCATTTAGTTTCTGTACTCCCAGTTCTTTCCGTATGTCTTCATTTCTCACTCTCTCCTCGTTTTCTGGACCATACTTCTCAGGAATCTCATCTCAGTTGCCTGTACTCTGCTCTCATCCCTCTTAGTCATTGTCCAAGTTTCTGCTGCATATGCCATTATTGGAACATAATATGCTTTGTACATAACTTCTTTAGCCTTAATTGGTATATCCTTGTTCCATACTATAGTCCAGGACACCTTAAATAAGTTACTAGAAAACCAACATGGCCGCCACATTTGGTGTTGCCAACTTACATCATTTTAACACCAAAAAGTCAGCACACACATCCATGTAACACGTATCGCAAATGATCCAAACTAAGTAAAGGCTCTTTTACGAAAATACGTTTTACATGAAGTTGTGAAGCAGTCCTTGCTCAAGTTAGGGACATCTTGGTCATCAGTCCTCGACAGTAACTCTTAAGCAGTATTATGGTAGTGAAGTTAACTTAAATTATCTCTTCTAGATTGATTTTTAAAGCATCACATAAATGCATAAGAACAGAAACATTAATACTTACTCAATTATTTTCTCCAGGGAGCTAAAGATGAGCATGTTCATTTCTTCTTATAGGCTATATTTTTATAATTAGTCCAAAAATGCAGACCATTCTGTTTTAAAATGAGTGTTCAGAGAAGGATTTAGGAGTAGGAGAGAAATATAATAGTAGGGTACATATTAGCTTATTATTTCTTTATTTTTGATAAGTACCGTACTCATTTCTTGCATGTATTGGCAACTCAAACTAACACTTGGGGTGCTGTGGTCGGTCTGGATAAGTAGGGTAAAAATACTCAATAACATGCGTTTGATATGGAACACTTTTTATTTTTCGGTTATAATCAGTAAATGTGGTCCCTAAAATAATGACAGTGTTATTTTCAATTGTATATATGTATAACTGTGCGATACACGTGTTCTAATTTGTGTGTTCCACTGGATTTTATGTGTCAATTGCATATTATCAAGCATCGGTTGTCTGCTGGTATCTGTTTTTGAGCAGTTCGAGTCATGGCGCTGTTACTTTAAAAGCTATATTTGAGTTTGCTCACTGTACCATAGACTGTAGAAATTATTTGCTGCTTGGTAGGGCGAAGGGATGAGTTTAACTTGTATTAAAGCTCGGGGGACACAGGAATTGCTTGATTTAGATGGTTACCTGGTGGGTTTGGTGTAGAATATCGGACTGGTAGCAGGTTCTCGCAGAGTAGATATTTACCCTGCGAAGTCAAATTAAGCCTATATGACTCGTAGTGGAATGGCTCGGATATCGCAGAGCGAGGTGATGGCGGTTGGTAGGGTAATTGGAAATGAACTAGGGAGGGGGAAGGATACCTGACTGATGAAGCTTGGCTGTAGTCGGCTGGTGTACGCCTAGCTGCCTTGGTACGGCTTGGCTCGGCGGAAACAGTGAACAACCCGTCCTGTCGTCAGTGAGTGTAGTGGGGAGTGGTCCAACCCGCTCCTGTTGCCCGTATTTATTTGGTATCGTCACCTTTTGGCTATTGCTATTTACATCTTTTGGAAAGTGATGAAAACTTATATCCGCAGCCCTCTTTTATGCATCGACTTACAGTCGTAAACTGAGCAATATACGTTGATTTTACTAATTTTACACTCCATCAACGAGTAAAACTTATTACTTATGTATAAAGACACGAAGAAATTACCTCGATCTGCTTACGAATACAAGAAACCATATACAGTCACCACGTGACAAATGTACCCTACTTGGTACATATATGAAGGCAGAATTGAGACAAGCTGTTGAAAGCCTGTTGGCAAATCCCTATTGAGATGCAAGAAGATGGTTGATCCAATGCTTAGGCCTAAAACCATTCGAACTAGTCGTGGATTTTAGGGGCATTAGACTAATGGCAACTCGAAGATTTCGTCTTGGAATGGTAGAAAGCAGCAGTTGGTTGATTATGGGGCTTTGTGACATCATGGTCATGTAGATCTGTGTACTTGGGCATGTGGAATTTGTCTGATAACCTGCGTTATTGTCATGGCTGGATTAGTGTGTGCATTTATTATTCAGATGAGGATTGGGAACGAGGTGGCCATGGCCTTAATTTAGGAACCATCCCGGCATTTGCCAGGAGTAGAAGCGTGGAAACCACTTCCAAGATGGCTAAGATAGGAATCGAACCCTCCTTTTCTTAGTTTTGCCTCATGAGGCTGAGTGTGCCTTGTTCCATCCCTCAGACCAAAATTAAAATTTATTGGCAGAGCTGGAAATTGAACCTGGACCAACTGCCAAAAAATGCTAGCCGCATAACGCGAGATGGTTGGTAGAATAGTCTCCTGACCTCTCATCAACCGGCACATTAAAAGCCACTTGTAGAAAATTCAATGAATTCACTGAGAAATTGACGAGTTAAGTACAGGCGTTGAAAGGCAAGCTTTATCGACGGAGTAATATCTTGAAAATTATAATTATAAGATACCAACACAAAACAATTTTCTGTGGAGAGCTGAGATATTTAAATT
Organism: Meconema thalassinum; assembly: GCA_946902985.2. Taxonomy (NCBI): domain Eukaryota; kingdom Metazoa; phylum Arthropoda; class Insecta; order Orthoptera; family Tettigoniidae; genus Meconema; species Meconema thalassinum. The sequence goes on from OX336389.2 coordinate 350,176,359, forward strand.
GCGAGAGCGGAATATATGAGAGGGAATTGAACTGAGGCAGCGTTGTCGCGAATGGGTACGTCCTCTACACTTCCACTCATTTCTACATGATCATAATAATAGCATTATCATGACGAATACAATACATAGTGTTATCACTGACAGAGTTCAAGTGCGCCCCGCTGTTGGCCAGCGCGAGTGGTGCAGATCCCCAACGCTACAGTCAACCGCAGTCAGCTGTTCAAAAATGGGATACGTGCTGGCCTGCGTAAACCTCTTTACGAAGGCTGCGGTTACGCTGATTACATCAAATTTTCAGTGCATATTCTAAAATAAAATAATAGCCTGCCTTCAACCAAAAATGTTCAAGGCAAAACGACATACGTAATAGAGGTAACACTTCAGGAGTGATCAACCAAGTAGAATACTTAAATTAGCCTAAATACCATGTGTAATGATGAATAATAATTATGGAAGTGATGTCCTAATAGATGTTTCCTCCTTCACTGTCTGTAACCCACCCGCTATGCCCTTTTATAAAACGACATATACTGTAGTGAAATTTCAGATTAATTCTGTACCATGTATCACTCTTTTTTCTTTTCGCTTTCACTTTGATAATATATCATTTTCATACCTTATTTCATCTTTTGGCGGGAGGGGGACATTATCAATTGTAACTACTAACCTTGATCACTTCTGCACCGGATATATGTGCTAAATCACTTAAACATGTGTTTTTATTTATTGTATATTTAACAACCGCAGCCATGTTCGACAGCATATTTGGTATGTGAAACTGCCGCAGTGAGCGATCACATTGACGTCATTAGTTACCAACATATCCGATACTAAATAGGCCTACATTAGACGACACATGTAATGTTGTAATTATGTGAGAAAAAGAAATAAACGAGCTCTTCTTGGTTAGACGACTGACTGGACGAAACCATTGGTCGCTACTCGGTTAGACGACTGTCTGGACGAAAATTACCGATTGCACTACAAGCAAGGAGGTCTGGGCATAAGCCCCAGGTTAGGTTTGTTTTGTATGTAGAACAGTATTTACCACTGTAATGAACGCTGATCGCAAGAATTTCATGTTTCGAACTAATCGCCAAATCCAGCGCCTCACTGCCTAAAAGTTATTGGTCTAGGCACAAACCATGGGTTTGGATGAAAATTATTGATGCGTGTCTACCCCCACTGTGCGTGACAAAATCCAGGGGTGTTTGTATGGCCTAATGAATTAACAATTATTGGTCTAGACAAAAACAGCTTGCACAATCCATTGCGAACTGGTTCAAACTTGGCGCTATTTTGTTTCATGGTACCGCGCTTATACAAAGTAGTCCCGTAAGTGTGGGATTGGCAATACTGTACTTGTGCATAATTAACAGCGAAAATGGCAGACTCAGCTGGAATTCCATCTATATAAGTCGTGATCCTATTTGGAACATCCTGAGATCTGAAAAATGCACACTGTGTCACGAACCTGGAAGTAAAATGGATAAGGGGCACCTGCCACATTGCAACAAACTTGGGACTGCTAGAACTTCAGGAAACCTCACACAACTCTATTGGAATGCAGGAAAGCTGATGGATTGGAATCTGGGCTAGCCATAAGAAACAACAACAATGCTTTAATATGAAAAATTGAGGTAACGTGGGCCGCGTTAGCTAATATATAACACCCCCGGTTTTTGTCATGCACAGTGGAGGTAGTCAAGCATCAATAATCTTTATCCAGACCAATGGTTTTGCCTTTTATTTCATTATTCACGTGTCGTGAATTTTAAGAATGTCTAAGCTGTGTAGTATAGGCCTACGAGATCTATGAAATTTTTCGTTTTCTATTACCGTATAATGTATAGCCTACAAATATCGTTACCTGTGTCTTACTAATTCTAGCGCAGCCATCACAGCATACAGTCACAATCATGTCCGATGCAGGTGTATAAGCCACTTTCTACTTTCATTCAGAATTAATAATACAAGTAGGCTATAGCTGCGACCAATATTTATAACTTATTGCAACCAGTGGCTTCGCCCAAACCGTGTCATCTAACCAAGTAGCGAACAATGACTTTGTCTTACCCAACATTAGTACATCAGTAATTTTCACCCAGACATTCAGTGGCGCAGTAACTTATGTCGAGAACTAAAAGAGAGCTATGAGATATTTTTGGTATTCTCTGAAAATTTGCATATGTGACTCCTGCGTAGTGCATATACCATGCACATGTGAGTATATGGCTTTTCAGAATGATGATTGATTCATGTTGCACAACCCTTGAAGTTCGTTGAAGGGTATCACACTACTCTGTCGCAACCATGACTGAAACAAATAAAAATAGGCCTATTATAAATATTTTATCTGCCTACTACTAAGTAGGCTATAGGTCAGTAGCCAAGTACATAAGTTATAAGCTTCATAAATAATTACCAATACATTCACTACCACCAACCGAGTGTGAATCATAGACTTAAGCTTAAGAGTTACATGTGCAATGTATTATAATATTATGGCTGACGGCATTTGGAAGTCGAGAATAATATACATTACTATATTAGAAAGCGCATTGAACCTAAGAATACATTCCCGAGAGAGAACTTACATAGGCTATATTTTAGGTTATGTTTGAATTAGGCCTATACGGAAAATGCAGTCGGAAGACTATTTCAAAATTTCCAAAGACCATTAAGGTTTTCTTATTACGTTTTTTGTGCTCTGACTGAATATAAAAATAAATAAAACAACGGTTAAATAACTCTGTACTTTAAATTGTGTAGGTCTAGGCTAGGCCTACTTACTTAAATTGTAGTGATCTTTGTAGAGTTACTCCAATCCATCTCCAATCTTGTTCTCGTATTTTTTAGGCGTCATGATGAAATCTAAATAAGAATTTATCCAAAAATTAATTAAATAAAAGCTTCGAAACATCTCAGACAAGTGGATTTGACACACACATATCAAGAGTCTATAAGAACTGTATAAACTGTTTTAATCGATGTATATTACTAGTACTTACCTTGCACAACTTGTTACAACTTCATTAGACTTGAATTTCCAAAGAAAACTGTGAAATTATTTAAATAATAAGTCATTAGTTACAGTCGTAATTATAATGTTGGCTGACTTTGTGAAAAATGCATTCTGGGAGTTATTGCCAGAAACATGTCTGCAACTGTGACGTACGGAATTTTACTGGTATTATGGTCTTTGGAGATGGCGGGATTTTAAGCAGGGTTGGCGACAATGTGCTCGCACCTGAAAACAACTTACCTTCAAGAAATGCAACCATAAACCAACATTTACGTAGGCATAGGGGACGGCTGTTAATGTTGCCTACCCTGTCTTGATCTAGTAACTCATTTAAGCTGTCCCCGACTATAGTCCCCGTACCTGTTGGTAGATAGCACTCCCGAGTTGCATTCTGCTAATTTCCAAATCTAGTCTTTAATCTTCAGTCAGTTCACTTCCCAATAAAGTGTTTCACCACTCCCAATTCCTTATCTCAGACTCTGATTACTCCTTTTCCTTCTTTCTTACCTCTACTCATCACCACTGTTTTACTCTTCTCCACATTTATCTTCAATGCCCTTTGCTCAATCTTTTCATTTATTACGTCTAACTGTTCTTGTACCTCCATCTCATCCTCGCCCCAGATCACAACATCGTCTGAATATGCTTGTTACTTTGTGATAAATATCTCGTGTACTGTAATATTTCTTTGAGGTTAGGTTGTATAAATACTTGTTTCCCGCCTAATGTAATTGAGCACAATATGTGTTGACCGAGTCGAAAGCTTTCTTCAATACAATTAGTGATCATTGAAAAATGGCGTCTAATACTTCAATATAAAATATTTTACAGTAATAAGACACTTAAATTGAATAAATACAGTTCAAATTGTACGTACATGTACTGAGAAAACTGTTTGCATTTTCTGTGAAATTGTGATTGATTCACGCTCAGAATCTCAATGGTTAATATTTGAAACATCTCAATATTGTGTTGCGTTCAGGAGTCGAAGGTAGGCCTAAGAATAAATACCAAAAAAAGAGAGAGAGATGGATGGGTTACTCGAGTCTCAACAATCCTGTTCAGCACATGCATCATTACAATTCTGGTCTAAGGGCTGGAACGGGTTACTTTCAGCCTCGATTCCCACCTCGGCAGACATCCTAGAAGAGGTTTTCCGTGGTTTCCCATTTCTTTTACAGGCAAATGCCGGGATGGTTGATTCCTAACTTAAGGCCACGGCTACACACTTACCTTAATAATACACACACTATTACAGATCACAATTACACAGGTCATCAGAGAAGTTCTACACACACCCAAGTATACGAGGCTAAATGACCACTATGTCCAAGCCTCTCAACATGAACACCACAATGCATACGGCTACGATCGGATGAAAATTCTCCCCAAAATTTCGTAAACAGTTAATTTGGCACTTCCTGTAGTTGATTTAAAATGTCAATATGTAATTTATTTTAAAAAATTCAATTTTCAGTATGGTTCTTTTTAAAATGAAAGTAGTTGATGATGATAATACAGTTTCGTTGTGAAACGATGAGAAAACTGTGGTCTCGTCTGTTTTCTTTCGGGTCTTCAGAATGTTGGCCTGTAGTAGACCATCCTGCGTATCCCACCACCAGAACAAAACCTAGAATATAGCCGTCCTTGTACACCGCTAGTGCCCCTGGACGGCTAAAGGTCCAGTAATGACATTGTTCCAGCAGCCTCAAGGCCAAGTCAAGACAGAACTTTCTCAGCCTCCACATCACATCACAGCACTTATTGCACTGTTGCCTACCACATCCACTTCTCAAGATGTATTTTGCCAATTCATAGCTTCTTTGCGGCCAACTCTGCATTAGTTCCGGAAATTAAATACGGTATATCTTCTGGTTAAAACACATTTCACGTCCTACCAAGGAGAAGTTGGCGCTGACCAGTCTCCCAGCATTTGCAGGCCGCATAACGATTTCTTGACATGGCCAGATACAGAAACTATTAGGCCACAACACTTCGTATTCCTGCCTCAATAACAATATTTCCGTGGGCAAGTTTTTCCTTTCTTAGCAATATGAGAGAGAAATAGTGTTAAGAACTACATTTCGTAGACTTCGCGAAGTTTTCCTAATTTAAATCAAATGTTAGTTTTTGTATTTTTTTATAAACATGGTTATTAAACAAATGTGGGCGTGTATATGAAAAGGTACCAGTTCACGGCTTCTAGTGACTGAGATATTCAAATTTTAACTGGAAACTGAAAAATAATTTAATGCATGTATTTGCATTCTTCAAAACTAAGTGCAACCTGCATTCGAAAATTAAAAGTAATACCAACATACAAGATTAGCTTTCTGGCTTATTTTAGAAATTTTGGATTATGAGCTATGAATTCAAAGTTAATTTTACTAGGTGATAGAACATGAATTCCAAAGACAACAATTAACTACTTACATACGGATGTATACAGCCCTGAGTTCACTTCCTGGTGTAGCGGCTAGCGTTCTTAGCTGTCGCCTGGAGGTCCGGGTTCCATTCCCGGCTCTGCCAAGATATTTAATTCTGGTCTGAGGGCTGGAACGGGTCCACTCAGCCTCGTGAGGCAAAACTGAGAGTCCTGCCTCAGCCATCCTGCAAGTGTTTTTTGTGGTTTTCCACTTCTACTCCAGGTGAATGCCGGGATGGTTCCTAACTTAAGGCCACGGCCGCCTCCCTCCTAATCCTCACCTTAATTACAAACACTAATACAGCCATCTCAATAACACAGGTTATCAGACAATATTCCACACTCACGCAACTACACGGGGCTAAATGACGACGTCCAAGCCCCTTAAATGAAACAACATACAGCCTTGAAATGGTGTCGACTTCAATATCTGACAACCGGGCCCTTGCCAAATCACTTCTGTTACAGAGCAATTCTTGTCGATTTTCAACGAGTAGATGAAAATAGTACCGTATGTAGTGGTAGTGAAAAACAGACCCATCATACCCACCCATACGTAAAAGGTTTTCTTTTAGATTAAAACAAGCCATCATGCGGTGTCTAGGGCTAATGGGAACATATCTTTTTCCTGAGTAGACACTAAAGCAGACTACATAGAGCCTACTATTTACCGAGCCTCTAAACAAAAGAGTATTGCTGTGGTGGGGATGCTAATTCCTCTCTACATGCTAGTGAACGGAACATGCCGATGGCGATGACGTACTTGAATAGTTGCACCATTGTACTGTACAGTATATACTCAATAATTCGTATTAAACGTGCTCTCAAAAATTGTGCCAACCTAAAGCAATGTTTGTGAAGCTATTGTGTTGTTCAAGACTGAGAGATAGGAAGATGACTGGTGCACATGGCTACCCTGCTAAAGAACGTGCTACAGGTTGCCACTCTCAAATATTAGAGAAAATATTCAGAATCTCAAAGCGGGTAAATGGAAAATATAAACATTTGTTGTTGATTCATTTAGGTGCATTAAGACGCCATGGTTATGTGCCTGATAACCTGTGTCATTGTGATGGCTGTAGTTATGCGTGTGTAATTGAGGCTAGGATGTGGAAGGAGGCGGCCGTAGGAAGTATACGTGGGAAACTAGGATAATCCACTTCTAGGTTAGCTGAGGTAGGAATTGAAATCCACTCTCCTCAGGTTTGTCTAATGAGGCTGAGTGTACCCCGTTCCAACCCTCAGACCAGAACGAATTTTCTTGGTGGAGCCGGGAATCTAACCCAAGAGCCTTGGATCCGGAGTCTCAATACGTACCCGAGGCCACAGAATGCGGCTCAAATAAAAAAGGACCTGAAGGCTATTTTCGCGAAATGAAATTGCACATCATTACTGAGGAGCGTTCATCTTGGAGCATTGAACTTAACGCCACAACCCCACGAATACCTGCCGAAGATCCCAAGTTTCAATTCCAGCATTGAATGGCCATCCCGAGTGTGGCACTTAAGTGAATTGCTCGGCAGCAGGATCTACTTGACAGGGAAACACGGGGTCGTGCCGTGGAGGCGGTCGAGATTTGAATTTCGTGACAAAGGAATCTCTCACGTTTGTCGTTTCATGTCAGTTCTCCAAGCTATCAGCATTAATTGAAGACTATTGCGAACTTCAGAACTACCACAGGCTAGATACTTGAAGGTGCAACAAGGCATTGGAGACTCATCTGTTATATTGTACCGGTACCCTTTTAGGCCAGTTCTCATGTGTATTGCCCCGGAAAGCTCATTCCCGGGTGTGGACCGTCCGGTTATTAACGGCTAATCCAATTACAAGAGAGACGGATCTTGGTATTGTTTGTAATTTCGAGCCCTACACAAGACGCATGGTTCAGTTGATACATACTTACTATGCAAAACTCATGAACTACATAAAAATTAAGTTGAAACATGGGTCAGGTTAAATTTCAATAATAATAATAAAGGAGAACTTTCAGTTTTTACCCTCAATAAACTCGTTTCCAATGGATTGGCTGGCATAATATCCAGACCGGTAGCATTTGTTGCACAATTCAATATAATTATCTGCACACCTTCCTATAAAATGCATTCATTAAATTATCTCAACGTGCTTTACATCTCGTGCCTAATAGGGATGTAGCCCGAGAAAGTTCGCGCCAGATAGCGCTCGTGTAGTACTGTGTAAGCGCAAGGCGATCATTCTATGTTTCCCCCAGTCAGCTGCGAGGAATGTATAGATTGTGACAGTTTTCTAAGCTAAAGTAAATTATATCTTCTCTAATTTTACTCCAAGACTATATTAATTAATTCTATAGGTATATCCTCTAATATATTATGAACGATTTTCAGCGTTTAAGCGTTAAACAGCTGTAAAATGAGCTACGGACTAGAGGCGCTAAAACAGTGGGAGGAGGGAAGAATAAGTAGGCTGCAGCGATAATAACAAAATTCTAACACGCTTTATTATTCAAATTATGAATAGGAGTCAGCATGCTTGAGTATTGTAGGCCTATATTGATAAATATATCTCCATAAGACTTAAATCATAAATAGAGATTTCCGGGTCAATGCATGTGAGATTTTCAAAGTGAAATGCCTTGTCCTGTTCGGATTCCACGTAAAGAGGAAGTCCTGTGCCTTATGATCTCTAGATTAACGGTCACGTAAAACTATAATCTTCCTTTTATAAATAGAGATTTAAATATTCACTGGCTCCCCTTGCTTATAGACTTCGATTCGTGTATTTTTTTGGTTGATAGCGTACATGAAACTGTCTTGTTTTAAGGTAAACATAATCAAAGAAAGTTGATACCGGTATTGTTTACCTCAAAATGCATCGCAACGTTTGGTTCTTATGTAATTTGTCAATTTCTTAATACAAATCGTTTCCGTACCCCTTGGAAACGACTTAGGGGTACAGTATTTAAAAAGTTTGAGAATCCCTGTTTTAAGGCCATGAACTGTTTCCATTCATCTGGCTAACTTAGGCCTATGACTCAAGAATGTAGAAGTCAGTCACTACCGGTACCACATTCTCCGTCGGGCAGATGTAAGTTGACGATTAATTCTGATTTCAAGAAACCAACCATAATACGTTTTTGACTGTTAATGTTGTGACATTTATTCTTGAAGTATTTGTCAGAGTATTGATGCCTTTGAAAATGGGAGTCACAAATGTTACATTCACTTCTTCCTGTATATTGACGATTTCTTCCCGTTCCGTACTTCAATGGAGATAATTTATGCAGATTCCGATATTGTAGGCTTATCGTGGTAAACTGGCAATTTTCTTGTGTATGGCCTCTTCCTTATTTTTGTTGTGTTCGTGGTCCACGGAAAAAGCGATGGAACAGTGCCCGGTTTTAATCTTGCTCTCTCACCTTCAAATACAAACGCATAAATTCAGTGGTTGTTATCGATATGTCTATCAGTTTATTGTAAATCACACTTGCCCAACACAGTTTTCGTGAAGTCATCGAGTTGATAACGATGGGAACACACTTTAATATTTTCGGTCAGATTTTCTTCACCGAAATGTTTCCTTCTAATAGCATCTAACAATTTCTTCTCATTTCTTTATTTTGTGAAAATTGGTGACACGAAATCGGACTTCCCTGATTTTTGCAAAGAGGAACACTGCAATAGCTCGGCATAGTCACGAAAATAGCAATTTAAACAACTTAAATTCGTGGATATTAGCGGCATGAGAACACAGGAGACAAATGAAGAGCGCCTTGCGCTTACCCAGTACAACAGCAGTGCGCTCTATCGGTGCTAGTTCTATACATCCCTATTACATTAACATTATTATATACCATTAATGGTTCTTGAAAATGAGATCTTTGAAATCAATTAACAATTGGGAATCGTTTATCATTCTCACAACCCCTTGTAAATCAGCTATTCATATGCATTTCCAACCCAATGATCATGGTACTATAACTCTATGATTACACTGCATGGCCCTAAAATATCATGGTCAATTTTCACCCCTGCTTATAAAATTATAATCTTAGGTTTTAACATTGCATTAACTCGCCTCATTACGTGACTACGTGACCCATATAATTATAGTTTTCTCCTTTGTGTTGACCTTTAAACTTCGGTGAGTACTATCCATCACTTTACTAATTAAAAATAAGGAACCATAAATTGGGAACTCTGATACTATCCTACTTTAACTCAAGGGATTTAACCCCCTACCCTATTATACGTTGTAAATAAACATAAGACACACTAAATTCTATCTACCAGAATCACGTGTTATCATTAACCACATAAATGTTATTAAAATCAAACATGTTATAGTATTCCCTATCATCCGTAGAGCAATAGCCTGTATTTCAGGATCTCGAAAGAAAAACTTCCAACATCAACACTCAAATCTTGCTATGCAAAAAGTAAACTTTTACTTACATTTCATTTCACAAAATAAATAATCTTAACTGATTCTCAAAATCCGCTAATCTCGGTAGGGAATATAATACCAATGAGGCCGTCAATGTCGTTTTTTTAAAATTACCCATCAAACATGATGCAATTCGAATCTAAATTAGTTCCACAGCTAACCAGACATCCTTATTGATTATTATTCTCAAACTTCATCTTACCCTTCTGAATTAACAGTTGTTTCTCAACTAGTCCCAAAATATAGCTGCAGTTATTCAACTTGAAGACATGAATTTACGTCGGCAGCGGTTCAATTAATATTCGAGCTATTCCCAAGCTCACCGAAGATTCACAACTTAACTTAACCGTCGATTATGAGAGACAATCAAAACCTTCTCCCGGCTGCTTTATATCACATATTTGCAACTATCCCAGCTGTCGGAGAATCGTTGCCGTACACATCTGACCTCAGCCTATCGGGTAACAGGTAGCAACGTAACATAACATGCCATACCATCGGAAGAATCCATATTAGCGCACACAATGTCACCGTGAACACACACTCCTTCGCAGCATTACTTAGCTTTCCTCTGAGCCCGGTACTGTACCTTTCATTACAATCATACCCTTTGTTCACAACTCTAATGTAATAACGAATAATTAATTAACATTCATCAATCTAATAAATGTAATATTATCCACTAACATGTGCTGATATCAATCATTAAACACTTGTTTTATTACATTCTCCACACACATTATCATACTCGTATTATAACTTCCGTATTTACGTCCCTCATTTTACATTCAATCTATCATTCTTCTCCTAATGAATTTATTAATTACTGACACTTTAATTCCCATATCCATTAAATTTCCATCTCCATTCGGACATAGCGTAATCCACTTGATATATGGAAACATGTTCTCTTTCATATATGGCTGGCTGCGTGGCTCAGCGGTAACGTTCCCGCCTGCTGTGCCCAAGGTTGCAGGACCGAATCCTGGCGCAGTCAGCTGGCATTTGAGGATTCGCCAATGCGAGGGAGTGGTGTCAGTAGATTTATTGGCACGATGAAATCCCCTTCGGGGCAAAATTCCGGCACCCCGGTTTCTCTAAAAGCCGCATTAGTTAAAGGGGCGTAAAACCAATAACATTATTATTATTATTATTATTATTATTATTATTATTATTATTATTATTATTATTAGCTTTCATGTATTCCGGTCCCTTTTTAGACTTGCGCTATCCTGCATCAATAAACATCTTAATTAAATATTTACAGCGGTTCATTAATAATGAAAATGAAAATCCACAGCCTGCTTCCAGTCTCCGACCGGGTCAGGAATGGAATGAATGAAGCCCCCATCTAGCGGCGAGGATATGAACTGTGCCGGCTGCCGAGGCCTGACGCACTCCTCTGGGGCAATGATTAAATGAATGACAGATGAAATGAAATGATAGTGGAGAGTGTTGCTGGAATGAAATTTTGACAGGGAAAACCGGAGTACCCGGAGAAAAACCTGTCTGCCCCCGTTTTGTCCAGCACAGATCTCACATGGAGTGACCGGGATTTGAACCACGGACCCAGTGGTGAGAGGCCGGCGTGCTGCCGCCTAAACCACGGAGGCTTCTCATTAATAATAATAATAATAATAATAATATAATAATATGCTTGCTTAATAAATGAAATGAAATTTGGTACTCATCCAACGATGTGGAAACATCCTCCATCAATTTATCAGAATCTCATGTTGAAGCTCCCTTTGGTTTCAGACCGTCCTTGATCCAGTGGGCGTAACAGGTGTTCTGTATGATCCCATTTCAATTCCTAGATCGTCGACATTTACACTCGTAGCACAAAGTTTCTTCTATAATTTCACCCCCCCCCCCCCCCCAGGGGCTCACATCTAGTGGGGCGTGGGTTGGCGACCACGGGACCCCAGCTGAGTCCGGCATTGCTTCCACTTACTTGTGCCGGGCTCCTCTCCGTCTTCTTTCCTGTCGACCTCCCTTGGTCAACTCTTGTTCTCTTCCGACCCCGACGGTATTAGGGTATCCGAGGCCTAGGGAGTCTTTCACTTTCCCGCCTTAATTGGCCCTTGTCTCATCTTTCCTGATACCCTCCTTCTGTGAGGGGTCAGCATTCTTTTTATTTTCCTTTTACCTCCTGCCTTGTGCTCAAGGCCCTTAAGGAGGCAGGGTGTATGTAGCCCCACCAATTCTGGTGCACCGTCGATAATGCTACACCCTCAGGGGCTCACGGCTGGTGAGTTCGGGAGTTGGCGATCCCGAGGGATTCCTGAGCTGGGTCCGTTTTCGCCTTTTGTCCCTTCCCTTTTGGGCGGACCTTCTCCTCCCTCCCCTCCCCTCTCCTCTCCTCTCCTCTTTTCATTATATTTACTTTTCTCTTTAAGAATCCCGCACCGTTTTTGTTACTTGGTTCACCGTGTATCTAAATTCCCTTCTAGCGGTTTTTAAGGCATTTTTAATCTACGTTGCTTTTTGTATGTTTTTTCGATCTAAAATCTCGCGATTGTTTTCAACCTCAATTGCATTTTGTAAAGATTGGCAATCTAAATTGCTTTTTAGTAAGTCTTTCACTATGGAGGAGGGACCTTTGTGAGTATTTTGAATTTCAATTGCATTTTGTAAGTATTTTCAACCAAAACCGCATTTCGCACGAATTTTTAATCTAAATTGCTTTTGTTTGGCGGGCATATTGCACACATTTTGATTCTCAATTGCATTTTGTGGGTATTTTGAATCTAAATTACATTTTGTCAAGTATTTTCAATCTAAATTGCTTTTTGTAAGTATTGTCAATCCACATGAGTCCTTTGAATCTACCGTACATTTTGTAAGCATTTTCAATTTCAATTGCATTTTGTAAGTATTTTGAATTTCAATTGCAATTTGTGAATAATTTGGATTGGAACTGGGATAGGGCCTCTTTCAATCTGAAATGCATTGTGTATTTTCAATTTAAATTGCATTTTGTAAGTATTTTGAACCTCAATTGCATTTTGTACGTATTTTCGATCTCATTTGCATTTTGTAAGTATTTTGAATTTCAGTTGCATTTTGTAAGTATTTCGACGCTACATTGCATTTTGTACGTATTTTGAATCTAGCCTACATTTTGTGGGTCTTTTTCAATCTATTCTTTTTGTGCAACTTTTCGTTCTAAATTCCCTTTTGTAAGACCATATTGTGAGTTGTTTCCATCTGAGTTCCTTTTTGTACGTATTTTCCGTCTCAGATAATTTTGTTCTGGTTTCCATTTCATTATCATTTTCGCTATCACCCAGATCATTAGGGGCCGATAACCTCGATGTTAGGCCCCTTAAAACAACAATTATCATCATCATATAATTTCACATATAAAAATATCACTTCTACTTCAAAATTTGTGTACACTGCACTAAATGTATTACTTGGGAGTTCAATTTTAACATTCCCTTGCTAATCTTCTCTCGAAAACTTGATTACTAATGTACAGTTCAGGCCTTCGACGTCCAGTGTCCACCCACTCTTCTGAGTGATTATCATCATCTTACACGAATTTGTCGACATATCCTACGTGATAATATGTTAGATTCAGCTATCTAACCTCCGCGAACTGTCTTGTTCCCTTCGCCTTACTTTGTGAATGTTCACTAAATTGGCGATTTACGAAACATTCTAATCTGTGTTCATTAAACTTGTTACTGCATCTGATAGTCACTGATCTTAACTCAATTTCCTAGTGATCTCGTAACTTGTCACTAATTCCTTTATTTGTGTCCTCTATTAGAACTGTATTTATTATTACTATTATCATCATCGACCCTGTATTATACTGTTCAAACTTCGACTTTCGGGGTTTCGCGCCGCGAAATACTGTTCGAAGCTGATTTGTATTATTCTTATGTGAGGATCAGCAAGTCTGGAAATTAGGGGATCGAATATTGGCGCTAACAGTGGTCATCCTGAGTATGGATTTCTCTCGGGGTTTTCCACCATATCTCCAGCCAAATAGCGGATGGTACATTATTTGATGCCCAAAGGCACTTGCCTCAATCCTCGTTCCCTATTACAGTAATACATACTATTAGACCTACAGTCGCCTGAGGTCTCCTCAAAATATAAGTTATTAGACACATTCTACATACACCCAAGTACACCAGGGCTGTTACCCAATATGTCGGAATTCCCTAAATTATTTAACAATAAAATGTGAATAGTGTTCTCAAAATTGATCTTTTCTTCATAATATTTCGAAAAATGTCACTTGTCACTTGTTAAACTCTCCCGTAAAAAAAACCCTTTTCTGCTCACGATTTTTTCTGGGTAGTTATCACTTCTCTCTCCTGGTTTTTCTGCGTTTCGACGTCTTTCAAAAAGGTGGTTCTTGTTTTTTTAATTGTATTTTTTATAAACAATTTTACTGTCGTAACATTCTTATGAAGAGGTGTAATTATTTATCTTCCTTTTCTCTTTGTTGCTATAAAACTAAACTGAATTGAATTTCACTTTTTCCTCGTCCGAATGAGTTTACCAGTGGCTCTTTATTTATTTTGTAATTTGAGGGGGGAATTTATTTATATGGAAACGGCAACACTGCACAACTGTGTACTTACACTGCCTCAAACATAGAACTGAATCACTCTATATGAAACCCACAACTGAATGTGAGTGAAGTGATATAACAGGAATTCTGTCAAGTGTCCAGAAATGGAACGAATGTCAAGTTTCCTTGATCGTTACATTTCGCTACTAAGTCCGTTAGTTGCGTATGTCCTGTGTGATGTCAGAGATCGAAATTTGATGTTTTTCAGTCGGTCAACACGATTGTACCCAATTGTGATGGGTTATTCCCTAATCCTGACAAAAGTTACATGAGATTAATAAATACACTTGGTCACCACTGGTAACACTACAGAGGTGACTAATAGAATCATAACTCTCTTAACCTGAATTAACGATGTTGTGATCACAACTGAATTATCCTGATGCGTATTACCAGTACCTTGAATTTGAGTCCAGTGTTTACAGTTTATTGTTGTTGCTTCCAATAGGACATGGACCTGTTTTCAATGCCAAATGTGTAGCAAGAACAGTGTATAAGGGAAAGGTAGTGGGAGGGTCACCTTCCTACACATCGCCCACTAATACAGCAATTTCGCTGAAGTAAAAGCAGTCAGTCACCTGTGATACAGTATTCTGAATCAGTGAATAATGGTGAACAACATTTTCAGATATCAATAGTTCAATGATTTGTACTTATTCATTTTAGGGCAGGTCTTCTGTATGAACAGCCAACATTTCGAGTAGGGCTTACGGTATCTAAATCAATTATTTACCCGTGCAGCAAGTGTGAGATGACTTTTTCCACGTCTTTGACAGTAATTCTCAATCTCTTAAACGTTCTGAGATCCAAGGTTTGTAATCTAGCGCTTATATTGCCATAGTGAATGTGGTGTCCCACTGGGGTTTCCACTTGCCAGGCATATGTTGAGATGGTACCATATTTCAGCCCCAATCCTAGACCCTAATAATGAACGTTACACACACCCTTACAGTCACCAAAACACAGGTCATCACTCACACACACACACACACACACACACACAAGTTCACAAGATTGAACCCCCAGGGGCTCACATCTAGTGGGACGTGGGTTGGCGACCACGGGACCCCAGCCGAGTCCGGCATTGCTTCCACTTACTTGTGCCGGACTTCTGTCTTCTTTCCTGTCGACCTCCCTTGGTCAACTCTTGTTCCTTTCCGACCCCGACGGTATTAGGGTATCCGTGGCCTAGGGAGTCATTCACTTCCCCGCCTTAATTTGCCCATGTCTCATCTTTCCTGATCACTCCTTCTTCGAGGGGTCAGACCTCTTGTTTCCTTTTCATTATATGTCCTTTTCTCTTTAAGATTCCCGCATGTTTTTGTTAATTGGCTCCCCGTGTATCTAAATTCCCTTTAGCGAATTCCTTGCATCTACACTCCATTTTATGGGTATTTACAATCTACGTTGCATTTTGTAGGTCTCTTCGATCTTAATTGCATTTTGCGAGTATTTTCAACCTCTATTGCATTTGTAAGGATTGACAATCTAAATTGCCATTTAGTAAGTCTTTCAATATAGGGTCTGGGACTTTTGTGAGTATTTAGAATTTCAATTGCATTTTGTAAGTATTTTCAACCTAAGCCGCTTTTTGCAAGTATTTTCAATGTAAATTTTATTTTGTAAGGTGGGCATTTTGTAAGTACTTTGATTCTCAATTGCATTTTGTGAGTCTTTGAAAATACTAAAAAAATGTAATTTAGATTCAATCTAAATTGTATTTTGTAAGTATTGTCCATCCAAAATGAGTAGTTTGAATCTACTAAACATTTTGTAAGCATTTTGAATTTCAATTGCATTTTGTAAGCATTATGATTTTCTATTGCACTTTGTGAGTATTTTGGATCTGAAATGTGCAGTTTTTCAAACTAAATTGCATTGTGTATTTTCAATCTCATTTGCATTTTGTACGTATTTTCAATCTCATTTGCATTTTGTACGTATTTTCAATCTCATTTGCATTTTGTACGTATTTTCAATCTCATTTGCATTTTGTACGTATTTTGAATTTCACTTGCATTTTGTAAGTATTTCGACTCTACATTGCATTTTGTACGTATTTTGAACGTAATCTACATTTTGTGCGTATTTTTCAATCTATTCCTTTTGTGAGTATCTTCCTTCTAAATTCCCTTTTGTAAGTATTACCACTCTCCATTTTGTGAGTCGTTTCAATCTGAGTTACATTTTGTGAGTATTTTCAGTCTCACTTAATGTTCGTTCTGGTTTCCATTTCATTGTCATTTTTGCTATCACCCAGACCATTAGGGGCCGATAACCTAGATGTTAGGCTCCTTAAAACAATTATCATCATCATCACAGGATTGATAACCAGAGTTATTGAATGAGGTAGCCAAACTTACTGTACTCTAAACAAAGATTTATTCATGTATTGTTCGTACGATTGTTTCACAACGGTGTACAGAAATTATTTTCGTGTTCATATTGAGATAAAAGCATTTTGTTGACATACGTCCTCAAACCTTCAGCCACTGAACTCCACTCCAGGTTTCGTTCTCTCAAAAAAAAAAAAAAAAAGTACGGTACCATGTTATCTTTGAAATAAAACTAAGAATTACATTGCTTGACTTTTGGACGCTCGAAGTACGTCTAATCAAATCATACATTAAAATGCAGCCATTTTGTGTAATAAACATGACATACAAACAAACTTACTCATTATTAGTCTGCATACAATCAGGTCACCCAGCATTTACTGTTCATTGTCGAAGCCCATCATGTCTTCTAGTTTTATTATTCCCTTCCTCCGCCACCCGTATCGAGTCCCTCGTTAATTTGCTCACGCCACCTCGTGTATGGCTCCACTGTTCTAAAGATAATCATTGGCTTTTGAAAGGAACTGCTTTAATTTCCTGAAACAGTCTCCGTTAGAGCGAAGTCGGAGGCCATGATGTTGTAATAGAGAAAGTAAGTCCCAGTAACTTCTCAGCTTCTGTGTGATTCATAATTGCGTCAGAACCACACAAATAATTAATTATTATCGTGATTCCTTGATTTTCATGGCAATTGATTGCGAATCGAAATAAATTTTCGAGCCGTGAGCTTAAAAATTGTTCACGTGTCCTACTTTTCATCTGTTACGCTGTTCATCCAACAACCCGAGAAAAATGTTGAGTTTTTTAACGTACAGTACACAGGAACTTTCGATGGACATCCCCAGTGTCAGTCCTTCTGGTTAAGTCAGAGAGTTCTCTAACCTCGTTTAGCCCAAGGGTTGCACTATTATAGACACAACAATTACATGTGAAATAGGAGATTACAGATATACACTTAGGAAATCTGGTAACTTATTTTAAACATCCCTGGGTTTGAATACACATAAGCAGTATTTTACGAGTGTACCGGTACCTGTAAATATTACTCATCATCGGTGCTTCGGTCACCCTACCCAGTGATGCTCACAGAGGACATTTGACTCGCGGTGCATGCATTCAGAGTTGTGACAGAACCAGATGCATCACTCTTAGGTTACGTAATCGAGCTTTGCCATGGCTACCTATAACCAGGCCTTGCCCATAGCAGAGCGGCAACGCCGCACTCAGGTCTATGTGCGGCGAGCAGTAAGCATTGTGCTGAACGTGCAAGTCCACATAAAATTGCATATATTCTTTTATCACACGCGTTTTTTCTTTTTTCAATAGTGTTTAAGGTAGACCCGAGAGCGAAGGCTAATGATCTGGTAAACGTAAGTACAGCTCCTAACACAACGTCATTATTCGATAATATTAAATTATAGTAAGCTTTCGAATTCTATCACACGTGATTGCGCTTCTGCATTGTTCTAAAGCTTCATGCATTATGATTTTTAAGCTTAATACACTTGTTAAAATTTAAATGTGTTGTCGGTTAAAATTTAAATGTGTTGTCTATTGTAACTTAACCCTGGAACAACAATCGTATGTTGATACTATACTAGCGGAGTCTGACAATGCTCGTCAATATTCAATAATTTCGATCGACCATGACCTACGATAGCTACTTTTCTCATGTCTTCGTTGGCATTTAAGCAGTGTAAGTGAAACAGATACACATGAATCATTTATATGGGCGTACTAATTAGTTACTAAAACTCAGATAGTGATTTATTTCATGAGGAAGTTACCTTCGTCTATTTCTGTTTCGTATGATATCAAAATAAGAATGCCTGCTGGAAATGACCGATATGAATGACGGAGAGACAGCCCGCCGAGCTACCTACTGTAATTAGCAGAGGCAAGAGGTGTCTCATAACACTAACGGTGCTTTATCATTAATAATAATAATAATAATAGTAATAATAATAATAATAATAATATCATCATCAACCCATGTTATTGCCGTATTTACGGGGTTGGGGTGGCAAATGGATTCTAAGGCCGGGTGTCCTGCCTGACACCGGCCTCACCAGAAAAGTTAATGAGTGATACAATGACAAACTGGGCAAAGAATTGGACGGAAGCGACAGTGGCTGGCATTTGCCTGGAGCTAAAAATTGGAAACCACGAAAAACCATTTCAAGAACGGTTAACGATGGGGTTCGAACCCACTGCGTCTTCAGAGTCCAGAGATAGTCTGGTCCCAGGGCCTTACGCCTCAACATGAGCAGCTACCCCGGTCGATATTATTATTATGATGATTATTATAGAAACAACAAAGAGAAGACAAATATTTCCAACTAATAAATCGTGGTGAATTATCAGTTCCCACAGATTTTGTTATTGAAATAACAAGCAATGTACAGTAATTGTGATTATGCAGTCGCTAATATCGGAGAGATACTGCTCGAGTCTAAGCTGCGTGAACCTGAGAGGAATGTGCATCGCGGATTATGAGAAATGGTGTTGACGAGTGATGAGGTTTCTCGGTTCGTGCATAGTACCGAACCAAATACATTGGTCGGTGACTCACTGACTTATTCGTAACACCACACTGGTGTCAGGAAAGACCATATGTTAGCAGTATTGGAATAGACGAGAATGTCAGGTAACACGGCGGGCTGTAGACAGGTTTCTCATTTCTCGCCTGTTCCTACCCTGCCTCTGCCCTTCATCCCGCAAGTTCACAGAGCTTGGAACCGAGCATTATTAACAACGTCTTCTTATCATTCAGTGACAAACAGAAGGATGCTTTGTGTTTAATAAGCGAGAAGGCGGTGTTTTCTGACACAGTAATGCGTCACATCGTTTGAGATACGTGCATCTGTGGTGGAGAAAATGGTGATTCAATTGCATCGAACATTCTCCTGAACAATTAGGCTACTCCAAAATGATGACGACGCATTGAATAGGCCTGCTTCAAGTGAAAGTAAGAAACGAAAATTAACACTTTTATGAAGTATTTGACTCTTGTCATATTTTAGTATAAGTTAAATTTATGAGAACTAATTTTATCAGTTTTATCGACTAATTAAATAACTTACATCAGAATCTCCTTTTGTCATCTACAGTTTACGCACCTTCCCCTGTCCATCCATATTAGTGAACTTCTTTCCAATAACCCGATTTCAAATTAGAATATTGAGAGACAGAAATGTCTCCTCCTCTGCCTTAGGCGCACGGCCGGACCCGAACGTAAGACGCGAACGAAGCGGTGTTGCTATTCGGTGTGGTTAAGGCCTGTGTATAGGTAGCTATGACTTTACCGCACTCCTTACACAAGGTCAAATTGCCATGTGAGGATTCACGTTCAGTATCTTTTAGTATGGACATAGGCACTGCAGAGAAGTTGAGAGGAACTCTAGCCCATTTGGATAGACTGAGAAGGGAAATATTTGTTTCAACAGATGGCTTTGTGCAGTGTAGCGGCCCGGATGCGAGCAGCCACTCTAGTCACTGACTGCAAGCAGCTAAGTTCACAATCCACTATAACCTGACCATTTAACAGCAATTACATAATCACGATAAGGAAGCACATTTGAAGATCAATCACCACTTTCAATGTCTTGTACAAAAAAAATCACATATAACATAATATTGACTAGTTGTGTTAGTTTAACTACTAGACTACTGCAACTAAATAGGTGTACATATTGTAAATACTAGCCAGACTTGTAGATATAGATTTAATAGCCTACAGTAAGTGTGATGGATCTGATGATGATCGCTTGACGATCGAAACTGGTCATCCATTCATTAATCTCATGTATTTTTTTCGGGACTAGGGAAACGCCCAATACAATTGGGAACAATCGTGTTGACCGACTGAAAAACATTAAATTTTGATTACTAAGGAAACATTGAAAAATGGCTTCAACCAACCCAAATATTTTTGTAGTAATGTATTTGTAATTGTGATAAGCTTGTGTTATAATTTCTTTAGTTATAGTTTCGAGTAACATTTGATTATGCCTGCAGGATGTGTGTGTGTGTGTGTGTGTGTGTTCGGGAATTGGTATTATTTCATTAAAGATGTGCCTCATCATTAAATTAAACTGAAATATATAAGGGCAATTATCTTTCTAGATCTAGTGTGTCCAATCCTTCCTATATTCCTCGGATGAACAAACTCAAACTGGACGAATCGGTATGATATTTTTGATGATGTGATCCATATACCGTGCTGTGTCACAACTGGTCCTGCTTACAAATACGAAATCACAGCATTCATAAGCCTGAGTTTGGCAAGGGTTATTGCAGCATGCTTTGAAATACAAACTTTCAGTGGTAATGTTTGAAACGAAGGTTCAAAGCTTCTTTTAGATCAAATCCAAAGTTCATGGCATTCCTTTGAAATGTTTGGGGTTCTCAGGGAGAGAAAGTATAAGAATACAATCAGTCATCAGTAAAATGAAAAAAATTGGCTAATTTAACTTGAAATGATGATGTAAATAGTGATTGATGATGATGATGATGATAACGGCCAATTTTCGAAATGTATTTTGTAGAGGCTAGTGCAGTCGATATACATTTCCCGGAAGTGGTGACAGCACACCGGCACAGATATAGTGCGAGGACTGTACCTTAAATTAGGAATAATAGGAAAAAGTACGTTATGTAGGTAACAATCTCAATCGTCTTACTTAGAAAGTGAGATTGTTGTACATTTGCTTTAAATGTTACAGAATATCGGAGCTATAAAAGCATACAAAGACATGCGTTTTCTTCCTAATCGTGGAACTGCCCTTTGAACCGCCACGAGAATGATAAAAAATGTCTGTGTGGATCATGGTAGAAATCCTTGCCTGGACAACTTAAGAGTGCCATTCTGTCTGCTATTCCCTCAATCATGGTAAATAGTATATCTGATATCAACAGCCACAGAATGAGCTATTAATGACGTTAGTGCTTACTTTTCCACTCGCGGAATGGGCACCGCAAACCGGATAGAGCAAGCAAGAGGACGATGTCAGGAAGTTAAGACAAATCAATGTTGACATACTTAACCACATTTAATAATAAATAACGCAACATTTAACGAAGTACTACAGACCCTGTGATAATATCTTGTAAAAGAAAATTGGCACGTTACACAACTTTACAAAAAAAACTAATTTAATAATATTGTAAATATTGTTCTACAGGAACGAGCAGCAGCAGCCATTAGAGGAATGTACGATTTGAGCAATATTACCAAAGTATATTTACAAGCAGCAATGATTCTCTTCCACGCGAAAATAACCCCCGTCATTACATACCGGTATGGTCTAGAACTGATATAGGAAAGGCTAACCATGACAGACCTAATCACAATTGAAAAGGTAAAGGCTTCTTTCCTGATAAGGGTGCTAGGAATTGCAAGAACGTCCCCATCCAGGCTGGCTTATGTCCTAACAAAAGAAACACACTACATCGAAGATCTCAGATTAAGACTATAACTGCCATCTACCAAGCATATGAAGAAACTCTTCGAGTTAAGGCATCAGAAGCAGAACAAAATCCCGCTCGAATTCTACGCAACAGAAGCAATGGTGGACAGAAGATGGACAAACGAGAACCAGGAGATGAGACATGGGGTAACAAGACTCGCCATCCACGGTTTCCACCACAAGATTTGTTGAAATGTTAAATACCATGAACTGAATGAAGAATGCATATGTTCTTTGTGCAATAACCCCTGCGACACACGGACAAAGAGCATAGTTGAATACAGTAAAGATTAATCTACCTGTAATAATTATTTGTAAGCACACCTTGTAACCGTCCATTATGGCCACTTGTCTGCAATAAATATTTATTATTATAAATGGTATACATGTCCGCCGAACCTAACCTTCGTCTAAAAGTGAACAAGATTTGATGATGATCGCTTGACGACCGAAACCTGTCATTAAATACCTTCCGTTGTTTTCCCGTAAGTGTTAATTAAGAGTATAAATAATTAATGTAATATTTAATTCGGGTTAGCTTGATAAAATACTACTCCCCGCCCAATCTGATTGGGTACACTCGTGTTGACAGACTGAAGAGCGTCTGCTAATATATTACTAAGGCTTCAGTACTTCAATAGGCAATTAATCTGTCCTCGCCCGACAGCTATGTGAATGTGAAGCCACCCTCGCGCACACTTTGAAGCACTGTGAATGGTGTGGCGATCATGTGACCATACACACAGTGGCACGTCTTCAGTGGATCGTACAACACCGACAGTTGACTGGAGGTGTGAAGTGTGGTTCCATGAGTCGTGATTTTGCTTGTTTTCAAGTTATCGTGTTAGAAACCATTTTTAGCCTATTTTCATTTATGAAAAAAAGGCTTATGAGATCACATTTTGTCCGTGTGTGTACTCGAGTCCACCTCTAAACAGCTGGACTGATTTCAATCAAACTCGGTAAGGTCATAGCACCATTTTGGCCGACCCCGACCGTGCCCTTAAAATTTTATTACGTCTCACCAATCTATATCATGGCGGCTGTGCGAAATACTTCACCAGCATTCTATATCTCCGAAACTATTACCGATATCACCCTGAACTTTGGAACGGTGATAAAGGGCACTACTTCAAGTTCATTTATGTAACTTTCAAGAAACTGTTAAGTACAAAACAAGCATGGTGGCCAAGTCAAGTTGAAACATTTTAATAGACTTTTCTCGCGATTTAACCATCTGAGCGCAGTGAAATATGGTACAGTAAATGTTTATAGACATTGTAATGCACTGGCATCTAATTTAGTTCAATTCTTTACATAACCTCAAGATGGCAGCTGTACAAAATTTTAAAATTAAGTGTTTATTTCTTGTGGCGTAATCATGCGATCGAAGTGAAAGTTTGAATAATGAACCTACGCATCAATTTTCATTTAATGGTACATATATACTGTATATATAACAATCCAACATGGCGACCATCCGAAATATTTAGACGGTTCTCGATATCTACGAATCTATTACAGCAATCACACTGACATTTTTTATGTTCATAGAGGCTATGAACATAAGTTCACCTATGGGAGTTTAAATAACCTGGTGAGGACAAATCCAACATGGCGGCGACGCGAAATATAAATGTTTAAATGGACGATTCTCAAAGAGTTAACCATCCGAGTGCAGTGAAACTTGGTACAGTAAATGCTTATACAAGTTTTAATCCACTGGCATCTAATTTATTTCAATTGTCTTCATAACCACAAGCTGGCATCTGTGCGAAATTTTAAAATCTCGTTTTTATTTCTTGTGTCCTAATCATGCAATTGAAGTTGGAATACTACACCTACACGATAATTTTCATGTAATACGGTAGTACATTACTCTTAAGACCTACATTTATAAAAAAGCAACATGGCGACCATCCGAAATATTTAGACTGTTCTCAATATCTAGGAATCTATCACAGCAATCAAACTGAAATTTTGTATTTTGATATATAGAAGCAATTAACATAAGTAGGATATATGAAAGTAGGCTTTAGTTCTTCACAGAACTACTTGTTCAGTGTTGCCTTAGTAATCGAAATTTACTCTTTTTCAGAGGGTCAAGACGATTGTAATACTCTAGGTGTTTACCTAATCCCGAAAGAAAGTAACAAGAGATTAATAAATATACATGAATGAGCAGTTTCGATCGTCAAGCGATCATCATCTTCCCTCAGGGGCTCACGTCTAGTGGGACGTGGGTTGGCGACCACGGGACTCCAGCTGTCCGGCATTCTTTCCACTTACTTGTGCCGGGCTCCTCTGTCTTCTTTCCTGTCGACCTCCTTTGGTCAACTCTTGTTCTTTTCCGACCCCGACGGTATTAGGGTATCCGAGGCCTAGCGAGTCTCTTCCTTTCCCGCCTTAATTGGCCCTTGTCTCATCTTTCCTGATCCCCTCATTCTGGGAGGGGTCAGTCTTCTTTTTATTTTCCTGCTATCTCCTGCCTTCTGCTCAAGGCCCTCAAGGAGGTAGGGTGTATGTAGCCCCACCACTTCTGGTGCACACTAGAAAGTGCTACACCCTCAGGGGCTCACGGCTGGTGAGTTCGGGAGATGGCGACCCCGAGGGATTCCTGAGCTGGGTCCGGTTTCCCCCTTTTGTCTCTTACCTGTGGGGCGGACCCTCTCCTCTTTCACTTTCCTGTTGTTTTTCTTTTCATTATATTTCCTTTTCCCTTTAAGATTCCCGCACTGTTATTTTTGCATCTCCACTCAATTTTGTGGGTGTTTTCAATCTCCGTTGCATTTTGTAAGTCTTTTCGATCTACGTTGCATTTTGTGAGTGTTTTTCAACCTCGATTGCATTGTGTAAGGATTGACAATCTAAGTTGCTTTATAGTAGGCCTAAGTCTTTCAATATAGGGGCCGGACCTTTTGTGAGTATTTTGAATTTCAATTGCATTTTGTATTTTCAACCTAAACCGCTTTTCTGCAAGTAGTTAATTCTCAGTTGCATTTTTGTGGGTATTTTGAATCTAAATTACATTTTGTATGTATTTTCAATCTCATTTGCATTTTGTAAGTATTTTGATTTAACTTGGATTTTGTACGTATTTCGACTATACGTTGCATTTTGTACGTATTTTGAACTTAACCTACATTTTGTGCGTATTTTTCACTCTATTCCTTTTGTGAGTATTTTCGTTCGAAATTCCCTTTTGTAAGTATTACCGCTCCCCATTTTGTGAGTAGTTTCAATCTGAGTTCTTTTTTGTAAGTATTTTCCTGCTCACTTAATTTTCGTTCTGGTTTCCACTTCATTGACATTTTCGTTTTCACACTGACCATTAGGGGCCGATAACCTGGATGTTAGGCCCCTTAAAACAACAATTATTATCATCATCATCAACGATCATCAGATCAGATCAGACTGGCTGCGTGGCTCAGAGATATCGTCCCCACGTGCTGTTCCCAAGTTTGCAGGATCGAATCCTGGTGCAGTCAGCTGGCATTTTAGGGTGCGCAAATGCGAGGGAGCCATGTCAGTAGATTTTTTATGACGTTAAAGATCCCCTTCGATGCAAAATTCCGGCACCCCGGCGTCTCTAAAAGTCGCAGTAGTTAAAAGGGATGTAAAACCAATTACATTATTAGATCCGTTACACTTAGGCCATTACATCTATATCTATACTTGTCTACTTCTTTCAGGATTCGGGAAACACCCATTACAATTGGGTAAATTGACCAACTAAAAAGCATAACATTTCGATTGTTTTCAAATGATACAAAGAGTTTAACCCGCAGTATGTGGAGGTAGATCTGAACTATTTTGGGAGAGGTTTTATACTCATTCAGGTCAGTGTGAACATGAACCAGAATGTTGGATTTCAAAACATTATGTAACAGACGCTCTGTAACCAAGTGTTTCCAACAACGTCATGATGAGCGAGTTGTGGATGCCAACATCAGTGTTCGCAGGGCTGGTCTGGCCTGGACTGCTAAATAGGTCGATATTAATAGATAATGTTTGAGATTATTTGGAACAGCGGACGAAACGCAAAAATCCGCATCGTGGCGATTCGGTGGTTCTACGGGATCTAATAGTCAGTGAGGTCCGGGTTTAATTCCCGGCTCTGTCAAGACATTTAATTCTGGTCTGAGGGTTTGAACTGGCTACACTCAGCCTGGTTGGGCAAAACTGAGAAGAGGTGGGTTTGATTCCCACCCATCATCCTGGAAATGGGTTTCCGTGGTATCCCCACTTCTACTCCAGGCAAATGCTGGGATGATCCCTAACTTAAGGCCACGTTTGCCTCCTTCACAATCATATCCCCAATATAATAAATAATAATAATAATATCGTATGGCCTCGGGTGCCGGGTGCAAGCTTTGTTATTTGACACCCAAAGGGTAGCTTGCATGTCGAATTTCGTTGTTCCTTGTAGCACTATGAAAGTCAAGGAGGTTAGATATCTAAGCTCCTTGAACACTATAGCGTTTTCTAGTAGAGAAATGAGGAACTTTGTGTTGGCGGAAACTCCCGAGATTAATTTCGCCATTATGAACACGGCCTTCTGAATTCAAATGGGTTCTTTGACATGCCAACATCGTATGATATGGTGTCGTAATTTATGCCGCCTTTCAAAAAAAAAATCACTTACCACGGCCAGGAGCGAACCTGCAAGCTTGGGGTTAGTAGACCGACACGTTGACCACTCACCCACCGTGGCAAGCATCCCCAATATAAAGATACACACACTAGTACAGCTATAATAATACAGGTTATCTTACAAATTCCACATATACACCCAAATACATGGGGCTCTGTGAACACGGCGTCGCATCCCCTGAAATAAGCAACAACTTTTTGTGCAGTGAGTTGTGACTGCTCTTCGTCAATATAGAGCAATCTTGTCCTGGCCAGTAGGTATTCCACAATTCACAACACGTTCTATAGACTTAGCAACCATACTACATATTTCCGTTAATATGTCGGTAAAAGCAACGTCCTTCTGAAGATTATGCCCATTGTGCAATTTCCCGGCAGGGACTGGAGTGTGTTATAATAGTAGGGGACACTTTGCTAACTCCGCAGTGCGGCTAATTCCGTAGTACTTGAAATATACCTTTTATTCAGAGATACCCCAGTGCAAGAGACGAATTCATCTCACCAGTTGTGTTGAGTCAACTACAGTATTTAATTCCCCTTGGCTATGTTATCAGCTTGTGAAGAGTATTAATATAATCTCATATATTTTGGTGATGCATTTATGCCGTAGGTGGTAATTATTAGACTTATCATATTGCGGATTTAGACAAGGTACCACGGATTTAGCCCTAGTACCACCAGTATCAACCAAAAATCCCTATAAAATGTCTAAATTCAAATTTATTTGCAAGTGTTATTTTAAATAATCAATTACAGTAGATGATATTGACAACCCTTGCAAGATGAAATTTTAAGAACAGAATGTATGTCACATGAAATGAAAATCCACAGCCTGCTTCCAGTCTCCGACCGGGTCAGGAATGGAATGAATGAAGCCCCCATCTAGCGGCGAGGATATGAACTGTGCCGGCTGCCGAGGCCTGACGCACTCCTGGGGCAATGATTAAATAAGTGACAGATGAAATGAAATGATAGAGGAGAGTGTTGCTGGAATGAATTTTTTGACAGGGAAAACCGGAGGACCCGGAGAAAAACCTGTCTGCCTCCGTTTTGTCCAGCACAGATCTCACATGGAGTGACCGGGATTTGAACCACGGACCCAGCGGTGAGAGGCCGGCGTGCTGCCGCCTAAGCCACGGAGGCTGTATGTCACATACTGTATATGTAGTAATTTATTTTCCATGTTACGGTAATTCTTTGAAAACCTTTCCCTTAATATATCATGTTTACCATCGATCCCTTAATATTGCGGCTTTAGCAGAGTCTCCCGTATATTAACTGTAAAACAAAGGTATACACTTGAGTGGTCTTCAACCTGTGAGTCGTGGAACAGTTTCGGTTGGGTCGTAAAAATGAATGTATATGCAGGGAAACTATATTCATCTAAATACTCACACTTAATTAACAAATAAATTGTTAAAAATCTCTGGCATGCAATTATTCCAAAGTTAAAATATATAATTCAATAGCCAGTTAATTTGCAGTAATTCGATTATTAACATTGGATATCAAGCACAGTAGCCCTCATTAGTTGGAGGTAAAACTAAGATCATTCAATCTGCTATTTTGTTAAACTCATTTAGTTTGTTTTAAATGGAGCTTAGGATCGCCAAACATCGTCTAAACGTCAAGTCAGGCAGATCCGGAGCTGAGAAGCTTGAAGACTTCTGCAGCGGATGAATGAGGTCCGCAGATGGATTGGTAAGGTCTTGGAGCAGAGTGATCTAGGAAGTGAGTGCTCAAGTAGAAACGTGCTTTGCGAAAGCACTGCCACATGACCTCCTGAAGGTTGGCTGAACGTGATTATTTGGAATAATGACCACGAGTAGGCTACTTTCACCGAATCCATCTATTGCAGGTCAGAGGTACCAGGAACCATGATGAGAGACACTAGTTCAGTTGATGGTTGCTATGTGATCGTCTCGGTAGGGCAAGAAGTCAACAATGAGGGGTTCGATCCCAAGTTTGAGAACGTCTGATAGTTAGCATGTGTATAGTATTTTCCTGGTTGCAATTCTTCGAAGAAATGCTTGGATAACTCTTTAATCAGTACTGGAGCACATAAGTTACTCTAATTATCATTCTAGAAACCCGGAACACCAGGTCGTGCACAACTTTTCTTGGGTCAATCGGTCCTACTCCCCAATGGCAGCATCTTTTAGTGGTGGGTGTTGACGTTAGACAGTCGTGAGTCTAATGCCCCTGTGAAGAAGGCAAGGTTGCCATGTTTTAAACAACGTAGGTATTATCTAACCCACCACATCTTGGTCTAGCAGGGGCGTAATAGTGTAGCAATGAAGTTTCTAGCCTCCCACCAAGGTGGACTGGGTTCGAATCCCTGTTAATGCATATGAGATTTTCGAGGTGATATGTCGCGTCTGGTGGCTCAGATTCCATGTAATAAAATGGGGTCCCGTGGCTTATAAGTTCCAAGATTAATGGTCACGTAAATATTTCTTTCTTTTTACCTTTTCCTTTTGCTTTCTTTTTTTTCTTTTCCTTTTTCCCTTTACCCTTTTACCCTTTTCCTTTTCATTTTTCCTTTACCCTGTTCCTTTTCCTTTCCTTTCCCCTTTTTATTTTCCTTTTTTTCCTTTTCCCCTTTTCTTTTCCCCCATTTTCTTTTCCTTCTGGGCCGATAACCTAGATGTAAGACCCCTTAAAACAACAATTATCATTATCATCAGCTTTTCTTGTTTTCCTTTTCCCCTTTTCATTTCTCCTTTTTCTTTTCCTTTCACCTTTTTCTTTTCCTTTTTTCCTTTCCCCCTTATCCTTCTTTTCTTTTCATTTATTTTCTTTTTTTGCATTTTTCATATCTGTTTTTTCTCGTACGAAAGAATGAGTAAATAAATAATGGCATATACCACATCGTGATTTATGTGTTAATAAGAATATACAGGATTAATCAGTAATTTGTTATATTGTCATTTAGACTTTAACGGCCCGTGTTACTATTCATAATGTTGAATTTTGGGCTTATGCCGTGTTTATTATATTAACATTCGACGCGTTTCGAAAGAAACCATGCCTTTCTTCGTCAGGAATAATCTAGAATACGACAATGATTGCTAAGAGAAAGCAACAAAGAACATATAGAAGGTGCCCAAAGATGGACGCCATTATAGCCCCATGTTAGGGACAACGTAAAGCAGCAGTGAATTACTTTCTCAGGGTTCTGATAATAGGTAGCCAGGATTCACTGAGACTGTAGCCGGTGTCGCGGTTGAAATTATCTGGGTGTTTACGTATTTCAACCGCCTCCCTGATGATTCTGGGACGATATTGCTTTATACGGGCAAGAACATCCACTCCTTGGAACATGACATCATGGCCAGGTGTTAATGCATGATCAGCAACAGCTGATTTATCAGGTTGAATGAGCCTGATACATCTATTATGTTCCTTAATGCGAGTGCATATTGTTCTCGAAGTCTGCCCGATGTAAACCTTGCCACAAGTACAGGGAACTCTGTAGATACCCGGTTGTTGCAATTTAGGCAAACTGTCCTTAGTTGGTCGCAGGAGTTGCCTAATCTTAACAGAAGTTCCAAATACAGTCCGTATGTTGTACCGACGTAGGATTTTAGCAATACGATCCGTCGTGTTATGTATGTAAGGTAGGTAAGCAGTTCCTCTTACATCTCTTTTCTCAACTGACGTCCTATTATTTTTTGTTGGTTTCAGAACCGTAGAGATCAAAGCCTTGCTATAACCGTTGCTCTCAAAGGTGGTTCGCAAGGTATTAATTTCTTCTTGTAAAGAAGACACTTCACAAATCCTCCTAGCCCGGGTAGTTAGAGTTGTAAGGATACCATGTTTCTGGGCAGGGTGATGGTGAGAACTTGCGTGGAGATATCTATTGGTGTGTGTTGGCTTACGAAAAACGCTGTGTCCTAAAGATCCATCCTCTTTCTTGGTGACGAGAACATCTAAAAACGGTATTTTGCCGTCAGATTCCTTTTCCATGGTGAAACAAATAGAAGGGTGCTGGAGATTAAGGTGATCCAGGAAATGGCTAAGATTTTCCTCACCTTCCGTCCAAACAACGAACGTGTCATCCACATAACGCCACCAGATCTTCGGTTTGAAAGGAGCCGACGACAAAGCTTTCTCTTCAAAGTTCTCCATGAAGAAATTAGCCACAACAGGAGAGAGAGGACTACCCATGGCCACACCATCAGTCTGCTCATAAAAATTCCCATTCCATAGAAAGTAGGAGGAGGTCATGCAGTGATAAAAAAGCCTTGTGATGTCTTCAGGAAAAAAGCCATTAATGAGAGACATAACACCATCAATAGGTACTCTCGTAAACAGAGACACCACGTCGAGACTCACTAGGATATCTCCCGGCTGAAGTGTTATAGCTTTCAACTTTTCCACGAAGTGTGTGGAATCCTTAATGTACGAAGGCGTGTTACCCAGAAGCGGCTGAAGTAGTCTACCTAAGTATTTGGAAAGGGCATATGTAGGAGAACCAATCGTACTAACAATAGGTCTAAGAGGAACATCTTCTTTATGTATTTTAGGAAGACCATAGAGTCTCGGAGGAATAGCATCCCCTGGAAGGAGAGTCTTCGCTGCATCCGCTGGAATAGATGATTGCTTGATCAATTTGACGGTGACATTTGAGTAGCGAGTAGTAGGATCACGACTATTAATCCTATATACAGGATCTGATAACAAAGACGAGATCTTGGAATCATAATCAACCTTATCCAACACCACTGTCGCGTTACCCTTGTCACGCCTTCGTACATTAAGGATTCCAAGATCTCGTCTTTGTTATCAGATCCTGTATATGAAGGTGCAGCAATGCACGGATAGGAATTTTGGGCTTTTTTCGCATCAAAAATTTTTGCCGGCGTCCAAACTGCAAGCTTGGTTGGCAATTTGAGCTGTGACTTTCTCCCTTTGTCGGTACCAACTCGACTTGCCGAAACTGTTACGTGCCTTGATACTTTTCTCGAAGCTCGATGTAAAAGTCGCAAAACATGCCGTTGCAATTTGTAGGAATATTATTGGTTCGCTAAACGCATCAAATTTCTATCCATGAAGCTTGCAAAAAAATTTGTCTGGTTTTGTACATTGGTTATTTTGTGATGGCGGTTTTAGTGATACAATTTTTCTCAACAATTTCGATTCTCTGACCCCCCCCCCCCCCCCAAGCCAAACTCTAGATCGATTCTCTGACCCCCCCCCCCCCAAACCAAACTCTAGATCCGCGCCTGAATAGAAGTGAACCATTGTAAAATAAACCAACGCAATAATAGTCATCTACTGGTATATAACTTCATGGCCTACACATAGAACAATCCAACATGGCGATCATCCGTGATAACTTTTGGTCCTCAATATCTACGAAACTATTATAGCAATCAAACCTTAATTCTATATGTTACTAGAGGCCATTAAGATAAGTTCAACTGTGGGGCGTTCAATAACCTGATTAGCACAAAAACCAACATGCTGGTGACGAGAAATTTAAATACTTAAATGGATTTTTCTCGCGACATAATGATCCGAGTGCTTTAAACCTTAGATCGGTATAACTGCATACAAGGCTTAATATATTAACGCCTAATTTAATTCAATTTTACTGCATGAGAACTTACAAATGGTGGCTGTGCATTTTTTTAAATTTCGTTTTTATTTCTCGTGTTCTGATCAAGCAATAGGATTGTAGGTTGGTATAATGAATTATCATTAGAATATTCATCTTCAGGCATATAATTATATAGCAATATATAGACTATAATACAATCCAACTTGATGGACATGCGATATATTTCACCGGTTTACAGTATCTCTGAAACTATTCAAGTAATCGAACTGAAATTTTTAATGGTGACAAGAGGACTATTGCGTGACTTTTAATATCCTCAAACACAAAATCAACATGGTAGCCAAGTGGATTTCAAATCTATCAAATTACTTTTCTGGCAATCTAATGACCCAAGAGCAATGAAACTTAGCACAGCGAATCTTTATTAAGAACTTAGTATAGACATCTCTTGTTCAGTATTGGTTTTAGAAAAGGTGGTATCAGTTCGAAATTTTAAAACCTTATTTTGTTTTATTTCTCCTATCCAAGCGATTGAAGAGAAGATTCGTATGATGAGCTGTTAGAATAATCATAACCTAATAGTAGCCTACTAAATTATGTCGCTTACTATTCGTAAATCATAGAAGCCATGCATTTGATTTTTCTTAAAATGTACTCCCGTACTCGTGAAGGAGAAATGCCATCTCGCGGGAGGAAACTTAATCATCGATACTGAAAGTTATACTGTATATTCTAGCACATAATTTCTCACAGTAATAGTGTTGGTGGAGGCATAGGTCATGTACCAAAAGCTATTTAGTAAATCACCTGGAAAATCCTTTTTAAGAGCCGGGAGAGATTTTAATGGAAAATACCACTAGGATATATGAAAATAGGCTATTCAGTTCTTCACGGAACGACTTATTTATTTCACCACTGACTCTCCATGGTAACCATGTTTTGTTTATTCTGTGACCGAAACTCAAATATCAATAAATTTAATGACTCACAGGTTGGTACTCTGGTCACTTGTGTCTCCATGAAAACCCTCAGTTTGTTTATTCCATGGGCCTCCCGGAGCCCACATCTAGTGGGACGTGGGTTGATGACAATTTTAGTAAGTCTTTCAATATAGGTGGGGGCTGCGTGGCGCAGTCGGTAGAG
Organism: Meconema thalassinum; assembly: GCA_946902985.2. Classification (NCBI taxonomy): domain Eukaryota; kingdom Metazoa; phylum Arthropoda; class Insecta; order Orthoptera; family Tettigoniidae; genus Meconema; species Meconema thalassinum. Next base: position 350,209,991 of record OX336389.2, read on the forward strand.
GCGCTGAGCTTCTAACTGAAAGGGAGTGGGTTCGATCCCCACCCAGGTAGTGGATTTTAGAAACAAAACTACCACTTTCGGAAACGCAAATGGCCCTGGGGTTCACTCAGCCTACACCAGAAATGAGTACCAGGGTAATTCCTGGGAGCAAAGGCGGCCGGGCGTGGAGCTGACAACTCCATCCCATCTAGTGCCGATGTCACAAAAAGTGGAAGCCTCTACCTTCCACTACTCCCAGGGCCTCCATGGCCTGTACGGAGTTGGCTTGGCTTTTCAATATAGGTGCTGGGACTTTTGTGAGTATTTTGAATTTCAATTGCATTTTATAAGTAGTTTCAACCTAACCCGCATTTTGCACATATTTCGATCTAAATTCATTTTGTATGGTGGGCATTTTGTAAGTATTTTGATTCTCAATTGCATTTTGTGGGTCTTTTGAATCTTAATTACATTTTGTAAGTATTTTCAATCTAAATTGCATTTTGTAATTATTGTCTATCCAAATAAATAAGTTTGAATCTACCACACATTTTGTAAGCCCCCCCCCCCACAGGGGCTCACATCTAGTGGGACGTGGGTTGGCAACCACGGGACCCTAGCTGAGTCCAGCATTGCTTCCACTTATGACGAGCTCCTCTCCGTCTTCTTTCCTATCGACCCCTCTTGGTCAACTCTTGTTCAACTCTTGTTCTCTTCCGACCCCGACGGTATTAGGGTATCCGAGGCCTAGGGAGTCTCTTCACTTTCCCGCCTTAATTGGCCCTTGTCTCATCTTTCCTGATACCCTCATTCTTTGAGAGGTCAGTCTTTTTTTTTTCGTTTCATGTTATCTCCTGCCTTTTGCACAAGGCCCTCAAGGAGGCAGAGTGTATCCCCACCACTTCTGGTGCACCCTGGATAGTGCTACGCCCTCAAGAGGGGGAGGGGGAGGGGGCGTGTTGGCGCAGCGGTCAAGCTGTTGGTCTCTCACCAAGGTGGACTGGGTTATTCCCGGTCAATGCATGTGAGATTTTCGAAGTGAAATGCCATGTCCTGTGGTTCGTATTCCACGTAAAAAGGAAGTCCCGTGGCTCATAATCACAAGATTCACGGTCACGTAAAACTACAATCTTCCTTTTACACCCTCAAGGACTCACGACTGGTGAGTTTGTGAGCTGGCGACCCTGAGGGATTCCTGACCTGGGTCCGTTTAGTCCCCTTTTTCCCTCTGACCGTGGGGCGGGCCCTCTCCTCTTTCCCTTTCCTATCTGCCTTCCATGGCTCTCCTTCTTTCCAAGTCCCTCCATCCTCATTCTTCGAGGGTTGAGGGCATTTTTCTTCTTCCTGTCCTTTATTTGCCTTTTCCTTTATTAGGTTACCATTTCTTCTTCTAATATGTAAGTTTGTAGTTGGTATTAGTTATAGTTTTCATTCTCATCTTTCACTATCACACATACCATTAGGGGCCGATAACCTAGATGTTAGGCCCCTTAAAACATCAATTATCATCGTGAACATTTTGTAAGCATTTTCAATTTCAATTGCATGTTGTAAGCATTTTGAATTTCAATTGCACTTAGTGAGTATTTAGAATCAGAAATGTGCCTTTTTCAATCTAAATTGCAATGTGTATTTTGAACCTCAATTGCATTTTGTACGTATTTTCAATCTCATTTGAATTTTGTAAGTATTTTGAATTTCACTTCCATTTTGTAAGTATTTCGACTCTACATTGCATTTTATACGTATTTTGAAACTAATCTACATTTTGTGCGTATTTTTCAATCTCTTCCTTACTTGAGTATTTTCTTTCTAAACTCCCTTTTGTAAGTATTACCGTTCTCCATTTTGTGCGTCGTCTCAATCTGAGTTCCATTTTGTAAGTGTTTTCAGTCTCGCTTAATTTTTGTTCTGGTTTCCATTTCATTGTTATTTTCGCTATCACCCAGACCATTAGGGGCCGATAACCTAGATGCTAGGCCCCTTAAAACAATAATTATCATAATCATCATTTAGTCCATGGATCATTAAGCGGCAAAACGTTTAAATCTCCCACCAAAATTCAAAAACATCTTCAGGATTTTTCTCAACTACCTTAAAGGAAATCCCTTGTGACGTCACATAACCTTAAGGTTTACGCCAGACAACAAATTGGTCAGGCGATAACTCCTTTGTTTGTTCTAGCACCAAAATTCAAGTCTGAGGGGAAAATCGAGGGGATTTAGGGATTTGTCTCACTCGTAAATTGACAACCCTGCTAGAAACTCCTCTTGTGATGTCCAATGACCGGCTGACATGTTGACCACGTGATGGGTATTCCCCGGCCGCCATTTTCCAAAATTAAATTCTCATGCCAAAATTTAAATCTAGGGGATTTTTATACTCCTAGGTTGGCAACCTTGATCACTTCATGACTCCAAAAGTCAAATATGGGGGGAAATTAGGAAACATCTATGGAAATTAAGGGGCTTAAGGATAGGGACATTTCATTCGCACAGATTGGCAGTACTAGAAATCAAAGATGGCTGCCGCTTCGTAACCATGATAATTGATAACCATATTTGTTAGCCTACACTTTTGAGTTGTCAGCTCACCACGTGGTCTACTCAAGAGGCCATGACAAGTGCACTCGGGGGACTCTTAACAAATTGGTACTGACTGCCACACCACGTGCCTTCATGGTGTTCGCGCACAGAGCTCTGCCATGGAGAATTTGAATCCTAACGAGATGGAACGGGGTGCACTTAGATTATGTGGATTTGAATTCCATAACTTTTCGTAAAAAGATTTGTTCTATTTTGTTACATATGTCGTTGTTAGTTCAGTAGCTACGTTATTATCATGTTTGTTAATGAGTTGCTCTGCGTTTAACTAATTCAGATTTTCCTCAGTGGTGAAATGTCACACAGGAAAGCCATGGAAATGCATACACCGCTCGGAGTGTATGGCTTCTGGATCTTAGAAGACTACGTCGTACGAAACCTAACATCCTAGATGGTTTTAGTCTTACACCTAGTTTTCTCAACGTGTATATTCCACACATCCAAGAGCTCGGGGCGGTTACCACGATGAAACATAATTTTAAACTAGAAAATACATATACCCCTAGCCCTGTTGGCCGACAGATTGTGGCGCGACGCGTGGTCAGCACTTGGGTCCCGTCAGCCGTCAGTCTTGGTTTCCTTGACCGGGAGACGCTGCCTCTCTGATCGTAGGGGATTTATATGCACTAAAAAACCTGAAAATATGCATGCAAATATGCACTAAAAAGTTAGAATATATGCACGGAAAATAATGAAATATGCACTTAAAACATGCAATTTTATTCACTTACCTATTTACAGGTATCATTTGTTGCAGAAAGAAGCATCACAATAGGTAACTAGTAGTCTTTCAAGGTTTTCTGGAGACAAACTATGTCTATTGTCCGTCAAAATGAGTTTATAGGCTGAGAATGATCGTTCTACATCAACTGACGTGATTGGACAGTACTTATACACGGGCTCCAAAGTTTCGGAGCATACATCTGGCAAGGATACCCTAGTTCCACTCAAGTATTGACTAATTAACTTAATCTTCTTCAGTCCTGGGTTCGAATTCAACACCTTTTCTAACTTGCATTTAATCTTCTCTCCAATTTCGCCTGGAGCGGAATTCAATGAAGACGCAGCTTTCTCAACGAGATCAAGTGATTCATGGAGGGGAGTGCCAGAAGAGTCGAAGCTCGCAATGGCTTTTGGAAGTTTAGAAAAATGTGCATGAATGAAATTCACGTCTTGATAAACAGTAGCGGTTTCAAACACAACTTTTGCATCACGGACACACGCAATATGCTCATCAAGTTTTGTAACCACTTATTTCACTTCATTAAAATTCTCCTGATAAAATGATACTGCAGATAACCATGTCCCCCACAGGTGGCAAAGGAACTTCAGGTAGACAATCTTTGTAGAACTGGACACGAGCTGGTGCTTTCAGAAACAGCTTCTTCCCACATCCAATTAAATTGTTAACAGCTGGAAACTGGGTGCGTATTTCTGCAATGCGTTGTAATCCGTGCGCTAAACAGGTTACGTGTATGAGTTTCGGATAAAATACTTGGAGGGCCTTTGCTGCTTTCAACATATACGAAGCTGCATCTGTGAGCAGTACAAGCACTTTACAACAATTATCCTCAATTTCAGATGGCCACAATAGTCGCAGAGAATCATTTACAAATCTTGCTATTGTGCTATGGTTGGTTTTCTCTAGTACTTTACAAGCAAGAAGATGCGGCGTACCGGGTTCGTCTGGACGTAATTTACCAACCACGAAATTTGCTATGTAACGGCCACATGAGTCCGTTGTCTCATCCACAGATATCCAGACATAGTTCCTTCCGATATCAGAACGGATCGATTCCAGGGTAGATTCATATAGCGGAGGTAGGTAATTTTTCCTAAGAGTTGATTCATCTGGTATTTTTTGATTTACACAATATTTCTCAAGAAATGATCGCAGAACTGGATTGTTTAATTTATTCCATGGAATGTTGCTGCATACGAAAGCCCTACAAAGATCATTTGAAAATAAATTAAGAATACCGGACTTAGGCTTTACCTGCGTAAGAAGTAGTAGTTGTTGAGGTGTGCTGTTCTTCTCCTCCTTTGCTTTAATATGTGCCGTTGTTTTTGAATGCTGTTCAAGCTGAAATTTCTTTTCACATTTTACTTCCTTTGAGCAAACTTGACAGTACACGATGACACCATCTGTTGAATAGTCCCTATTACCCGACACCCACTGATTTAGTAAATCTCTTCTCCTGCTCATTTCCTTAGGCATTTTTAGAAACTAACACTTGAGATGCAGGGCATTAAACTGGAACGTAACTAGTGAACTGAAGATACTTCTGTATTGACCAATTGCCCAACCCCCTGAGATTATTATCTACTGTGGTAGAGAAAGGAATTCCGGGAAGTCCAGCCAGCCTGCCTACCCATACCTAAGCTATCTGTTGCCATTGCCAGTTGTGAAAGTAAAGTGCCGTTACACAGAGAGTCGAAAACACCAATTAGTGAGGGATGTATATAATATAGGCAACTAGCTAGGGATGCACAAAACAGATTTATTTTAGTAGTTCTTGTAATTGTCCTTAAATTCAGACATATATACCGGAATATGCTGTTACGTCTAGAATATGCACTAAACCTCAAAATATGCATATGCATATGCGCATATGCATTTTTAAAAAATCCGGGCCCTACTGATCAGACAGAGGCTGAGTGCACTCTGTTCCATACATATGCTCGAATAAAAGGCATCAATTGGCCTTCAGAAATTATGTGCACGTGCATATGAAAGTGTATCAGTTCCCGGCTCCTAGATTAGCAGATTTTTCCAGTTTAAACAGGAAACTGTCAAATAAATTCAATCTACTCATCATGTACATTTGTATTTTCTCACCCAGACCTAAACGCAATCTGGCTCAGAAGGCTTGCAGATACCAACTAGTGAAATTTAGGTGTTTGAGTTAGTTACTTTTCTAGGTTGAAACTTCCTCAGTTCATTTTCTACACCAAAAACTACATTGATGAAAGCTGTTGGTTGTTTTTGTTGATTCGTTTTGGGGCTTTGCGACATCGTGGTCATGTAGCCCCGTGTAGTTGTGTGTGTATGTGGAATTTGTTTAGAAAAGCCCGACAACTCGGCCCTCGTCATGGAGGACCTACTGTACCAAGCACATAAATGTCTCTTAGACGATAATATATGATTTCTCAACTATAGGCCTATTATCATTAATACGTGCAACTGTCTTTCTTTCCAGGTCGTCACTACAGCCACAGTGAGAAGCAGCGATACGACGGATGGTTCAACAGCCTCGCGCACCCGGACTGGGGATCGGTCGGTAAGTCAAGCGATTGTTAATTAGACAGTTATAGTTATTATTTTAAGGGGTGGAAGCGTGGAACAGCGAGGTCAACTGCCCCGTTCGTCATAGACAGGAAACTAATTCACGATAAGCCTTGTCAGTACCACTACACGGTACCCATCAAAGGCAGAAGCCACTGCACTGGTGTCGATATCCGCACAAAGGGGAAGTTGTAATGCACCTTGAAGGAACAAATTCTCACATACGATATGGATGATGATGATAATAATAATAATAATAATAATAATAATGTGTGTGGCCTCCGGAGATACCTGGTGCAGGTATTCTCAGGTGACATCCGGTTCGTGTTGAGAGAGAGAATTTGTAGTAATGGAGTCACAATTAACCAGTGCTCCAGCTCTGGGAATTGGCCATTGGAAGTTAAAATCCACGGCCCAGCTTGGAAACAAACCCGGGATCTTGCGGCCCATAGCAAGCATATCATGCTTCACACAGCCACGGGGCGAGAAGGGGAAAGGTACTCTTCAGGGACTGACTGCCGCACGTCCTCTAAATCTAAAACAAAGACGACTTGCTGGTGTTAAAAGAAGGGCCCGAGTAAATTGCTCCTCAATGGTTGCACAACCAGTCTGTGCTACACTGATCCATCATTGATCAGAGCTGTTAAGAAAGATAGTGGTGAAATTCAGTTCGGAACGGCAGGCAAGTGGTAGCGGGCGTGTGCGTGTGTTTATCGGCCACAAGCTTGGCATTACCCTCATAGAAATGACTTCTGTCTTTATACTTTCCTTCTGGGCTGAAAATCATGGTCACCCTTCTGCCTCATGCAAGCTGGAATAGTATGTTCACATGGTTGGCTGGCCGCATCTCCCTACACGTAGAGCCATGTATATTGGAAGTGTTCACATACGTGTATGGCTACATTATAGAATTATGCCGACAAGGAAAACACATTAAGTCCAATATAAACTTGAGAGGAGAACAGTGTATGTCGATGTTGATGTAACCTACTGTGCATATCATCAGTTGAAACGATCCATGCCCGTAGTGAGGTGTTTAATCACAAGATTTTTTTTCAATAATGAAATTCAGATTATTTAGTTTGTGTGTATTTTCTCCTTTTAATTAATGTTATGCATTTTACGTCCTTAGTCCGATAATAACATTTGCTCTTCGATTTTTCACTGGACAGATGGGAATACATATCATTTTTATAACGTTGAATGTTAAAAATAAATTATTAAGGTGCGCAATTTCTTCATTCTCACCATAACTATGAAGACATAACTGTTTCCTTTTGCCCTAAGGCAGTCAAAACATTTACCGAAGACAGTGAAGAACAGTGTAAGTTGGTGAGGTGGTGGGGCTCACGTTTAGGTGTGAAGGTTGATGGAGATGATCATGGTGGATCCATATCCAGCCAAGTGAAATTGGGGTAAATGCTACAGAATAATTAACAGCAGAACTGTTTTGATCCACTTACTACATAATTAATTCGGATAAATATGGTGCGGTAGTGTCATAAGGCTATCTTCGTTCTTTCCAAAGGTTGATAAGCTCCTTGATGCGTTTGCAGCCCATTTGCGCTAAATTATTAATCTGACAAGCAAAAGCAAGTTTTAATGCAAGTTTTATCTTCCCAGTCCTCTCTACATTCATACATTAAAGCATCGAGTTGCAGGCCTTCCTTTATAACTACTCCTCCAGGAAAAGATCAGTTTCATCACTATAACTCGCAAAGAAAACTCTCCAAATTCTCCAATTTGTTGCATCAGTCACATTTATAGATATTGTTTCCGTCTCACTCCCAAGATCTAGCTAAACTTCTCGACAGGCAAACACAGATTGTTGCAAAACACACGTTCATCTAAATAACTTGACACTTCGAAGAGCATACAGTAGACTCTGATGGAACATCACCATAACCATTATCTATTTTAATGAGAACTACGTGAATTTACCGGCCTATCCACAATTTCACTTATGAAAGAGTCGAAATATATTTAGATTGTATTATTATTATTATTTATTATTATTACTGTATTAAAAATACTGGCACAGGATTGGGTAAGTTGCTTTCCAATGGTAACCACGTTACGGTTTTGTGGAAGTAATGAATCGTTAATTTGTCGTTACTTTTGTTTGTATACTTGCTTAATAACATCCCCCCGCTTTTATAATTTACCATATCTGAACGAAATAGTGGATTCCAGTTATATGGAAAAACAAAATGAACTTTCGCTGAAAGAACCTGGTTTCTCGTCGTGTGGTAGTATGCAGTTAAACTATAAAATACATTGTATCGTAATAGCTTAATAATAATAACAACAACTATAGGATCTGTGCAAGAAATCTCGCATCCGCATCGACCACCCGCCTGGCTTTACTGTTATGCGGGATTCTTGTTTGTTTAATCGCAATTTTTAAACAGATTGTCGATATTTATGAAATCAGAGTGCAATTTGCCACTGCAGCGGGTAATTATTTCTTTTGAATGCACGATCAGTAACTTGTGAGCACCCCATGTGTATGCGGGTTGGACGCGACACAGTTCTCACCGCGGCTATCGTCTTGTTCATTTGTTTACACCCACGTTTTAAATAAATAATTAAATAAATGCAAGAATGAATGAATAAACTAAATATATTTCCTTTGAATTTTCAAGAATTTCTATTGACATTTTGTGGATGTTTATGAATGTCTCCTTCTACAAAACGAGAACACTTTCGAAGGATGCACGGTAGCCTATCCTTCCGGCACTGTTACGTTTGTTGACCTGGACCTCCTGGACGACAGACAACAATTTTCCCTGTACTATTGAGACGATTTGGAAGATTTTGGCACAGACCGCACCTTCTAACTCTCTCTGGTTTAGGAGCTTGAGTTTTGTGAAACATACACCTTGGCGTATTATATACTATGATTATGATAATAATAATTATTATCTTATTATATAATACGCTAAGGTGTGTGTTTCACAAAACTCAAGCTCCTAAACCAGAGAGAGTTAGACTGTGTGGTTTGTACCAAAATCTTCCAAATCGTCTCAATAGTACAGGGAAAATCTTGCATTTCTTGAAAAGTCAACGGAAATATATGTATTTGTTTATAAAGTGCTTTTAGACAAATAAACAAGGCGATAGCCCCTGACAGAACTGTGTCGCGTACAGCCTGCATAGCTCTAGCGCCGGGCGGGTAGTCTGTAGGCCTACACATGGGGCGTACACAACCCATTATGCGCGAGTTCTCACACGGGTCTACTAGTTATTATTATTATTATTATTATTATTATTATTATTATTATTATTATTATTATTATTATATATATATTTTTTAGCGTATGGCTTTTAGTGCCGGGAGTGTCCGAGGACATGTTCGGCTCGCCAGTTTTTGTAGCTGCTTCGAGACGGACACCCAATGGGTGAGCTACAAGTACCGTTGGGGAGGGAAGTTGGAAGGTAAGGACGAGGAGTTGGAAGGTAGCGGCTGTGGCCTATAGTTAGGGACCAACCCCGGCATTTGCCTGGAAGGAAGATGGGAAACCACAGAAGACCATCTTCAAGGTTGCCGGCGGGGGGGATTCGAACCTCCTCGCCTCCCGGATGTGAGCGACTGCCATCAGTCATGCCGTAACCACCACGGCTAACTCACCCGGTATTATTATTTATATCAAGCTATCGAATTATGTTTCTTACCTACACATGCTTCTTTAAGTTCGGTGCTGAATTGAGACTGCTCTATTTTATTTTATTTTATTTTTCTTCACATGTGCACACTTTACATTTAAAAGTGTCGTTGTTCCCATCCGATGCTAAGAAATTACATATACCGGCGTATGACGACAAAGGCATCACTTTCTCTTCTTTCTGCTCCATGACAAATGGCACAACTCTAGACACAAACACGTTTTGCAGAAATCCGATGTCTTTCACCACCCATCCCACAAAATTCATGTTTGCTTCTGATGCTGCAATTTCGATAACGTCGTGAAACGTATGCAGAGACACTGACTATTAAGGCAGGTTTGTCTCCAATGAAAACTACCGGCAATCTATTAAAACTGTACGAATGAAACTAGTTTTCAATGCTTCAGAAAGGCTTTTCGGGTTATTAGGCAGTGTAGAACGTTTCTTAATATCTTCTTACATTTTACAAGAGTTGTGCTGATAGCTTGAAGTGGCGCTGTCTGAGGTTTATAGGCTATAGGAGTGTTCTCGAAGGAATAAAAGCCAACATGAAACTAACGAGGTTTCTGGTAGTTCCTGGTTGACAGTTCTATGTTTTCGTTACCGCGTGGAAATTGTATTGTAATCTAAATTGCATTTTGTAAGTTTTGTCAATCTAAATGAGTAGTTCGAATCTACCATACATTTTGTAAGCATTTTCAATTTCAATTGCATTTTGTAAGTATTTTGAATTTCAATTGCACTTTGTGAGTTTTTTGGATCTGAACCCGGCCTTTTTCAATCTAAATTGCATTGTGTATTTTCAATTTCAATTGCATTTTGTACGTATTTTCTATCTCATTTGCATGTTGTAAGTATTTTGAATTTCAATTGCATTTTGTAAATATTTCGACTCTACATTGCATTTTGTTCGTATTTTGAACCTAACAGACATTTTGTGCGTGTAGTTTTTCATTATGATTTCCATTTCATTGTCATTTTCGCTATCACCCAGACCATTACGGGCCGATAACCAAGATGTTAGGCCCCTTGAAACAACAATTAGTCGATCATCATGTATTGTTATACTCGGTGATCGATTGGCTGCTGTACGTGGCTGTGGGGGAGGGGGAGCGTGACGTCATTCAAGTTGCAGGAGCTGGCTGACACCTGGTCTCAGATATTGTTCATATTGAAATTTTGTGGATGTTTATGAATGTCTCCTGCAAAACGAGCAGCCTCCGTGGCTTAGGCGGCAGCACGCCGGCCTCTCACCGCTGGGTCCGTGGTTCAAATCCCGGTCACTCCATGTGAGATCTGTGCTGGACAAAACGGAGGCAGACAGGTTTTTCTCCGGGTACTCCGGTTTTCCCTGTCACAAATTTCATTCCAGCAACACTCTCCACTATCATTTCATTTCATCTGTCATTCATTAAATCATTGCCCCAGAGGAGTGAGTCAGGCCTCGGCAGCCGGCACAGTTCATATCCTCGCCGCTAGATGGGGGCTTCATTCATTCCATTCCTGACCCGGTCGGAGACTGGAAGCAGGCTGTGGATTTTCCTGCAAAACGAGAACACTTTTGGAGGATGAAGGGTAGCCTATCCTTCCGGCGCTGTTACGATTGTTGACCTGGACCTCCTGGACGACAGCCATCATTGATAGCCGCTACACCATGAGGAAAGCTTCTAAATCAACCTTTAACAATCTGGCTACTTACTTTGTACTGTTTTGGAAGCGTCTTACATGCGCATAAACGGTCAGATACAACAAAAGTGTGTTTAAAATCCACATTAATCAAGAAGAAAATAAAACAATCATGAGAGACAATAAAGTAGCTCTGAAGAACAAGTAAATACTGTAAATTGCATATGAATTGATTTTTATGTGGGGTAAAGGGGGAAGATAATAAAATGAAATGCAAACTTGATACTACCAGGACGAATAACTATGAAGGGACCAAGAAATTCTAGTCCGAGAGCCCTCCACGGCCCTGGTCTCAAATTGACAATAACCGCTAGCCTAAGATTTTACAGGTGGCTTCAAGCAATGCAAATGCGAGCTCGATATATGTGTTGAAGCTCTGGAGAAACAGTCAATGATGGAGTTTCTGTGGGGGTCAAGGTGAATAGAAGCAGTGAGGCCACAGACATGATACAGTACATTTTGCGGGAATACCTATGAGTCATGGGTCATGGCTTTCGAGGAGAATCTATTAACATCTCTGAAATACGAAGGCAAACGTTGAGAGATTGGACGACTTCACGAAGTCAGATCGTGAGAGCTCACTGCGTTTACTCTTTGGCCATGGTGACCATTAGATTAATTAATTTTCACATTACAGTTAAACGTTTCAAATCCAGTCCAATCTGTAAGTCTATGTGGGTAAACACGGCGCCTCCACGATTCCCTATTTGCAGTTAACATTGCTGCCTCATTCGCTTATGACTGGCTGGGTGGCTCAGCGGTAACCTTCTCGCCTGCTGTATCAAAGGTTGAAGGATCGAATCCTGGTGCAGTCAGCTGGCATTTGAGAGTGCGCAAATGCGAGGGAGTCGTGTCAGTGGATTTACTGGCACGTTTAAGAACCCCTTCGGGGCAAAATTCCGGCAGCCCGCTGTCTCTTAAAGCCGCAGTAGTTAAAGGGGACGTAAAAGCAATAACATTGTTATTATTATTATTATTGTTATTATTATTATTATTATCTGCTTCTGTGTCCATTTATTTATTCATTTTTAAGAGACTCTTAAGAACTGAGGACAAGGTGAAAATGAACAAAGTTGTACTTCAAATGATTATCCTACGTACAATAAAGCATTCTCTCCCCCTCTGCTCGAATTAGTTTTATTTGAAATAATAAGCACAGTATATAAAGGGAGGTATTTTCACCACCCTGTAGTCTACATTAGTAAGGATACTCTCCTAAGAATCTGGCTGAAAATAATTCAAATGCTTCTAGTAATATAACAGTGTTGTGACACACAGTAGTGCACGCCACACGTTACATTTTGGTGTAGTATTTTTAACCTACTTTCGAATTGCGGAATACGCTGGGGAATACATTCATTCATTTAAATAACGTAAGTGTGTAAGAAAATAAATGATTCACTTATTGTCCACAGATTCTTATTTTTGAATCTATACAGTACTATAGGTGGTTTAAAATAAGACAACCTTAGTTACAAAACCTCTTCGATATACTAATTTTCAATCTCCTGCCAAACAACAATGGGAACATATCTTACTCGCAGACCAACCTCAAACATTATACTGTAGTAGCAACGGTAACGATGTTAGCGATTTACATTATTCACTTGTCTTACGATGATGGTTGAAGTAATTGATATTACCGGTAACTACAAATGAAGCACCGTTGTCACGCTAAGTGGTGCATACAGTAATATACATCATCGGCCGATCGTTCCCAACTACGTGGCCACCAAGATCCCCCGATTTGAACCCGTGAAATTTCTGGCTGTGGGGTTACCTTAAGGGGGGTGTATCATCGAGACACTGACACATGTTGGCGTTTGAAGGTTAGCATCGCGATGGAGGTAGCCAACATCCCACCTTTGATGTTGCGGGCAGTGGTGGAGCACTCGCTAATGCGGTTCCAGGCTGTCTTGGATGCAGATGGTCGTCACATTGAGCATCGTTTGTAACCTGGACTGTCAATATGGTACGCCATTAACACGTGTTACCTGTTCATTTGGAAATAAAAATGTATTCCTTTCAACGGTTTATTAGTTATGTCTCTTCCGCATGTCCTGCCAAGGTTTCCACACAGTTTCATTGTCCTACTACCACTCGATTGTCCGGGGGGCCCTCGCAAGTACCGCAAGTTTAATTATAACCACCCTGTAGTCTAGATTAGTAAGGGCACTCTCCTAAGAATCTGGCTGAAAATAATTCAAATGCTTCTAGTAATATAACATATGGAATATGAAGGTATAAAGACACCGAATTAAGGGTTCGCCCTTTTATGGCCTTATTATAATTTGCACGTTCTTATTATTCCCATTCCTGAGGGTCCGCCTCATTGCGTGGTAGCTAGCATTCTTGACTGCCACCGCGGAGGCCCGGGTTCGATTCCCGGCTCGGCCAAAAAAATTAATTCTGGTTTTATTGTGATGTTTGTAGCCATGGGTGTATTTGTAATTCAAGTGAAAATTGGGAATGAGGCCGTAGCCGTAAGTTAGGAACCATCCCGGCATTTGCCGTTGTAACACACAGTAGTGCAGTGTCATACAATGGTGATTTTACTATTTTATCGTTCGTTGAATATTAATATTTTGTTACTAAAATTTTAGTATTTTACCGTTATTAGAATTTTAGGATCTGTTTGCTGATAGAATGTAAGTATTTTTGTTTGTAGAATTGCTTTATTACTTTATTCTGAAGGGGAGTAGCAGCCTTTTTGAATAAAACAATTCTTTACTTGTCTTATTGACGGTAAAGTTATTGATAATATTAGCCAACTAATGGCTACACTGCGTTCTGCTGCACGGCTGAAAGCAACGGGAAACTACAGCCATATTGCACTACCCGAGGATATGCACCTCCCTATGCATAATTACATGTGATGATGGCCTCCTCCCTTGTAAAATTTCAATCCACAGGTAAACTAGTCCCACGTTCGGATCTCCGGGTGGTGACTACTCGAGAGGGTGACAAAGTGACAAAGAGGAAATCTGACATTTTACGGATCGGAGCGTGGAATGTTAAAAGTCTGATAGGCAGTGGAAGGTTAGAAAACTTATGAAGAGAAATGCATACCTGGGGTACCTGCCAACTTTCAAAAAGGGCTTTCAGTCAAACTTGCACGCGCCAAATAATTCAACAAATTTCGACACACCCCGGCTTGAAACAATAATCCTCCTGGGCTACAAAATACAGTAATTCATACTTTGAACAGGATATTTCAATGAAATCTTATCTACAGTAGGCTACTTACATCATACGCCAATTATTTATAGACGAGCATGACCTCAAGAAGCAGGTGTGGTGATTTTGGTTTGGAGCATAGATATAACAGGACTTCCTGGAAACAGTATACCTAGGCAATACTCATCACTCACTGGAAATTACTTTGCACTTATAAATTCATAGCTGTGGCTTATTTTAGCTTCCTGCAAAAAGTCTGGAGAAAAGGTGCTGGCATAACAGGGGCCAGAACTCCTGGTCTTCAATATAGAAGTAGACTCCAGAGATTCATTTGGCATAACAAAATTCATGTATTTTCTTCACTTCGGAAAATTACGAGTTCCAAAGCATTAATATAAAACACTTCAGTAACAGACGACATAATAAGGGTTTGATTTTAAGAGCTAAAGTTGTGGCTTGCTTTGCTTTCTTCAGAAAGTCAATAAAATTGTGATTGTATAACATGCTTCAAAACTTATGGCCTTCAAAATAGAAATTGCTTCCCTAGTTCCATTGGACATCGATGACCTGAACTGTGTCCTGTTCTTCTTAATCAGACTAAACATTCGTTCACATTCTGTCTTCGCAGTCAAATACGAAGAAGCATCGAGATTTTACACGATCGGCGCTGGACTCAGCCCTTTGATGAGATTCCCGTAGTTTTCCCGATAGAACACGAATTTGCAGGTGAACAGCTAAAGGAAGTAGGTGACTTACGTTACTTGGGAAGCAAAATAACCAGTGACGGACGAAGAAAAGAGGATATAAAAAGTAGGTTAGCACAGGCAAGGAAAGCATTTCTACAGAAAAGTGAAACTTGGACTATTGGTGCAGCAGAAAGGAAGAGCATTGAAGCGTTTGAAATGTGGTGTTACAGGAGAATGATGATCAGATGAGTAAATAGGGTTACGAATGAAGAGGTATTAAGACGAGTGGGAGAGGAGAGATGTTTCTGGCAACTGCTAATGAAGAGAGGAGATAGGTTTGTAGGACACATAACTAAGACACTCAGGAATAGCAAACTTGGTTATAGAAGGAAGGGTCGAGGATAAGAACAGTAGGGGTAGACCAAGGTTAGAATATATTAAACAGATTGCCTCGGATGTAGGGTGTGGTAGCTATGCAGAGATGAAACTATTAGCTCAGGACGGGGAAGTATGGAGTGCTTCATCAAACCAGTCGAAAGACTGAAGACTCAAACAACAACAACAACAACAACAACAGAAGCAGGAAATCACGGAAACCTACTTCCAGAATGGAACGGGGTCCACTCAGCCTCGCGAGGAAAAATACTGACGAGAGGTGGGTTCAATTCCCATCTCAGCCATTCTTGAAGTGGTTTTCCGTGGATTCTTACTTCTACTCCAGGCAAACGCCTGGATGATTCCTAACTCAAGGCCAGGGCTGCCTCATTCCCAATCTTCATCTGAATTACAAAAAATACACACACTGCTACAGACATCACAATAGCACAGGTTATCAGATAATTCTATATAGGCCTACACTCCCAAGTAACTTTTCTAAGCGGGGGGAGGGGCGCGGCGATGAGATAAGTTAAATTAAGTTTTTATGTGGCAGATTGATTTTACGGTCAGATGCTTTTCCTGACGTCAATTTCAAAAGAAGAGGAAATGCATGAAATTGGGCATGAAGTTGGAAGGAGGCGTCACAGTATTTTCAGGAGTTGAAAATGGGAAAACACGGAAGAATCATTTCAAGTACGGCTAACGGTAATCCGAACCTACTTGCTGTAACTGCCCAGTGATAGTCGCATACCATCACAGCTCAAACGGGCGGTGTATCAAATGTATTTATATTTATTAATATCGCTTGTAGTACTACAGTTTTTTAGTTCTTTCTCTCCATCTGTTTGCATCCCTAAGATGTGTTCGCGCATGACGGGTAGACGACTGGATCAGGGACTGAGGGGTGCCAGCTGACCGAGCCAAGCGACACTGCCCCACATCCGTCTTCTCCCACGCGTGCGGCTACTCAGGCAAGGTCAACCACATTCCGCGACCCAAACCGGAGTAGCGTGGAGGTCATCTACCCTCTGGAAAGCACACGTGACGACATACACCCCCAAGTAATTATCCGCGTCATAATTAGTGGATATGAACAGTGCGTGGCTTGTTAGACGCTCCACCGCCTTGGGGCTCAAGACTCCAGCCTTCAGTTTCACTGTCCACGCAATGTCGTGCGTTCTTGCTTCCTTTAGATTAGAACCATTCCCTACTGAAGGGCCAGAGACTCATTTTAACTACAGAAATGTTCAAATCTTCGAAAATATCGAGCATATTTTGAAACATATAAATAGTAATTAATGCTTTTAAATGAGAATATTAACTCATTGGGTTATTTATTTGTTTGTTTGTTTGTTTGTTGACGAGGGCGTAATGACGCAGTGGTTCAGATGCTCTCCTCTAACGAAGGTGAGCCGGGTTTGATCCCTGGTAATGCTCTTCATAACTTCTGAAGTATCGAAATCAACGTCCAGTGGTTTGGGCTCCACGTAAGAACGAGGTACCGTGGCTTAAGATCGCGATGTTAAGAACCACGTAGAACTAAACGTTGGTTTTCTTTTTAGTTCAATTTGTACGACTGTATGTTAAAAATGTGGTAGCGGTATGTATTTTTCTTACTGACTAGAATATTGTGAGTAATATTTGGTCCACTCACAAAATGAATTCCAGTGAAAATTGACAAAGTTTATTGTTCACTGGCTTGTAATTGTCATGTGTGAAATTTTTAAATTAGTTATTTCTGGCAATTTTAGTTACGCATTCACTATTGTACTTATACTACAGTATGTGAAACACAAACAAGATGTTCGGTAAAGAACATATAGCCTACTTTCTCTTAAATATATGTAGAGTCCCGGATTTTTTTGTTTTAACGATATCCGAAAAATGTTATTTTCACCCTAAAATGCTAATTACCAACGAATTAAAAATTATTACTTTAAAATTAATTGAAATAGTCTGTCGTTTGATAGGAAAGAGGAAAAAGACAGG
This sequence comes from Meconema thalassinum, assembly GCA_946902985.2. Classification (NCBI taxonomy): domain Eukaryota; kingdom Metazoa; phylum Arthropoda; class Insecta; order Orthoptera; family Tettigoniidae; genus Meconema; species Meconema thalassinum. The sequence goes on from OX336389.2 coordinate 350,227,441, forward strand.
GGATAACGAAGTCCCTTTTCGAGCTTGATAGGTTGAAGTCCCGAAATCATGAAACAGTGTTCTGCTTATTCTTTGGGGATAGCATAAGTTTCACGAGCTAGTGAGAAAAGGACTTTGATCGTGATGGAGAATGTATCTTGGAGTAAATGTTGGGTCGGGTATTGAACACAGAAAATTTAATTAATTTGAGTTTTTAGTTCTTTCGAAAGGAACAAAAAATTCTAGAATAAACTGTTAGTTATTCCTTCCAATGTTTCTATAGTTCCCATTATTTAACTAATCCGTGAAGCGTACATTAAGCACACTCACACCTCACGTTTATTTCACCGCTATTGATATTTTATTTCACCGCTTTGAACATGTTATTTCACCGCTTTCAAGCCTTTCATATTACCGTAAATCAGGGTCCCTGTACAGGGTGTCTTTTATGTACCTTTGGAAATTATAGGTCGTGTAGGGGACGGGTATAGAAGTAATTTGAGATAGGGAACTTGGGGTCGGAGCGGCCTCCTTAACCCCTAAAATAAGGGTTGATTCAGGCCCTCCACCCTGTAAGTTAGGCTACCGACCCAAGCCTCTATTACCTTTCTCAATCCTTTAACTCTTCGCTAGATTCTTTTCACCATGTGGCGCTGGCGTAATGGATAGCGTTGCGGTGCGAAAGGCCGGTTAGTCTCGGGTTCGATTCCGGGCTTGGGCAAAATCGTTTTTGTGTGTGTGTTATTTTAGGATATAACAAAGGAGAAACTGTTCCGCCTAGTCAATACATTTATTTACAACAAGTTATAAACTTGCTATTATATGGTACATGTTTCGGGGCCTCTAGTACTGGTCCCTTCTTCAGCCATAAATTAAGTTGCAAAATCCAGCATAATTAAAGATATCATAATAAAAAATACATAAAATGATGAGTGAATGGATGAAATGAGGCGAAAAAGAACATATTACTCCTGAGAAGTAATGTGAGTGCACATCAGTAAAAATTAACACCATTGGTATTGCTAGGTTCTTGAGAATGCACTTATATAGCACTGTTCTAATGTTTGTGTATGTGGAAATCACTTCACTTGGGATTTATAGCCTGTTTACAATGCTGTTGACTGAAACTTGCTGTTCAAGCTGGGGCTTCTGAGCTTATAGTCTTGCATTAGAGGGAAAACATCGAATGTCATGTAATGAAATACATCATCATGATGAGGAGCATACTTGGACGTCTCCTCATCATGATGATGTATTTCATTACATGACATTCGATGTTTTCCCTCTAATGCAAGACTATAAACTCAAAAGCCCCAGCTTGAACAGCAAGTTTCAGTCAACAGCATTGTAAACAGGCTATAAATCCCAAGTGAAGTGATTTCCACATACACAAACATTAGAACAGTGCTATATAAGTGTATTCTCAAGAACCTAGCAATACCAATGGTGTTAATTTTTACTGATGTGCACTTGTAACGATTCGATCCCATATCTGTTATATTTAAAGGGTTATTCATTTATTATCATATTATTATTATTATTAATTAGTACATCGATGAGATGATTTTTATATCAGATGATTGTAAGCGGTTTTTATTATTATATTCAATTAGATTTTTATTAATATCCATTTACCTGTAAAGAGACGAAATATATATATTGCAACAAGATTTGCCAATAAGGATCAACCCAATGCGTCACAAACTGAACGACGTAGTAATAATTTCACCACGGCAAACTGCGTCATTTTCCTGAGATGCTAAGAAACCCACTATGGTGTAACCAACACGCCATTTTCTACGGTACGTACGCGTCAAAAGATTACTAGTTATGGTGCAACTAGCCCTCGTGGAGGAATGAACACAGAAGAGAGGGTAGCTTGCTTCTAGAGTGGGGGCTGTGACACCACGTGACAAGGAAGTTATTAATACCTGCACTCGACAAGACATCCATTGATCTACAGCTCTCAATGAAGGGAGGAAGCAATAACCTGGCTTCCTGGTATAGCATCGAACAGAGCATACAGAGTCGAAACTGAACGATGTCCTGCCGATTATACTAGTACATAATGGGTTATATCCCCGATCAAGAGTCTTTCTACAGATGGCAACGTATTTAATGAGGATATTTCATAGTAATTGAGATATCACATAATTTTTTAAACATATGCGACGTAACATCGAGATCATCGATCATTTCTTAAATATGACGAATCTTCGACTGGGTGAGCAAACAATTCAATAAAACTATCGTCTCTATTATAATTTAACTTTAATTAATTTTCAATTCATTTTAAATGTTCATTTTCTTTTAAATAATTAAACCGCAGTTGGTAAATTAAATTCTTTTTTGTAACTATTAATATTTTGTTTTTGCATATAATAAATTCATTTTCTTTAACTTCATGACTGTAACTTTTCTTGTAGTTAGCACATACTATAGGCAAAATCAATCATACTCCTTAAATAAGTACTGAATGGTTAGTCAACTCAGTTACACTACGGCCCGGGTAAGTGGTCTCGAACTCTACTGCTGATAGCCGAGGATATATTTATAAATTTCGATTCACTGTCTTAAATAGGGATCTGGCGCTCAACAACTTATTATATTATACTATCACAGGTAAGGTCACACCACAGTGTGTATTATTTATTCTTATTATGTTTGTTAAATAGAACCTTTACAGTTGTCAACCACGTTTAACGACTCATTAAAAATGTTACACACTCACATTACTTCTCAGGAGTAATATGTTCTTTTTCGCCTCATTTCATCCATTCACTCATCATTTTATGTATTTTTATTATGATATCTTTAATTATGCTGGATTTTGCAACTTAATTTATGGCTGAAGAAGGGACCAGTACTAGAGGCCCCGAAACATGTACCATATAATAGCAAGTTTATAACTTGTTGTAAATAAATGTATTGACTAGGCGGAACAGTTTCTCCTTTGCTATATAGTGAATCTGTCGATACGGAAAATTAACTTCTTTCAGAGCACAATTTGTTATTTTAGGTGTAAGGTTTTTAAGCTTAATACCTTAGGTAAATTAAACCGATCTTCGTGCACTTCTCTGACGTAGCACCAGACTGTATCATGTGACTACAATACGACAAATAACATAAAAAAATGCCCAACCCTTATTTTAGGGGTTAAGGAGGCCGCTCCGACACCAAGTTCCCTATCTCAAATTACTTCCATACCCGTCCCCTACACGAGCTATCATTCTCCAAAGGTACATAAAAGACACCCTGTATGCGAGTACCGTGGCCTCCAGTTATTACCAGGGCGTGGATTTTGGTTGGTTCTCCACAAACATTGCTTAGTTATACAGAAATCCTGATCAAATTTCCCATATTGTAGAAATACTAATTTATTACGTAATTGTTGGTCATTTTTGTCGTTTTTTACGTTTTGTCATTTTCTCAAAGTATACATTATTATTTAGTCATTTTATGGATTTTATTGGACTATTTTATAATCTTTTAGTCATTTTCTCATATTTGTAAGGGCCTTGATGTAGCCTATATTTGCGTATGGTATTGGATATTGTCGGAACTTAAAGTGAGGATGAATACGGAGACATGAGAATCTTCACAACTTATTGTCGGTCTGAAAACTTAAGTAATTTTGTTCAGTCCTTACATCTTGGACACACACTTGCGCTTGCAACTAATCCGGGAGCGATGTTCAAAAGCGAGGTAGCAGGACAGACTACAGCAGGCCCAGTAGTGCCAGTGCAACCATGCATATGCAGAGTGAAATTGTATTGTCGGTTTCGATTGTTATTTAGAGTGTATTTTAAAATGCTGAAGTTAGAGCCATCTAGGGCCGTTCATTTCAAACAAATAATTTCTGAATTCAGCGAGGATATTCTTTCTACAGTTGGTGAAATTCTTTTCTGCAAAATAAGTTGTGTGAAGTGAAAGTTGATTTGCATTTCTCTGTGGGTCGACATTAAGTCGGCAACATAAATATACCTATATCAACTCGATGAATAAATTAGTTGTAAAATTTCACTCAAACTCGGACATTTTTTAAAAAAATTCCGGTCAATTTATTGGATTTTTGCAGTCCTGTTACAGATCACTTTCTAAACATTTTTGTCACCAAACTCCGCACCCTGGTTATAACTCTCTTGTCCTTATCAAGATGTAGAATTGAATATTCTTGTGATGAACGTTAAGAACTGTACCGTGTCTAAGACTCCTCGTTTAGTTACAATTCCGCTCTTCCATCCAGAGGAATTGATTCTAACATTATAAAGGAACGTCCATCCTCCATCTTGAATGTATTGAATCGTTGATCTTTTGCTGTTTGCAGTGAAGCCCTCTTATGTGAGAACACACACACACACACACACACACACACACACACGGACATTTGGCCCGTGTGGATCTCGTAAGTCTTCATTTATTTTTTTATTACAAAAATCGAAATTAGGCTCAGAAAAAGCCTCCTACACATTCAGAACAAACAAACTGAACAGAATTAAAGTATTGCAAGGTTTAAATAATAATTTGTCCAGATAAAGGCACTGTGTGTTCTCTCCCCCTGCATTGTGTGAGTGAAACCATTTTGAATTTTCTTGGTATACCGTAGTAGGCCTATATGAAAGCGTGAAGTATGCAACGCTAGTCATGATGGTTGAATGTCGTACTTCAAATATTGATCTTGGGAGTCCTTCAAATAATGAATTAATGCCGAATAAATGTTCATATATTGATGAAGCAAGGATTGTAGGACAGCAATTCCAAACCTGGAGTGATGTACAGTACTAGATCTTTCAATAGTTTCATTTGATATGCGGCATGTTTCTTACATTAGGGATAAAAGATGGTTGATATCTTGAATAGGGAAGCCATTACGTACACAGGTAGGAGTATCCAGAAAATGAATTCTATTCGGCACAGATGACTTCTAAAACTATCATGGGGTGGAAATTCCACCGGGAGAACCACGGATGGTGTTGAAGATAGGTTGCACAACTGAATATGTATAGAGTTCTCACTTTCCTCGTTCGGCGTCTCAAACGTTAGGCAGTACTGTACCAAGCGTAGACAATAACCATTGTTCGCTGCTGGCCAATAGCATGCTTCCTCTATCACTCCACGTGAAGTGCAGACTCCGGTCTTGGCTGCCTGCTCGAGTGTCATGTCTTCATTGTTGCACAGTTGCACGTAGTTCTATCCAGTCTTGCTGCTGGTCTCGGTGGCTATGGTGGAGAGTTGACAACACTGTGCCTCGAGCTGGAAAAGCCTTGGCTCCCCGCAGACATGGAATGTAAACATATCCGCCCAGCTATGTTTCATATGTGAGCCGCTCGTTAACAAGGAAACTGAGAGAACTATACGCCCCTTCTGAATTTGTGTTGATTCCCCCCTCTTTATTCCACAGAGTTGTCACTCTACTCTTGATTGAACTGGCTGGAACATTCACGTGACCACTAGACGTACATGCTTACTGATTCACTCGTTCGTTGTGAACTATGCATTTGTGTGCTGGTATCCACAGGCAATTAATGTTAAATCCTAATTGTTGGAGTTCGATGTGTTTTTGATTGTTAATGCACATTGTAGTGTTGAGAAAGTGAGCAGAACAGAACATAATATAAAGTGCGTTCAAAACGTAACGAGCCGGAGGCTGGAATGCGCAAACCGGTGACGACATCGGCTAATCGTGGCGTGTGTAACGAGGTGTGGTTCCGACCAGAGCGTGGAAGGTCACAGCCCGTCGCTAGAGGGCACGCGTGCACGTCACGTGACGATACAAGCGAGCAGCAGCATGCATCAATCGCCCAACGCTGCCAGTCGCATTGCAAACAGTGACATGGAAGCGTCAAACGAAGAGCAAAGAGGTGTTGTTCAGTTTCTGACAGCGGAAGGAGTAGGGGGAACGGACATTCATCGCCGAAAGTCACAAGTGCACGGCGAACACTGCATGTCCCCTGCAAGGGTCAAGGCGTGGCACAAGCGCTTCAGGAAAGGATGGGTGTCGTTAGCCGAAGATGCCCGGTCTGGGGCACCCCTCTGCATTACCGATGACAACGTCCAGCTGGTTGATGCACTCATTACCCAGGACCGCCGAGTGACAGTGAACGCCATAGCTGCCGTGGTCGGATTGAGCGTCGGAAGTGGGGACACCATCATGAAGGAACGACTGCACTTGCGCAAAGTGTGTGCCCAATGGGTGCCCCACAGTCTCCAACCACACCAGGAAGCATGTCGAATGGCCCACTGTCTTGGTCATCTGCAGCACTATGCGAGGGAAGGGAATGGGTTCCTGAAGGGAATGGGTTCCTGGCACGAGTGGTGGCTGGAGATGAGTCATGGTGTCATCACTTCGAACCAGAATCCAAACGACAAAGCCTCCAGTGGAAGCATCCAGGGTCACCACCGAACCAGAATCCAAACGACAAAGCCTCCAGTGGAAGCATCCAGGGTCACCACCACCCAAAAAAAAAAGGGCAAGGCCATCCACACGAGTGCAGGAAAGGTAATGCTGACATTCTTCTTTGACCAAGATGGTTCCCTTCTGATACACTTCATGCCGCACGGGTCAACAGTTAATGCCCAGCGTTACTCGCAAACCTTGACCACCCTTCGCCAAGCAATCAAAACAAAACGACCTGGCAATCTCACCCGTGGGGTCATTCTGCTCCGCGACAATGCACGACCTCATACGGCCAACACAGTCGCGGTACTCCTACAGAAATTGAAATGGGAGATTCTCGGCCACCCTCCATACAGTCCAGACCTCTCTCCCTGTGATTACGCCATGTTTGGTCCCCTAAAAAGGGCACTGCGGGGATAACAATTCACCTCTGACGTCGACGTCCTGCTGTACGTGCGGAACTGGGTCACATCGCAGCCCAGGGAATTTTATGAGACAGCCATTCACCGCCTCGTGTCACAGTGGGACAAGTGCCTCAACAGCCAGGGCCAATACTTCTATACAGGTACTGGTTTCTGTAATTATGCCTCCGGCTCGTTACTTTTTGAACGCACCTTATATAGGCTGAGTCTAAGAGGCTGGAATGCGCAAACCGGTGACGACATCGGCTAATCGTGGCGTGTGTAACGAGGTTACAAAAGTTACAAAAGTTGATACCTTGCTGTGACAAGTGTCTTAATTCGTTTGGTGTCAATGGCGAAAATTAGCTGACACATTGCTGTACCAGTTGCCAATAACATTTTGCTTGTAACTATGTTCTTTTTTTATATGAGGAAACTTACTTTCTGGATGCACCTCGTAATTTCATATCTTGACTATCAAGGCTGCTTGGTAATACCAAATAGCTTATAAAGATAATAGCGGAAACTCGGCCGTAAAAGCATGCGCTCGCCTGCAGACAGCGATCACAGTGCCATCTCTTGGTGAGAGTTGACAGCATTACTCTCCTTGCCACCCACAGCTAGCATTTTTGAGTGCGCACCGACCGAAATTGCATTGTGAAGTTAACATATGTCTCAGCTTGATATTTAGGCAGGAAATAATTTAAAGATTAGTGTTAAAAGAAACAAAAGATACTTGGTTCTGTACAATTTATATAGAATTCAAAAAGATACTGCAGATAATTCATGGCATGGTATTGGTGTGGGTTACTGAAGTCAGGAATATGCGCATACATACCCGTAAGCATATACACTTATTGATGTGTTACTTTTCGTAATGTAACACTTCCTATGTTTACATACGATTCAGAAGAATCATTTGTCTTATTCACAAATGCCTTTATGAAGACTGCAAAATATGTGCTAGCCAACAACAGAATACAATTCTTGCATACTCCCACTGGTGTGGCACATTCACTCGTAAGTAAATTAACCATCTTGATTTTGACCCCATGCGTGCTTTCAATCAAAAATTGATCAAAATTGCACCTAAATACTGGTATTTAAAAACGAGTTGAACACGCTTAATTACATTAAAAAAAACCAGTTCTTGTAAGTTTCCTAATAAAGTCAGTAAAATTAAAATTTGTGTTTATGAACTTGTTAGATTACACCAACCTCCTTTAGCTTTAATACGTGCACTTGAGGCAGATGACCTCGCTGTTCCGCCCCTTATAACAACAATAAATAACTACGTACACTTTCAATTGGAAATATTGAAGCATGTTGTTAAATGTTAGGCCTACTGTACCGTAGAGTTACCACGTTTTATAATTATGCTGTTGTTTCAATATTAACATTAGGCCTACTATCAACAACCTACAAAGATCTTACCCCTGACTTAACAAGTTTTTGTTCCTGAAATCTTTCTCCACAAAGTGGTCTGGTTGGTTGGTTGGTTCCTTAGTTTAGGGGCTGCGACAACGCGGTCATGTAGCCCCGTGGAGAATAAGTTCTGCCCTAAAACTTCCCCATACGGGAGAACGGTAACGCATCAGGCGAAAGCCTGGACAAAATAACTACTGTGGTCAAGAAAATTAGACTGAAGCGGTGCGGGGTAGTGGGCATGAAATACGTGACTAGAAAACCAATGTAGGTAGCAATACATTAACAATTTTTATTTCTAATAATAAATTTATAATCAATAAACAAATTGCACTTAAGTGCTTATCACAGAAATGAACAATTATAAATGGAGCAAAAGTGTGCGGGCCTGATGACAGAAACCCAGATTAAAGAAATATCAATGAAACAAGCTTGTTTAATTGGAGAGAAGTTGAGCTTAACACATAAAAATGCACTTTATAAAAAGAGAGAACCATGAAACTGATTAAGAGTATAAAATGATTAGTATAATTTAAATGCTTCATAAAATTAAACTTATCTTTGAAGAGCCAGCTCCTTAAAAGTTCCAGCTAGCATAAATGTTGATTTAAAAGTCCTCACGGTTTCTTCAGAAGGAGGCGTACATGGCCTAGAGATATGTACACCATTGATAAAAATGTCAACTCTCTCTTCTTTTCTTGCGAAGGAATGACATTTATAGCTTCCAAATGATGATCCAGCAGTATTTCGAAAGACGAATCCAAGTATCCTCTCTAAGGCGAAGGTGAAAAGTACAACAGCTGGCAATTATTCTTGCCATCTTGAGCAATACGTCATGGTGCAGATCTTGTGACGTAGCTGCTAGGTAGCGTAGAGACTAGCGATGGTGTCATGAGATGCAGTAGCGGTGACCAGCAGGTTGAAGTGATCAGAAGTGATGATTGATCAGAAGTGGGTGAAGAACGCCAGCAAGTGGAGTCTTAAATAGGGATCATGGAACCATCTCGAAGCTGGAGATCGCCCGACCAGACAAAAACCTGCCATTGGTCGAACGAAAGTCAGGGTGACGTCAGTCGACACTACTCAGCGGACAGCGGATCAACCAGTAGATGCCCTGTATGTCGGGAGTGAGGACGCTTGAGGTAGCGAGCGACTGGAACACTCAAGGTGAGAACTATAATATCTATGAATAAGTGATTGATAACAAGATTATGCATAAGGTTTAAGCAATTAATACGTTTACAAGGAAATAATTACCATTCGGGGATCTCGGTAACAAGAAACAAAATTTGACCGACAAATGGGCCAAGCTAACCATTGAAAGTATCACAAAAGTGATCACCCCGTGTACTTTGGGTGTGTGTAGAATCTGTCTGATAACCGGTGTTAATTGTGATGACTGTATTTGTGTGTGTATCTGTTTTTTTAATTCAAGTAGGGACTGCAACTTTGAATTTTCAAATAGTTCCTAATTTTGCCGCCAAACGCCACTGTCAACGACTACAAGGCCTAGTTCAGAACTAGCTACTAGACGCCACCGCAGTCGGCTCTTGGCAACGAACGTAGCAACCTAAGAGCGTTGTTTGCATTCTTAACCTATCCAATTTAGTTTCACACAGCTGTAATTAGTGGAAAGATCTTTAACATGCCATAAATCTATGACATGGGACCGCCGGCTTTACTTCCCCTCCGAAGGAAGGCTTACTGAGGAATTTTTAACGCTCTTAAAAAATCCGACGGCTTCGGCCGGGTTTGAACCCGCTATCTTGGGCATAGAAGCTCAGCATGTACCAACTACGCCACCGAAGCCGCCCCAAAAAAGTGGTCTGAGCATACAACATGAGTTCTGTTTAAATGTTCTGGGCCATTCCTTTTCAATACGTTATCTAAGTCAGCTCTTCGGCTTCGAATAACCCACTGCGTGCAATTATAAATAAAGAAAGAAAAGGCTAAAATATGCTAAATTATATTGTAAAAGCACTCTCTATTAAAAGAAAACCGAACTATCAGTTTAATGGTAGGCTACTTGTTTACAATAAATTCGTACTTACATTTCTTTATTTCTTTGTTGTTTATAATTATTACAGTCATATATGGCACAAATACTCCCCGTACCAACTATTACAATTGGATAATTAGATCATCCACAGGTCAATAATTTCTTATAATTGTTTGGTTGGATCTCACGGTTGTAAATCAGCTGGTCTTACGTTGCCAACTCGGACCGCTAGGCGGTGCTGGGGAGCGCTGTCTCCTGTTTTGGCGAGGAGTTTCCGCTATTTGGTAATACTGTAGTGACCGTGGGGGAACTCACCTTTTCGCTGCTTCACACTATTGTACATAAGTGTAATATACATACCCACTGAGCCTAAATTAAGCCCAAGTGGGCAAGATCTGATGATGGTCGCTTGATGAACGAAACTATTCATCCAATTAACCCCCCATTTACGTGAGAAGTGTGTTATTAAGTGTGTCTCTACTTACTATAAAACAAAGTCCCCGATTCTTGGATGTCACGGGTATTCTCGAGAACCTCTGGATTGATTTTGATGCGGTTTTCACCATTCTGTGAAGGATATCTCGAGGATGATTTCTGTGGAAAATAATTTATGATCAAAGAAAGCCGAACAGTAATGATTTCAGTGAAAACGTCGACAAAAACCTGGCGTCCGAGCGCTTTGTAAGCTTACGCTGGGCAAACCGTTAAAAATATCTAAATACTATGAGTGTAATAATTGTTCAGCATGAAAAGTTCTACAAAAAAGTCCGCGAGAGAATATCTCTATCTTCAATACATCACCCACTATACGTGTTTATACGTTGTCATTTCTTCCAACCATGTCCATTCAAATAATAAGGCGACGGTTTACGAACTAGCTAAGGGGGAGTCTATCACCCCTGTTACAGCCTAACTAACGGGAGAACCTATTACCCCAGATAGGCTACAGCCAGCAGCAAACCGTCGAGTCGTGTTGAGTTATGATCAACGGTATAGTGTTCTGTGGTTAAGACTTCAGTGAAGAGTGGCTGTGTTTGCAGTTTCCCTGGAAGTGCAATTCGGCTTTTCTTCACTTCGCCTGTGAACTTTCCGTTCCGCAAAATACACAGTCAATTTAACGGACGGAAGGGGGGTTTGTGTTTCATGCACCTCGCCATTCTTAAATTAAGTCTGACAATTCGTTATAATTAATAGTCCAGTCAGTGATTTTAAGCTATCATGCCGAGATGTAAAACGGATATAGGTCATAGTTCATCGACATCGAAAAAAAAAAAGCGCATATAACGTAACAATGAAACAGAGCAACAGAGTAGACGCAGTAGTAGATAGTGAAGAAGCCGTTCATTGCCCTACAGAATTCCTAAATTCTTTACTTCCTTCTGGCTTGCCACCACACAAGCTTATTTTAAAAGTGGGAGTGCCTATTATGTGCTACGAAATTTACACCCTCCAACGTTATGCAATGGGATGTGATTGGTAGTGAAAACTTTGAAAAATTGTTTCATTGAAGCAACTATCTTAACAAGCTGTGGTACAGGAGAAACGGTCTTAGCACACAGAATCCCTATGATTCCTTCAGATTTGCCTTATCATTTCAAACGAGTACAATTCCCAGTAAGAGTCTGCTTTGGCATGACTATAAACAAAGCACAGGGTCAGACACTATGTTTTTCTCATGGACAGCTTTACGTGGCTCTATCGCATTTTACATCAAACCGAAATATTTTAGTGTTCACTGCTGTAGGGAAAACGACTGTCGTATACAAGGAAATCTTATTAGACCTCGGTTAAAAGTAGCCTATCACCTTGCATTCATAACTGTTCCCGGGCGAAGCCGGTGTGGGTTGCTAGTAAATAATTAATGTATTTTATTTCAGGCACCAGGAAATTAATTCTAACTCCCCGCCCAATCTAATTAGACACACTCGTGTTGACCAACCGAAAAGCTTTTAATAATAGATTACTCAGGCAACACTGAAAAATGGCTTCTAATATTTCAATATAGACTTACACGCACTAGCGACCCTGTGTCACACAGAGCCCAGCTTTCGCGCGCGAAGGTTGAAGCACACACAGTTTTGCTGTGCTCTTGTGGAAGTCTTTGTTCAAAGTGCGGCGATTTATGGGGGGAGTACATTCCGAGAACGATAAAATAAAACAAATCAAATGTAAAGAAGTCACCTTGTAGTAGCTGTGTACCACAGGAGCAATGTAACTCAATGGATAGTCGATAAAACTTTTCCCAACCCGAAAAATGTAACTTTTTCTAAGTATACATTTCATGGTCAAGACTCAGAGTAGAACTTTATTATTCTTAGCACAGATTTTCTTTACAGATAACTGTTATTTTTGAAATAATCCTAATGACTTGTCTACATTTTTCTGACAATCGGTGATTATTAAAGATATTGCGTTTGTTGTTAGAAAGTATTATTGCCTGAACTCGATGGGGGAGTTATAATGCAATGAGTCAATGTGCTAGCGCGCTTGCTAAGAGGAGTTGGTCAGAAAAGAAAGAGAGGATGTGGGCGAACTGTTGGAGAGCACACGGGTTGACATCGGGAAGCATTTCTAAATACGCCCCTCGGGTTCCTGTCAGTGGAAATGTATCTCTGTTACATCATGATTTAGGTCAGTTGCGTCCAGAGTGCCTCACACTGTGCCAAGTCGCACAGCTGCACACCTGTGAGTGCACAATCACAATGCAGAGTCGTGGTAGGCGTGGTGCCTGGTCGGTCACGGTAGACATCCGTGCAAGCGCATTATGGTGCACAGAACACTATGGTGTTCTCGCCACATTGCCTGCAAAATATATTCGTCACCTACGATTTGACCTCGACACATTTCTTGAATGAGGACACTCCCTCACCGCGTGGAGTAGAGGGGAAGTAAGGACGTACGGTAAGGGAGGGGTGGTGCACACCTGCTATTCCGAGATGCACATTGTCTGCACAGTGCGGTTCGACCTTGGACGATGCTGCTTTAGGTAAATGAGAAGATTGTTTTATTTTATATAGATAAATAGCAAGTGGTTTGTTGCCATGGTTGCCAAGGATGCAAATATGTCGAAAATTGTGCGTCGTACCACCGTGAACTTTGTCTTCAATATTCTTCTTATTGAGTCTTGTTTCTTGCATCGGGACTCGTAAAATGAGCTTCTCCCGGTCCCTTACTATGAAATAGTTATTTTCGAAAGAGGTGCACACACCTCAACTCACCATAGCCCCTTTTCAAATCGTGACGGTGAGAAAACGTAGCAATGATTTGAAGCATGCATGTGAAGGACACTGAGCCTCCGTGGCTTAGGCGGCAGCACGCCGGCCTCTCACCGCTGGGTCCGTGGTTCAAATCCCGGTCACTCCATGTGAGATCTGTGCTGGACAAAACGGGAGCAGACAGGTTTTTCTCCGGGTACTCCGGTTTTCCCTGTCAAAATTTCATTCCAGCAACACTCTCCACTATCATTTCATTTCATCTGTCAATCATTGCTCCAGAGGAGTGCGTCAGGCCTCGGCAGCCGGCACAGTTCATATCCTCGCCGCTAGATAGGGGCTTCATTCATTCCATTCCTGACCCTGTCGGAGACTGGAAGCAGGCTGTGGATTTTTCATGTGAAGGACACTACTGAATTTCACTCCAAACCACCCAGCCAGGACACTACTGAATTTCACTCCAAACCACCCAGCCATTCTCAAGTTACAATAAACGAAACAATATTTTAGCACACATTTCATTAAGCAGTTTCGAGACGCGTAAAAAGCATAACTAAGGGAAACTTCAATTTAAAAAAAAACTTCAAAATTTTAAACACACAGATTATTGAGACGAAACTCAAGACGCGTAAAAAGCATAACTAAGGCTGGAATCCCGCACAGAAATATATGATAAAAATTTATTAATATTTGGTGACTTCAATATCCCAACAATACAAAGTACAATAATTAAAGATGACAATATTCACACAAGAGAACTCGTAAATTTTATTAATTATCTTCAGCTAAAATCTTATAATTCAGTACTAAACCGTAACGGGAGGACGCTGGACTTAGTTCTATCCAACAAACCCAACATAAATGTAACGGAAAACACAGACCCACTCTTACCGCAGGATCGCCATCACCCAGCTCTGGATGTGGAAATATCTCTAACTATATGTCGAAACCAAGTAATTATCCAGCCTAATGATACCTATAACTTCCGGGAAGCCGATTTTGAGCAAATGTACACTCGGTTGAGGGATAGTGCCTGGGGTCAAATATACGAGTGCACTGATGTAAATACTGCAGTAGACCTGTTTTATCAGATTTTTAACACAGTACTTGGCGAAACCGTTCCTATATGTAAACGACAAACGGGCAGAAAATATCCTGTCTGGTTCTCTAAGGAAATAAAGAGTAAATTGAAGGAGAAGGAACACCATAGGAAGAGAAAACATTACTCAGATCATCATAGACTACGTTTTGAAGAATTAAGGTCAGAAATTAAAAAGGACATTAAATTATCTTATAAGAAATATATCCATAATATTGAACAAAACATTAGCAGGGACTCAAAGAAATTTTGGACGTTTATTAAAAACAAGAAAAAAAATAGGAACTCATGCGACACTTTTAAATATAATAATGAAGAATTGGACAGGGGTGATTCCATTGTTGAAGGTTTCGCGTCATATTTCAAATCAGTGTATGACTCTCAGTCAGCCCAATACAAAGTCCCAGCCTGCAATTCGAATACTCCCAACACCCTTCACATAAAACTTGTCTCAAAGGAAGAGATAGAAATGGCATTTAAAAAATTAAAACCTAAGTCGTCGGCTGGTCCTGATAATATTCCACCGTATGTAGTTAAGGGATGTGCTGAAAGCCTCAGGGACCCGTTACACTTTATATTTAACTTAGCAATTCAAACTTGTACGTTCCCTGACGCCTGGAAAATCACTCGCGTCTGCCCTATACTAAAATCGGGAGACCCATCACTAATTAATAACTACCGTCCTATATCTATTTTATCCGCAGTAGCCAAGGTATTTGAATTCATATTGCACGGAAGAATATCAGTATTCCTCAGACCACTCGTAACAGATAACCAACATGGTTTCCTATCCAGGAAATCTACAGTGACGAATGCAATTAATTTTACTCAAATTATATCTAAAGAGTTAGATAAAGGAGGGCAGATGGATGTCATATTTACAGATTTCGAGAAAGCTTTCGACACTATAAATCACGATATCCTTCTTAAAAAATTATGTATTTTGGGATTTTCCCACCCATTACTAAAATTATTCATCTCCTATCTCAGAGACAGGAAACAATTTGTTTTGTTCCAGAAAATTGTCTCAAAGGAATACATAGTTCATTCCGGAATACCCCAAGGTTCGAACCTTGGACCTTTGATTTTTCTAGCAATGATAAATGATTTGCCACGATGTATACTGCACTCAAATAGTCTTTTATATGCAGATGACTTCAAAATTTTTAAATCAATTTCTTCCACTAATGACTGCACTCTACTACAAAATGACCTAAATAATATACACAAATGGAGTATAGAAAACAAATTATACTTAAACGTACCGAAGTGTGTTGTTATGACCTTTACACGTAAGAAGAACCCAATCACATTTGTTTATGGAATTGGACCTAAGTCATTGAAAACAGTAAGCGAGAAGAAAGATCTAGGGATTCTGTTTGACCGAGAGCTTGCTTTCACTTATCATGTGCAAAAGACGGTCGGGGATGCTTACCGCATGTTAGGGTTTATAATAAGAAACACTAAGCCATTCATTAGGACCAGTACCTGCATAAAACTTTATACTGCCATGGTGAGATCCAAGCTCGAGTACGCCAGCCAAGTATGGAGTCCCTGGCAGAAAACATGCATTAAGTACATTGAGCAAGTTCAAAAGAAATTCCTCAGATATTTACACCTCAAAATAACGGGCAATTACCCACACATGGTACCCTACGGTGAACTTTTGTTGAATTTCGGCATGACTAGTTTGGAGTCTCGAAGGCGAGTGAATGATATGAAATTCCTTTATAAAGTCATTAACGGTCAAATTGATAACTCATTTTTCCTATCACTCCTAAATTTCAACATCCCTCGCTTAACTACAAGATCAACCATAACATTCAAAACTGATATAACCAATACCACTTCACATAACAATTCACCTGTATGGAGGCTTTGCAGTATTTACAACGATGCGGTTCGTGTAAACTGGAAACTAGATTTCTGTCTCTCAATCAGACCGTTCTTGGAAATTATAACCCTGTCACTCTAATTCATACTTGAAATAAAATTATCACACATAACAGAATCAACAATGTATATATGTGGATAGGCCTGTTCCCTAGTTATTGATGTTACCCATTAGTTTATTATGTAATAATTCCAAAACCTGTTTTTATATTTGGCATTAGATCATATTTAGATTTAGTTTTTATATTATCTTTTTACTACTATGCATTTTGATCTGTGTGTACTTATTAGTTTTAAGAATTACATTAAGATATTAATACTTAATGCAGGAAATGTATCTTACTGTGTAGGTGCACTATTATTGGGGCGCACACTGAGCCCTGTTGTGTACCATCAACAAATAAATAAATAAATAAATAAACTTCAATTTAAAAAAAAACTTCAAAATTTTAAACACACAGATTATTGAGACGAAACTCTGTATCCTGCTTTGTACGGTGGCGACTCAATACAGGGACTTAGGACATCCTGATCATCAGCCCCGTGTATTGGGTGCTAGCTGAGTATGGGGACTGTATACGTGTTACTTGTTAAGGTCTTGGATTGAGGTAGGTGCCCCGGGACTTGAAATAAAGTGCCGGGGCGAAGCAAAGAAAAACCCGGGGAAAAACTGCACTAGGATTCGGATCTTGATCTTGGGTTTTGTAGCCAATGGCGCAATGACACGAGTTTGCCGGAGCGATTTCATAGTGGATTAGTTGGAATGAAGAAGGCCTTTGAGGGGTATGAACCTAAGATTGGAATTATAAATATTAGGTTATAGTATTGTTCACGTTTTACATTTACCATTTAATATTTAATATGAGCAGAAGGGGGAGGGGGCACGGTTCCGGAGGTTCATGACGCCACTACTTCCAGTCCTCTCCCCTTGCCGTCCCGGTGCGCGATTTTACACCCACGGCTACGGTGCGGGGTTTCGTTCCATGAAAGGAGCATTGTTTCCACAGCATGCTGCCCGAATCCTAATGCCATTAATCTGGCCGTAGGTTCATAGGACTTGCCCACATCTGTTCCGCCCCCAGTCATAATAAAATTTAGATTCTCACATTGTGCTGGCAATCTCATCCAAGATCAGAGATAAAAGGTTCTTCACAATGCAGCCGGCCACACATCACTTACTGAGCTCGGGGATGTAGCGTGGTATTTGCTGTCATTGAACGCTAATTCACCTACGCAACAGCATCTACTAAGTACTAAACCCTTGTATACTGTAGATACATTTCTTAATCTCATACATTGTTAAACTTGTAAATCCGTTATTGCATTCCGGGCTTGGAACTTTGTAAATCAATCATTCAGCTCACAATCAGTGGTAGTTCCATTAATTGCATGATTTTATATTGTTTTTCCTGTTCTAAAGGCAAGAAATCTTCAAAATCTTGGTAATTATAGGTCGATCAACATTGTGCGAATTATATCTAAGATTCTTAAAATGGGATGAGTCCCAAAAAGGATCCCTCGGCAAACTACATTTAATTACTAAAATTTTTCAACCATGTTGCAGACCCTTGGCAAACCAGAAATTGTGACTCCAGTCTCTAAATGAAGTACGGTAACAATTCGATAAAGACTGGTCATGACCAGTGCACTCCTCGGGTTCCCTTAGTCATTGCAAGACGATGACGCGATATCATGTTTGAGGGTGTCGTGCCTAAGCATTTGCCATGAACATGATACTGTTCTGAGACGGTGGTACTATAAATAGGTCTATGTTTCATAACAATAAACTTCCCTGATAGCTGTCCATATATCATTAAGCTACCTCTTGGATAGTATTAGCCCTTTTGTATGCTATAAATGTATCTCCCTATAAGTGTGCTGTTCTTCTTCAAGTTAGGATTTGCTAAAAGAAAGGTTAACCCTTGAGAACTGGCGTAAAAAAATAGAACACGAGGACACGCTGGGTCATTTTGATCCAGAGTGTGTCAATCCCTTTTTGTCGTAGTCGTACGGATCTTAATGAAGTAATTTTAGCCTACACCTGGTGTCTTCCTTTGAACTATTCCCAATATAAAATGTGGTTTATTTATATTTTTCAAATTTAATATGCAGAAAAATGACAATAATTTCCGTAACAGTATAATTGGCCTTGATAGTTGAGGTAAAACAGTCATCTCAATTTCTTTGAACAAATGAGCTGATGACCAAGGTGTCCCTAGACCCTAAACATTGATCAACAAGAACGTGAGCTGTGTTATTGTGCTGAACGAAAATTGGTTTATCCCCCCCCCCCCCTTATTTTTCACAGATTGTTCTTACGTAAGCCAAAAATTGTCACGCGAGGATTGGCGCCATGGGAAATCTGCCCCGACCGTAAATAATATAGAAATAACTTGGGTGTTCAAAAAGCTATGGACATGTTTCTTTTGCAGGGTAAAGTTCAAGGCTAGGAAGGAAGGTACTGTAAGCGAAAGGAAATAAGGGCTCACCAAAACGAAAATATAGAGCATTATTTAAGCCTCGGGTCAAAAATACCCATGCGCCAGTCCTCGTGGGTTAAACTTCTTGTGCAGAAATGTTTACCTTAATCCATCTCTGTTCCAGACAAGCACCTGACCCGCAAGACGCCACCGTCGTACGCCGATGGGGTGTACATGCTAGCGGGGCAGAACCGACCTAGCGCCCGCAAACTAAGTCAACTCTTCATCAAAGGCCAAGATGGCCTGGGGTCCGCCCGCAACCGCACCGCACTGCTGGCCTTCTTTGGTAAGTAACTTCTAGGAGTAGACAGCGTCTGCCAGGTAGGCAGCCCAGAGGGTGACTAGGAGTAGACCGCATCTGCCAGGTAGGCAGCCCGGAGGGTGACCAGGAGTAGACAGCGTCTGCCAGGTAGGCAGCCCAGAGGGTGACTAGGAGTAGACCGCATCTGCCAGGTAGGCAGCCCGGAGGGTGACCAGGAGTAGACAGCGTCTGCCAGGTAGGCAGCCCAGAGGGTGACTAGGAGTAGACCGCATCTGCCAGGTAGGCAGCCCGGAGGGTGACCAGGAGTAGACAGCGTCTGCCAGGTAGGCAGCCCGGAGGGTGACCAGGAGTAGACAGCGTCTGCCAGGTAGGCAGCCCGGAGGGTGACCAGGAGTAGACAGCGTCTGCCAGGTAGGCAGCCCGGAGGGTGACCAGGAGTAGACAGCGTCTGCCAGGTAGGCAGCCCGGAGGGTGACCAGGAGTAGACAGCGTCTGCCAGGTAGGCAGCCCGGAGGGTGACCAGGAGTAGACAGCGTCTGCCAGGTAGGCAGCCCGGAGGGTGACCAGGAGTAGACAGCGTCTGCCAGGTAGGCAGCCCGGAGGGTGACCAGGAGTAGACAGCGTCTGCCAGGTAGGCAGCCCGGAGGGTGACTAGGAGTAGACAGCGTCTGCCAGGAAGGCAGCCCGGAGGGTAACTAGGAGTAGACAGCATCTGCCAGGTAGGCAGCCTGGAGGGTGATTGGATCCTCAAACAGCACTGCCGTAGATTATGTGGGGGCAAACCCAAGGGAACACTAGATTGTGGCGTAGTAGGCAAGGCGAGGAGTGTGGTAGTTTATTATTCCTTACTTTACTGAGTCAGAGCAACAGCACCGAACCTATAAGCTGTGCCTTTCAGAGCATCCACAGGCACTCTTTGCCCTGAATGCCATTACTCAGCACCACTCATACTTCAGTAGTTGCCATATAATCACAGCCATGAATGAAACTTGAGTCATCAGTGAAACTCCACATGTTACTCTAGATTGTGTCAACAGGCAAATGCAAAACTTCTATATTCATCAAGAGATGGCAACGGCACTATTCTCTTGTTACATACTAAGCCTTGTACTAATCTTTGAAAGGTACGTCATTTATCTTAGTTTCCCCAAAGTATGCGATAATCTTCGGAAGTGGAAATGTCCCACACCGAACGTGCTGCTAGCCCTCCTTGGAACTCGCAGCAGTACTCGCACATGAGCTGCCGGAACCATTCAGCAGAGATGGCTACCCACATATCTTGGAATGCAGACTGCGGCAGTGAGGATTCAACGACTGCAGACATTTCTACTATGTCCCATAGATGCTCCAGGGGGTTTATGATATTGAGGGATCATGGTGCTCCTGAAACCACCTTGCAGTGGTTGGTGCTAGATTCAATGATTGTAGGCATGTCCACCATGTTCCATAGATGCTCCAAGGGGTTTGTGATACAGGGATCATGATGCCTAAGTCGACAGAGAGCTTTTCAAGCATGATGAATTACCTTGTTGGAACAACCCAACAGGGTGCTCAATAGCAAAGGTGTGCTAATACACTGAGAACTTTTCAACCTGTGCCCTAAGCAGACGAAAGGAGCCAATGTATTGTAATAAATTAACCCTTAATCATCTTTAGTTGTATTCGTACAGTGTATCATTTACTCCCTAGGTGAGAGCTTAACATTATAAAATAGTGAATGTGTTCTCGCATGCTGTCAGCAGTTCTAACTGTAGTTGTTTATTTTGCAGGGCAAGTGGTGAGCTCAGAAGTACTGATGGCCAGTGAGAGTGGCTGTCCTATCGAAGTACACAAGATTGAGATTGAAAAGTGTGATGAGATGTACGACAGGGAATGTCGCGGAGATAAGTTCATTCCCTTCCATCGAGCAGGTTATGACCGTAAAACTGGGCAGAGCCCTAATAGTCCTAGGGAGCAGGTATGTTGTATTATTTAAATAGTGGCATTTCAGCCGTAGTTAAACACTGGTGATATAGAAATAAAAAATAAAAATATGGTGTCAATTGAGCATCTTAATTTTTGTCTTGTCACCTACTCAAAGGAGTTAATAATAAAATGCAAACCAAATCACCATGGAAATTAATCATAAAATAACGTATACAGTATACAGTACATTACAATAAAGAGAATAAAACTACGGTAACTCACTCTGCTATAAGCATTTCTGAAATTATAAATCGTGCCTTTCTCTGATACAAATTTAATTTCATACAAATTAATCCATGAGTAAATTGTATTGAAATTTGGATATTCTGTCCATCCTATCTCAAATAAATCGACACCATCAGTAAATTGACTATAACAGTTTATACGTTTCTCAAAGTGTAGACTCTATCTAGAGATGGTCACTTTTTGGTCAGCAGGATCAGGGAAGTTGCAATAGATACGGTACCGAGATTCAGCTCATAGTTAGGTGACAAATACCAGGGGATCTACGCTGCGAGCCGAGGACCAATGCTTAGTCTAATGGAAACATGGGACTTAGATTGTGTCTCGAGCTGATCCAACCAAGTGTATTTCGTCAGGCAAGGTGAATCCTGCCGCACTCATCCCCACTTCGAACCACCCACTCTCATTCAGTCCCAACCCCGCTAGGCAGACCAGGCATCCAAGTCGGGCTCCGTAACTGCGCACTAATTCCATTTTAGCGATCGTCAGTACTAATCTATGGGGCTTTCACACACTCTATTCTACAAAAGAAAGAAAAAAAGAAAACCATAGTTAAACAGAGATGTTTTAGAGAACTATTTATACGCAACGTAACTTGTAGGAAAAGTGGAGACTCGCAGAGCCTGTCGAGAAGTATTAAAAGGTCTGCATCTGTAGAAAGGGAAATCAGCAATTACTTCAAAATAATTCAAATTCCCTTACGTATGTGGTCCACCTAGAAAGGGCAATGTCCTCATCACAGGGATGTGCACGTGAAGGAATGAAAAAGAAAGGAACTTAATTAAATGGTTGCAATACACTAAATTCTGGAATTAAATTATATGTGAAAATGAAATAAAATATGAGTATTGGTAATTGAAACAGCATTATTAGAAATATTATTCATTTGACGTTCCGTATTGACAGTAATTATGAAGAATAAGATTTTTCAATAGGCGGAAAATTGAAAAATCTTATTCTTCGAAACAGCATTAAACAGAACTAAATTAAACGCGATGCTCAGAACGATATTAAAGAGCAAATGGTTTACTTTAGTCAATGAAACTCGAAGGGGAATTAAATCTGGAATAATACGTGAAGAATGAAATGCAAAGAGTGAAATGTGAGGAGTGTAATGTATAAACGAAACCATTTTGTGAATCAAAAGGAATGGCATTTGGAATTAAATTAGATCTAGAAGTAAACTTAATCATCAAACTCTGAGTGAAATCAAATCCAGAGTGAAATTGAGGAATAAAATGCGAGAAGTGAAATGTGAAGAACAAAACTCAGTTCAGAATATTTTAATAAAGCGAAATGCATGGAGTGAAACTCGGGAGTGCATTAAAGCTGGAATGAAATTAAATGTGACATGAAATTTAATCCCCAGGTCGGAATGAAATATTAAAATGTGGAATAAAATTAAATCTTGGGGTTGGAATGAAATTAAATGTGGAATGACATTAAATCCTGAATGAAATTAAATGTCGAATACAATATTAAACATTTATATATTGCAGGCCCCGCAGCATAGCCGTGCTCGTTAAATCTAGCTCCATGGCTGCGTGGGCAGCTGCAGTAAGTCCGGAGATCAGGGGTTCGATTCCCAACGCCGACAGTGGCTATCCTGAGTGAGGTTTTCCCCCTGGTTTTTCCACACTTCAAGTCCCGGGGCACCTACTTCATCCCTGTCCCTAATACAGCTACACAAACTACTACAGTATCACATACATAGCCTACAGGTTATCAGACAAATTTAACACACACCCAGCTATATACACGGGGCTGATGACCAAGATGTCCCAAGGCCCTAAAATTGAATTAACAACTCTCTTTTACAGGAGATGTATTTTTCTTTTTTTCTTTTAGCGTATGGCTTTAATGCCGGGAGTGTCCGAGGACATGTTGGGCTCGCCAGTTTTTGTAGCTGCTTCGAGGCGGACACCCAATGGGTGAGCTACAAGTACCGTCGCGGGAGGAGTGTTGTCTGGGGAGGAAAGTTTGAATTGTAAGGACGAGGAGTTGTGGCCTATAGTTAGGGACCAACCCCGGCATTTGCCTGGAAGGAAGATGGGAAACCACAGAAGACCATCTTCAAGGTTGCCGGCGAGGGGATTCGAACCTCCTCTCCTCCCGGATGTGAGCGACTGCCAGCAGTTATGCCGTAACTACCATGGCTAACTCACCCGGTACAGGAGGTGGTCATATTATCAGTATTAATTATTATTTTAGCTGTAACGTGAAAAGAAGCTTCCGTGACTTAAAATTCGACTTGGAGTATATTTGAAACCGATCAGGTAAAGTCTATAGACTGCCATTTATAATTATAAAACTATAATTGGTTTCCTAATTAAAACCTCTGTTAGAATCTGTAAAATGTATTAATAATTCAATTTTGCAAACATTTCCCATCAAGAGAAGCCTCATAGATCCCTTACATCTAATTTCACAATGATTCAAGCAAAATGACTGTATTTTCGTGACTGACAAGTTTCAATTTCTGCCCCGTACATTTCATAAAATTGCTTTAAAATAAGGTTGTCTACATTCATCTTTTGAAAAAGAGAAATACTATAGTTTTTTACATCATCTAATTACCATTAGTAATAAAGCTGGAATGAAATGGTGATTTTGGGATTTACTCAAGCACGGCAGAATAACATAACCCTGTTAAGTACCCCCACCATACATGAACCCTTTATATAGGGTCATGAGTTTAGGGCAGCCGATCAGAATAGTAAAAGAAAACTATCGTTAGAAAAACTCGAGAGCATCAGATTAAGGCAAGATTAGTTAATTACATGCAGAAAAGTGTGCATTTGGCGCGTGACATAAGGATACAGGAGAGTCACAAAGTTGCAAAGTTTTTATTTTCAATGATTTGTTTTTCTCTCTCAGATTAACCGGATGACATCATGGATAGACGGGAGCTTCATATATAGTACAAGTGAAGCATGGGTGAATGCAATGCGCTCATTCAACAATGGCAGCTTTCTTAGTGAAGCAGATAGTGACCTACCTATTCGGAACACAATGAGAGTGCCACTCTTCAATTCTCCAGCACCTCATGTATTACGTATGCTCAGTCCAGAACGCCTCTTCTGTAAGTACCAATTAATTACAAAGAAAATCAGTTGATGTGAAAATTTCATGTTGCAAAAAAATAAATACAATACTTAAAATGAGATATTGTTGGATATTATAATAAGACAATGGACTTGATCATTTAATCAGTGGCAGAGCATACTTCAAAGAGGCCTCCCTCGAGAGCAAAGTCTAAGGGGCCTCTGATGCAAGAAGGTGCTGAAGTCAGATAATATCGGCAGAGAGCGTGAAAAACCAGGTAAGTCTGCGGAAGTAAACTTAGGGCGAAGAAAATAAAGTGAATAATCTATGCATCTGAAGAAAACCAGAATTTCTACACCCTGATCGGGAACATTAATAATTCATAAGAATTAATGCTTTTCGGACATCTCAATCTAGTGTTGGTGTTGGTATACCTCACTTGACCAAGACGCTGGCTAGTGCATACT
The DNA here is from genome assembly GCA_946902985.2 of Meconema thalassinum. Taxonomy (NCBI): domain Eukaryota; kingdom Metazoa; phylum Arthropoda; class Insecta; order Orthoptera; family Tettigoniidae; genus Meconema; species Meconema thalassinum. Next base: position 350,252,308 of record OX336389.2, read on the forward strand.
GAGAAGGCCACTGCAGTGCAAATATACTACGCGAGATAAGAATCTCCACTTTCAAAAAATTGCTTGTCTGGTAGTTCAAAGTTCTGGAGACCATACAAACTGTAGGCTGTGCATTATTTCACAACACTGCATGCCCCAAGGTTTCTTCGCATAAGACTTCATGCTTTACTATGGCATGTAATTCAACATGAATAAGTCTCATTAACTCATTTTACACTAGAAGTGGACTTGCCAGGTTTTACACGTGCTCTGCAGATACATCTGCTTCTGGAAAATTGTGCATAATTACCAATCGAGTAAAACCATTATTTTTAAGAAACGAGGAAATGGTCTTATCAAGCTGTATAGTGACTACAAAAATTAAGTACAATAACTTACATGTCAAATGTTTAAAAATGAGCAGTGATACACAGGTCAAAACTATGCTCTGCATATTCTATTACTGCTTTTTGTTTTTACAGGACTGGTATTTTGAATAAAATCTGCTTCTTAGAGAGCCATTCTCTACCACAAATATCCTTTTGACTTTGACTCATTTTCTAAAAAAAAGTAGGTTTCATTGTTTATTGAATTCATTTAATCCATCACGTGCCTATGCATTGGTAGACCCATGTCATCCATACTTCATGAGCTGAAATACTGTGGCACAAACTAACACAGTAAAGTTACCAGTAGTATTTTGCATGGGGCAATCATTTTACGTTGGTATGCACCTTTGTTGAAACACCACTATGGAACTAAAATAACTCATAACTTACGTAAAATTATTGTGGCTCAAAACAAGGCTATGTCACTGCATTGAAATACTGAAACAGATAATAAGTGGTTTTCAAACTGGTCCTAATCACTTCTGTTGCACAATGTGTCAAAACACTACTTTCAATTTTTTATTACAAAAGCTACAGGTTGGCCCTAATTCATTCTGCCTCTTTTATTCCACCAGCCCTCTCTTCTGCTTAGTTTCCCCCCCACCAAAACAAAAAGAACACAATTTGTCATTAGGCTCTGAGCAGTAAAAAGTGAAGAAAATTTGCAAGAGGATATAATGGTTTTATTCAAAGTTACTGTAGAGTATGTACGAATTATAAGATTATAGCAAAATTAGATACAAACAAACCTTAATTCTATGACACAGGAGAATTTGAAAAGTGCAGATTGTTGGAAATGAAGCTATGATACAAAATTACCCAGAATGGTACACTGTTACCAGGAATGACAGTTTGCAATATTTAGTAGGATACTCACGTCTGAATCTTTGGCTGATGCTTCATTGCCTGTTTTAGCTCCTTCAGCTTAGCTTGTCATTTGTCGCCAATTAATTCACTCAATTCTTTACGAAGTGTGGTGTAATGACTTTATAGTGTTCTATGGTATATTTGCATAGACCGGCGATTATTCGACTGCACACTAAACACATCAAATTATCTCCTTTAGCCTTAAAAAAGATACGTAACCCCATTCATTTTTAAAATGGTGTGGCAATAGGTCATCGGACCTCTCATTCCTTTGGAGTCTTTTCCATGAGAATAGTCATGCATGAACGAACGCATGCACTTTGGCTGAGTTAGTCAACCTTTCCTCTGCTTGTCAACATCTAGCTACAGGCGAGCAACTTGGTAAGCGGAGAATGGCTAGCAGCTCTGGGCCGTGCCGGGCAACGGCCGCCGGATCGCTCGCATGCAGCACATTGGGTCTGCGTGAAATTTTTCACAGCGTGGGCATCATTGTTCTACGGTTACCCAGCCACAGCGGACATATATCTCACCCACTGCCATTTCCTCTTACTCAATAGGCTTCTGGTTGGTCCTCTCCCAGAGAATAGCATTTATGCCATTTGGCCACCAAATTCCTAGGACACTTCCCGATCATTGGTTAATGAATGCCTGTAGCTTATAGGTCAGTTATTTGTTTATCCAGGTCTCACATCTGTAGAGTAAGACAGATCTTGTACTACTCTTAATTATTCATAGCTTGGTTTTCACCCACAATTCCTTGGATCTTTAGATTGGGTGTAGGGATGCAAGGGCATATCCAGAGAGAGTCTGTTAGGGCTGCAACCAACTACAAAATGCTCCCGTAACTCCTAGAACAGGGGTTCTCAACCTATTAGATACTACGACCCCCCTTTATAGGCCGAGTATTTTGGCGACACCCACCCCAAGTTTTACCATTAAAACAATAATTAAAAAATTGCAATAATTAAGTTTTATTCATAAAAAACACTAACTAATATTAATACACATTAATTTTTGTCACTTTAATTCTTTAATAATAAGAGACAGTATATCTCATTGATTTTATACACTTGCAGTAGTTTTGACACTTTATTAACCCCGCGCTCCTTCAAGCTCTAGCATTGTACGCAGTACAGGCTGCACACGCACTCTCTGACAAGCCACCTGGCAGATGACAGCCTGGCGTCTTGTGCAGAGCACTTTAATCTTTGTTTGGTGAGTAGTATTGCAAGCAGTTACAGTTAGAATCAATGGATAACTTCTTTAAAAATGTGTCTTCAAGTAGCGAGTGTATGAAAACAAAGTTCCGCAAATATGACTAGTCATACATACAGTTCGGTTTGACTGATCTAGCAAACAAACCTCAATGTGTTATATGTAGCAAAGTGTTGTCAGCCGAAAGCCTGAAGCCTTAAAAAATGAGATGCCATCTTGAAACTAAACATTTTGCGCTGAAATACAAACCAGTGGAATTCTTCCAAAGAAAACTGTTATCCCTTGAAAGTCAACAGGTAAACATTAAAGGTCTTGCTGATGTTTCTAAAAATGCTCTTAAAGCTTCATAAAAGTTAGCGCTCAAGATTTCTAAAAGGGGAAAACTACATACAATTGCTGAGGAATTAATTCTTCCTGTCGCAATTGATATGGTTTCAAATATGATCAGTCCTCAAAATACTAAAAAACTAAAAGGAATCCCATTATCAAATGATACTATATCAAGACGAATATCTGACATGGTTGAAGATGTTCAGAACCAGCTAATGAAGCAAATAAAAGAAAGTACTTCTTTTCCAATTCAGTTTGATGAGTCAACAGATGTTGCCAACTGTGCTCACTTTTTTGTGCTACATCCGGTATGATTGCAGTGATTCTATTCACAAAGACATATTATTTTGTAAGTCTTTGCCCAATACTGGAATACAACAGGTATTATAGGTCTTTATAAGTTGTTCATTGAAGCAACTGAACCTTTCGAAATTTATTGGAAAATATGCGTTTCAGTTTGTAGTGATGGAGCAAAGGCCCTTACGGGAAAGAAGAGTGGCTTGATTGCCAGGTTGAAATCACTTATGCCGAATTCAAGCTGGGTCCACTGCTTTTAACAAGGCAAGCTTCAGCAGCTAAGAAAATGCCAGATGAACTACGACAAGTTCTAAATGAAGCTGTCAAGGTAGTGAACTACATCAAGAGTCGCCCGCTGCAGAATAGGTTGCTTGAGAACTTGTGTGAAGAGGTAGGAGCCTTGCACAAACATGTTCTATTTCACACTGAAGTATGGTGGCTATCCCGTGGTAATGTGTTAAACAGGCTGTTTGAATTAAAGTTAGAAATGTTGCTATTTTTCGTTCATAGTAAACATGAACTTGCTAGTCTTTTCAGTGATTAAAAGTGGTTGGTAACGCTTGCTTATTTAGCTGACATCTTCTCTCATCTCAATACTTTGAACTCATCCCTAAAAGGATCAGACAAAAACTGTTCTGTATGCTCAAGACAGAGTTAACGCATTTGTAAAAGAAACTTAGTGTTTGGAACACAAGAATTAAGAAAGAAGATTTTGAAAATTTTCCACTTAAGACTTTATGGAGTTTGTATCAAGTATTGGCGCCACATCCCTTGACACTTCATCTCTCTCCTTACTCCTATCATCTCATCTCGAAGCCTTGATTGCGCAATTGACAGATTATATTCCAGTTAAGGATATGGGTGTTATTTTTTGGGTAGTCGATCCATTCAGTGAGCCAGCCGTAACAAAATCTGAGCTAAGTGCTCGTCTTCATGATGCACCTGATAGAGATTTCAAGTGATCAGTCATTGAAACTAACTTTTGACAATGCTTGTACAAACAAATTATGGATAAGTATTAAAAAATAATATCCAGAACTGTCCACAATGGCATTAAAACTTTGATGCCATTATCCATATCTAACAACTGTGAACAAGGATTCTCCATAATGGTGAATTTAAAAACAAAATCAAGAAATTGTTGGACACTGGAAAATGACATTGTTTGTGTGTTACAAGAATCATTCCAGACATTCAAAAATTGGTTAATTCCAAACCACCTCAAGTTTCTCATTAATAGAATAAAAATACTTAAATGTTTAGTACAATGTGAGCGTATTCTTTTTTTAAATAAAAAACTACAGCAATAACTTTTTCTCCATATCTTGTGACCCCCCCCCCCCAAGAGACATCCTGCGACCCTCAGGGGGTACCGACCCACCGGTTGTGAACCCCTGTCCCAGAAAAATGACTTCAAAAACGGTGGTAATGTTCGACATTATTTAAGCATAATTTTGTTTCAACTTTTGATTGTTTCCTAGCAAATATTGTTTTAAATAATAGTAAACCCCACCGCTCCCGGGAAACTGGAGCCGGTTCATGATCATAGATGAGCGTATTGGAAAACCGAAGCTCAAATCCCGTGCTGACAGCAGCGATCACATTTCAAGTTCTGGGATTTCTAGACTAAATCCAAATACAATTACACTCACACCTACAACAACACAATTTGGCTGAAGTCTTCATTTCATCCTCATCAATTTGAGTGCATTATTTTCTGGAATTTGTTCTTTTCTTTTAAAGAACATTTTAATGCATTTTGTTTTCTACGTGTGGTAAAACTTGGTAATTAATCTTAATGGCTATCGGTACATAAAATGATCCATAGGTTGACTAATTGTATTACTGAATAGAAGAAAAAATTTAAGGTTTAGCTGGTATTTTTGTAACGATTCGATCCCATACCTGTTAGATTTAAAGGGTTATTCATTTATTATCATATTTATTATTCTTATTAATTAGTACATCTATGAGATGATTTTTATATCAGATACTTGTAAGCGGTTTTTATTATTATAGTCGGACAGATTTTTATTAACATTTATTTGTAAAGAGACGAAGTATTGTATATTGCAACAAGATTGCCAATAAGGACCAACCCTATGTGTCACATACAGAACGACGTAGTAGTTATTTCACAACGGCAGGTAGCCATTGTCCCGGGATCTTAAAAAACCCAGAATGACGCAGTAGTTATTTCACCACGGCAAACAGAGTCGCTGTCGTGGGATGCTAAGAATCACGTGCGCACCATCGAGTTCCTTCGAGAAGGAATATAACATTATATTTCACTCATGGTGCAACCAATACGTTACTACTGGAGCCAAGGTACGCGCCAATGAATGGACAAGTCCCAGGTAGAAGGGGTGACTTGACTATGAAGAGAGGGAAGTTGGGACACCACGTGACAAGGAAGATATAAGCTGTAACCCGCGTCTACAAGATTATTAAGAAACGACAAGTCATTAGTGAACAATTGTTCTGACCACAAGAGGAGAGCGTCAACTGAGGGTCTTAGCTAATGAGCTGAGCCAGTATTCGATTTCAGACTTCAAACCATACAGCGTGATGTCTACCCAAGATACATATCAGCCCGCAGTTTTACAATCAATCTACAAGTCGCAACGGACTTGGTTATGTTAAACAGTATCAAATGACATACTACAACATTTTTTTAGAAATATGACAAGGAACATCAAGGTTATCTGTTATAACATTCAATATGACAAAGCTGCAAGTTGGTGAGCATAAACAATTATTACTTCCGTCTCCATTTGCAATTTAGAGTCAAACTTTTTTTATTCAAGTATTTTAAATGTTCATTTTCTTTTAAATAATTAAACTGCAGTTGGTAAATTAAATTCTTTTTTGTAACTATTAGTATTTTGTTCTTGAGTCAATAAATTATTTCTTTAACTTCATGACTGTAACTTTTCTTGTAGTTAGCACATACTATAGGCAAATTCAACTACTCCTTATAAATAAATACTGAATGGTTAGTCAACTAAGTTACACTACGACCAGGGGTAGGTGGTCTCGACTCTACTGCTGACTGCCGAGGATATATTTTATAAATTTCGATTCTCTATCTTAAATAGGAATCTGGCGCTCAACACTTATTATATCCTATTATACTATCACAGGTAAGGTCACACCAGAGTGTATATTGTTTATTATTATCATGTTTGTTTATTAGAACCATTATAGTTAACACCACATCGTTACGGACCTTATTTAAAAATAGAAGAAATAATTTAAGGTTTAGCTGGTATTTTAAAGCATCTGAAGAAAGTACACAATTCCAAATATAGCTATCGATTTTCCATTTCTGTGTTGTAGATGTCTTATTTCTTTAAATAAGAGTCAATTTTAGTGAATAGAACAGGAATTATTTTAAATTGTTTTGGTAAAATAGTTTTAAAATTCATTTTTGAGCAATTTTCCATAAATGTAAATTTGATCATTTTAGGTGATCCAATTTTTTTTTCATCATCATCATCATCATCATCATCATCATCATCTAGCACAGTTTCCAGCCACTGGCCGGGTCTGTTTGGAACACAAGCCTCTCCAACGTCTTCTGTCTTCCCACCATCTCTCAGCCTCCACCCTTGTCCAGTCTTCTCCTCTCTTCTTCACGCTTTCTTCCACCCACTTCAGCCACCTGTCTCTCGGTCTTCCTCTCGGTCTCTTTCCTTCCCACTTCGTCTCGTGTATCCTCCTGGTTATCCTCTTCTCCTCCATTTGTTTTACATGTCCATACCATCTAAGTCTAGAATTCTCTATACCATCCTGTAATGGTTCCTCCTTCATTAATTCTCTGGTCCTCGCATTTCTTATTCTGTCCATCTTTGTAGCTCCAATACTGCTTCTCAAGAACCTCATCTCACTGGCCTGTATTTTGCTCTTCTCCCTTCCTTTCATAACCCAGGTCTCCGAGGCATAAGTCAGGATAGGGACATAATACATCCGATATATGATCTTTTTGCTGTTCTGAGGGACATCCTTGCTCCATAACATGCTTCTCACACTCCTCCGGAATGCTTCTGCCTGTCTCCGCCGCTCATTTATTTCTCTATCGTTTCTTCCATTATCTTGTATCCACCCCTTACTAACGGCTAAGCAGGTATTTGTGCAAATTATAAGTTATGGATTCTTATCATGCAGTGTTGGGAGATCCCCGGACGAATCAAAACCCTGCTCTGTTGGCATTCGGTATTCTATTCTTCCAATGGCACAATGTCGTGGCAGACAGGGTACAAACGCAACATCCCAACTGGCCAGATGAAGAGGTGTTCCAGCACACGAGGCGGATCGTAATAGCTACACTACAGGTATGACTTGCTGTTAAATTGATATGCCTATTCTTCAGTCAGAGGAAAGTCACAATTTTAATATTTTTCAGAACAAGAAAATGTCTGTGAACTTACCATCATCTTTCTCAGTACAGTGAGTTTTCAATTATTTGGATATTTCTAATGAAATTCACCAGTCTAGTGTGGATAAAACTTGTATTCTTTCAGTAACCAGATGGAATTAAAATATTGAAAATACAGATTTAGGATTGACTCTCAGGATTTTCACGGGGGGTTCTCTCAACTCATTTGTATTCTTCATAGCAATAGTACAGCAATTATATAGTTAGCATATTTACCAATTGGTTAGGCTTATCTGCCAGGCCATGGGGCCAGACTAATCTGGACTCAAGAGATGAGTGTTTTTTAATCCCACCATTGGCAACCCTTGAACCAGTTTTCCATTTTTCCCTATCATTTCCAGGCAAATGCCAGAACAACGTGTAATACACCAAGGCAGTCTCCTTAAAACTCCTTGTACAGTTTCATTTGTCTTCTGGCAGTCACCCCAGAGGTCTGGGTTCGATTTCTGGCTTGGCTAAGAAATTTAATTCTGGTATGAGGGCTGGAACGGGGTACACTCTGCCTCGGGAGGCAAAACTGAGAAGAGGAAAGTTTGATTCACACCTCGGCCATCTTGGAAGTGGTTTTTAACAGTCTCCCTCACTTCTACTCCAGACAAATGCCAGGGTAGTTCCTAACTTGAGGCCACCGCTGCTTCCATCCCAAACCTCACCTTGATTACAGAAGCACATACTTATACAGACATTACAATAACACTGGTTATGAGATAAATTCTACACACCCCCAAGCCCCTAAATAAAACAATGCTAGGATGTTCGTAAGACATCACTCTTCCTCAAATTTGGGGTTCTACCTGAGTAAATGTTGTGTTCAGTTCATTTTGCTGCAACCATTGCACAACTAATCCTATACAATTATAGGTTGAATTCTTGAAGTATTGAATCTGGGAGGCATTGTGGTGAAAGAATTTCCATGAGAATGGAATAACATCTCTCCTGCAGTAAAAGCACAACACAACAGAAATTTCATGGAAATGTTGAGATTTTGTATTCTGAAGGAGTAGCTGGCGGATGTGATAGGGGAATGAATATTCTGAGATGGTGTGACATTACAGTACTCCAGGATGTGGGAGCCACATCAATCGGCATCAGTTGAACTTGTGACAATGTAGAGATTGTCACAAACCTCACGCATGTTTCAACTTGGCTTCAACAAATAATGTACAGCAGGCAGCAATGTCTATGATGGCTAAATGGAAATGAAAACTCGCACATGGAATTGATGTGCCATTTCCACATCCGAGTTCTGGAATATTGCTTCTTCTATTATTGATCAATAATCCTTCCTTCTGTTGCCAACTGTTGTCATAGGTGCCGACTATGGCAAGGGGCCAGGAGGCTTATGATCCACATGAATTGAATCATATGGGACATTGCCCCAAATGAAATGTTATCAAGATATCCATTTTTTATCGTCATCATCCATGTATATCACTCGGTTTCATCTCGATCTCTCACAAATTATAGGATGGACAAATTTGTCATGAATGCCAAGTCTCAAAGGGGTTGTCAGCTGGGTCAACATTGAGCACTGTACTTGGACTCCCATGAGCCAGCCAATGTGGTGAGTGCAGGCTGCTCGGGTATATGTTACATGTTCTACGCTGGATGGACTATGCACTACCGTATTTCAAAGATGAGCAAAACTTAATGTTATATCATGGAAGATACAAGATAAATCACATACACTTGTTAATATAAAACAACAGTTTATTAAACACTAGTTGATACACAACGATACACAATGTGAACTAACTTGAGCGGAACTGTCGTCTACAGTCCGCGGGTGCATATATACATAGTAGCTGGAAGGTTCCAGATTGGAATGTTCTGGGCATAGTGACTAGAATGTTTGTGTTATCTCAAGTAAATAGGCTACGCAACATTTTCTAGAATGTTCATGTTAACTCAGGTAAATACACAACACTTAACTACTTTCATAAAGAAAGTTTGCCACTTCTATTAGTAAATTCTAGGCTTTGGATGTTCAGAACCTTAAATATATGAGAAATATGCAGGCAAATATACCCTTGAAATACTGAAATATGTTCCGAAACTGGCACAATATGACCATATATACAGTATTTACATGCTTTCTAAAAAAAAAGTGTTAATAATGTGCTGGATTGTTCTTTTCATTAATAATTCATTAATTTTACCTTTAAACTTGTAAATTGTTACAATCTAGGCTGAATACAGTAAAAACGAATTCCTGAAGTTTTACCACAGAATGTTGCAAGAGACTCGCGGAAAGCATCATATTCATCAAGACTTCTCGTGACACAATTCACATTTCCTGTAAAAAGAAAAGAGAGAACATGACCTAAGTTAAAAAAATGTTAAAAATAGGTAACTGTTGCAGTCTATCAGAAAATATTTAACAGTAACTAAACTTCGTAGTACTAAGTACCTCCTCTCCACTTTTTCCAGTGTTGCACATTACAGTCATGTGCATCTTCAAATTCTGGAGAGGAATGTTCTTCAGTTGTCACTGAATTTCTTCTTCTATCGCGAGAAGCACCTTTAACATCGCTTCACATCATTGGTGCATATTTAAATACATTCAAGTCACTGCTGTAGTCGTCATTCAGGATTAGAGCCTTATAAAATTTCACTGATTTTACACATTATTCCCACTCAACACTCGGTTCAGTTTACACCACATTGTCCCTTGGTAGTCTTACTGTGGATTGTACTTTTTTCACAGGCACCAAACTATCGTGCATTGTTTTTGCCACATGTCCAGAATTCAAATTAATGTATGCCAAATTTGTCAATAAGCTGCTAGAAAACTATTCCTGAACAATTTCTACAAAGGACGCATCACTACTGTCAATGTGAGAGCAATTTCCCTCGCAAATTCATAGCACTTGTAGTAATGCTCCACTGTGTCAAGCCATGTACCTTACCATGTTAGTATTGGCATGTTAGGAAACAGGAGCAAAGGTGCATGTCTTTTAAACTTTGCCTCCCTTAGTGGGGCCTGGACTGATTTTCTTGATATTAAATATGAATCTGTCAACAACGGGAAAATGTTAGTTTCTCCTCAACGGCCCTAAACAATATAATCAAAATGTTCTCGAAAGAAAATCGAAATGAGTATTGTCCATTCAGCCATTATAATTAACACAAAAAGTGATAAAAATGTCCAGCATAACTCAACAATTTGCTAGCGTTTCGCCCCAGTGTACCAATTGGGCCCTTCAGTTGGTAAAGGTACACACTGAGAAGGCCATGGAAGACGCCTCGCTACATGTGTAACCACGTCACGAGCATGCCAGTGCACCACGGGAGTCAAAAACTCCACTCCAAAACAATAACCCTTGCTTTGGTATTGAATATAATCAAAATGTTGATTTGGCTTGGGAAAGTTTCCATCATCTAGCCAGGAGATCTAAACAGATAGTCTGACCACAGAGTGCTGACTCCCAGTTCAGTATTAGAAATTTGAATCCAAGTACTGTAACGATTCGATCCCATAGCAGTTATATTTAAAGGGTTACGCATTTATTATCATGTTATTATTATTATTAATTAGTACATCCATGAGATGATTTTTATATCAGATAATTGTAAGCGGTTTTTATTATTATAGTTAGAAAGATTTTTATTAACATTTATTTGTAAAGAGACGAAGTATTATATATTGCAACAAGACTGGCGATATGGACTAACCCTATGCGTCACAAACAGAACGTCGTAGTAGTTATTTCACCACGGCAAACTGCGTCACTGTCATGAGTAACCATCACGAGTTCGACCATCAAGTTCCTTCGAGAAGGAATGGAACAAATATTTCACGCATGGTGCAACTTACACGCCATTTTCTACTGTACGTACGCGTCAAGATATTAAAAGTTGTGATGCAATTAGCCCTCGTGAGAGTATGAACACTAGAGAGAGGGAAGCTTACTGGGGTGGGAGACAATCGAAGACCACGTGACAAGGAAGTTATTAGTACCTGCACCCTCGACAAGACATTCATTAATCTACAGCTCTGAATGAATGAAAGAAGGAAGTGGTAACCTTGCTTTCTGGGTCCTAATGGACTGAGCATACAGAGTCGACACTGAACGATGTCTTGCCGAAATCTATATTAGTACATAATGGGTTATATCCCTGATCAAGAGTCTTTCTACAGATGGCAACGTACTTAATGAGGATATTTCATAGTAATTGAGATATCACATCATTTTTTAAACATATGCGACGTAACATCGAGATCATCGGTCATTACTTAAATATGACGAATCTTCGACTGGGTGAGCAAACAATTAAATAAAACTATCGTCTCTATTATAATTTAACTTCAATGAAGTTTCAATTCATTTTAAATGTTTATTTTCTTTTAAATTAATTGCCGCATTGAGTAATTTTAAATTCAATTGTGTGACTATCACTATTCTGTTTTATTAATATTTTGTTTTTGCATTTAATAAATTCATTTTATTTAACTTCATGACTGTAACTTTTCTTGTAGTTAGCAAATACTATAGGCAAATTAACTACTCCTTATAAATAAATACTGAATGGTTAGTTAACTAAGTTACACTACGGCCCGGGTAAGTGGTCTCGAACTCTACTGCTGATAGCCGAGGATTAATTAATAAATTTCGATTCACTGTCTTAAATAGGAATCTGGCGCTCAACAACTTATTATATCCTATTACACTATCACAGGTAAGGTCACACCACAGTGTATATTATTTATTCTTATCATGTTTGTTTATTGAACCACAATAGTTAACACCACAGCATAGGACTTATTAAAAATGTTACATTTGGCGCTACAACGTCGGACACGAAAACCATTCGGTATTTAGGAGAGGAGTGTATAATTTCAGTGCAAATTGTCAGTGCTTTTGGGGGACAGTGAAGTGGAGTGAATTTTGGAAGGGCAATCTTTATACGGTGTACTTCGAGATGGCGGATAAGAAAGAAAAGTCTATCGATATTCCTGAAGAGTCATTACTGGCGATGATCAGTAGGATGTTGCAGAATAATTTGGAAGAGAATAAAAGAAGTTATTTGGAATTCAAGGATACATTTGATAGAGAACTTCAGGAAAGGAGAGAGAAAGAAGAAAAAGAACATCGGGAATGGATGGAGAACTTAGATAGAGAACATCAGAAATGGATGAGAAAGGAGACTGTAATTGAAAGCAGATTGGAGTCGGAGGAAATTGTAGTTGAAAACAAATCTGAATCAGAGGAAATTGAGGGTGAAAGCAGATTGGAGTCAGATAAGATAGTAAGAGAAAGCAAAACAGAGGGGGTAGAGACTTTAGGGGATACTGAAGTAGAATCAGTGAAGACAGCCTGTAAGGAGACTGTAATTGAAAGTAGATTGGAGTCAGGGGAAATGTTAGGTGAAAGCAGATTGGAGGTAGAGGAGATTTTAGGTGAAATCAGATTAGAGTCAGACGAGATTTTAGGTGAAAGTAGATTGGAGGTAGAAGAAATTGTAGTTGAAAACAGATTAGAGTTAGTGGAGATTGTAGATGAAAGCAGATTGGAATCGGATGAGATCTTAGGTGAGGAACGGCAAGTAGCGGAGATTTTAGGTGAAATCAGATTAGTCAGACGAGATTTTAGGTGAAAGCAAATTGGAATTAGGGGAGATTGTAGGTGAAAGCAGATGGGAGTCAGAAGAGATAAAAGGAGAAAGCAGATTAGAGTCAGCGGATATGATAGATGAAAGCAGGATAGCTGTAGAAGAGACTATAGAACGTAGTGACAAAGAAGTGGAGAAGATGAGAGAAAAGATAGGGATAGAAGTAGGTAAGATAAAGAAAGTACTAGGCACTCAAGAAATTAAGATGCAGAAAATCTTAGGTGAAGAGGATATGTTGACTAGGGAAGAATTTAATGATGGTGTAGCGGAAATTAATGTGAAATTATTAGAGGCAGAGAAGCGTGCGTTAAGTCATAGTCAGAAGAACATAATTAGTAAACAGGTTAAGAGGAGGAGAGAGATAGATAAGAGCAGAAGCAATAGTCCACGGCTAAAGAGAGCATTAAGTGATAGTAATGGAGAAGTGAAGGGAAGACATGTAGGTAGATATTTTGGAAGTAAAATGAAAGAGAAGAGAATCAAGTTGCTAGAGGAGAAAGAAATCAGGATGAAGGAGAGAAGGAAAGCATATGATGTGCAGTGGCGTACTGAATTAGCCAGACTTGGGGAAGTAAGAGGGGGAAAGCCAAAGCACAGTGTTACTATGGATAAATATAGTACAGAGGAAGTAGAAGCTAATGCTAGAAGGAAAGAAGAAAACGGGATTATAGAAAGAGATAGAATTGAAGATGACAGTGGTAAGAACTGTGAAATGCCAGAGAACGTAGTGATGTGAATTGGTATTACCGATAGTTACTGTTCCGTATGACTTAAATATTAAGTAATGAAGTTTAATATGATTTAAAAGAGGTAGATAAGAAACCTGCTGTGTGTAATTTTAATTCAGTCGTGAAGTTAGGATGGTAAGGGGCGCATAGTGCCTACGCTTATTGATTTAGGTTGTCTAAAATCATTTAATTTGGAAGACAGAGGTTGTCGTGCTATTGAGCAATTCAAGTAGGTTGAATGTGGGTCCTTAAGCTGCAGGTAAGTTGGAGGAAGTGAGGATTAAATTTAAAAAAGTAGGAAGATTATTACAAAAGTAAGTAATCGAAAGAAAGTAATAATTATTATGGCAACCATAATTATGAATATAATGGTAATGAAGATTTAATTCAAAAGTGAGTGAAGATGATGTAGTACAGTCGTAATAAAATTAATGAGTTGAAGTAAGTAAGTATTGATTTAATAAAGAAGTTTCAGTTGAGGACAGCGAGGTTATCAGTGGATATATTTGTGAAATTTAGAAGTGGTTTAGAATAGTTAATGGTAATGCGTTGTATGAATTAACCAACATCGGGTTGAAAGGAGGAAGTAGTAACTAATTAGGACATCTGATACTTGTTGACAAATATGTGTGTGTGTATGTGTGTATTTTCACGTAAATGGACGTGAGTTTGAAGTAGTAGGCCAACGAAGGTATAATGCCATTGAGCAATGTGGTTTTAAGTTTTGGTAAGATGCCAAATGAAGTTTTAAGAAGTTTTTGGAGGATGAAGTAGGTCAGCGAGGTATATTCCGTTGAGCAATGAGTTTTTTTATGGTGTCTAAGGGACTACGTGAAGTCAATGTTGGGAGGTTTTTAAAGTATATATGGTTGTATGCACACAAGGTAATAAGAGATTACAAAGGTAAGATGCTCCCAAGTTTTAGTTACAGTTAAGCACGTTTTAAAGATATTACAAAGGCTTGTTATCGAGCTAAACCACTTTTAGTAAAAAAGTTACTGATGATTAATTATGTGGTAGATTGTTGTCCTACACACAGGTAAAAGTAAAAATAATAATAATAATTAGATGGTTGGCATAATATTTAATAATATTGAAAGGAATTTGTTATAATTCGAAGTTTTCAGGATTTAAAGTTAGATCAATTTTTTAGTCAGACGAGAAATTAAGTTTTATTTTTGTCATACGGAGTTAGTAAAGATAAGTTTATATTTTTGAAGACAAGAGTAAGTTTGTAAGGTAAGTATACCTAAGGGTAATAATGAAGTTTCAATTAAAGGCAGGTGAAATTAACGCATTTAATTTGATAGAGAAGAAAGTATCTGAACTGTGTTAGAACTCAGAACTTGCTTTATGAAGTGATTATGGGAAAATATTTGCCAATTAGGAGTGTCGGTGTTATTGACTATCAACTGGAACACTGTCATTATTTTAGGAAGACAATAGTGAGGAAAACAAAGTGTGATGTTATTATTCCAAGGAATTAGTCGAAGCATGTAAGATTCTTTTAGCTGAAATTTAGGATGTTATTGGTCAGTAAGAGGTGACCTGTAACAGTAAGAAGAAGTGGGATTATACCACGAATAGGGGAGGTTTTTGTATGTGATGTGTGATGTCACGATGAGTTTTGAGAGATTCTGGTATAGCAAGAATGAGCTATAGTCCAGGCGATCGAAGCAAGTAAGGAAGTGTTGACAAGAAATGTCACAATAAGTTTTGAGAGAAAACTAAGTATTTTTAGGTATTCAGCAAGAAGTCAAATCATGTATAGACTAAGTTTAAAGTATAAGAGCATTAATATTTTGTGGAACGAAATATTTATTCCGAGGAGTTTGTCATGTGTTATGGTGAAATAGTTTAGTGATATACGTAATTCAGGTATTGAGTAGTATTTTGTCCTCGTCTTAATCATTTTGTTATGGTAGGTAAGAATGACAATACAGTAAAGTTATATCTTGAGGCTAAGTTAAATTTTATATAGTGAACAAGAAGTCAGATTTTATGTTTATTTGTGATTTTGAAAATTCAAGTTATTGTTTTCGAGAAGTAGTAAAGAGGAATTATGGTTTTATAAGAAGTCGTGAAGACTTAGGAAGTATTAATTTGAAAGGAGGCGGCCGTGGCCTAAGAAAGAATTAAGCCACGAAGGCAGGTGAGTAGTAAATTGGATATTTAAGTGAACTGTTTAATAACTGCTTTAAGGTATTTCGACGTCATTATGTATTTGGGGAAATATTTACATGTATGACATATGCACTGAAATTGGAATTGCCTTAGGTATCTTGCTAAGTTATATTTTTTCTTCAATTATTGAAATTTTACTGCATTTGAGTAATCCCTTTATAGAGACGAAAGGTATATTGTGTTGTTTGCATATCGTGTGCTGTAATAGGTATAATGTGTTAATCAGCTGGAAATACAACAATGTAATTCTACACCAGACTGACGAAAACTACGTTCACTAGATATGAAGACAAAATGGTATGTCAAGCATACAATCACCACCATTATAAACGAGTGCAGCGTTGACATATATGTCAAAATTAAAAGTGAAGGGCATTATATGTATATTTTTTACAGCATGCATATAAAAAAATGAACATAATGAACATTTGGAAGAATGAGATGAATGAAAGTTAAAATGTGAATTTTTGTGAAGAAGATATTTCTTGTATATTTTTGTGTATTGATGAAGAGTATATTGTATGTTGTCTTTTTGGGGGTTATGATATTTATATTTATAGTTTTTTATGTTGGATGTGGTAAGAGAAATAATGTGAAATGTCATTTAAATTATTTATCTTAGGGGCGATTGTAACGATTCGATCCCATAGCGGTTATATTTAAAGGGTTACGCATTTATTATCATGTTATTATTATTATTATTATTATTATTATTAATTAGTACATCCATGAGATGATTTTTATATCAGATAATTGTAAGCGGTTTTTATTATTATAGTTAGAAAGATTTTTATTAACATTTATTTGTAAAGAGACGAAGTATTATATATTGCAACAAGACTGGCGATATGGACTAACCCTATGCGTCACAAACAGAACGTCGTAGTAGTTATTTCACCACGGCAAACTGCGTCACTGTCATGAGTAACCATCACGAGTTCGACCATCAAGTTCCTTCGAGAAGGAATGGAACAAATATTTCACGCATGGTGCAACTTACACGCTTTTTTCTACTGTACGTACGCGTCAAGATATTAAAAGTTGTGATGCAATTAGCCCTCGTGAGAGTATGAACACTAGAGAGAGGGAAGCTTACTGGGGTGGGAGACAATCGAAGACCACGTGACAAGGAAGTTATTAGTACCTGCACCCTCGACAAGACATTCATTAATCTACAGCTCTGAATGAAAGAAGGAAGTGGTAACCTTGCTTTCTGGGTCCTAATGGACTGAGCATACAGAGTCGACACTGAACGATGTCTTGCCGAAATCTATATTAGTACATAATGGGTTATATCCCTGATCAAGAGTCTTTCTACAGATGGCAACGTACTTAATGAGGATATTTCATAGTAATTGAGATATCACATCATTTTTTAAACATACGCGACGTAACATCGAGATCATCGGTCATTACTTAAATATGACGAATCTTCGACTAGGTGAGCAAACAATTAAATAAAACTATCGTCTCTATTATAATTTAACTTCAATGAAGTTTCAATTCATTTTAAATGTTTATTTTCTTTTAAATTAATTGCCGCATTGAGTAATATTAAATTCAATTGTGTGACTATCACTATTCTGTTTTATTAATATTTTGTTTTTGCATTTAATAAATTCATTTTATTTAACTTCATGACTAACTTTTCTTGTAGTTAGCAAATACTATAGGCAAATTAACTACTCCTTATAAATAAATACTGAATGGTTAGTTAACTAAGTTACACTACGGCCCGGGTAAGTGGTCTCGAACTCTACTGCTGATAGCCGAGGATTAATTAATAAATTTCGATTCACTGTCTTAAATAGGAATCTGGCGCTCAACAACTTATTATATCCTATTACACTATCACAGGTAAGGTCACACCACAGTGTATATTATTTATTCTTATCATGTTTGTTTATTGAACCACAATAGTTAACACCACAGCATAGGACTTATTAAAAATGTTACAGTACCTATGCAGGATTAATTGTCCCAATATTTAAGAAAGGAAGCAGAAAGGAGTGCAGAAATTACAGAGATGTCTCACTCATACCTCACTGTGCCAAGATATATGAAATGATATTAGAAAGTAGAATACGAGCCAAATTGGAGAGAAAATTGAGAGAGGAACAGTATGGATTCAGACCTGGGAGATCAACAGTGGATCTCATATTTTCAGTGAGACAGCTCCAGGAACACCACTACGAATTTGGAGAGGATCTGTTGATGGCCTTCCTGGACATCGAAAAGGCCTATGATAGTGTGTGTAGGGAGAAGGTTTGGAAAGCAATGGAAAATATGGGAGTGGAAAAAGAGACTGTAGGCAGAGTGAAGGAGATGTATTGTGGAAGTGTGAGTTGTGCAGTGGCGCCGAATCTTTTTTTTTCAGGTCTAGCAGACACCCACCCCTCTCGTTCTGTGGGGACCCCCCCCCCTTTTTGCACCTCTCTGCCCTACCCCTACACCCTAACCCCCTTATCAAAAACCGGACCCCTACCCCAATAATTACGTTTTTACAGCTTATTTCGCACAGTTCTCCCCTTCTCTTCTCTTCTCTTCTCTCTCCCTTCTTTCCTTTCCTCTTTTCCTTCTCCTTCCCTTTCCTCCTCTATCCGTAACCCCCCAACGGAACCCACCCCCCAAGGGGACCGGGAGACCCACCCCCTCGTCAGGTCTAGCGGTCGCTAGACCTCGACCATGGATTCGGCGCCCCTGGAGTTGTGTGAAAGTTGGAGGGGAAATAACAGACTGGTTCAGACAAATGAGTGGCCTGAAACAGGGTAGTGCGCTGTCACCCCTTCTCTTTATTGTGGTTATGGACCAGGTAATGACACGGATAGCAGGAAAGATAGGAGAAGATAAGATGAAAGCAATGGTGTTTGCAGATGATCTCATGGTCTGGGGAAACAAGGAGGAGGAAATTCAGGAGCAACTGAAGGCTTGGGAAGAAACAGTGGGAGAGTACGGATGGAAGTTCAACATCAGTAAATGTGAGATCCTGTTAACGACCAGGAAAAAGGACAGACCAATGAGTGGGATAACACTTGGAGGTGGACAGCTGAAGAAGGTGGAAAGTCTCAAGTACTTGGGAAGTATAGTGGAGGAAAATGGGAGAAATGACAAAGAGATTACGGAACGTGGCAGACAGGCAGAAGCATTCTGAGAAGCATTAGGAGCTTAGTGTGGAATAAAGATGTCCCACAAAAAAGCAAGGAAGTGTTATACAAAAGCTACTATATCCCGATACTGACCTATGCTTCAGAAACGTGGACAATGAAGAAAAGAGATATAAGCAGAATACAGGCAGGTGAAATGAAGTTCCTGCGAAGTAGGATCGGAATAACAAGAAGAGACAGGGTGAGGAATGAAAAGGTCAGGGAAATGGTGAAAGAGGAGCCCTTGCAAGGTAGGATTGAGACATCAAGACTGAGGTGGTATGGACACTTAAAGAGAATGGATGAGAATAAGATTCCCAAGAGGATACATGAGATGCAGATGCAGAAGAAACGACCAAGGGGAAGACCAAGAGATAGATGGCTGAAAGGAGTGGAGGAATGTGTCAAGAAGAGAGGCGAGGACTGGACCAGAGTGACAGCGGAGAGGTGGTGGGAAGAAAGAACTAAGTGGCGAGGCTTATGTTCCTAACAGACCCAGCCTGGGGCTGGAAACTGTACAAGATGATGATGATGATGATGATGATGATGATGATGACCTATGCAGGAGGACAATGTGTAGGAATCTGCTTCACCCAGCTTCAACAATGGTTAACTGATTTGGCAGATTTTGCCTATCCAGAGCTCCAAGACATGCCATCAGTCACATCAGAAGTTCCTGGATTTGATCTTCCTCGTAGGATAGGGTCAATTAAATTGCATCAGAACCAACTCTGGAGTCTGTTCAGACTCTGTTCAAATGGTAAAAACTTCCATCTCCAAGGTGTGATTGCTGTGGGACATGTTAGGACATAACCCTCGTGACTTAGACTATGATGATTTGTATTTCATCTAGTTGTATACCATATGCTTGATGATGATGATGATGAGGATGGGGAAGTTTTGGGGTAGGATCCTAAATAATCTAAAATCTCCTTATATCTGTATATTGGTTGCACTTTCTTTACAGAATATCATTGCCTATGAGTACCTGCCTGCATTCCTAGGAGAGGGCCTGCCTCCTTACACAGGCCATAAGCCAGATGTCCATCCTGGAGTTAGCCATGTATTCCAGAGTGCTGCCTTCCGATTTGGTCACACACTCATACCTCCTGGAATCTATCGGAGAGACGAGAAGTGTAACTTCCGCAAGACTGCCATGGGTTACAGTGCCCTGCGCCTCTGTTCAACCTGGTGGGACTCCAATGTGAGTAGTTCCTTTACTTTCCATTGTGCTTCCTGCTTATTGGAAAAGTTCCTGGACCATAGATTAAATTATGAAGTTAATGTGCAAATAACAATATTACAGAATAAACTGTGACAAACTAGAACAGAGACGGCCAGAATCTTCGCTTGCGTGAAAGACCTTGCACACTTCTTGCAAGTTGTAGCAACTCCTCGCCTTCAACGCTGAATGGCGGGGAGTTGTTGGCTACAGCTGTGTGCAGTAGGGGCTGAGTAAGAAAGGACAGTATTCGTGCGGCTCAGTTTGTGTGCCTTTCATCAGCAAAAACGTTATGTCCTTACAGATTACTGTTAGACATGATCATCAAATGCTTCAGGTTGGTTATTTAGTCAGAAAAATAAATAAAAATTAACTGTATTATTCACAGTCGCTGTATGTACATCTACTAGATCAGAATTATGAGTTAACTTCATAGCCCATCAAATGGTGTTGCCACATGGAACATGAATCAGGAACTCTTTCATCACCTCTGTTGGAGTGCCTTGTGATGATCGTACTGCATATTGATGAAGAGATTAAGAACACATTTAACATTCTGCATTGTTTAATCTTGGATGTAATATTGTGCAATATACTGGCTGAAGTTTCAGTATCTGTAATTGCCAACCTTTGGCTGAAGATTCTTTGTTGTGCTCTTTTTCTGAACATTCCATTGGTGCACTTTTGCTTACAACTTCTTAAAAATAATATCAATTGTATAGGGTGCCTGTAAAAGGACATCAAATTCTATTATGCAAATCTTCAGAAACATTACTCTAAAAAGAGAAAAATTACAAAGTGCCAGGACTTTACATGTTACTGCAACCAAATGATAATTCTCATGGTCTTTTAACATTAAAATGCTTCTGATGCTAGATTGCTTTCTCGTGTAGGATGTACTGGCTGACAGTTCCATGGAGGAGCTGCTGATGGGAATGGCATCGCAGATAGCTGAACGTGAGGACACAGTTCTGTGCTCAGATGTGAGAGACAAATTATTTGGACCTATGGAGTTTTCCCGTCGGGACCTTGGTGCACTTAATATTATGCGTGGGAGAGATAATGGACTACCAGATTATAACACTGTCAGGTATTTACAAGCCCCCTATACTTATTCTTTGTAAATCATTATCAAAATCACATTAAAATTATAGTTGGTCCCCTTAAAGCAGTTTTCTTCTTCATGTAAACCAAGTGGCAGTATTGCCATAATGGTGCCATTTATTGTTGACTGTATGGAATGTTAAAGGGGTATCGTCCGTGATTCCCATTGAACGCATCTTACATTGAGTAGGTGTTTCACCGAATATTCTGTTTAGTTTTAAAGTAGAACTACAAGCCAATACAAACTGAAGCCCAATGTGAAGCAAAGCAGAGATGTTGAAAACCTGAAAACCTATCTAGTCTTTGCATCCCAGTTAAAAGTGTGGCTTGTATCAAACCCGATGAGTATTTTCAACCGAAAATTTCTTCACTCTTACCTTCACAGCTAAACAATTCTAAAAGCAAGATATCTTACACATAAAACAAGAAGTTCCGTGACGAACTAAAGAGCCTACTTTTCATGCCAATGATTATTCTACAGTATATGAACCTATCTAGAATAATGACTAAATTAAGTTGGTAATATCGAAATGTCCAATTAGTTAGAAATATTCCTGGTATGATGTAGCCTAATAGAGCACTACAGTTGGCAGCCCTGGTGACTGAATATATTCTTAGTTCGATCTCTTAAGGTACAGAATACAAAATTCGGTTGAAGTCCAATGGACGTTACATGCAGTTAGACATTGGATCTATCAGCACGCGTAAAAGCATGTTGGCAACAATGTCATGCGTGTGCTGGTTAGAAATAATCGGAAATATTATGATATCTTGTTGTGCCAAATTTGGATGAAATCCATTTGATAGTATAGAAGTTACATGTATTTTAAAATTGGACCTATCAGCAAGCATAGAATCATGTTGGCAGCACTGACTTATATTAATTACTCCAAATTAATCTAGTGTGTCAGGTGTCATACGTGTGCAAAGTATAGAGCTGTTGGGTTGCATACTTTGATATATTGATATTAGGGTAAAAAAATATGGACAGCATTTATTAACAGTTGGCAGCCCTGATTGCTCTTAAGAATACTTAGTCATATCTGTTATGTTACACATAGCACATACGAAATTTGGTTGAAATCCAACTGATAGTATAGGAGTTACATGTATTTAAAAATTGGTCCTATCAGCAGGCTTAGAATCTGTTGGTAGAACTGAAGTATATAAGTTACTCAAAATTAATCTAAAATGTCAGGTACTATACGTGTGCATAGTTTAAAGCTGTCGGCTTGCATACTTTCTGATATATTGGTATTTGGATGAAGAAAATAGAGAGCAATTATTAACATTTGGCAGCCTTGGTGGCTCTTAAGAATACACTCAGTCATATATGTTTATGTACACATATTACATACAAAATTTTGTTGAAATCCAATTGATAGTGTAGAAGTTATATGCATTTAAAAATCGGTCCTATTGGAAGGCTTAACATAATTTTGGCAACACTGTCATGTATGGCCTCATCGAAATTTACCTGAGATAGTATTATCTACATGTGTGCCAATTTTGGAATAGCTCCCATGGATACCTTCCATGATATACAACATGGAGCTCAAATTTCAATTGAGATTTTTCAGCAGTTGGTATAACTGAAATCATTTTCAAATATGGCCATGAGATATTCAGGTAGCCTATAGATATTTACTCCTGCCAAATTTTGTTTCGATTGCTGCAGCCGTTAAGAGTTGATAGGGGGGGGGGGGGGGGACACACACACACAGACAGACAGACAGACAGACAGACATACATTTGCCCGATCTCATAAGTCTACTTTTTCCTAATTTTTGCAAAATGTGAAAAGTAGGCTAAAAATAATTTCCACTTGGGAATCCATCAGCATAGGCTAAAAAACCTGCCTCTAGCATGAATTTGAAGGTTTAAAACTGAGTGCACGCCTATATATTAATCGGTGAGTATCTCTCGTGCTCATCTCTGCTGGAGACATCATGGATATATGGAAGCATGTTCTCAAAAGGTTACAGGAATTGCAGTTTCACAATTCACTATTAGAATTCTCCACAGAGCAGAGCTCTTAATCGATATCCTACTTCTCCTTTTACATTATTATGCAGTAACCTGCATACAGCATTCAAATATTTAACATACCGGTAGTTGTAGCTGGGAAGTTCATGCAACCTTCTAGGCCTGTAATGTGCATGCAAATATGCTTCAAAAAACTGAAATAAGCAATAAAAATAAAAGCAAAATACTTAATAAGAAAATCCCACACAATCACTGGTCTAGTAAAGAGGGATAGAAACACAGGAACACAAAGACAGGCAGATGCGGGCAGAGACAGAGCGAGACCAGGAAAGGCAAGGAAAAACACACAAAAGGACCAGGGCAATGTCTACAGCTGGACAAAAAATAAGAAATACACAAAATAGAAATTTATTTTACCTTTCAGTTCCCTTTTATTTGGCACAAATTGTCGAAAGAACTTTCGATGGCACTGAGCAGTGCCTTATGTCGGACAGTATAATTCCAAAGAAAAGAAAAGGCATGTCCAGTGGTTTGGATTCGCTAAAAGAAAGGTCCCATTTGATCATGATTTGGGAGTACCCATGAATCAATCTTGCCACTTTCATGACTAAGGTCTGACCATTGCTTTCACTCCCAAGAGTGCCACACAAGTGATCATTGATATTTAAGTCTACATTACTATTGTGATTTTACAAATTTATCTGTGCCATTTCTTTTCCACATAGGCCTACTTTCTCCATTCAACCCAAGGTTGCAGGATCGAATCTTGGTACAGTCAGTTGGCATTTGAGGAGGCACAAATACAAGGGAGCCATGTCATCAGTAGATTTACTAGCATGTTAAAGATCCCCTTCAGGGCAAAATAAGTTCAACAATCGACGGTATTATGTGTAATTTATAAAATAACATTTAGAATCATGTAAACACCACTGCAAAAAGTATGGCTTCCCTTATATTAATGGAACCTGGCTTCAAATCTGTCAATCATGTGGAATTTGAATGATGCACATTTCCCGTGATCTTTCCAGTTTCCCCTCTTGATTTATTTCTGTTTTTTTTTTTTTTTTTTTTTGAGTCCTCAACATTGAAGTATGTAACAACCCTCACTTGTCGGTCTCTTTCTCAAACACCTTGACCCTAATTAGGGTTCCATCACTTTATCAATTTGGCTATACTATGAAAATCAAAGAAACATATACCTACAGTGTCATATTTACTGATACTGCAATAATAATAATCAGGCTGTGTCACAATTGTGTTAGCTGCCCCATCAAAACCCAAGATTGCAGGTACGATCTCAGCTCATTGTTTAAATGAGACATTGTCCTTCATTGGCATACGGTACTGTAATGATTAGACGTAAATGAACCACATTTTATGTTTTGGAATAATCTAATAGAGGAAAGCTGACATCATTTTTAGTAAGTTACAAATAGTTTCCACAAACAAAAGTAATTGAAATTGAGTCAAAACTATCTGGTGCCAGTCCTTGGACCAATACTCGAAGGCTCAATTTCTTTGGCTTCCCATTGCTGTTAAATACCTCATCACATGTATGGTCTCAACATAGCTGATACATAAGTCACTTGTATATTCATGTTCCTAAAGTCTCTTTGAGCAAGATTCTATGAAACATCAGCACTCTATTTCGTAGAGCAAACCTGAGAGATGATGATGATGATGATGATGATGATTGTTTTAAGGTGTGAATGCATTATGCATTGCACCATCTCATGATTCTAGACTCTAAACTTGAAATTAAGAATGGTAATCTCCCTGATAACTTCAGTAAAATTAACTTGATGAGACACGTAGCCTACTCTTAATACCATGATATAGTGTTTGGTCAGAAGAGAGTTTCTTGAGGAATTGTGACTTTTGTTATTTCAGCTTACTCGACAAAATTATCCCACACTTCGCTACTGCAAAGTTTGCGAATTTTCACCACTCCAAAAAATGCACCTTGACTCCACAATGGGGTAAGAATGCTTTTGAAGTGGGTTAAGTGTACACTGTACAATAGCAAGCAGAAAATTCTTGACTATTCAGTGAGATTGAGGTCTTTTATGAAATTGGCTCAGAAGATTAAAATAAATAAGAAATAAATAAAACATCTCAATGCTAGAAAAATAATTAAGAATGGGTACAGTAATGATTGCAGTTCAAATAACAAATTATGAAGTAAGCATACTAAAACATAAATAAGTCTGAGGAATCTGCTTCTATATTCCTATTCTTTTGAACAGGGCTTCCCTATCACTCAAACTTTGCAAACCCTGTCCTCTGATGGGTATAGAGTTCCTCCTTAAACACAATTTCTGACCTCCATCCTTTCTTGTTTCTCCTTTTTATGTGCACCCACTTAATGTATGGAAATACAGTATGTCTTGGGAGATACAGCAGTCAAATAAAACATTTCTCATAACTTGCATGTCTGTTGTTGTGTAAATACTCTTAAATTTTCAAGGCAATTCCTCAGCACATAATTGCTGGTACCTAAATCCAGCAATCTTCCTTTTGGGGCAAATTACTTTGATTTTCCACCCCTTAAATAGTCATCATCATCATCATCATCATCGTCAACCTGTTGTTTTATTCCCTCACACTCTAATCTCTTTCTTACATTCTGTAGCATCTCTGGAAGGTAAGGCTTGCACATACTCTTTCTCTTATCGTCAAGCCAAAGAAAATTGCACACTAAAATTTTAATTTTAAGAAGAAGAATATGAAAGTTTGCATCTTGCTTGGGATATCCAGTAAAAGAACTCGGTGATCTCAAATGAAAGCTTTCAACTAAGAGGTCATGTATTGCACAAATAGTGAAAGCCATATAGATGGAAGTTAGGGAGTATAATAACAGCCCTAATTGCTCATGCATTCATCATGCTTACTTAAAGTATGAGTGAAATTCATAATGCTTTCTTCAATATTTCTGCTGTGGTTTCAGCTGCCGCTTAACAAATTGTGAAGTGTCAATGGAACCTATCTTTCATCAAGGCTACTGATCAGTGCATTAAATTGGGCTTTTATTACTTGTTTGATGTTTCTGCTGGCAAGTAAAGTTTTGTTTTCTCCTTTCCCTAGAGTATGGAAAGACAAGAGATAAATGAACTAGACCTAGTAAATAAAAATGTTGTAAATGCTTCACCTGTTCTATGTAAACTTTTATGCTTCTATGACAGAACCTACTTCAGACTACCTCGCATAAAGGACTGGGCCGATATCAATCCCCGACTCTTTGCAGAGCGTCCTGAACTTCTCCGTAATCTGGCGGCTGCTTATAATAATAGATTGGACAATGTGGATGTATACATTGGAGGCATGTTGGAATCCCAGGATGGACCGGGTGAGCTCTTCACTGCTATCATTAAGGAGCAGTTCACTCGCATCAGAGATGCGGACCGTTTCTGGTTTGAAAACGTAGACAATGGGTAAGTTATTTGTTTTGTAAAATTCTGGAATGTGAATATTTGATTTGTATAAACTTGTGAGAAAATGATACCTACTGTATGTGCACATGGCTGCCAAGAGGGAGGGGCAAGGGGGGCAAATGCATAGGGTCCCGTTAGTGATGCATGCTAGTTTCAGTTTATCGTAGATACTTTTGTATTATGTAAAATGAAAATTAAAAAAAAAGTTTTAATGCACCCTATTCTACCCCAGAAGAGCATTAAATTCTATGTATGACTGTGAGTTAATAGTTATAACTTTAGGAATAATCTACAATATAGAGATGCTATCAAACTAATGCGGGGTTGTAACAAGCATACAATTTGCTTACATTGTAACAAGAAGTCGGGTTTGAATCAGGCTTCATCAAACTTGACACAGCATTTATACAGAGTTATTTCACAGTGTTTTTAGTGTGTTTTAATGTGTTTTTATAGTGTTTTTAACATGTTTGCAGTGTATTTTTGCATGTTTTTTATTTGATGAAAGGAGATGTACAAAGATTGATTGTCTAATTACTACTTAAGTCAGGGCTGAAGAAGGGCTAAGAAAAATAGCTCGAAACATTTCCCCTATTTAACTGTTTTGAAAATAAAAGGTATTGATTGACGGAGTTTTTACTCAAATTGTGGCATAACATTTCTTGTCAATACGGACCTAATGGATTCCATTATGGAGTCGAATAAAGCTGAGTGATAGAGGGAGTCTGATATTCTATGGATCGGAGTGTGGAATGTTAGAAGTCTGATGGGCAGTGGAAGGTTAGAAAACTTAGGAAGGGAAATGAATAGGTTGAGGTTGGATTTGGTTGGGATTAGTGAAATGTGCCGGCAGGAAGATCAGGACTTTTGGTCGGGAGACAATAGGATCATTAGCACTACATCAAATAATGGCCAAGCAAAGGTAGGTCTCAAATTGACTAGGAAAGTTGGACAGCAGGTAGAATATTATGAACAATATAGTGAACGGATTATTGTAGCTAAAATCAATACAAAATCTAAGTGCACCACAGTGGTACAAGTCTATATGCCTACTAGTCAAGCTGATAATGATGTTGTAAAGGTCTACGAAGAAATAGACTAAATTCTGACGTACCGTATGTCAACGGTGTTGAAAATGTTAAAAGTAATAGGAGATTGGAATGCTGTGGTAGGAAATGGAAGAGAAGGGAAGATAGTAGGAGAATTCAGATTAGGTGAAAGGAATGATCGAGGAAGCAGGTTGATGGAATTCTGCACCGAGCATGAGATGGTCGTAGCTAACACCTTATTCAACAACCAAAATAGGAGAATATACACAAGGATGAGACCAGGAGATACAGGCCGTAACCAAATAGACTTCTTTATGGTCAAGCAGAGCTTACAAAACCAGATTTTTTATTGCCAAAAAAAAAACTGTGCTGACACAAACTCTGACCACAATCTGGTTGTTATGAAATGCAGATTGAAGTCGAAGAAACTGAAGAAAAGTCAAAAGCCAAAAAGGTGGGCAATAGACAGACTAAAAGAGAAGGATCTGAACAAAAGATTCATGAGGAGTATAATGGAAGGACTAATCAAAAACCCTGAACAACTTCAATTGCAGCGGAAAGGGCAATTTTGAAGAATGAAATAACAAAATCTGCAGAAGAAAACATCGTAGAAAATAAATAAATATGAGAGTTACCCTCTGATTTCAAGAAGAATGTTATCATCCTTAACCAAAGCAAAAAGGAGTTGACAAATGTGAAGATTACTGTACAATCAGCTTGATCATTCATGCTTCAAAGATCCTGACTAGAATAATTTACAAGAGGATGGAAAGACAGATAGCAACCGAGTTGGGTCAAGACCAGTTTGGCTTCAGGAGAAACTTAGTAACAAGGGAAGCTGTACTAAGTCTTAGGCTGATTTTGGAAGGTAGAATAAGGGAAGATAAGAGTACATTCATGGCATTTCTATACTATACTTAGAAAAGGCTTTTGACAACATTGATTGGAGCAAGTTGTTTGAAATTTGGAAAACGATTGGGATAAAGTACAGGGATAGGAGGGTGCTCTACAATCTATACAGAAACCAGACAGCAGTTATTCAAGCCGAAGACATGAGAGAGAATCTGATATTCAGAAAGGTATAAGGCAAGGCTGCAACTTATCA
Organism: Meconema thalassinum; assembly: GCA_946902985.2. Lineage (NCBI taxonomy): Eukaryota > Metazoa > Arthropoda > Insecta > Orthoptera > Tettigoniidae > Meconema > Meconema thalassinum. Next base: position 350,281,388 of record OX336389.2, read on the forward strand.
CCCATACTTTTCAATCTATACATTGAACAAGCAATGAAGGAAATTGGAGAAAAATTCAAAGTAGGAGTTAAGATTCAAGGAGAAATAATTTCAACTCTTGAGATTTGCTGATGACATAGCCATCTTAGCTGACACACCAGAGGATTTGAATGAGAGTTTAAATGGTATGGATTCCTCTTGAGAAAAGAATTCATGATGAAAAGTAATAAATGTAAACAAAAATATTGGAATGTAGCCAAAAGAAATCAGAAACCCCTATAGATGTAAAATTGGCAGGTGAAAAGCTAAAGGAAGTAGGAGACTTCTGTTACTTGAGAAGCAAAATAACCAGTGATGGACGAAGTAAAGAGGATATAAAGAGTGGGTTGGCACAGGCAAGGAAAGCATTTCTACAGAAAAGGAATCTGTTGACATCGAATATTGATTAGGAAGTCAATTTTGATAGCCTTTGTCTGGAGTGTGGCACTCTATGGAAGTGAAACTTGGACTGTTGGAGCAGCAGAAAAGAGGAGAATTGAAGCGTTTGAAATGTGGTGTTACAGGAGAATGATGATTAGATGATTAGATGGGTAGATGGGGTTACAAATGAAGAGGTATTAAGATGGGTGGGAGAAAAGAGATGTATCTGGCGACTGCTAATGGAGAGAAGAGATAGGTTGGAGGACAATAAGACACCCAGGAATAGCAGAGTTAGTTATTGAAGGAAGGGTATGTTAAACAGATTGCCTCAGATGTATGGTGTGGTAGCTATGTAGAGATGAAATAATTAGCTCAGGACAGGGAGACATGGACTGCTGCATCAAACTAGTCAAAAGATTGAAGACTCAAACAACATGATGGCACAGTGGTCAAGCTGCTTACCTCCCACCAAGGTGAACCAGGTTCAATTCCCAGTTAATGCATGTGGGGAATTTTGGAGGGAAATGTCACATCCTGTTTGGATTATATATATATATATTAAAAAAAAACTGGGGCTCACATCTAGTGGGACGTGGGTTGGCGACAACGGGACCCCATCTGAGTCCGGTATTGCTTCCACTTAGTCAGGCTCCTCTCTTTCTTCTTTCCTGTCGACCTCTCTTGGTGAACTCTTGTTTCCTTCCGACCCTGACGGTATTAGGGTATCCGAGGCCTAGGGAGTCTCTTCCGTTACTGCCTTCATTGGCCCTTCTCTCATCTTCCCTGATCCCTCATTCTCCTAGGAATCAGCCTTCTTTTTCTTTTCATTATAGTTCCTATTCTCATTAAGATTTCCCACCCTGTCTTTCTGAATTGGCTCCCATGTCTCTAAATTACATTTTGTGAGTATTTTGAATCTCAACCACATTTTGTAAGTATTTTCAATCTCAATTGTATTTTGTCAGTACAGTATTTTGAATCGCGGGCTTCCACATATTGTGAGTATTTTTAATCTACCATACATTTTGTAAGTATTTCGAATTTCAATTGCACTTTGTGAGTATTTTGAATCTGAACTGGCCTTTTTCAATCTAACTTGCATTGTGTATTTTCAATTTCAATTGTATTTCGTAAGTATTTTGAACCTAAATTACATTGTGTACACATTTTCAATTTCAATTGTATTTCGTAAGTATTTTGAACCTCAATTACATTGTGTACAAATTTTCAATTTCAATTGCATTTTGTGCGTATTTTGAACCTAAACTGCATTTTGTGCGTATTTTTCAATCTAAATTCCTTTAGTGAATATTTTCCTTCTAAATTACCTTTTGTAAGTATTTCTACTCTACATTTTGTGAGTCATTCCAATCTGAGTTCCATTTTGTAAGTATTTTCAGTCCAGCTTAAGTTTAGTTCTGGTTTCCATTTCATTGTCATTTTCGCTATCACCCAGACCATTAGGGGCCGATAACCTAGATGTTGGGCCCCTTAAAACAACTATTATCATCATCATCATCATCATCATCATCTATATAAAAAGGAGATCCCATAGGTAAAGGTCACATGATTCACAGTCACATAAAACTGCATGCTTATTTTTTAAATTATTGAAAATGAAAATCCACAGCCTGCTTCCAGTCTCCGACCGGGTCAGGAATGGAATGAATGAAGCCCCTATCTAGCGGCGAGGATATGAACTGTGCCGGCTGCCGAGGCCTGACGCACTCCTCTGGGGCAATGATTAAATGAATGACAGATGAAATGAAATGATAGTGGAGAGTGTTACTGGAATTAAATTTTGACAGGGAAAACTGGAGTACCCGGAGAAAAACCTGTCTGCCTCCGTTTTGTCCAGTACAGATCTCACATGGAGTGACCAGGATTTGAACCACGGACCCAGCGGTGAGAGGCCGGCGTGCTGCCGCCTAAGCCATGGAGGCTTGCTTTTAAATTATTATTATTGTTAATAGTATTATCATTACAATCACTGGGCAAGAAATGATAGAAACACACAAAAAAGACAAACACAATGAAGTGGAATTATTATTAGACTAGCTGAAGTTCCCGTTCTTCATAGGATTTTCGGTATTAATAGGCAGACATAAGCGATTGAGCTACTGTTGCAATCATTCCTTCATCAGTTAACGACAGGGAATTTAGTTTCCTGGGAATATCACAGGCACTGTTTAATTTAGGGCCTCAGAATGTGGTTTTCGGAGACCCTAGTTTTGTCTCTCCCATTCAGGAGATCAACATAAGCTTTGGTCGTCAATCTAGGATAATTCTTATACATGGGTTGGTTTTTTAGTTTTGGCACCAATGCTTCAGTGCCAAGTTGCAACAATGTTGGGCGCTGCCACTTTTACCTACGGTTGCTGCCCTGCTTCCCCTCTCTCAGAGCACATGACCTCGCCCGTCCTCACCACCGCTTGTGCGCAGTCGCGCCTGCTAGATGAGTAGTGTGAGACCAGCACTCGCGAAAGACAGTCGCAATGTTTTCCAAGCAGGATCAGTGAACGTGGATAAAAATTCAGTGTGCTAGGGGTCGCAGTGCTAAACAGTGTCACAGAGGATTGTAGGAAGCGTGCGGTGTAGCTGCGTTACTGTTCAGAACAGTAGCAAGATGGGGTTGCAGCATTTCGAGATGGGCGCGAACGTGTGGAGCACATGCCTCCATCTGGTCACCCACCAGTAAGTGATGACAATGTACAGATGGTGTCCGCGTTAGTAGAGGTGGATCGGAACGTAACGATTCGTCAATTAGAGCAAGATACCGGACTGGCGCTTCAACTGTCCTCCACATCCTGAAGGACTTACTGAAAATGAGGAAGATTGCGTCCAAATGGGTTCCGCATGACTTAACCGACATGCACAAATGGCTGCGATATGACGCTTGTCGTATGCACTTGCAGCGTTATGAGCGCGAAGGAGAGGCCTTCTTACGGCGTATCATAACCATTGACGAGACGTGGGCCAGATCTTATGAGCCACAGTTGAAACGCCAATCGAACGAGTGGCGGCACCATGGATCACCACGGAAACAAACAGTTCGACCAACCCCCACCAATGTGAAGGTAATGTTGATTCTTGCCTATGATTGGGATGGTGTGATCATTCACCATACTGTTCCCAGAGGGCAAACCGTTACTGCGGCGTACTATTGTTCGTTTTTGCAAGACCATCTCCGAGGAGCTCTGGGAAGGAAACGGCGCCCCCACATGGTTACACCGCCCATCGTTCTGCATGACAATGCTAGGGCACACACAGCAGGCGTTGTGTCGGCATTGTTGGATCGCTGGGGCTGGGAGGTCCTCTTTCCCCCCCCCCATATTCTCCCGACATCAGTCCCTGCGACTATGATCTCATCCCGAAGATGAAGATGACAATGCCCGGGGAGCGCTTCCGTACCATTGAAGATATTAAGCTGGCTGCCGAGCACTCTCTTCGTACCATCAATAGATTGGGCAGTGCCAACGGGATCCAACGACTTCCGCATCGCTGGGAACACGTTGTACGCAACGGTGGGGACTACATCGAGGGCCGGTGAAACTTGGAACCATCTAAGTGAGTTATTAATCCAGTTATAACTAAGGTGCCAAAACTAAAAAACCAACCCATGTATTTCACCTATTTGAGTATGTATTTTGAAATGTTTTGCCCTATAGCCACACTTATGAGAAGGACGGTGAGTAATATCAATGACAAGTGCAGAGACACCTTGTGGCCGCGAGACAAACTAACCCTATTCAGACACCATATCACCCAGATGACCAAATCTGGAGGTGAAAACCATACACCAAAAGGAACCACGTTCTATGAGATGGTGAAATTTGATGACAAAATTTAGAAGAATAGTAACAAATCCAATCTGAAGCTATATTTACGAAAGATCTCCTTCAGATAAAATTAATATTGACACACTCGTACACGAAAAGCAACACATGTAGTGTAAAAAAAGACCTAAAAGAAAAAAAGAAAATGGATAAAGTGTGGATAAAGGTAAGGCAATTCAATCATTTCCGCTCAAACTGTAAAATTATGATGCCTCAGCGATGCTGCGAGTCCCCATCCATGACTCCCTTAAATGAAATTATAAAGCTTGTGGGGCATGCAAATTCAGTGTTTTAGCCTACTATTTACAGCTTTTGTAATTAATTGGAAAGAAAATACCTTTTTGTTACAGGGAGTAAAAGACCTTCCGTATGACAAATCTTCTTTTACTTCAGCATTTGTCCCATTTGCTTTTTTGGTTTTGTCGCCATATTACACGATTGTGTGCCATGTCAGGATGAAGTCGGGCAAGTTTTAGATCATCATGTAGGGTGTCATGCCAATGCTGTCTCGGTCGTCCTATGGGTCTCTTCCCTTCTATCCGCCATGCCAATCCAGTGTGGGCAACAGTTGTTTCAGCAGCTGAAACTTCTAAGGTACCCCTTGAACCCCTTAAGTGCATTATACGTATTGATGAAATGCACATCCTAAGTTGGTTCTGTGATGACCTTATAGCTATTTGCAAACTTGAACAGAAATGTAATGAATGGAGTGGCATTGCCTTTTACAGAAATACATAAGATACTGTTGCCATGGTAACGGGCTTAAATTCCTTCATTAGTTTATTACATGAAATTAGTTTCCTGGGAATATCTCAGAAACTATTGGTTTTAGGACCTTAAAATGTGGTTTACGAGGACCCTTTGGGCCCCAGACTTTTGCTTCTCGCATTGAGGGGCTGAAAATAAGCTTTGTCTTGTCCTTCTACGCCTATTTCAGCTTGTATTTTAAGGGGGTAGGCCCCCTTTTATGAGCGATACGGGGAAGAGTTACATCATTGATTGGTGTCGTGCCTCTGATGGATATCTGTACCGTTTCCGTGGAAATTCAGAAAAACAGACAAACTTTCATTTGTGTATATATATATATAGGGATGGACTACACAGATATCGCAAACATTATTTTGTACAAAAAAGGGAGGTTTAGAAATATTATGTTCCAAAAGGAGGAGCAACATGATTTAAATCATTCCCCTTCAGTTACAACTTTGGTTTCATTATAATATGTTAATCATCTGAAAGATGATTGAGAGCATTTCATATCATTATTTTGGTGTCTGATAAGGACCATGTGGATTATTATAACATTCCAAAAGCTACATACTGTATTGTGGTACAGGAAATTGCAAGTTTGAATGGTTACTTCATTATTATTGGTTGATGCAGGTTACTAATGAGTTGGAAACTTTCAACACAGTAGTAAAATGTAACAAGATGAAGATTAAAGTAAGTGACAAGACAATTAATATCAAAGGAAGATGCATAGGCATAACTAATGATTTTCTAATAACTTGAATTCTCTTAATAGCCAGAATCCACATATCATTTAACTGCACATTATTTAACTGCAAGTCTCTAGTATATAAGCAGAAATTTGTGAGCAAGGATAATAATGAAAGAAAAATTTGTAGTTCTATGTGACCATTAATCTCGCGATCATGAGCCACTGATGGAATCCAAACCACAGAATATGCCATTTCACTCTGAAAATCTCACATGCATTGACCGGGACTCGAAGCTGGTCCGCCGTGGTAAGAGGCCAACAGCTTGCCCACTGTGCCACCATGCCCCATGTGAATGAAAGAAAAGGCATTGTGGAGTAAATTAGATCATGCTTGTACTGTATGAAATTTTTATCAGCTCTTGCAGATTGTTTGATCTATAGTGATTTTTTTTTTTCCTTTTTCTGTGGAGGTATATTATGTACTAGCAGTAGTGCCCGGCTTCGCCCGGTGGATTTATTTGTTTTATGGATGACAATGAATACTACTACAGAACTGGCACATGATACTTAACTACCAGAAAAAATAACAATAAATAACTTTTTGTGTTGTGGTGGTGGTTGTAGTGAGGGTGATAAGCAGTACAGTATAATGGACGTAACATTTAGATCATTTTCCCCTAATGATGATGATAATAATGAATAGGGAAATGGCTATTTACTAACTACAGCACTGACACATGTAATTTACAAACAAATTTCTAAAAATGATTAGAAAAAGGAGTAAGTGAAATAAGACACTGCTTAGGGCCTATATCTCATTGTCTGTTAGAAATGTAGAGACCAATAGTGTCATCTCTTGTCGCATAGCGCAGTAGGAAAATAATCAGAACACTTAGGAAAACTTCGGCTGTCCCGAGCTCCTGAGGTAGCAATAGTATCCTTTATGGCCACATAGAGCTCAACGATAAGTTTCGGAATAAATTACGGTAAATTTGAAAGCACCAACACTTATTGCAGCTGATAACCTCAATGTATTGCACCAACACCATTGCACTTATGAAAATGAAAATGAAAATCCACAGCCTGCTTCCAGTCTCCGACCGGGTCAGGAATGGAATGAATGAAGCCCCCATCTAGCGGCGAGGATATGAACTGTGCCGGCTGCCGAGGCCTGACGCACTCCTCTGGGGCAATGATTCAATGAATGACAGATGAAATGAAATGATAGTGGAGAGTGTTGCTGGAATGAAATTTTGACAGGGAAAACCGGAGTACCCGGAGAAAAACCTGTCTGCCTCCGTTTTGTCCAGCACAGATCTCACATGGAGTGACCGGGATTTGAACCACGGACCCAGCGGTGAGAGGCCGGCGTGCTGCCGCCTAAGCCACGGAGGCTCAACACCATTGCACTTATACAGATGCATAATATGTTCATGATGATAACTCTTTTAAGGGGCAAAAGATAACATTTTGCACTAATTACTCCCCGTGACTGCAATTTATAAGCAGCGCAAGATTTAACTATTTTCGCAATTCTGCACCAGAACACTGGTAGGGGCGACGTGATGCAGCCCGAATTGCCAGTCAACAATAGACTCATTAAAATACTCTTACAGTTACGCTACTACGGATGTGAATGATTCTAGGGCCTTAATACATGGTTTTCAAGATTAGTTTGTTTGTTATTCTAAATGTAGGGAATGGAGAGCGTTGTCCAAAATATCAAGTGGACAGTGTTACCAGCAGGGTTTCAAAGTGTATGTATAATTTGGTGCAATAAGGAGGAACGGTGTAGATTTGTGATAAAGGGCCTAAAATGCAGGAAATGGAGTGGTCTGTCCGAAATTTCAAGCAAACAGTGTTACTCGTCGGGTTCCAAAGTGTAAGTATGTGAAATTTGGTTCAGATCGGTGAAACGGTGTAGATTTGTACTGTACTGTTTTTTTCTTCATAAGGTTTTTAGTCCAGGTACTGTAAATAGTTATGTCAGGTGGCGTGATGCAGTAAATCTCAAGAGACAAGTCATGCTATGCGGCGCAGATAATCAATAATCAATAATTCCATACATGACGTAATGTCGCGCATCGACCACAACTTGAGGATTATCTTTTCTGATATGAAGCAAACTAGTTATTAAAGACATTATGAAGACTGTAGAATGTGTATTACCATACCAGAAAGCTATTATATTTCAGAAATAGAACCTAGCAAGTGAAATGCAGAAATAACTTCCATTTGATCAAAGCTACAAACGAGATATTGACATATCGATATATCTATACAGGAAGGGAGAAGGGGTAGCTTCCCTCGGCGAGTTGCAGCCAGCGGGAGAGACTCACTCGATTTACAGTTGTCACATGTGCTTTTACGGAACTCGGCTGGTGAGCTATTCGCGAGCGCCAGGCCAGTTAAAACTCCAGCGTGTTGAGGCGGCCAGCATTATACTCGGCTAGGCCTGATCGCGTTTCAAAGTGTGTTTTCTCCAGACACAGTTTTATGTCTTAACAAGTGACCGTGTACCGTGTGCGAGTCTATAACTCAGTTACCATATAGCAATGGAGTTGAGACTTGTAGTTCAGTCCATGTGCAGAGTGTCGAATTGGGAAAGAAAGGCCAGTTTATAATTGGAACGCGGACTGATATATTTCCATGTCCAGCGGTGTCCATGATAAAGCAGCCATTACGAGATCCTAGTGTGGAATCTTCCACGTGTTTCAGCAACGTGCATTCTCGAGTACAGTACATGCCAACATCAAGGCTTGATATACATTGCATTATGCGGATTATTAAAAGGCATATTTTTGTTAGAGATGTCAGTGGGGAAGATTGACTTAATTGTTATAATTCCCTGAAAGGCAGGTTAGAATGATTTGGGGTAACTACGTGTGAAATGCATGAGCGAGATGCATACAATCCACAAACTGCATTTTCCTTTAAGGAAAGGAACTTACTTTCTAAGTACTCCAGTGGTTGTTAGCTGATGTTTTTGCAAGCTGCGACATGCGGGACAGTGCGATTTCACGGGCGTGTAAAAACATTCCTGGCATGAACGGTGAGGGAACGGAGTGCCACCCGGCTTTTGTTCGTGTGCGGCGCGTTCCCGGGTTCGAATCCCAAATCCAAGGTGGAAGTATGAATTATCTGATGGTAGCATGGAGGCTCATCAAATACTTATACCCTTTTTACGACGCTACAAGAAGCAATGAAAGGTACTGGACCAGCATCTCATTTATCGTAGCTTAGTGAGGGCATTTGTTAGCAATCACAATTGTCATCATTTTTCTTTTGTAGATTAAATGGGCATGCACAAGTTTAGGTTCGATGTTTCTGTCGAAACTGATTTGTTGCATACCCGGGATTATGTATTCAATGAACTCATCCCTTGCGTATTGATAGTTTTGAAATTTAATTAGTAAATTCAGTAGTGTCATTTAATTAGATGTGCATATTTTTATTGCCGAGAAGCAGGATTAGGAGAAGAATTCCAGATATTTGTATAAGTATAGCTTTAATCGCGTTTTCCTTGTGGCCAGTACATGTTTCCATGTACTGCGTTTGAGTTAGGAACTTAGTTTTCCTCGCAGCGACTTGAAACTAGGAAAGTTTTTCTTGGTGTTCTATGCCTTGACAGTTTTAATCCACTTTTTGGATCATTTTCATGGAGAGCACTTAGCTTTTGTGCTTGAGGATTTATTAGTGGATTTGCCTAATGATTGTCATTGGATTAACCAGTGAAGTTAACTTGCTTTCATGGTGTAGGTCTTATCCATTGATATTTCTAAACCCACCGAAGTTGGAGGCTATCCTAATTTAGGGAAGGATCAGTTTAACCTTCTATTAGGCATTAATTTGAGAGCAACTTAACATCAGATGTCATGCCGAGACATTGATATTCTATAAACTTAACGTAAATAATTGCCATCAGTGGAATTTTGTGTGTGTGATATTAGTACAGCATATTTGAACACCATCCTGAATTTTGATTAAATTATTCCAGGGAAGCTTGACTTTAAGTCAAGAGAGATAAGCAGTATACTAGTTGTACATTATTGTGAGGCAAGATATTTTTATTTTTTTTGGCTAGTGAAGTACTTTAGTTCCATAACTTTGAAGAACGTGCTTTAGGTTAGTGTGTATTTTAAGCATGTATTGTAGGTTTTTGTGATAGTAATTTAGATTTGATAATAGTGCCTTGAAGGTTGTTGTAACCTGTTTTCGAGATTCGAATGCATATCCGGGATTATGCTGTATTTTAGTGATTTTATGCTTGTTGAAGCATTAGGGTATTTTTGGATTGAGCCGGTAAGAGCTTGTGAGCCAGCGAGTGCCAATCTGTTTTTGACTTCGAGTAGTCTAACACCAGTGTTTGGTGTAATATAAACCTAGGTGGGTTTTTCTGTATTTTCATGTCTGTCTGAGACATTGGCAGCTGTTGATCTTTGCTAGATCAAGCCTGTATGCTTTTCTTCATCTAATTATGAGCAATGCTTGGATAATCTGTTTATGTGATTGAAGATATTTCCACAGCTGATAATCGAAACCTCTACAATCTTGCACAATCCTATTCTATACATGAAACATGAACGTAGACCATTACTATTCTACTTAGCTTAATCCCTTGGTGAAATATAACCCTGTTCAATAAGTTTTTTTTTTACGATTTGTAATGATGCGAATGATATGATCCAGATCAGTTGTAAAACTAAAACATTTGAGTGTCCTGAGACACATGTCTGTATAAATTCTTGTAAATTTATTGTACATAATATTTAATGAATGCTACAGCATTAGGGAATCGTTTAAGACGATATATATATAATATCAATTTGTGCTAATTCATGTTAATGCGTCGTTCAGTCTATTATTTGAATTCTATAATATAATTCTGAGATTGACACTTTAACATTTTTTATTAATATGCTAGTTATATTTTTATGATCACCCCATTGAGAAGGTGATACTCATAACCCACTTCTGGATTTTGTTTTCTAGTGACAGTTTTTGTAACTGTGACTTTAGTAGTTTTGACGACAGGTACCTTATTTTTTTCTTTTTACTCTTGTCATGTCCTTTATGGAATAAAGTTTGTTTTCCCATTTTTAAATCAAGGCGTGATATTTTAACGAAGAGATGGGAGGTCGTGTTAAGAAGGCCATCGCTTGGAATTTTCAGGGTATTACACCCTTGAGATCGTTCTCTTATGAGTAGTTTTTCGTGTTCTTGAGCTAGATTTTTTTATTTATTTCTCCTTCAAAGCCATGGTCATTCTTAAGACAACCTGTTAGGAAGGCTAGTTACCCTATTACTCCTTTACTTGGTGGTAGGACCTGGGGGGGGGGGGGGGGTTTGAGCCGGGCATTTTCAGATTCTACGATCCAGTTGTCATAGAGGGATTTCACCAGGAATTGGTAAGTGATTTCAGGTACAGTACCAAAGGGACTAAATGCAGGGAATGGAGTGGTCTGTCCGAAATTTCTTGCTGACAGTGTTACCCGCAGTGTTCCAAAGGGTGTGTTTACAAATTTTGGTTCAGATCGGTGAAACGGTGTAGATTTGTGCCAAAGGGCCTAAATGCAGGGAATGGAGTGGTCTGTCTGAAATTTAACATAGCCTAAACTATTCCTCTTGAATCTGGCTATCGTATAAAAAAAGAATTTTTCGAATCCGACTGGTAGTTCCAGAGATTAGCGCGTTAAAACACACAAACAAACACACAAACTCTTCAGCTTTATTATATTAAGTATATATTTGAATTGTCTTCTTTACATTTAAAAGTAATCCAATATTTAAAATTCACAATTTTTCATTGTAAACGAGGTTCGATGTTCTTCAGTCGGTCAATACGATTGTACCCAATGTGATGGGTTATTCCCTAATCCTGAAAAAAATCCATGAGATTAATAAATACACTTGGATCCAAGTGTTGACAGACTGAAAAACATCAAACCTCATTTACTAAGGCAACGCTGAAAATGGCTTCAAACACCATATTTCATTGTGATTATTCTCTTGCAGCATCTTCTCGGAGAAGGAAATAGAAGATCTTCGGAAAGTCAAATTATGGGATGTGATTGTTAACAGTACAGGTATCCCACCTGAGGGTCTACAGAAAAATCTATTCTTTTGGATGAAAGGTGATCCATGTCCTCAACCTTTTCAACTCAACACAAGCTTACTGGAGCCATGCAAGTATCTGCAAGGATATGACTACTTTGAAGTAAGTTTAATCATTTTTCTCCATGATTTTCCGTGTGACATTGAAAGAAAGAGAATGTTGTAGGGATATAATATGATTTAAAGGAAGTCTGTGAATACAATTTCATTTCTAGTCTGTAACAGAAATACCATAACAAAACTTAGTGTGTAGGCCTATACATTTATGTACATTGAATTACTCACAATGGATCTGTCATGATCCCTCAAGTAGGAAATTGACCAGTTATATTCTTTGACATTAGCACCAAGTAAGAAAAGATTGGAGTTGCTTAATAAGTGACACTTTCGAGTTGAAATTTTGAAATACATGGTATTACCCTTTAAAGGATCAGAATATAATGTGTGTTAGTTATGCAATATTGTTTTGTAAAGTACTAGTATATCCATTTGGCAACTGTACCACATAACTAAAATAATCTTCACTTAAAGACCTTGTCAACTTGAAAATAAGATTTTTCTATTTACGGTATTCTAATAAATTCAAAATTCAAGTGGAATGGTGAAATTTCGATGTGGGTAGTTAAAATGATTAACACATTATACGAATATATTAAAAGGAAGAGACTCCGCCTGATCAATACTTTTAAAAAGTAGAGAGACTCCGCCTGATCAATAAAAAGTATTGATCAGGCGGAGTCTCTCTTCCTTTTAATATATTCAACTAACAATCAATACGGAACCATTACTGAACCAAATAGTACATTATATGAGTCGGGAAGTTATGGAATGGGGCAGCTGTGACATCGCTGTTGGGCAAGCCGTGATGAAGCCAGCTCCAGTTGGATTTTAAAAGTCATAGTTTGCAAGAGCTATGTATTGTTTAGCAGGCCTGTTAATCTTGTCAGATAAAGTTAAACCTACCATTTTGAACCTAAAGTTAACTATACGAGAGATAATGAACCCATTTGGAAATGAGGGAAGACGAGGAAATACAGATTGGTGTATGTGCGAGCAATGTGATGTTATGCCTTCTCCAGCTTAAAGTTTCCATTGCCATGACAACTAAATAATTTCTGGAATGACTGAAAGTGAAACTTGCATTAAATGCCATGATAATTTTGGCAATGTCATTGAAAATTGAATGTATTAAATACTACCCATTATCTTCAAAAAGAGAAAACAAATAGTGGCTTATGCAAAAGGATCTTTGAAGTCTAATGCAATCAGTCAGTGGTCTACTAGTTATCTGTTGGTGTGTTGGGTCAATCCAAGGACTCCACTTAGAAGGAAGAAAACAAAAGTTATTCCAGTCCATGTTGTGAAGGTGATATAAGAAGAATAGGAATAATCTGAGTTCATAAAGGAAGTTCTAACATTGCAAAAACTATTACAATTCTGTAAGCAAGATTTTAAGTTGCTGAAGGATGGAAACCAGATTACTTATCCTAATAGGAGAAAACTTGTAGCACTTAAGTTTTCAGAATAAACTTAGATTAAATAAAAGTAAGTTAATGCCTATAAATATTAAATAGTGTGTCATTCAGCAATAATAATAATGATGATGATGATGGTGGTGATGGTGATGGTGATTGTGTTAGTAACAAAACTATAAGGAGAAGGAGAGAAGGGGAATTGATTAAGTCATTTAAGAGAAATTTAAAAGAAAACAAGACTCTTTTGCTGTGAATACAATTTATTAACCCTTGGACACTCGCGCTAGTAATAGATACAGCGTTAATGGCGCGGTCTACATTTGTAGACCAAACAATTATTCGATCTGAGGACTTGCACACGTTAGGTTTGGTGTTCAGTTTTGATAATATGATAAATAGTAGTATATAGAAGTATTCTAAGCTAAATCTGAGAATTTTATGTATGCTTTTATTTTCATATGGAGAGAAAATGCAAACCTAGAAAGAAAATTCAATTTTATCATAAATCTTTGGTAAAACTCCAACAGAAATAAAACTAATGGAACTACAACTGTTAAATTATTTTTTATGTTAACCTAAATACTTACATTAGTGCATATCTGGATTGGAATTAAACAAAAATAATACTAGGTTAGATAATTTCCTTAGAAAATCAGCACTTATTATGAACAAAAATCTCAGAAAGCTTCTCAAAAATCTGTATGCATGTGGTGATATTGAAAGTTTCAGTATTTTAATTTATTTTTTTCTCGGAATTTTTGAATTTCATTTTTGTCGTTTTGGCTACAATCTATAGCCCAGGAGATCCATAAGCATGCTCACACAAATTTGTCACCCAATCCTTCAGTGCAAATGGACACAATGACCTGAGAAGATTTTTATTGCACTTGCACATCTGTTCCTTGTTTATTTATCCCTTCCTCATCCACACAAGAAGCAACAGCCTACTTTATTTCCACTACACTCAACCTATCACTACTTTAATCTAAACACTGACTGATTTTAAAGTCATCTACATGGCCACCTCCTGTGAGGCAATGTTTCCTTTGTACTCTCAATTCTGAGACAGCGATGCTCGCGCGGGCTACTATTGTAGCCTGGACGACTTCTAATACATCTGGTGTCAGTTTAGTGCAATTAGTTCAGTCAGAAGCACTCCCATCTGTTAAATACAGCATCAACAGGCAGCTAGAGAGATTCTCAATATTCCTAGCAAAGAATATACTCTGTGCTACAACAAAATAAATCGCTGGGCTACATCTGTAGCCCGCGCGAGTATCCGAGGGTTAAGTTGTAAGCATGCCTTGAAGCTAAGCTGTTTCATCTTTGTTTGCACTGTCCTCATCGGAAGTGGTATCACTCTCGGATTTGTATAATGTAGAACTATCACTATCTGATTTGCCATTATTGCCAATCCCATTTCACTCTGCACTCTTTCACTGCATTTAGAATTTGTCCTATTTAATCTTCATCTATTTGTTCCTCTTCCATAGTGTCCATTGCTGGCTGGGTGGCACAGTTGTAATGTTCTCACATGCTGTGCTAAAGGTTGTGGGATTGAGTCCCAGTGCAGTCAGTTGCACTAGAGGGTCCTTCAATGTGAAGGAGCCATGTCAGTAAAATTACTGGCTTGTTGAGATCGCCATCGTGGAAAAATTTTGGTACCTCGCTATCTCTAAATGCCGCAGTAGTTACAAGGGACGTAAAAGCCAAAATAAAACAATGACTTTGTTACATAGTGTTCACGAAAGTATCACCAAACTGATGCGAGTGGATACCCGGAAAGAATGTCAGTTAGAGCGGTTATGTAAGCACACTGCATCGAAATACCACACAGTCTGGTTTGGTTCACAGTTGTCAGGTGGGTCACGTGGAGTTTAATTTGCTAGTGAGAGCATAAAGGATCGTGAACAAACTCATTATGTTACTTCCAATATAATGTGATATAGAGAAGATACAAGGTATGAAAATAACTGTTTGAAATGCTACTGAACATGGTATAGTAAGAGATCATTTATGTAATATATGAAAGGGAATTGTATAAAGTAAAGCATGTTATGAATTTCCATATGCTTAAGTTGTTCTCATCGCTGACTGTACTGCGGAGGGGATTCCCATACCCCTTTTACCACCTAATGTCATTGTTAATTAGCCATAGGTTGTTGGTTGCTTCCTTAATAAGACTGTGCAGACTCTGTGGGCAGATATATTTCGTGATTTTAATAGCAACAGTAAAAATCTACATGTAGAGGTCTCAACACATGATGTATCAATTGACTAGTTTAGGACAAATTTAGTATCTATGGAAATCACAAACTCCAGTAATGACAATTCAGAGCACTGCTTACAAAATGAGGCAGATGGAGAGATGGGTATTCGCCGTAAATCAATCTCTATGGTAACTTCATGTTAAGATAATCAAAGAGAGGGGGGGGGGGGAGGGGATCAAATGATGATTTGATTTCAGTAACAGTAAAATTGAATGATTGTAACTTAAACATTAGCATGAAAATAATAATATACAATATACGAAGGTGGATCAAAAAGTTAGTTGCACTAACGTGTAACGTGCTGCAGCAGCGCGCTGTGTGTCGCAAACGTGGGCGCAGCGGAGAAAGGGACAGACACTGCCCACACATCTGTTAGGCAGGTCGCTGTGGTGTCTAGTCATGTATGCTGTGAATAGCGGCCAAAAGCAATGGCACGTCGACTGGACGTTCACTCCAAATATGAGGTGCGTGCGACAATCCGATTCCTATGGGCCAAAAGGAAGAATTGCACGGACATTCATCGTGAAATTAGTGCTGTGTATGGGGAGCGGGTCATTTCCCGGCAAGGGATCATAAAGTGGTGTCAGCAATTCGAAGCCGGACGTACGGATATCACAGACGAATATCGCGAGGGCAGGCCCGCAACGTCCAGGACCCGTGCAAATGTCAACAGTTTGAATACGATCATTAGACAGAACAGTGGTCGACATTCCCAGACAGATCAGGAGGTGAAGACCGCTGTCTCCGTGTGGTTGCAGAACGCTGGAGGAACTTTCTATGCATCCGGCATCGACAAGTTGGTTGTGCGTTCGCAGAAATGTTTGGAGTCTTTTGGAAACTATGTGGAAAAGTGACGTTACATTGTATGTCGTGTAGGCGTGTTGCTGTTGTATAGGTGGTGTAATAAATGGCCATAACTGGGAAGTGCAACTTATTTTTTGATCTGCCCTCGTATATATACTATCGTTACGAGGTTCAAACCTTAGACTTTGGGGTCCAAGAACAAGGATATCTCTGTGCCAACAGGACACTCCGTATGAAGCCATAAGTGTATTATTTGTGTCCTAGTCTTTCTTAAACTAGACCTTTGACTACTTTTAATGGTCCATGTTCTATATTACCTTAGTTATGATGACAGACCTTCATAGTTTATGTTCTTAAAGTAATTCTATAGTTTGTGCCAAAATTGCCAGCAGTGTTAGTGTGGATTGGCATAAAGACCTCTCATGTGACTGCTATAAAGACTTGAACTTTTGCAATTACAAGAGACTGGTCTTTACTTTCTTCTAGTCCTATACATCGAGTTTATGCCATGTAGATGTAAAGTAGTAGTAGTTGTTCAGAACTATTGTCTGTCCCTTCAAAAGGAACTATTGCTTCCTTTTTTTTCTGGAGTACCTGAGACACGTCTCCTCTTATTGACTAATGCCCTTACAACGTGATATAATACATTGTGTGTTCCATTCAGTATTCCTTGTTTAAGCTTATATTTATGCTCCATCTGTTTTAGGGTAGTGAGCTGGCTTATATCTATGCCTGCGTATTTCTGGGCTTTGTCCCCATCTTGTGTGCAGGAGCAGGTTATGGTGTTGTTAAGCTGCAGAACCGAAAGCGTCGCCGTTTGCGAATGAAGCAGGAGGAGTTGAAAAATAATACTACTGGCAAGCCATCTGTGGACAAGATGGCAGTGCGTGAATGGCTCCATGCTAATCACAGACGGCTGGTGAAAGTGAAGTTTGGACCAGAAGCAGCATTGCACACAGTCGATCGTAAAGGCGAGAAGCTGCGCACTGTCAACTTCAAGAGTTGTGAGGCTGTGACAGTAGAGGAGTCGCAGGTAAACTTATTCAACTTGTAGTTTTCTCCAGTGTTTTAGTTGGCCGGTATGCAATGCTACTAGATACCGAGAAGAACTATGCACCAGTACCCTGTACCGCCTCTCTAGATAATCCGAATATATTTGTTAAAGACATTTTTTATATAATCTGTAAGTTCTGGGATCTATAACATCTTCTCCTAGACTTCTGGGCATGTGAAAAATTCCCAGGAAATTTTCAGATTCCACTTTCAACCATTTTTCAACCATTTCATGGTTTCCCACTCCTACCCCACAACACAGCTGTGCATGGTAAGTCACATACAACAACTGCAAAGGGAAACTGGAAATTCAAATCCAGGCTATATCAAGACCATCCTGTGAATAATTTTCCCCATTTTTTTTTTAATGCTTGCATGATTCACATAGCCGCCAACTTTAATTTATTTTGCTGATGACCTTGTAGTGTGGGCCCCTCATGTTTCCCATGTGAAGGATTATTTTTCCAAAATTTGGTTGAGATCCAACCATTAGTTTAGTCGGAATTCTATATACGAATTGAACACTTGTGTGGCCTTCATTTTGTATTATTTTGCGGAAATATGAAACATGACATTGAGGTGTGCTATACCATGCAAACTCTATACCAAATTTAAATTTGATTAAATTCGGTATCGTTTGCGAATTGATAGCAGGGGGAGACATTTGTCCCATGTAGATCTTGCAAATCTTTCATTTTTTTTACAAAAATCGAAAGTAGGCTAAAAATGTAAAGTAAATGGTTCCATGAACTATCACAAAAGAGTAGATAAGTCTACTTACAAATGACATCACCTCAAACAGCTGGAATGTTGAACTCAAAGGATGTGAGAGTAGCGACAAACAGTTTCGTCAATAGTACCACTGCGTGGTAGCTTTCGTGATGAACCATTTTGTTGCTAGCACTTTGAAAGGTTAATATGTGACAGTTTATTAAAGTGCAAATAACATTTTTTAGAAAAGCACTTACATTTTCTTAAAATTGTTTTTTTTGCCTAAAACTAGGTTTCCTTGATGAAAAACCTTTTTGTACAGCCATCATCCACACCAGCCAAGTCAGTCAAACCTTGCACGTAACAATATTTACAGAAAATATTCTAGACCTAAAGCGCTGTTTTGAATTATAGTGAGGTTTGAAATGAGATACTGTTAGTTGCTGGGATATTCAACCAAGGTAGAGGAGTCAGTCACCCTCATTCTCCATGGGAGATAGTACATCTGCTTGTGTCAGCGTGAATACACTCATTTAGGCAAACATCATATTAAGAGTTGGACTAGCCATACAGTTGTACACCCATAACGTGTGCGTTGCTTTCATAGTACCACATAGCACAAGTATAGCGTGGAGTGCTTGTAACCAGCTGTTTAACCTTCTCCATGCAGAAAAAGATCCCAGTAATGTTCCTTCATGACAATAAATGGTGCAAGTGTTCAGATTGACAATGCTTGTTGGAAACTCTACATGCATGCTTTATGTTTGAATGTTTTTGTATGTACCGGTACAGTATATTTCTATTTTTCTAGGCTGGTGAGACTACAGCAAGCAGGAAACGTCCTATAATTTTGATAAAAGTACCACGAGATCATGATTTGGTATTGGAGTTTGACACACTGGCAGCCCGAAGAAAATTTGTATCCAAATTGGAGACTTTCCTTGGCTCTCATAAAAAAAGACTAGTAACAGTGCCTGCATCTCGTGAAACCATGCTAGCCAATGCAGAGACACGTGAACGACGACAAAAGAGGCTTGAGCACTTCTTCCGTGAAGCATATGCTCTTACATTTGGATTGAAGCCAGGAGAAAAGCGGCGACGTTCTCGTGATTCAGACACTGGTGCTGGGGGTGAAGTTATGACTGTTATGCGCACATCCTTGTCGAAAAGTGAATTTGCTAGTGCTCTAGGAATGAAACCAGATGATGTCTTTGTACGGAAGATGTTCAACATTGTTGACAAGGATGGAGATGGTCGAATATCATTCCAGGTAAGAAAACTTCAGGACATTTTGTAGTTGGTATGGTACCTTAAATGTTTTATTTTCTTTATTTCTATATTTCTATATTTCCCTCTCTCATGTAATGATCATGTGGCCTCCAGAGAGGCAGAGTGCAGGTCATCTAGTTGACGCCCATGGGCGACCTGCGCGTCGTAATGAGGATGAAGACGTCACATACACCCAGTCCCCGAGCCACGGGAATTAAACCCAGGAGATTAAAATCCCTAATGGCTCGGCCAGGAATCGAACCCAGCACACTTCGGGCCAAAGCCTCGCACGCTAACCATTTAGCCACGGAGCCGGACCCTTCTATCTCATGATGAAGCTAGTTTGCATGACTAAATTAAAATTACTGTGTTATTTGAAAAGTAATTGATATTACCACATTTAAGTTTGAGGCGAGTAAACAGCTACGATTACACAGTGAATCTCATTCAAAATTTATCAGAATAAAAAAATGTTGTATTCAAGCCTTCAATTCTAGCAAGATCTGTTACTTAACAAGAAATGTTGCCAATTCTGACTAGGCTCTATGATCTCCCTTAAAGGCAACATATTTACTCCCTTTTCATCGAACAATCAGCCTATTCGAGTATACAGTATTTTCTCTTTCATTGCATAATTTGAAGAATGTCTTGTTTACTTGAAGTACAAAATGGTTTCTTCTTCCTTTACGATGATCAGTTAACATAACTTTAACAGGACTGATATATTATGAACAAATTGAAACTTAGATAGCTGCTTGCTCAGTAAATGTATTTTTCTTACTCTCCATAATGCTATGACTTAATGATGCAACCTATATAAATCATACATTTGCTTCTGTGGAATTTGGTGCATTGGGTTGGGAGCAGAGTTGGGCAAAATACTCCCAAAGTGTATTTTCGGTACAAAATACAAAATACTCACAAAAAATTATTTTAGTTACGAAAGATAAAACACACTTATAAAATTCCTGAAAATACAAAATAGTATTTTAAAATACAATTCAAAATACAAAATACTTCTAATAAAATATGCCTCTCTTCCATTCTAACTTTTCAAAATTAATATTATTATTATTATTATTATTAGTCAATATACAGGGTCTTTCATATAAAGTAAGAACGGAGAGCGGCGGATTTGTTATCCGCTGCTACAGTGGCCTTGGCCGAGCACGCGTATAGTACAGTATACACTTGACCTTGCAATAAGCGTGCAGGTGCTCACTGTTCAGTCGCCAGGCTGAACCTCAGATGCTAACCTGGTGAGACAGTTATCATTACAACATCGTATTTTTGTTGTACGTAAAACTTATTTTAAGTAAGAGTCGACTCGGCGGGTACGTGATGCGTTTGTTCAGCAATTTCCTGATGTGCCACCTTCACTAGCACATATTCACGTAAATAAGTTTGACAACTGGCTAAGTGCTCAATAAAAGACATAAATTAAAGATCAGAAACCTTAAAGTGGCAGAACTCTCTCGCATCAGCCAGAATGTGGTTACCAGATACAATGCCTGTATAACCCAGGAAGGACGACACTTCCAGCAACTTTTATAAGGTAATAGGCCTATTTCATATAGGATTGTACACACGCTTACAGCAGGGGGCCATGGTGTGCCACAAGCTCGGCCAAGACCACCGCAGCAGCGGATAATAAAACCGCCGCTTGCCGTTCTTACTTTGTATGAAAGACCCTGTATATATTATTATCAGTGATCTGGACAAGTGCGTGCATTAACGTGAAAGGCCAAAGGGTTTAAATCCCGTCAGCCTCCATGAAATGGTTTTCGGGATGGTACTTCCTGATAGGCCTTGGTCGCTTTCTTCCAGCGTGAAAACCACTGCCACATAGAAATTTACCTCACCTCATCCCCGAACCCACAAAATGGGAAATGTATACGGTATAGAAATTGTTGTTGTTGTTAGCGTATGACCTAAGCTACCTTGTGGAGATCTTTTGAGCTGGTGCCTTCATCAGACTTCATTGGCCGTGAATCAAACTACCATTAATGCACCAGAGTGGTACAATACTATTTTGTATACATTTGTGACTTATATACGGTATGTTGATTAATTAAGAGGCTTTGCGACATCGTGGCATGTATCCCCGTGTGCTTGGGTGTGTGCATGGTGTGGAATTCTTCTGATAACCTGTGTTAATGCAATGGCTATATTAGTGTGTGTATTTGGAATTCAGATGCCATCCCAGCATTCGCCTGGAGTATTAGTGGGAAAACACGGAAAACCACTACCAGGAAGACTGAGATGAGATTTAAACCTGCCTCTTCTCAGTTTTGCCTCACGAGGCTGAATGTATCCCGTTCCAGCCCTCAAACCAGAATTAAATTTCTTGCAGAGCCGGGAATTGAACCTGGGCCTCCGTGGTGACAGCCAAGAGTGCTAGCCACTATGCAACGAGGCGGACTTATATACATTGAAACCTCTCTTAACGGACACTCCTCGAAGGCAGACACCCCTTCATAACAGACGATTTTGTAGGTCCTTCACCAAACTCCTATTAAGTATACTGTATTAGTAATCGATCTCTCTTATGCGGACACTCGCTATTACGGACACGGGCACCCTGGCCGCATTTAAAAAAATCAATCAACCTCTCTTAGCGGACACTTGTTTTGAAAAGAAATCACAACTCTGTACGTCTATTAGTCTTGCAGGACTCTGTTGTGTTAATGTACTTAAACATCCTGTGCTTCCTGGAAGCCAGTAAGCACTGACCTTCCCATCCCCTATCTTCTGCGCTGCTCCAAAAATAAACCTAGTTCTAACTGTATCGCTTTCATTGTTCTCTTGAACTGGAAATCGTCGGGATAAGGGAATTCATGCTTTCACTATCTGGTCAGTTTCACTGTGAAACTTCTTAAATCTATTGTAGGACCTGTGTGTTACAGTACCAAGTGAGTGCATATGAAATGGCTCCCCATAAAAGTTTAACTTTAAAAGAGAAAGTAGACAACGTAGAATATCAGTAACATAAGAAATGTGGTGTATGGAAACCATGTGAAGTGTTTAAGATTGGAAAGACACAGGCAGCAGAAATAGTAAAGTTTTTTTAGTGATATAAACAGGTCACATAAACTGAGTCCTGTTCAGTGCATTAGTATTTAGTTAAGTACGTACCGGTATGAGTTTTTTGAATCTATTTATTATTAGTTTCATCTAACGTAAGTTTTACTTCTCTTGTATCTTCCACTATTCCCCTATCCTTGCAATAGTTAGGACATTTCACTTCCAACAGTCTGTGTCCTACCGTCTTTCACAATGATTCTATCTGGGCTTCCACAAAGCCATGGTTCCAATTTATGGACAATTAAACCACAACAAACTACTTTCACATTAATCATTATCTGATAGAACGAAATAACCTGTGGTTCCATTTCTTTCCCACATGTAACATCGTGTAGTGAATGCCCCTGAGGTTAGTCAGTTATCATAGAAGAAGCTAAATTTTCTAAGTCTTCCCTCCTGGTTTGATGTGATGAGCCATGCTACTCGCCAATATTCTAATTTTTTTTTCGTGGTACCGGCACCATTCTGGGGAGACTCCCTGTTCCCGAGTTGTCACGGAATTGTGAAGCGCTTTGTCAGTGTTACCATTGTTTCCAAATACCCACTGTTCCCTCTCATTCAAAGGTCTGAAAAGTATTTCTCCACGTATGCCGCAATGATTCTTGAGCAATTCCAAAGTAACTTTATCACACTCCTCTTTCGAAATGAAATTCTCAGCAGAATTTACTACAAAAAATTACAGTAAGCCTACTCCTACAAGTGCGTGAGACTTCTGATTTGCTTTCTACCTGAAACATTCTCTGTAAAGGACAATGTATTTTTGCAACAGAGTTTTGTGAATTTCTTCAAGGATATAATTCTTTAATGTGCTTCCCTCTTGGAATATTTTTCTTTCGCAGCATTTACTGAACTGGGTTTTCCCCAGGCTTGGGGCACATCAGTTTTAGAATTAATAATACAGGGTGTTCATAAATGAATATCGGGGTTTTAACTCTTTATAATATTTATTACATTAAACTTACAGTTATAAATGATATGTCAAATGAAAAAGCAACTCGAACACTTTTACCTTATAAATGTTCAATGTGACTACCATTTGTCACACGGCACACATCAAGTCTATAGCAGAGTTCTTCCCAAACATTGATAAGTGTGGATTCAGAAATTGTAGCAACAGCTGCTGCAATCTGGTTTCTCAATTCAGGGAGGTCAGCTGGTAGCGGAGGCATGTACACACGATCCTTGATGAAGCCCCAAAGGTAAAAATCGCATGGCGTTAGGTCAGGAGAACGTGGAGGCCATAAATAGCAAGTCCTGTCAATGGGGCCCTTGCGGCTTATCCAGCCCTCGGGTACAGTGACGTTCAACCAATCGCGTACTTCATTATGCCAGTGAGGTGGCGCACCATCTTGCTGGAAAATGAAGTTATCTGGTTCATTTTCTGCCAACTGAGGGAAGAGCCATTGCTCTAGTGTATCAAGGTAAGAAGTGCCAGTTACAGTAGGTTCGCCAAAAAAGAAAGGCCCATAAACTTTTCGCCGGGGTAAGGCACAAAAAACATTCACTTTAGGGGAATCTCGTTGCATTTGTACCATCTCGTGAGGATTTTCTGAGCCCCAGATGCGCACATTATGAGTGTTAACATGTCCACTAAGGTGAAAGGTCGATTCACCACTGAAGACAACACGATCCATAAAATAGTCATCGTCATGAGACAACATGTCGTTTGCAAAGTTGGCACGTAATCCGTGGTCTGTCGGCTTTAGAGCCTGTAATAACTGTAAACGGTAAGGACGTAGCCATAAGCGTTTTCTTAGAACTTTCCAAACAGTAGACACAGGAACTTGTAATGCACGACTAGCCTTCCGGACTGATTTCTTAGGGCTACGAGTGAACGACTCTCTCACTAGCTCAACAGTATCTTCACTAACTCTTGGTCGTCCCGTGCTCTTTCCTTGACAAAGGCAGCCGGTATCTTCAAACTGATGATACCATCTACGAATGTTATTATCACTAGGAGGATCACAACCGAACTTGATGCGGAACGCACGTTGCACAGAAACTACAGATTCGGTCTTTGCATACTGCAAAACACAAAAGGCTTTCTGTTCACTAGTCGCCATCTTTGCTACTGCCGCTGTCTAGCGGATTGCGGCAGAAACATTGCACGCACATGCGCACTGGTGCCAACTAACAAAACTGTTTGAGTTGCTTTTTCATTTGACATATCATTTATAACTGTAAGTTTAATGTAATAAATATTATAAAGAGTTAAAACCCCGATATTCATTTATAAACACCCTGTATAATAAATCGCTGCAGCAATATGCTCACAAGTATTTCCACGGCCAGGTGGACAAGGGCATAGCGAGACAACATTTCGCTCAGTGTCTTTCTGTGAAATACAATAGTAAGTATAATGTGTAAGTAATTTAATAAACATGGAAGATATGTAAACGTTCCACAATGGATGGAAACTCAGCATAATATAATGATACTTGGTAAGACGGTAGCGAAACATACGTTTGCCTAATCACTTCTGCTTTCAGAAAGCACTCATCTCATGTACAACCTGCGGGAATCGCTACTAAGTCTGTATTGCCACTAGAGTTGTTTCTTTAACATCTTCTGCTGGATGCCCACAGAAGCTGGAAAGGATTATCATGCTTTGTAAACGCAATAAAGAACCTGTACCTCTTTCCAAATGCACTTCACCCAGTCAACGACATGCCTGTTGTCCATCCAGCCATTTTTTTGAGCTTTCACACCACCACCGCATGGAAAATCCACTCCTTTTGGTAGTGCCATTTTCCAAAAATTACAAAAGGCAAGAAACAAAAGGCTTAACACTGCAAAGCTGCTTTCACTGCTGCTTGTTAAAATAGACACTTTTTTCCTTTGTTCTCCACAGTCACGTCAAGAGGCAAGTCGAAATATACAGGAGTCTCGAATATATCTTTACTTTCCGGAGTCAGATTATGTGACGCTGGAACTAGATCAATTTCTCCTCATAAGCATTTGGCAAACGTTGGCAAATTAGTTTTCCATCTAATGGAGAGCTGGCGTACGTTGAAAAATAGTTCAATCAACCCCTTGCTTGCCCGAAAATCCCATCTACTTTTGCCAAATTCTTTAGCAATATCAATCGCCTTGTATTGGTACATCTCTGTACACACAGCATAACCCAATCTTTTACTTCTTATATATTCTTGCAATCGTTCTTCCACTTACGGGAACTTTGCCTTTTTACCTCCAAAGGCCAAGAAATTTCTCAAGCAGTTTTGGAGTGTGTCCTCTTTTTCTCCAGTTTCGAATGCACGATTCAGATACATCATATTTCCTACCCACAGCACCATTTCCTTTTTCTGCTTCCTTGATCATTTTCTCCCGCAGTAAACGATCTTTATCGTTTTTGCTGCACACATTTTTTACCTGATCGTTAGCACACTCTGAACACCAACCTGTTCCCTGCTCCGGTTAATTTAATGCCCGAACGAAACAAAAGCACCAGACCACGTCTGAGGTTTCCCTGCAGTGATTGGTCCGTTTCGCATTGTAACCATGCAACCTCCATGAACTGGCCATTTAGAAAGCGTTCTCTTGTGCATGTTTACAATTTCATTGTTTTTATTGGGCATAGAGTTATCTGGAACAGGGAAGAGCACGCGGTCAACACAAAACCATGCATCACAAGTCTGCTCTGTTGTTTCTGCTAACAACGTGTCTCACCAACTTTGATTTTCTACCGGAAATGTGTACCATAATCATGTGATATAGTTTAATTTTGCATTATTTTTATATATATATAATTTGCAAATCAATTTTATCAGGAGCAACTGTTGTGTAAGGAAAATTTATTTAATTATTATTTAAATAATGCCTTGTTTTGACTCCTTTTGCCGCACCATTTAAACAATGCTAGACAAATGATAAGTCATATACACAGGTAACTCAACATGATTTTGGCTGGCCCATATATAACAATTTTCTAATGTATGACACACATCACACATTTTGAAAATAACCACTGCATTAAGTCTTCTTATATCCTACAAATTGGTAAATATATCATTGTACTCGTTACAAAGGTTGAGGTATGTGAATGGTTCGATACATCATGCCAGGGTATGGTGTTACTTTTAAAAAGTAACTTATCCAATCCTGATTATAATGACCACAACTTGCTTAATTGCCTTATTTTGCTTCATATTCCTCCACCTCGCTTGAATACTCCCCTTCATGCAGCTCTAATAACTTCATGTCATGCACGATGCGCCAAACAAAGGTTTGGAGGATCTGTCCATTAAATCATATGATCCATATCACTAAATATAGCCTACATAAAACTAATTGAATTTTTTTATGATTTCAGGAATTCCTTGATACTGTAGTCCTCTTCTCCCGTGGCAAAACAGAGGACAAGCTGCGGATTATATTCGACATGTGCGATAATGATCGTAATGGTGTTATTGATAAAGGTGAACTTTCAGAAATGATGCGGTCTTTGGTAGAAATTGCTCGCACCACTAGCCTTTCAGATGAACATGTTACAGAGCTGATAGATGGCATGTTCTTGAATGCTGGGCTGCAACACAAGGATTTCCTTACTTATAATGACTTCAAGCATATGATGAAGGAGTACAAGGGTGACTTTGTAGCAATAGGACTTGATTGCAAAGGTGCTAAACAGAATTTCTTGGATACTTCTACAAATGTTGCAAGGTGAGTGATTCCAATATTATAGCATGTATTATTAACTGAAAATTTGGAGATTAGTAAATTCACATTTAAGTAAAAGTTTTTCGGGCCTGTAGGCCGTGGTCTAGACAGGAGGCCGAAAAACTTGTACTTAATTATGAAAGCCGGCCGTGAAAGCCTAAGCTGTTAAATTCACATTTCATTATTTTTGGAAAGATAGTGATTTATAGCATCAATACTTCAGATTAGTGAGGCCCCACTCCCATTTTTATAAACATCTCCAAGGCCTTTCATATTTGTCATTTAAATTCTTTATTGCTTCATGGTGTCATTGCTAAGCTTAGCACCAACTCTTGGTTATCAATTTATGTTTTAGCAAATGCTCTCCCACCTCACTCTAGTAGAAATCAGAGTTGTGTGTGCCACTGTATATTCCTCATCACGAGAGAGCTTTGTCCAAACCTTGCCTTTAATTCATCGCAACCCTTCTTGTTTCAATGAAATCCAAGTATGCCACTGACTATTACATCTTGATAAAAATTGGCAAGATCCACTTACCAGAATCTAAATTCCTCAACCATTTACTTATTGACCCTCGGAAATTTATATTGAGGGACTAAGTATGATCTAAAATATAGCTGTTACTTTTAACATTATATAGAAAATACTTTTATTTAGTTACCCATTGTCATTCTACCGAATTAAAAATGGTGTCTTGGAGAACTGAGCATTTTACTCTGTTGACAGGATGACGAGTTTCCATATTGAGCCACCATCTGATCATGGACGACATTGGTTGCTTAAAAAATGGGATTGTGTCACTACATTTCTGGAGGAGAACAGGCAAAATATCTTCTACTTGTTTGTGTTCTATGTTATCACCATAGCACTCTTCGTTGAACGCTTCATACGTAAGTATATGCATCGTGAAAAAAATACTTCTGTAACATGTTTTAAATTAGGGTGGCAAAATCAACAGAATGAGCCTTCAAAACTATACTCGGTGAGCTGCCAGAATGGGATTGACATTTGGCCGGAAATTCCATGCCAGTCATCATCCCTCTGCCTCTTGACTAATCCATATTCGCATAGTTGATGTTACAATACTCTGCGCTGCAATATCACAGCCCACTTACTTCAGTGTCTGGTTAGCTATGTCTCTGGCTTGTACAGCGTGATCGCTTGTTATTCTAACTGTGTATTGGTGCTTTAGTGATAGTTATAGTGCTTTAATAGTTGTCTGTGTAGTACTGTAGAGTAGTACAGCAGTAGTTTAAAGTAATTAGTAACTTATATTTGTGACTTAATTCAGTTTTC
This sequence comes from Meconema thalassinum, assembly GCA_946902985.2. Lineage (NCBI taxonomy): Eukaryota > Metazoa > Arthropoda > Insecta > Orthoptera > Tettigoniidae > Meconema > Meconema thalassinum. The sequence continues at coordinate 350,309,799 of OX336389.2, forward strand.
ATTGACATTAACAGTCTATTTTCATATTATATTTTGCTAGCTCAGCTTTATTCGACTCCATAATGGAATCCATTAGGTCCGTATTGACAAGAAATGTTATGCCACAATTCGAGGAAAAACTCCGTATTGATTGACGGAGTTTTTCCTCGAACTGTGGCATAACATATTTTGCTATGTCGGAGGCGGGTACGGTGGCTAAGGGAAAGGGTGAACTGAAAACCACAGGGCAAGGAATTGTTCTGCGAGGTCAGTCCCATGATTTGGTGTGTTCTTTAGGGGAATATATCGAAAAGGAGAGAGATAACTGCGGTCCTTTAGTGTCTTTTAGTATAGTTGTCGACAGAAATTCTGATGCCCTAAATATCAATAAGAATACTGTAGTGTAGATCTGCAAGGAGAGATTCCAGCTCGCAGAAAGTCAAAATAAATTGTGTCAAACTCGGCACTCCTAGGAAGAAGATAAGAGTGAACAAACGAGTGACGAACTTGGACTCTATTCAGGAAGATGCAATTCGCCGCCATGTGTATGCTTACTATAAAAGAAACATCAAACTCTCCGCAAATTAAAAGTTTCCTTAGTACAGGTCGATCTATTTAAAGGCAGCACTTGGTCTGTAACTAAGGTGTTGAAAATCATTGGGTTTCGCCTTAAGAAACTTTCCGAGCATAAAATTTTGCTAGAGAGGAGTGATGTTGCATGGAGATGTCGATTTTTACAGGAAATTATTCATGAAAACTTCGACAATATTGTCTGGCTAGATGAGACATGGGTTAATGCTTCACATACTTTAAAAAAAGGGCTGGCCGGGCAAATCAATTCAAGGCACAATGGCTGTACCGATAGGTAAAGGAGGGAGGTTCATCATCTTGCATGCGAGTACTTCTCAAGGATTTGTTCCAGCCTTTCTCCTGCTCTTTTGTTCGAAAAAGACAGGCGATTATCATGAAGAGATGAACCATGAGAAATTCTTAGATTGGTTTAAGGGATCGTTGCTTCCTAATCTGCATAAACAGACAACAATTGTTATGGACAATGCACCCTAACATTCTGTCATTGTAGACAAAGCACCGACTTAACGCCACAAGGAAGGACATCATGATTGAATGGCATTCACGCCGTGCAGTTCCAGCTGATGAGAGCATGAAGAAGTCTCAGTTAAGAGAACTAGTCTCCATCCACAAATCTCGATTTCCTACATACATTGTTGATGAAATAGCGAAAGAACAAGGGCATCATGTCCTCGGATTACCCCTTTATCATTGCCATTTTAACGTGATTGAACTTGTCTGGGCAAGAATAAAAAGATATGTGGCAAGAGAGAATCGAACCTTCTCTATGGCTGAAGTAGAAAAGCTGACCAAAGAAGCATTCGGTAAGGTGACTGCTGAAGACTGGAGAAAAACCGTGGAACACACCAGGAAAGTAATGGCTGATGCTTGGAAGAACAAGTGATTGACAGCTTAGCTTGGCTCTTCAAGTGATAGTTTGAGAGTGAGAGTGAGAGTGACAGTGACAATGACGGAGATACTGACACTGCCAGTGATGTGAGTGGTGTGGAACCTCTCTTACCTTAATCTTCAGGAGCAGATAACCTCGCTGTTTCACCCCTTAAAACTCCAAGGTCCTTGATGATATCCTTCAAATGGTAAATTCCTTTTTTTTTAAATCTCTGAACTGACAGTTCACATTTATTTTTGTGTGTGTTTTCTTAAACATGATTTTGCTTTGAGTAAAAACTTGCTCTCTCCAATGTTGAGGCATAGCTAGAGACATTAAGCAAAGTAGCTGACTTGAGGAATGTTAATGATGCCACAATGAAAACTAACGAGCTTATTGACAGCGTTATGACTGGTGCTTATAGAAATAATGTTACCAAGAGCTGATGAATTGCCGAGACCTTCTACTCAAACATACGGTACTTAATAAGCTGTAAAAGAAAAGTTGAAAGCATGTGAGTAAATATTTCTCGGGTTTAAGTGCAATAGTTGCTTGAATATTTCGTATGCAATATAGGATCAAAATCCTCTTTTAAGCCTGAAGCAGTAGATTGCCATAAAAAATGTAGGCTAACATTATTGCAAGTTATCGAACTCAGCGTATTCTTGAAGCCATTACCATTATACAAAAAATAAGGAGATATTGTGTACCGTAAACCTTTGCTCCATATTTCCTGACTTTTTGGACAAAATTATAATTCCTGAAGGATTTGTAAGAGAGAAAAAATCAGTGTCACTCTTAATTCACTAAAATATTGTTACGGCTGTGAGTTTGTGTCATCGCTCGCCGCATGAGTCACAACTGCCCCAGGGCTGGGCTGTGCCCTGCCTCGTGTATTGCGTGCGCCTTATGCAACAGGACTACTAGGACAAAGGGATAGTCCAGAATATTCGTGACTGAGCCAGCGATGGAAAACTCGAGAAGCCGTGAACCCTGGATGGATCTAGAAGCATTTATTGAGTCACCGGCCTGCTATATAAGTGCGACCTGTCAAGCAGTTGTTGTTGTGTTTTTATGAGCTAGTGCGAGTGTTTATCCTGAGCGACAGAAGTGTGGTGACTTGCGAAACCCCTAGTGAAGCTGATTCTCTTGACAGCGAGGAAGTGATTGTGGTGCATTGTGAAACAGTGTGTAGTACGGTGACAGGCTGAGTGCAGATATTTCCAGCCAACGCACGGGGCCACCTCATTACGAGGGATTAACTTCTGCGGCTTGTTGACGAGTGAAAGGGGGCAAGAACTCTCCAAAGGCAGAGACTTGAGGAAACTGGAGTAAGGTAATAATTGCTTGTATTTACTGATGAGTGCTGTATCTTCCTGCAAGCAATAAAGCTAACTTCTCTTTAAAGCAGTAATTGGTGTTGTGTTTTCTACCCACCGTAATCCAGTTAACAAAAGTGCCACTAGGGGGGTGGCACGTAACAATATATACCTGCAACATGTTTAGCACTCAATTGATCTCTTTACCAAGTTCTTCTTCTTCTTCTTTTTTTGGTTTTCTTAAGTGGAGCAAAGTTACTCATAGGGAAATATCAGAAATATCAATGATTTGTAATATGTTAAGAGTAAACCACTTATATTCAAGTAGTATAACTCATTTGAATTTGCTGAAACTGGCAGGGATTCAAATAAATAGGTTTCCGGAAACACTACAAGAAAAAAACAAAACAAGAGTCATATAAAAATGTGTAATAAACAGCTTAATGAGTTATGGACAAATGCTTTTTAAACATCAATGCATAATGGGCAAAATACAAATACAAATTCAAATTAATCATTTTCAGACGGACCAGCTCTGGGACCAGAAACATCCCTCTTTTGTTAATTTTGTGTGGGGGATTAGGCCTAATACAATGTCTTCCCAACAGTAATACAGTGTGTCCTTTTTTTCAGGCCATTTCCAATTACCCTTTGGGGTTTTAATCATTGCACTGACTGTAGCACCTTTCTGATTTAAATTTTCTATCACGCCAGGGTAATAGTCATTTTGATAACTCACAACAACAAAGCTTGCCACTTCCTTTTTTATGGATTGAATGCTTGGTTTGTCATCTTTCTTGTTTTCTTCTTCCATCATATCAAGTTGCATTTTACGGAATGATTCCCAGTCATCCGAACTGTCGCTGAGATGTAATTCACTTTCGTCGAAAAACTCGCCATCACTGTCCTCATAACATCTGCGAGTTCTCTTCGTTTTTTGGGGGTGGAGTTTAATTTTCCTTTTGGTAGGATTGCTGGTACATGGCTGTGTCTCTAAGTTCGTTCCACTGTAAGAGGAAATCAGCGTTTTATCTAAAATCTCTTCATGTGACAAGCTTTTACCAGCAGGAAGGCTTATTTTCTTCCTTCTGGCAATGTTCACTGGCTTTAGGCATGATGACCTTGTTGTTTCAACAAGCTCCAAAAATACTGAACTTGCAGCTGAGGGCTCAACTTCTTTTCTACCTACTCTGTCTAAGAGCGGTTGAAGGTCACAAGGATATATTCCAGTTTTCCTAAATCTGCTTTCAAGATTCTTTTTCATATTCGGCTCCAAATCTTCAAGAACTTTTTTGAGTAACGGAGGGAAAGCTTGTTTCGGTAAAACCCCTGCGTTCATACCATTCGGAGTCCCTTTCCAATCACACAGGAACTTTCTCCAAGCGACCTTCATGGGACTAAAAAAGGCCACATCGAGCGGTTGCGTTACATGTGTGCTGTTCGGAGGAAGACAGACAAAACTTATGTTGTTCGCTCGACACTACTCAAATATAGCGATATTTAAATGGCTGGACAAGTTATCTGCTATCACGACCAATTTTTCTGCTGCTTTCTTAAGTCGTGGAAGACACAAACTCTCAAACCACTCATTAAAAGCTGGTCCGTCAAACCATCCAGACTTTGTACTGTAGTAACGAGTGTTTTTTGGCCCACCTTCGGTCCAAACGTTCCACATCTGAGTACCTTTATACACTACAAAGGGTGGCAAAAGCTCACCAGCTGCATTGCCACTAATCATTACAGAGGTACTTGATTTGGAAAAATTACATAGTTTTTCAGGATACTTTGTACCTCGGCGACAAATAACTTTCTTCTTTAACGGATCGTCAGTTAAGTTAGTCTCATCAAGATTCCATATATTTTCAGGAGGGACATCTTTGACGACTTCTTGCAAATTATTTATGTATTCCCGTAACGTATTTTCGCTTAGTGCAGCTCGGCTTCTCTTTATGTTGGATGCAATACGCTCTTTAAGCCTTGAGTATCGTTTCAGGAAAGACTTCATCCAGTCAATACCTGGTTTGATTTCATGAAACTCTTCTATTTCACGATCAATTCTCTCCAAGTATGTTTTGATGACCAGCCTGAGGTCTTCCGTACTTATTGGGAAACCTAAATCACTCATGGTTTCTATGTAGGACACAAATGATTCCTCTTCAGCTCTAGAAAAAACAGATTGTTTCCCTACTTGGTTTCCAGGCTTGTTCTTCAGTTTGTTTTGAATAGTTCGTCTTGGTATTCCAAAGTGATCTGCTGCTTGACGATGGCTGTAAGTACCATTTCTAATGGTTTCCAAACATTCCTGCAACTTTTCTGGTGTGTAGTCAACATAGCGCCGGGAAACAAGTTTTCGCTTGTATGCTCGAACCATCTAAAAGAAAGAAAAGTGAATAGAATTCCAATGTAGGTGGATACCCAACGGTAAATGTTTTTTAAGATGTTATGCACACACTTTACACACACATGGACACACATAAATATGTACACACAATCCACAAAAAGCAGTGTTCATTGCCGAAAAGAAATGGAATTTTCTGTATGGGGCAACTTTGCTCCACTTTCTTGCTGGTGCAAAGATGCCCCCTTTTTACAAGAAACATAACCTACTAAACAAAAATATTTTTCAATCGCATAAAACCCTTGTTACGTTGTGTTTTATGACATAATTTTGTTAAGAAGTATGTGTTGAATGTAAATAATCATCTTTACTCACCTTTAAATCACTGCCAATGAGCGAGAAACACCACTTTTTTCGCTGTTAAAATCTGCCATATCGCGCCAATTCACAATCACATACGGTAACTCATTTCCAATATGGCGGAATGGTCTGAAACTCCTGTATAAGGTGACTAGTGGTGTTGACCGGTGGAGAAACTAGGAACTACGCTCTTGCAGTTCCATTACGCTCCACCGGACAGAGTTGCATCTTATTTCATCTTCAGAGCAAAGTAGCCCCGGTTCACGGTATTCTAAATCTGTAGCAACTATTCTAGATTCTAATTAATTCTGTAGCTTATCACTGAAATACCTATCATTATTAAATACAGTATATTATAGCAAGTTGAATGAACTAACTCATTTGCCCACACGTGCAATGTCAGCCGAAACGTCGGGAAATAATAACCGATATACGACGCGGCTCAATCGTGTAAGCCAAGATGATAAACTATACAATAACACAGTAAGTACAGGGTCTTTCATATAAAATAAGAACGGCGAGCGGCGGATTTGTTATTCGCTGGTACAGTGGCCTTTACCGAGCATGTAACGCGCCACGGCCCCCTGCTGCAGTATTGAAAGCGCGCGCATAGTATATACTTGACCTTGCAATAAACGTGCAGGTGTTCAGTCGCCAGTCTCAACCTCAGATGCTAACATGGTGAGACAGTTATCATTACAACATCATATTTTTGTATGTAAATCTTATTTTAATTACGAGTCGGCTCGGCGGGTACGTGATGCACTTGTTCAGCAATTTCCTGATGAAGTGCCACCTTCACTAGCACAGATTCACGTAATTGAAAATAAGTTTGACACTACTGGCTCAGTGCTCAATAAAAAACATAAAATAAAAGATCAGAAACATTACAGTGGCAGAACTCACTTTCGTCAGCCAGAATGTGGTAACCAGATACAATGCCTGTATAACCTAGGAAGGACGACACTTCCAGAATCTCTCATAAGGTAATATTTCATATAGGATTATACATGGGTTGGTTTGTTATTTTTGGCACCATAGTTATAACTGGATTAATAACTCACTTAGATGGTTCCAAGTTTCACAGGCCCTCGATGTAGTCCCCACCGTTGCGTACAACGTGTTCCCAGCGATGCGGAAGTCGTTGGATCCCGTTGGCACTGCCCAATCTATTGATGGTATATTGATGGTACGAAGAGAGCGCTCGGCAGCCTGCTTAACGTCTTCAATGGTACTGAAGCGCTCCCCACGCATTGTCATCTACATCTTCGGGATGAGATCATAGTCGCAGGGACTGATGTCGGGAGAATATGGGGGGTGATAGAGGACCTCCCAGCCCCAGCGATCCAACAATGCCGACACAACTCCTGCTGTGTGTGCCCTAGCATTGTCATGCAGAACGATGGGCGGTGTAACCATGTGATGGCGCCGTTTCCTTCTCGGAGCTCCTCGGAGATGGTCTTGCAGAAACGAACAATAGTATGCCGCATTGACGGTTTGCCCTCGGGGAACAGTATGGTGAATGATCACACCATCCCAATCATAGGCAAGAATCAACATTACCTTCACATTGGTGGGGGTTGGTCGAACTGTTTATTTCCGTGGTGATCCATGGTGCCACCACTTGTTCGATTGGCGTTTTAACTGTGGCTCATAAGATCTGGCCCACGTCTCATCAATGGTTATGATACGCCGTAAGAAGGCCTCTCCTTCGCGCTCATAACGCTGCAAGTGCATACGACAAGCGTCATATCGCAGCCATTTGTGCATGTCGGTTAAGTCATGCGGAACCCATTTGGACGCAATCTTCCTCATTTTCAGTAAGTCCTTCAGGATGTGGAGGACAGTTGAATGCGCCAGTCCGGTATCTTGCTCTAATTGACGAATCGTTACGTTCCGATCCACCTCTACTAACGCGGACACCATCTGTACATTGTCATCACTTACTGGTGGGTGACCAGATCGAGGCATGTGCTCCACACGTTCGCGCCCATCTCGAAAGGCTGCAACCCATCTTGCTACCGTTCTGAACGGTAACGCAGCTGCACCGCACGCTTCCTGCTATCCTCGGTGCACTGTTTAGCACTGGACCCCTAGCACACTGAATTTTTATCCATGTTCTCTGCTCCTGCTTGGAAAATATTGCGACTGTCTTTCGCGAGCGCTGGTTTCACACTACTCATCTAACAGTCGCGACTGTGCACGAGCGGTGGTGAGGACGGGCGAGGTCATGTGCTCTGAGGGAGGGGATGCAGGGCAGCAACAGTCGGTAAAAGTGGCAGCGCCCAACATTGTTGCAACTTAGCACTGAAGCATTGGTGCCAAAACTAAAAAACCAACCCATGTACACACGCTGAAAGCAGGGGGCCGTGGCGCGTCACAAGCTCGGCCAAGGCCACCGTTGCTGCGGATAACAAAACCGCCGCTTGGCGTTCTTATTTTATATGAAAGACCCTGTATGTGACCACAATAGTCCTTGCACCAAAAATGATACTACTGCTATTATGCAATTTTGATTTTACTCATAGTTGGCCTTGTTGCATAGTGGCCAGCGCTCTTGGCTGTCACAACGGCGGCCCGGGTTTGATTCCCGGCTCTGCCAAGAAATTTAATTCTGCTCAGAGGGCTAGAACGGGGTACACTCAACCTCGTGAGACAAAAATGAGAAGAGGCGGGTTCGATTCCTACCTCGGGCTTCCTGGAAGTGGTTTTCCATGGTTTCCCACTTATACTCCAGGAGAGTGCTGGGATGGATCCTAAATTAAGGCCACGTCTGCCTCCTTCTCAAACTTCATCTGAATTACAAATACACACATTAATACAGCCATCACAATAAAACGGGTTATCAGACAAATTCCACACACACACCCAAGTACACGGGGCTACATGACCACGATGTTGCAAATCCCAAATGAATTAACAACTCCTCATGGTTAGTATAAGTAATTCTTCTTGATCTTTGATATTTACATAGTAATAACAGTAACAAAGTTATTTAATATGAAACTTTAAAAGTACATGCTGCCAGACTGTTTTGGTGCCTTCACTGATCCATTTCTTTCCAATCACATGAGCACTGCACAAACAGTTCAATATTAGGAGTCACATGGATTACCTAGAGAAAAGTTGTACCATTTTGTTCTTTATTACTGTACAGGCAAAGAGATCTTCATTGTTGCAATAAAAACACAAGTTACTTTTTGACTTTTAAAGTCGGACATTTTTCCGTATTGACAGAATGTAATAATAAACAAAGTTTATATGGTTCCGCCTAGTCAATACATTGTTTTATTAGAGGTTTTATCGTGACATAATCACTTGTCTTTGCGTATGTTGGGACATGTTTCGGTGTCTAGTGACATTGACACCATCATCAGCCTATGGTTATTGGCAACACTCAATGACATTAAAATAATAATTAAAACAACACACACATGACTAAAATAACACTTTAAAAAGTTTTTAAAACACTGTCATATTGAAAGTTCAATAAAAAGTCTTAAAAAAGGCTTGCTGCACTGTTTTGGTTTCCAATGTCCTGCTTCCGATAAAAACCTCCAATATCCAGCAAGAGGTGACCAAACATAACTGGAAAAGAAAATCCCTGTGTGAACTATGATAAATATTAAAACCGAAAAAGTGGAAAGCTAAACAAAGAAAAAGTGGAAAAATATATAAAAAAGGAGTGTGGTGAACTTACGGTGTAGCTGTGGCAGCGAGAAATCGGGCCGTGCTGAGGCATACGGAGACTGTGCAGTACTGATATGGAATAGCTTGGGGGAAGCGGGCGAGGCTTCAGTCGAGAGAGTCGAAATATTTTCGAAAATAACTTTGAAGAGAGGAAGAGAACAAAATATTTCATGTGTTAGTGTTATTTTATACTGCTATAGAGAGAAAAGTGTTATTTTATACTGCTATAGAGAGAAAAGTGCAGAAGTTTCCGCTGTCATCACCCTAAGTTATGTTCATTTGTATTGCAGATTATTCTTTCATGGCAGAGCACACAGATTTGCGGCACATCATGGGTGTTGGAATTGCTATCACACGTGGATCGGCAGCATCGCTCAGTTTCTGTTACAGCCTACTCTTGCTCACGATGTCACGAAACTTGCTCACAAAATTGAAGGAATTTTCAGTGCAGCAGTACATCCCACTTGATGCCCACATCCAATTCCACAAGATCGCTGCTTGCACAGCACTGTTCTTCTCGTTATTGCATGCTGTGGGTCATATTGTCAACTTCTATCACGTTTCGACACAGCCTGTTGAACATCTGCGATGCCTTACGAGTGAAGTGCATTTCCCATCGGATTACAAGCCAGGAATCTCGTTCTGGCTCTTCCAAACACTCACAGGTAAGTTCAACTAACAAGTTCAGTAATGAATGTATTTTATCAAGTTCGTAGGTATTCTTTCCATCAAGATTGATAAATCGTATGATCTGATGAAACGTGCTGCTGAAGACCGGATAAGGTGGAGAGACCGACCATGAGGAAACCTGCCATCAGGCAGATAAACAGAAGATGATGATGATGATGATGATTTCTATATTGACAGCTGCAGCTACAAAAAGGAAGTTTGTAGTTTTACGTGAACTACGTGACCGTTAATCTCGAGATCATGAGTCATGGGACCTCCTTTTTTCGTGGAATCCGAACCACAGGACATGGCATTTTACTTTGAAAATCTCGCATGCATTGACCGGGAATCAAACCCGGTCAGCCGTGGTGAGAGGCCAACAGCTTGACCGCTGTGCCACCAGCTACACTCACAGTGCTAGGACATGAGGCCAAACAATTTGTGGGCTCAGTACACCTGTGGGTTTGAATTCCACATTCAGCATCTTCGAAATGGATTTTTATAGTATACCATTTTTAAATCCAGGAAAATGCTGGGATGGTATCTTCTAATAGGCCATGGCTGCTTCCATACAACTCGTTACCCAATTTCATTCATTTCATCTCTCATTAACTCCTCTCATGAGGTTAGCATCTGGCTATAAATACCACCCACCACATAGTTCATTGCACCTCATCCTCAACCCCATTGAAAGGGAAATAATAAAACACTTTGATTGAGACATCACTTTTGATAGATCCCAATTGTTTGTGAGTGAGATTATTCATCTCTTCCAATTAATATTTGTAAGGAAATGAGATAGTAACTTGTGGGGGGGGCTTGATGTTCTCTAAGAAGACCTAAGGACCTTGAAATGGTCACGATAAGAAGAGAGTTCAGTGATGTTTCACTTATCTTTTGCTTCGGCAGGATTGTGTGAAAACATAGTTCCAGTTTGACACCTCTGAATTGGGAGTTTCCTCGAGACTGGTCCAGTCACAGATAATGTTAAATCTAATGAACATGACATGAAACCATAAACATCCCAATTGTAAGTAACCTGCTATACATGTTTTAGATAATTGAAGACATTGCGTGTCATTAACGAGTAAAATAATTTGCAAGAAGTTAGTGTTTTGACAACTCGCATCACTCTGTATTCAGACTAAGTTTGCTGTATTGGGAGTGATAGCTGAATAGATTGAGGATATATTACTCATAGGCTGGGGGCAACAGATATGAGGATAACATGAATGATAGCAAGGAAACAGATGGAAAAAATGGCAGTAAAATACTTTAAATAATGTAAAGATACGTTGTAATTCGAATTCATTATATGAGGCTGTTTGGATAAGTCAGCTTAGATGGAGTAGTCATGTGATGTGAATGGTGGAGGAGAAGGCTAATGAACTCAATTATGGAGGGTACTTCACACTTGGCCGGATCGTTAAGTTTGGCATTTTCAATACGCACGAACAAATGTAAATACAAACTAATGCTTCTGTTATGACATTTGTGGCTACCCAATAGATGAACGTACTAAGTGCGCATGTGCCAAACTATGACTGCAGTGGCCATATTTAAAAACTGTACTTACTTAAAAAAAAACATGCTTCTTGTATGTGTGCATGTATAAATCATTCCTTGGTAGTGATATGGGGATAACAAATTGGGTTGCTTTCAGTTATGTAAGAACCCCCTCCATGTCGAAATTCCAAATTCCGTTGTTGATTCTACAGCCATACCCCACCAAGGTCAGGTGATACTAGAGGGAGAGTGAGAGAGAGAGTTATTCTCGAGGCAGGAGTCCTACTTTCCACAGAGGCTGGGTGACAATATGTTATTCCATCGAACAAATCGGTGATGCCTAAGACGGTTGAGAGAATTGGGAGAGATTACTAGTCACGGTGGATCGGGTTTGTAAAGGGTGTTGTCTTGAGAGGAAGATGAATTTTTGGTCGTCCAGGCCCATTTGACACCATTCAATAAAGCTGTGCAGCTAACAGCTCTAAAATTGTCTTAAAATGCCTTAATGAGGCAGGTATGAAATCCTGGTGAGCTGTTAAGAAATGGAGTCTCAACCAGGGACCCGGAACAGAACTGAAATGCGTTACGTACCGCTGTGTTCCACGTTACGTTACGTATGCCATACCGCGGCCCCAAGATGGCTTGCGGTATCGTTCCGTAACTGTAACTTGGAACTCGGTACGAGCATGTGGAACGGTACAGTCGGAACTCGACTCCCAACTGTACCGAGCATCAAGGTACGTGTTAGCGGAACGTTATGTATGGAACGGTACATGACTGGAACGATTCCTCAGCGTTACCAGTTGGAAAGTTACTCTGCGTACCGTTTTTGGTTATCGAAATAGAGTATCGTTTCCACCAGTACCCGGTTACACTGTGTACCGTTCCAGGTTATACCAACCAGCCACCCGGTATCTATGCGTAACGTTCCAGGTTCTCATGTTCCAACGGAAATTGGAACGGTACAGAGCCTGTAACAGTACAGCAGCATTTCGCAAAATGTATGTAGGCCTACAGACTATTACAGGACTGTTACCGGTACTACTGTACACTAGCTATTAAAACCATTATGGCTGTTACACCGAATTTTCACGTAGACTATTACGGCTATTACACAGTCTATTTAGTTACCACGGCAATTGTAACACTGCGTTTATTACACTGTTACACTGGTTGTTACAAACTGGCACATAATAGCCTAATTACACAACAACTATATCAATTACATACCTGTTATCTTATCTAGGGGCATTTCTTCCATGATATCGAAATACTCTATCTAGCCTAAGGATGTTTTTCAGTATCTAATGTCCTACCTAGAACCGTGATAAAAAGATCCTTTTTTTTTTCTGCGTCAACAACTATTCCAGTTTGAACGATGCTATATGCAATTCCAGGCAAATTATTTATTCAAACATAGGATAATTATTTCTTGAAATAAAAATAAAAATAAAAATACTGATTTCAGTCTGAGTACGTGCCGCATCAGACAGAGCAAGGCACCTTGCTCGTTTCGATCGCGGTCATACTGTAGCCTACGTTAGAAATATGTTTTCTAAGAACAATACGATGGATCCCATTGATTCGAAATATTTATTGTTGCTCCATATAGAGGTTTGGAACATTGGCTATTGTTCATCGGTCCATGTAGTTGAGATTTTTATGGAATTTGTCTGATAGGCCTAAACTTTGTTATTGTGATGTCTGTAGTAACGTGTGTATTTGTAATGATGGCATGGCTTGGAAAGGAGTAGGCCGTAGCCTTGACTTAGGAACTATCCACGCATTTTCCTGGAGTAGAAGTGGGGAAAACATGGAAAACCACTCTAAGATCGCAAAGATGGGAATCCAACTCACCTTCTCGCAGTGTTGCCATATAAGGCAGAGGGTAACCTACACACCAAACTTTAGCTCCTTTGTGACCAATAATAGTATTTCTTTTCTAAATTAAACCTCCCGTTCTTGCTTTTCGTTTACTTGTTAGCCTATTTTCATTTAGTAGTGATTGAAGCCATTTTTCAGTGATGCTTAATTCTAATAATGAAAGCTATTCAGTCGTGTTGACCGACTGAAAAGATTCCTTTATTATTTACATTTATGAAAGATAGGCCTATGACATCACATATAGTCCGTGTCTGTGTACGTATGTGTGTGTTTGCATGTGTCCGTCGCCTCGCTCCCCTCCCTAATAAAATCTAAACTGCTGGAGCGATTTCAACGAAACTCGGTAAGGTCATAGTACTATTTTGTCCAACCCCGACTGTGCTCTTCAAATTTTATTACATCTCACCAATCCAACATGGCAACTGCGCGAAATATTTCACCGGCATTCCATATCTCCGAAACTATTACAGATATCACCCTGACGTCTTGTATGGTGGAAAATAGCACTAATAGAAGTGTAACGATGGGACTTTCAAAAACCTCTTTACAAAACGAACATGGCGGCCAAGCGAAGTTGTTGTATTTAAATAGACTTTTCTCGCATTTAAACCAACAGAGCGCCGTCACACATGGTACAGCAAATGGTATACACCTTGTAATGCACTGACATCCTATTCAGCTCAATTGTTTACATAACTTCAAGATGGCGGCTGTGCGAAATTTTAAAATTAAGGTTTCATTTCTTGTGTTCTAATCATGCGATCGAAACCAACGTTTGAACAATGAACCTACGCAATAAGCATCATCTAATAGTACATAGCTCTATGGCCTACAAAGTATATAAAAATCCAATATGGTGGCCATCCGAAATATTTAGACGATTCTCAATGTCAACTAATCTGTGACAGCAATCAAACTTAATTGTTTCTTTTAACCACGGGATGGCGCCAGTGTCAATTTTAAAATCTATTTTTTGCCTATTTCTATGTATGAAAATATAGGCTTATGAGATCACCTTTTGTCGTGTGTGTGCGCCAGAGTGTGCCCCCCCACCTCCCACTAACAAAATCTAAGTGGCTGGATAGATTTCAATTAAATTCGGTAAGGTCATAGTACTATTCTGGCCGACCCCGACCGTGCTCTACAAATTTTAATAAGTTTCAACAATCCAACATGGAGGCTGTGCGAAATATTTCACTGGGATTCTATATCTCCGAATCTCAGAAGACTTCTGTTACTTAGAAAGCTAAATAACCATTGATGGACGGAGGAAAGAGGATATAAAAAGTAGGTTGGATCAGGTAAGGAAAGCATTTCTACAGAAAAGAAATCTGTTGGCATCGAGCGTGGCGCTCTATGGAAGTGAAAATTGGACTATTGGTGCAGCAGAAAAGAGGAGAATTGAATCGTTTGAAATGTGGTCTTACAGGAGAATGATGAAGATCAGATGGGTAGATAGGGTTACAAACGAAGAGGTATTAAGACAAGTGGGAGAGGAGAGATGTTTCTGGCGACTGGTAATGAAGAGAAGAGATAGGATGGTAGGACACATACTAAGACACCCAGGAATAACAAACTTAGTTATGGAAGGAAGGGTCGAGGAAAAGAACTGTAGGGGTAGACCGAGATTAGAATATGTTAAACAGTTTGCCTCGAATGTAGGGTGTGGTAGCTATGTAGAGATGAAACGCTTAGCTCAGGACAGGGAGGCATGGAGAGCGGGATAAAACCAGTCAAAAGACTGAAGAATCAAACAACATCAGCCGATATGAATGAATTGATAAATATCAAAGACACAAGATAAATGTTCAGCGTAACACTAAAAAGTCCCTTGGTATTAAGCCTTATATGGTGCACCATAAAGAAGGATGGAAAATTGAACACCTAAATCAACATACCGTAACATGATGTATGAAAATATGATAAAATAATCATTTGCAACAAATTTCAAACACATATTAAAACTCTAAGAAGAAGTTCCGTGACGAACTAAAGAGCCTACTTTTCCTAAAATTAAGATTCATGCCAATGATTAATCTACAGTATATGAACCTATCTAGAATAATGACGAAATTAAGTTGGTAATATCGAAGTATCTAATTAGTTCGAAATATACCTGGTATAATGTAGCCTAATAGGGCAGTACTGTTGGCAGCCCTGGAGACTTAATATATAAGTCTTCGTTCCATCTTTTAAGGTACAGAATACACAATTTGGTTTAAATCCAATGAACTTTATATGCAGTTAGACTCTGGATTTATCAGCACGCGTAAAAGCATGTTTGGCAACAATGTCATGCGTGTGCTGGTCAGAAATGATCTCAAATATTATGATATCTTGTTGTGCCAATTATGGATGAAATCCATTTGTTAGTATAGAAGTTACATGTTTTTAAAAATTGGACCTATCTGCAGGCATAGAATCATGTTGGCAGCACTGACTTATATTGATTACTCCAAATTTATCTAGAATGCCAGGTGCTATAAGTGTGCAAAGTATGGAGCTGTTGGCTTGCATATTTTCTGATTTATTGACATTAGGGAAAAAAATATAGACAGCATTTATTAACAGTTGGCAGCCCTGATTGCTCTTAAGAATAAGCATAGTCATATCTGTTATGGTACACACAGCACATACGAAATTTGGTTGAAATCCAACTGATAGTATAGGAGTTACATGTATTTAAAAATTGGTGCTATCAGCAGACTTAGAATCATGTTGGTAGAACTGACTATATAAGTTACTCCAAATTAATCTAAAATTTAAGGTACTATACGTGTGCATAGTTTAAAGCTGTCTGCTTGCATACTTTTTGATATATTGGTATTTGGATAAAAAATAGAGAGCAATTATTAACAGTTGGCAGCCCTGGTGGTTCTTAAGAATACGCTCAGTCATATCTGTTTATGTCCACATATTACATACAAAATTTGGTTGAAATCCAATTAATAGTGCAGAAGATATATGCATTTAAAAACTTGACCTATCAGAAAGCTTAAAATTATTTTGGCAACACTGTCATGTATGGCCTCCTGGAAATTAAACAGAAATAGCATTATCTACGTGTGTGCTAATTTTGGAATAGCTCCCATGCATACCTTGCAAGATATCCAACATGGAGCTCAAATTTCTAGTGCGTTTTTTCAGCAGTTGGTAGCACTGACATCATTTTCAAATATGGGCTTGAGATATTCCAGTATACATCTTTACTCATACTAAAAATTGGTTTAGATTGCTGCAGCCGTTTGTGAGTTGATAGGGGACACACACACACGGACGGACGGGCGGGCGGACAACATTTTCCCGGATCGATCTCCTAAGTCTACTTTTTCCTCATTTTTGCAAAATGTGAAAAGTAGGCTAAAAATGCCTGATTTTCTTACAGATCCCTGCCAGTGGAAGAACGTGGCTAGTATTAAGGGACTTTTTTCAAGAAACATTGTGTGTCTGTGTGTGTATATGCCTGCTCCCCCCTATCAATTGAAACACGACATTTTGTACAGAAGTAGCACTAGAAAAGGGCACCTCAGTGTCATGTTTATTTTGCCGCCATCTTTACCAAATCTCAACTGTAGCTACTTAATTTGTCAAAACTTAACATTAATAAACGACTAAACTAATCATCAGGGACCAAGAACAGAACTGAAATGCGTTACGTACCGCTGTGTTCCACGTTACGTAACGTACGCCATACCGCGGCCCCGAGCTGGCTTGCGGTATCGTTCTGGAACTGGAACTTGGAACTCGGTACGAGCATGTGGAACGTTACAGCCCTGGAACGTTACAGTCGGAACTCGACTCCCAACTGTACCGAGCATCAAGGTACGTGCTAGCGGAACTTGAGCTTTTTTGTGACCAATAATAGTATTTCTTTTCTTAATTAAACCTCCCGTTCTTGCTTTTCGTTTACTTGTTGGCCTATTTTCTTTTAGTAGTGATAGAAGCCATTTTTCAGTGATGCTTAATTCTAATAATGAAAGCTATTCAGTCAAGTTGACCGACTGAAAAGCTTCCTTTATTATTTACATTTATGAAAGATAGGTCTACGACTTCACATATAGTCCGTGTGTGTGTACGTATATGTGTGTTTGCATGTGTCCGTCGCCTCGCTCCTCTCCCTAATAAAATCTAAACTGCTGGAGCGATTTCAACGAAACTCAGTAAGGTCATAGTACGGTACTATTTTGTCCGACCCCGACTGTGCTCTTCAAATTTTATTACATCGCACCAATCCAACATGGCAACTGTGCAAAATATTTCACCGGCATTCCATATCTCCGAAACTATTACAGATATCACCCTGACGTTTTGTATGGTGGAAAAAAGCACTAATAGAAGTGTAATGATGGGACTCTCAAAAACCTCTTTACAAAACTAACATGGCGGCCAAGCGAAGTTGTTGTATTTAAATAGACTTTTCTCGAATTTAAACCATCCGAGCGCCGTCACACATGGTACAGCAAATGGTATACACCTTGTAATGCACTGACATCCTATTCAGCTCAATTGTTTACATAACTTCAAGTTGGCGGCTGTGCGAAATTTTAAAATTAAGGTTTAATTTCTTGTGTCCTAATCATGCGATCGAAACCAACATTTGAACAATGAACCTATGCAATTATCATCATCTAATAGTACATAGCTCTATGGCCTACAAAGTATATAAAAATCCAATATGGTGGCCATCCGAAATATTTAGACGATTCTCAATGTCAACTAATCTGTGACAGCAATCAAAGTTAATTGTTTTTTTAACCACGAGATGGCGCCAGTGTCAATTTTAAAATCTATTTTTTGCCTATTTCTATGTATGAAAAAATAGGCTTATGAGATCACCTTTTGTCGTGTCTGTGCGCCCGAGTGTATGCCCCCACCTCCCACTAATAAAATCTAAGTGGCTGGATAGATTTCAATTAAATTCGGTAAGGTCATAGTATTCTGGCCGACCCCAACCGTACCCTACAAATTTTATTACGTTTCAACAATCCAACGTGGCGGCTGTGCGAAATATTTCACTGCCATTCTATATCTCCGAATCTATTACTCATATCAACCTGAAATTTTGTACGGTGATAAAAGGCACTACTACAGAATCGTTCAAGGCACTTTCAGAAACCTGTTAACTACAAAACGAACATGGTGGCCATACGAAGTTGAAACATTTAAATAGACTTTTCTGGCGAGTTAAGAATCCGAACGCAGTGAAACTTGGTACAGCAATTGTTTATACACTTTGCAATGCACTGACATAATTTTTGTCGAATTGTTTACATAACCTCAAGATGGCAGCTGTGCAAATTTTTAAAATTAAGTTTTAATTTTTTTGTGTCGCAAACATGAGATCGAAGTCAACGTTTGAATAATGAACCTACTCAATAATAGTCATCTAATAGTACATAACTCTCTGGCCTACATATGTTACAATACAACATGGCGAGCATCCAAAATATTTAGACGGATCACAAAATCTGATAATCAGACAGCAGTCAAACTGACATTTTGTATGTTGATAGAGGCTATAAACATAAGTTCACCTATGGAACTTTCATAACCTGGTGATCACAAATCGAACCTGCCGGCGACGCGAAATGCGAATATTTAAAAGGACGAGCACAGTGAAACTTGGTACGGTATATGCTTATACAAATTTTAATCCACATGCGTCTTAATTTATTTCAATTTTTATCAGAACCAGAAGATGGAGGCTGTGCAAAATTTTTAAATCTCGTTTTTACTATTTCTTGTGTCCTAATCGTGCAATTGAAGTTTGAATAATACACGTACACAATAATCTTCATGCAATAGTACATAACTCTAAGGCCTACATATATAACAATCCAACATGTCGACTATCCGATATATTTAGACGGTTCTCAATATCTACGAATCTATTGCAGCAATCAAACTGAAATTTTGTATGTTGATAGAGGCAATTAACATCAGGAGGATAAATGAAAATGGGCTATACATTTCTTCACGGAAATACTTGTTATTTCTTGTGTCCTAATTATGCGATTGAAGTTTGAATAATACATTTACGCAATAATCTTCATGTTTTTATATTATATTTTTTAAGCGTATAACTTTTAGTGCCGGGAGTGTCCGAGTACATGTTCGGCTCGCTCAAGTTAGCAGCTACTTCTATGCGGAAACCCATGGGGTGAGCTACAAGCACCGTCACGTGTGGTGGTTGTCTGGCGAGGAAAGTGTGAATGTAAACACGAGGAATTGGAAGGTAGCATCTGTGGCCTATAGTTGGGGACTAACCCCGGCATTTTCCTGGAAGGAAGATAGGAAACTACAGAAAACCATCTTCAAGGTTGCCGGTGGAGGGATTCGAGCCTCCTCACCTACCGGATGTGAGCGACTGCCTGCAGTCACGCCGTAACAAGCACGGCTAACTAAACCGGTATCTTCAGGTAATAGTAGTCTACATAACTCTATGGCCTACATACCGAGTGGTCCACTAGCCCCTTGCGATCCAGTTTTATGCATTCTGTCGCATGTACTACAATTCTTAAAGACACAGGTCCCTCTCCCTAAACCGGGGTAATATAACGAGATGTGTGTTTACGGGCTAGAAGACAGTAGGAATCGTGAGCGCCACTATTAATTCCGTATGGGTACCTCGAATGAACCCGTTAAACGAGCACAGATACGCAGAACACACACTTGAAAACAAGAGGCGCACGCACACACCGAGAGCAGGTATTGTATGGATCAGGAGGTGCGCGCTGCAGGTCAAATGTCGCAGTAGCTCACATGGCAAGGGCGCGATTGGAGTTGCCTGGCAAGTGGCGAGGTTGTATACTTAATAGTTTTCACAGACTGATTTGTTATTTCTTTTTTCTTTCGTTATCGTTTTACCCTCCTGGGTTGGCTTTTCCCACGGACTAAGCGAAGGACAGTGTCCTGCAGGTTGAGGCTCTGGATCGGGGGTTACAACTGGGGAGTGTGACTAGCAATTCGCCCAGGCGGCCTCACCTGCGAAGTGAACAGGGGCCTGATGAGGGGATGGGAAGAGTGAGAGGGATAGGCAAGGAAGAGGGAAGGAGGCGGTCGTGGCCTTTGGTTAGGTACTGTACCATTCCAGCATTTGCCCCAAGACGAAGTGGGAAACCACGGAAAACCACTCGAAGATGGCTGAGGTGGGAATCGAACCCACTCTACTCTTCTCCCCGAGGCTGAGTAGACCCCATTTCAGCCCTCATACCACTTGTCAAATTTTTTGTTAGAGCCGGGTATCGAACCTCGGACCTCTGGGGTGGCATCTATGCACGCTGACCACTACACCACGGAGGCGACACGATTTGTTTATTTGGCTCTGTAAAAGACCATGTCACTGCGGAGGCCCGGGTTCAAATCTCGGCTCTGCCACGAAATTTTGTTCCTGGTCTGAGGCCTGGAACGGGGTTAACCCAACCTCGTGGGGCACACAAACTTAGTAGAGGCAGGTTCGCTTCCTGCCTCAGCCATCCTAGATGTGGTTTTCCGTGGTTTCCCACTTCTCCTCCAGGCGATTGCTGGGATGGTTCCCTTCGACAGGACCACGGCATCTTTCTTCCCACTCCCTTCGCTGCCCTTTCCTTCATTAGACCCAAGTTCGTGGTCACCTAGGCGATTGGCTTGTCACCATCCCCAGTTGTATCTGCTATCAAGGTGTGTTCAGCTCCGAGACACTGTCCTGGAATTCGACGGTAGAGGACTGATCCCTCGCAAAGTCCGAGGGTAAAGCCGAGCTTGGAGGGTAAGCGATCAAATAAAAAGAAAAAGAGAAGAAGACCGTGTGTATTGTTGCATAAGCTATGGTGCTGGATTGGACGAGGATGAGGAGGTGATTGTCTCTGGCTAAGGCAGAGACAACCAGTTAGCTACGTCGTACATGTTCCAAGCTTCGTAGACCACAGTTAGGGCAAAGTGTGCCCCATTGGAACGATAACAACATGCGATGGCAAGTCAGTAGTAGCTGCGCGAACTCGCTCCTTTGAAGTAATTCACAACACGAAGCGTATTCACTGCCTCGAGATGTATTCCAGCGATGAGTATATGAATATGTTATATTTATGGAGGAGCTCGACAGAAGGCATACCAGGCGCATCGCCTGTACCAAGAACTCTCTCCGGATAGACAACGACCGACAGGCATGGTATTTCGGAGTGTGGAAAGACGCCTGGGAGATACTGGGTCCCTGGGGAAAAACACGGCCTGTTTGAGATCATCGCGTGACGTCTGCTCACAATGAAGAGGTTGTGTTTGACTCTATCCGGCGTCGCCCTCATACTACCACACGGGCCATTGCACTGGAGACGAACATCAGCCGAGCGTCTGTTATGCGGATAATGCACACCCACTGGTTTCACCCGTACCATCTGCACTTGCACCTGGAGATACATTGTCATGATTTCGAAGCCTGGGTGGCGTTCTGTGGAAACTGATCCGGCTTTTCTAGCGACCATCTTATTTACGGACGAAGCACGATTCCACAACAATGGAACCGTTTATCGCCATAATATGCATTACTGGAGTGTGGATAATCCCCATTGGGTACGACAGACATCCTTTTAGGTACACCCCCGTGTGGGTTGCGGGTTAGAATACACACACGGTATGCTCTGCTTGTCGTAGGAGGCCACTAATAGGGCCGACAAGACATACTGACATGACCGACTTTGATTTTGAAGACTCCCTGTGGATGGGAGGAGAAAATTCATGTACGGTATCCCCTGCCTGTCGTAAAAGGTCTTTTTCGACTTCCGGTCCCATTTTTGGTTTGACCCTTAGAAATAAACGTCATGCTGCCTGGGGAAGGGCCACCAACTTGGCTATCTGGCCAGAAAGCCTGGACGGTATTCCCCATCCCGTCAGGTGGGTGCGCCATGTACCCTTGCAGTGGTATCTGCCTCACAACGGAGGTCCCTGCACGGCTGAATAATTGCGCCACACATATCACTGCCGAGGGGGAAGTGCCTATTCAAGGCACTGGGACCCCGGGCAATACCTGCTATGCCAGGTAGGTATTGCCTTGGCTGGGTGGCGCCCTCAGTGATGACCCTCGTTCGGAGTAGGTTGTATTCGGGGAGGATGATTTCGGGATGACGCGAAAGCGGCCCAATAAATCATCAGAGGGTGGCCCCCTTAAATAGTCGTCTCTTGAGTGTCGGATCAGGGATAAAACTTTCAATGCACGTTTCCCTGTTGACAAGTCACCTCGCTACCTGGTAGCTACCAGGACAGACGGGGATTATTTCAAAGTGGTGAAATCAATAATCTTTTCCGAGGAAATCGAGGGGAAATTTGGAGATCTAAACGGGATTTCCAAGCTCCGGAACGGACAGCTCCTACTGCATACAATTAGCCGACAGCAAACCGAAACGTTGCTGGAATGCACGCATTTCAGCGAAATTCCCGTTAAGGTCTCAAAACACGAAACTCTGAATGAGGTCCGTGGAGTTATTTTCCATCGTAACCTCATTTTGAATAGTGATGCGGAATTGTTGCGGAATCTGGGGAAGATAGTCGTCACCAAGATTGGGCGCATCACCCGAAAGATTGGAGAGATCAGCGTCGATCCGGCGCTTTTTCTCCATTTTGAGGGTGATGTTTTACCTAAGCAGATGTAGGTCACATCGAACCACTGCGATGTTCGACCGTACATCCCTCCACCTATGTGATGTTATCAATGCCAGAAATTCGAGCATGTTTCTGCCAGGTGCACTGCCAAGGCCGTGTGTAGAGAGTGTGACAAGGGGACACATGAGGGTGAGCGGTGTACGCCTCCCCCGATTTGTCCTAACTGCCAAGGAAGTCACTCTCCACGATCGAAGCAGTGCCCTGAGTTCTGTAAAGAAGCCACAATCCAAGAAATCAGAACATAGCATCGGCTTTCATATCACGATGCTCGCAAGAGGTACCGTGATATGGATGCCCCCGAATTTCGGGTGACGTTTGTGGCCGCAGCGACACCTTCATTCACCCCTGCTGTCACAGTTCCCAGTATAGTACCCTCGACGTCCGGTAATTCAGCAGATTTGAAATCACCCCTCGCTGTACCAGCAAAAATTGTCTGCCCGAAGGAGGTCCCACAACCTTCTTCGAGCAAGGAAAAGAAGGCGACAGTTATACCATCTAAACCGGCGAAATCGGAGAAGTCCTCTTCTTCTTCTTCGAACCAGTCGGCTAACACGTCTTCCCCAGTTAACAGGGGAAATAAGAGTTTGCCGACCAGGGCTGGTCCTTCTTCCAGTCCACCCGATATGACAAAAGTAGTCGTGGAGATGAGAGAGAAGGTTCGTCGCCGTCTCTTTCGCCCTCCTCCTGACGGAGTGGCTACTGACTCTGCTGGCCTTCCCGCTCCCACGACCATCAAGGGAGCGAAGCCGGCTGAAGCCAAACTCGTCTGTATGGAGGAACTCCCCTACAAATAGGAAAATACATCGGCGGAGGAGAGAGGAACGGTTCAGCGCAGTTCCTCTTCCTCTCCTAGAGACGGGGCTGCTCAGGTATCTGCTGGCCATTCCACTCCCACCACCACCAGTGGAGCGGTGTCAGCAGGAGCGGCCATGTTTTGTAAGGAACGGGCTTCTGTGGGGAAGCGACCATCTACTTCCCCAAATAGACGTCAGCGCTGATCAAGAATGAAATCTCTTCGGGACGTGTCGGGGACAGACACCCAGTCTTCGGACCGGGAGAAAGTCCCTCGACACCGCTCTCACTCTTCCCCAAGAGCGAGACTCGTGAAGTCTGACGAGGAACGCGCGCCATCCAGGGGACTGCCCGCTCCATTTTCTTCGTCTTCGGACGGAGATGTGGAGATTGAGGTGCGCTCTCCTGCCCCATCATCTCCAACTAGAGATGGGGAATGGTGGCAAACGGTCAAGCGTAAGTAGAAGACCCACTTCTACTTACAATAGAACTGTAATAGCTATTCTGGTCATCTCAATGAGTTACGTCAATTAATATCTTCGTTTTCGGCAACCATTGTCTGTCTTCAGGAATCCAGGTTTCGTCCTGGACAGGAGACAATAATGCGTTACTTCAAACTCGTCTCTGAAGACCCGGTGGATGGAGCTGTGGCCGTCGGTGGCGTCTGCATTCTCGTCCACTCTAGCCTCTTTAGTGAAGAGGTGCCGTTGCTTACTCAGCTAGAAGCAGTTGCAGTTCATACTTCGTTGCCAGTAATGGCAACAATATGTAACGTGTACATTCCACCTGATTCTCAACTGGATTGAAACCAGCTGGTGGATCTAGTCTCTCAGCTCCCCACCCCACCCCCTCCTTTTCTCCTTCTGGGATATGTTAATGCCCACAACACCATCTAGGGCTCCGCTACCACTAGTGATGGAGGGAGAGATTTTGAGACACTGATCAGGCGGCTGGAGCTGGATTTGTTGAACACAGGGGAACCTACGCACTTCTCTATTGCACACGGCACTTACTCAAGTGTCGATATCACCTTGTGCTGTCGTGCACTGGTTCCCCTGCTACAGTGGGGTGTACACGGCGACCTTTGTATTAGTGACCATTTCCCGATTATCGTTACTCTTCCGAACCAGAGAGCCATCGAATTACCAAGTCGATGGCTTCTCCGTCGGGCTGATTGGACAACTTTCACAGCACGTGCGGATTTTGCCGAAGATACCTTTGAGATTGTCTATGATCCTACCATTCACATAACGCGTGGTATTTTGGCTGCTGCTGAGGAATCGATACCTTCCTCATCCGGCAACTCCCACCGGAAACTTGTCCCTTGGTGGACAGCCGAGATTGCAGCAGCCTTTAAAGATCGTCGACGTGCTTTCAAATGCTATCTGAGGCAAAACACTATGGCCAACCTTATCACCTTCAAAAGGATGCGTGCTTGAGCCCGATATCTGATTCGGGAGAGTAATAAAACGACTTGGGAAAAGTATGTGTTGTTTATGACGACACATACTCCATCTCAAGTTTGGACTAAGCTTCATTGGATCTCCAGACTCCCGATATCATTGATGGCACACGGAGTCTCCATCATCGGAGACATCATCACGGACCAACTCGCCATTGCCAACCGTATTGGATCGCACTTCAATGATGTATCCTGTTCTGGGAGTTACGATCCTACGTTTCTGACTCTGAAGTGGGAGGCGGAGGCTCACCCCTTGTCCTTTGTCACTGCTGCTTTGGAGTCCTACAATGTACCAGTCTCTGATTGGGAACTGCGCGGTGCGCTTTCACTGTGTAGGGATACGGCTCCCGGACCGGATAACATACAGAATCAAATGTTAAAACATCTGTGCGAATCCAGTATGAAGCAATTGTGGGTCCTTTCAATCGTATATGGATTGATGGGCAGTTTCCATCTCAATGGCGAGAGTGGATCGTGATACCGGTTCCCAAGGCTGGAAAGGATCCCAAACTTGTCAGCAGTTATAGGCCCATTTGCCTGTCAAATGCCCTATGTAAGCTGCGAGAGAAGATGGTGAACCGTCGACTGGTGTGGTTCCTGGAAGAGAGAGGCTTACTGTCAGGGTACCAGTCTAGATTTCGCTCCCATATGACCACCACCGCCCATCTGGTGCGACTTGTGAGCGCCATACAGTAGGCATTTCTCCGAATTTCCTACGACACCATATGGTGCTACGAGATCCTTTCCACCCTTCATGAGTGGGGACTCCGTGGTAATCTACAGACTTTCATTGCGAATTTCATGTAGTCCGACTCTTCCGTGTAAGGGTCGGTAGAACATATCGCAATATTATACCCAAGAAAACGAAGTTCCTCAGGGTTCTATTCTGTCATCTTGTTCGAGGTTGCCATAAACGGCATTGTTACCGCCAACGGGCCCACGATAGTTCCATCGCTGTATGTAGCCGATTTAGCTCTGCTTTACAGCTCTGGAAGTATGTCAATCGTGGAACGGCAATTGCAGATAGCTATTAACCGGGTCGACGGGTGGGCTCACGACCGGTTTTCATCAGCGAAATCCTCCGTCGTCCATTTTTGTCGGCTCCGAAGGCTACACTTACACCCTGAACTACATCTCAGGTATGCTGCGTTGCCGTTGGTTGACACTTATCGCATCCTGGGGCTCCATTTTGACAGCACATTAACGTGGCAGCACCATATACGGCAACTAAGAACGACGTGTCTCAGGAAACTGAACGTGCTCAAGTTACTTAGTAGCACTACGTGGGGGGGCTGACTGAGCGGTGCTGCTACGGTTCTACCAAGCCCTCGTCGTGTCCCGGCTAGACTATGGTTCTGCGGCTTACGGTTCAGAAAGGCCGGCAACCTTGAAAATGCTGGACAGTATCCACCATAGTGGCGCTAGGCTGGCTACTGGTGCCTTCCGGACCAGCCCGATACCCAGCCGACTTGCCGAATCGGGTGTTCCACTTCTAAATTATCGACTCCAACTTATGCTTTTAGCACATACTACCAATGTGCGTCAAATGCCGCAATATCCGAAATATAGAGGGCTCGTCAGTACCCAATACGACCAGAGGTACGCCAACCAGCCTTGAACCATTCGGCCGGTTGGTATTAGACTCGATAGCTCGTGTACTGAAATAGGAGTGGCTGTGGGCCCTGTATGATCCGGACAACTAGCGAGGTGCCTCCGTGGCAAGTCCCGCGTCAGGAAATTCGGTTAGATCTACACGGAGGTCCTAAGGTGAACACGGGTGCCTCCATTCGGAGGTGTAATTATATACAATAGCAAGTCCGTGAAGTTCCAACACTCCATAGCTAAAACTCCGCAGTACTATCGTATTTACCACAACCTTTCATTTTTCCTAAGTTTAGAGGGGGTTAATTATGACGTAATTTAATAAGGATAGAAGATCTTAAAAATTTGCCAAATTGTATGGGTGCGTTTCCGCGAATAAATTTGCCAGGTTTCATTCCATTCCCTCATTTTGGAAAATGTGGTAAAATCGTTTCAAAGCGGACAATTAATAAAAAAAAAAAAATTGCTGAGTTATAACAATATTTCTTAAACACAATGCGTTCAGATGTTAACAATAGGGTGAATGTTACAAGTTTTCATTCTGAGAATAGAAAGTTAGTGAGTTTGTCCTAGCTTGGCAGGTGAGTACAGTATATGATACTGTGTCCACATATGGTGCAGGTGTGGAATCCTCTCTCTGCGCAGAATCTGTGATCAAACCCATGGACCGAGGTCCTCGTGAAAACGTGTCGCAGCTTGAAGTTTGCCTTATTCCACTCTTCTGTTTCCATGTTTCTGTTTTCTTACTTATGAAACCACCCAACCATCTTCTTCTTTCCTGGCGTTTATCCCAGTACAGAGTCCGCTGCTCTACCACCCAAACATCAGAATATAATAAATAGGGGCCGGATTTTGGTGGTTTTTAAAATTGTCATTTTAGGTTTTGAAAAACATAAAATTGTTCCTTTTAGGTTTTTATTAGGTAGAATGGGTTTTTACAATAGGTTCTTATGTTTAAAGGGTAGCGAAAGTTGACATACAATACATAAGGCTTAAAATTATTACCTCATTGTTAGTAGACAATCTGATTGCAACGAGAGAGTAAATATTTTACATCATCATCTGGAGCAGTTTCCAACCGCTGGTCGGGTCTGCTTGGAACATAAGCCTCTCCATCGTTTCCTGTCCATCCACCATCTCTCGTCATTTACTGTGTCCCAGCACACTCCTCTTTCCTCCACACTCTTCTTAACTCCTTTTGTCCATCTGTCCCTTGGTCTTCCCCTTGGCCTCCTTCCCGTCATTTCCATTCCAAACATCTTCTTCGGTATCCTCTCCTCTTGCATCCTCCTCACATGTCCATACCATTGTAGCCTAGATCGCTCTATTCTATTTTGCAATGGTTCCTCTCTTACCATCTCTCTGACTCTCTCATTCCTTACTCTGTCCATTCTTGTCACTCCTACCCTACTCCTCTGGAACTTCATCTCCACAGCTCGTATTTTATTCTTGTCCCTTTACATAATGATGCATAATCAAATTATCACCGATAACTTTACACTTTTAGGGATTGCAATAAAGCCAAGGATGTCAGAGATGATTTTCACACTCTATCTCGTTCAAATAATTTTGTTTCTTTACAATATTGGATTCTTGGGAATAATGAGAGATTTATTCGCTCTTTCCTCTCGGTAAATAACCAAACAATAATATATAAGCTGGAAAGTGCTGAAAATATTTCATTTTTCCTGTAGGTAGGATTGCTTTCCATTAACTGGAACTAGGAATAAACACTATCTTCACATTTAATTTCAAGAATTATGGACAAAATTTGAAATATACTACAATAAATGGTACAAAACTGCAATTAGTTATTTTTAGGTACTCGCGTATCATTTAGTTTTTTAGGTAGTACGGAATTTCAGTGTGATTCGTAAAAGTATTTAGAAGTATGGGAAAATAGATAAGAACCTAATAATCCGGTCCCTAATAATAGGCTAACTGCGCCCCGATAGTATAAGGTAGTTTCTCTGTTTCTGGATAGCGAATTTTCATACAAACTCAATTGTCTAGAATAATAAAAAATAATAATAATAATAGTATACTAATAATAATAATTATTGTCTAATATGAAAATAATAGTAACATAACTGTCTAATGACAATAATAATAATAATAACAATAGTCTAATAATAAGTATTTCGCTGTCCTCTTGGAGTGACGATGTGGGTAGTCATAATATAGCCTTATTCTGAAAGCGGAGACATGAAATGATTGTCAATGATATGTAAGCCAACCAAAATTTGATTAAACTAGAGATCGTCTGTAGTCGCCTCTCCAACTCCAGGCAGCTTGAAATTTATAAATTTTATATGTGGTCTCAAACCTCATGTTCGGTGATAATCAACGTTGAAGTACAAACAAACACTACGGTGTTCCCGCAACTTAGATATACTTAGTTATACAGTATAACCCCTCAAATCCGAACTAATTGGGGCTGTAGCCTGTTCGGATTTCAATTTGTTCGGATTAGCCGAAAGATATCCATAACATAATGACCAGTTCTCGGTACGGTATAGGACTGTAGCCTACATTCAACGAGGCAGGCTGGTTTGGCGCAACCAGCGAACATGAAGTAGTGAGTCTGGTCCAAAGTCAACATGACGGCAATGTAGCTAATGACAGTGAGGAAAAAGAAACTTCGGCAGACAATGTGACTTATACTGAAGCTGCATCTGCTGTTGACATCGCATTGCGCTTCGTAGAACAACACGCAGCAGCCACGCCAAACGATGTCATCTTAGTGCGACGCTGGCGCTCAATTGTCTCCGTGGGATGGTTTTCGTCACTTCTACAATATTGAAGATAACTGATTTCAAGTGAAAGATTAAGTAATATTTTGTGTGTTTCTATTGCTATTTCATTGTTTTAGCAAAGTGATTACCTATGGAATAATAATAACCAACGTTTTCGTTTCTCAATCCTGGATGGGATAAGTAGTCTATGTAGGCACTTTTACACTATGCTAACTGTACTTCTTGTTAATTTTTCAACTAATTATGTAAAATGCAGTCATAATGCAGAGTATATGATTGTTTTATGACTAAATACATATGGTAAGTTTCTCTTTTTTCCGTGTACCGGTATTTTTCAAACTTCAAATTGTCGAAAGATCCTCGTTCGGATTTCCGGGGTTCGGATATGAGGGGTTTCACTGTATACGGAAAAGGTGCCAAGGAACCGCTTGATAGCACTGTGCTTTGCCCATTGCCCTACCTCACAAATCGTGTACGGTATCCCAAAGATATTTTGATCAACCGATCACAACGAGGGGACGGAGTCGCGGCTTCTTTTGGGGTACAGGATCTCTACATTAGCTGAAACAGAAGGCTGGCGTGCTGTGAGGTGAGCGGGAAAATGGGATTGAGTGAGTAAATGCATGCACGTCGTCCCAATAAAAATAACAGCTATATCGCACGCCTTCTGCTTGACCTTGAGACGTCATAATGCAGCCTTGTAACAATACAATCCCGTTAAATTTGTAACGTTCAGTTCCGTCTGTTTGTTCCGTTATTATAAGTAGAACGTTCCGAACTGTAACGTATTGGATATTCCTCTGTTCATTTCTGTACGGGACAACGTAACGTTCCACCAGTCTCCAATACGCTGTACCGGTACAGGCTCGGCTAACGTTCCACAGTTCCAGATACCGGGTACGGTTTCAGAATCAGTTCCGTTCCAGGACGGTAACGTTACGCTTGGAACAGACAGCGGTAACGTTACAACTTGGAAATAACCTTGGGGATAACGGAATTTCTCCGTTCCACATAGACTAGAGTTCCGTTCCGCGTTACGTTCTGTTCCGGGTCCCTGGTCTCAACGGTGGGTAGGATGTATCGACATGTTTGCCAAGGTTAATGCATGCACAGTGATAGGTCAAACGTTCTCTTTTCTGACAGTGGTTCTTCTTCCTCAGCAACCAATGGGCTAGTACGTGTATTTCGACTTTCCACCATCCAACACAATCCAGAGAATGTGGCTGAGAGTTGATATTCTGGCCATATCTCTGTTGCATTTTGAGACTGGATGAACAGTTGAGTTTTGGAGTTGGATGAGCAGTTGTGAGATAGGAATGGTACATAGAATCAACCAAAGTTCAGTTGGATGTGTTCACACCGCCAGGCAGTAATTATGTCCATCATAACTTGAATTAGGAGCAGAGGCGGCTGGTGATATTGGACTCAAGGATGCCGCCCTCCCACCCTCCTCATCGGCCCTTATGTTCTCTCTCCTCGCACCTAATGTTTTGCCATCGTGACAATGTGTGTGTAGTTCCTCTCCTTGTCGGTAGAGCGCACCGGATACTCCAGAGGACTCATCAAAAATCGCCCGCTTTGTAATTTACGTTGCCATGACAACGAATACCTCCAGTTATCCCCTCTCCATCCTTTCACGCGCTACATCACGAAGTGTGTGGACTCAGTTAGCCTGAGTCTGAAGCAGCCACTGGATAGCTTCCCTCCTGGCACGCTAGAAAGCAGCACCAATTCACTGTGGCAGATATAAGTTTTGTATTCATGTTAATGGCGAAGTTGGAATGTATTCTGAATGATTTTATAATGTTGTACTGCTGCGTGCCCTTTTGTAAATCCGAACTGGGCATGTTAGAATCATGAGATTCAATCGGTCAATTCGTTGCGTGAGAAGTGGTTACGTGGAATTTCCAGAGAAGGTGACAAGAGAGGAAGCAAATGGTTACCTTCTGATCGCTCTGTTGCGTGTAAGTCTTCATTTTCTTCCTGAGAGCTTCAGATCACATAAATTATCAAATTGGTTACAACTAGTGGGATGTGGGTTGGCGACTATGGGATCCCAGCTGAGTTTCCTTGAGCTGAGATCCTCTCTTATATCTTTCATGTCAACTCTTACCCCAACGTTATTAGGGTATCGGAGGCCTGGGATGTCTTTCATTTCCCTGCCTTAATTGGCTCTTGTCTTTTTCTTTCCTGATGCCCAATTTTTGTAGGATCAGTCCTAGTGTTGTAAAATGTCTAGGCATTTATAAGTCGGGGCAAATGCCCAGGATAAATGCTCGGGCAAATGCCCAGGCATTTTGGGCATTTACCCCTTTTAAAAACATATTTAAAATGCAACTCTTATATAAATATTGTTTTAGCCATATTTGTATCCACATATATGTATTCTATATATTTATCCATAAAAACAGGAGTTGAGGCCAAAATAGGCTGCGGAAGTTGTTGTAGGAATTCACCGAAAGAACTTGATTTTGGTTCTGAGGCTGAGCTTGTGCTTGGTACTGTAGATTTGTTGTTGAAATTATCCACTTCAATTAGTAAAGGTTCAAGCGGCTTCGGTGGCGTAGTTGGTAGCATGCTGAACTGCTGTGCCCAAGATAGCGGGTTCAAACCCTGCCGAAGTCGTCGGATTTTTAAGAGCGTTAAAAATCCTTCAGTATGCCTTCCTTAAGAGGGGAAGTAAAGCCGGCGGTCCCATATCATAGATTTATGGCATGTAAAAGATCGTTCCACAGGCTGAACTTGTGTGAAGCTAAATTGTTAGATTAAATTTCGTCGAAACGCTCTATCAAAGTTCCAACATTCATTACTAGGTATCATTGATATCTGGTGGCGAGAGTTGGACTACTTGAAATTGAAGGGAACTTGTAGCTCACCCTAAGGGTGTCCGCTGGAAGCAGCTACAGACTCAGGCGAGCCGAACATGTCCTCGGACACTCCCGGCACTAAAAGCCATCCGATAAATAAATAAGTAAAGGTTCATAAGGGGCTTTCTTTCGAAAAGGTTTTTTCAACCACTGTAACTGTACCTAACTGAAGCACTTTTTTTTAGATGTTGAGGGGACTTAAAGCACATTTTTATGTGCCTTTCCATTTTGTTACAATGTGACTGTTAATGGTCCTTATTACAATATTTACAAGATACTATTTTCCCTTTCAAATTAAGACAGTTCCAAATAGGGTCTTTTTTCCTAAGCATTTTGTAAAGATTTAATCTAACACTTAAAAATATAAATAGCCTAAGAAAGAAGTGAGGTTATCTTAGACTCAACCACTCAACAGACAGCTCGACTTCACAACTCCCTGGGGCTGCTGGTGGTAGAACGCCTCGCCAATCTCAAATCGGTATTCCATCAACTAGATTCTTCGGCTCACCCTCCAGATATCCACGGAGATAGACGTGCTTGTCAATGTGAGCGAGAGATTGATTGTTGTCAACAGAAGACTGGAATTGCTCCCAAAAACGTGCCCAATTCTCAATGTCACCTGCGAATTTGTCTAATTTTACGGCAGGTAGCTTCACTGTGTGCGTGACGGGTGTTGGGACTGGAGATCCTGGCGTTGGTTGCATACTCATTCCGGCGACGGATGTTGTCAAACTGGAGAGTGACTTAGATTTATTCTCGGCGTGTGATGCTTTCAGAATCGCTCTCTTCGCGATGTCGATGTATTCCTCACATTTTTCGACATCGGCCTCGTATTCTGCGTCGGTCAAACATTCCTGTATACTATCGTCCAGAACTGTGAGATGATCTAAAGCTTCTTGGAGTCTAATGCGATTATATTCGTATCCTGAGATGTCGCCGACCGTAGCACTATTTATTATCGTACTGGATTTTGTTATAGTTGCTCGTTCCGTCTTCCGCTTTCTTTTCAAAAACGCTAGTTTACTCTTAACACTCTCGTCTTGCATCTTGAAGAATGGGTGACGAAATAAATAAATAGTACCGTGCTGCGACAAGTGAAGGTGATTGTCTGATGTCAGCGCATGCGTGAGATCGTCTTGTTGTGTCCGTGATGGCTACGAGGTATTTAGTTCAGGATCTACCGCAAGATGGCTGCACTTGTTCGTCTATCATTCGTGAATTCCGTTACGTGGTGTAAAGTAATTATATTACAATTCGTGCACTGTTTAATCGTAGTAGTATCACTTTTGCAACAATATTAAAACTGAAATATCACGTTAGTATGTGGCGCGTGTAGAAGGTCCAGTATCTTCTTACCTCGAATCCGGCGTGGCGTGGCGGCATGTACAAAACGTGATTGCTGTTTGTAGTGATAGCATCACCAGTTTACTTTGTACACAAGGTAAAACACAATTGCCCGTATTCTAATGCACATTTCTACGTAATCTAAAGTTTTCGGCACCAATGTTGGGATTCGTATAATGTTAAATCAGTGATCGTGAAACACGGACATCTTACTTAGCAGCCATCTTTTATTACACTAACTTATATCAAAGAGCTTCAAACATAAAGAATAAATACAAGAAATAAACCAAAGTAGAAATACATGAAATAAGCCAAAGATGTCCATCTTCTCAGTCTGGAGGGTGAGCCGAAGAATCTAGTTGATGGAATACCGATAACGGCTGATGCTTATGAAGAAACTAAACGGATATTAATCTCTCGCTACGGAAACACTGACCGCATAATTCAGGCCCATCTTGACTATCTCGAAGCCTTACAACCAATTTCAGACGATACTCCTTCTAGCC